>JARHVA010000387.1:1705000-2960000 GCA_037957365.1 Torreya grandis
TGATTTTGATATTTTTCAGAGGTCAAACACGATCTTCTGAGGGTCTAAAATTAATATTTGATGATTTTTTGAGAATTTTCTATTTTTAGAAATTACATATTTTTAGAACCAAAAATCAAATTCAGTTGAATTTCATCTCATAGGCTAATTTTAGTATTTAGCTTATTTTAGAAAAAAATTAGAGCCACATGTGCTTGCATGAGAAACTTACTATAAATAACAGCTACTAAAAATAGATGTTTTTTTTAGATTTTAGATTTTTCAAATTTTTACATGTCAACTATAAATTTTGAGTTAAAGATTATTTAAGAATATTTTGGGTTTGTAATTATCTCAAAAAAATTATACGAATCAATTTTAAGTATTGTTTCAAGATCTTGCCCCATTGATAATTTTCTTATTCTTGATAGTTTTTGAGTTCATTATCTGATATCAAAGAAAGTTCAAATCTTGGAGGAGTAAAGAATAGTGAGAAGATGAAGGGGTGTTGCTTAGATGAATCAAATTATACAAGAGATGCAGAGGTAAGTTCAATAATTAGTAGAGGTTATCACCAATCAACAAAGAAGACAAGGTGGGGATGAGGAAGACACAGATTGTGATGAAGAAATTTAGCTAGAAAAAGAACAAGAGTAGCCACCATCAATGGAAGAGATGATGGTTCAGGATTTAGAAGAGAAAAATAAAGGAATCAAGGTTGATGTTCTAGATTATTGAGGTAGTTTAAAACTAGAGGAGTTGATATATTAGATGAATAGCATAGAGAAATTCTTTGAGTGGAAGACTATGAGAGAAGACACGAATGTAAAGTTTGATGGCATGAAATTGAAAGGTTATATAATGATTTGGTGGGATCAGCTGTAGAAAGAGAGACAGAGAAAAAGTAAAGAGAAGATTAATTTGTGAAAAAATATGGAGAAGAAGTTGAGGGATGATTTTCTTTCTGTGGATTATGCATAAACCCTATACATAAGATTTCAAAATTTAAGGAAAAAAATCATAGTATACAAGAGTATACAAATAAATTTTACAAGGTTTCCATACGAGTGGAGCATGATAAAAAAGAAGAGTAAATGGATGTAAAGTATGCAATTGATTTGAAATTTTTTATTCAAGATGAATTAAACATGCATAAAATACTTAACATGGAGGAGACTTATCAATTAGCTTTAAAGGCAGAAAAAAATAAAATAGATAGAATTTTAGAAGGATATCTACTAGTCCAAATAGAGGTGGATCCCCTCTAATAAGGGGATGAGGTGGGTTTAATACCACCAAAAGTGGCTTTAATGTCAATAAATGTAAATCATAACATGGTGTAGAAAGGCAAGATGATAATAGGCAAGGGGTTCAATACCAACAAAGATGAACAGAATTTCAAAGAGGATGAGGTTATAGTGGTGCTAGAGGATGGCTTCTAAATCAACATAGATCTTATGTTTTTATAGATGTGGAGAAGAAGGGAATAGAGCATTTGAGTGTCCAAACTATCAAGATCAAAAAAGGAGGCAAAAAGATCACCTAAGAGTAAATCTAGTTGAGGTTGAAATAAAAGAGCAAAATACTAAAGTTACACTAGCAGATGTTGGAGAGAATCTCATGATGAGAAGAACCATGATAGCTCCAAAGAAGGAATAAGTGCAAAATAAATAAGGTGGTGATGCATGGATGTGATCAAATATTTTTTGAACAAGATGTAATTCAGGTAGAAAGGTATGCAAAGTAATTATAGATGGTGGTAGTCATGAAAATATGATTTTTAAAGAAATAATTGAGAAACTAATTATGCAATGTGAATAACATCTTAACTCTTATCGAATTTCATGGTTTAAGAAATGGAATGAAGTTATAGTAGATAAAAGATGCTTAATCAAGTTTTCTATAAAGAAAACTTATAATGATGAAATATGATGTGATGTTATTCTGATGGATGTATGTCATGTGTTATTGAAGAGATCATGGCAATTTGACAGGAAAGTAGTTCATGATGGAGCAAAGAACACACATTTTTTGGAGAGGTGGTACAAAAATAGTTTTGTTACCTCTTAAAGAGGAAGAGAAGATAGAAAGCATGCTCTCTACTAAAGAATTTATCCAAGGTATGAAGGTAGAAAGTTGTTATGTATTAGCATCAAAGAATGAAGAAACAAAAATGGTGTCAATACCAACAGAAGTAATAAGAGTGTTTAAATAATACTCAAATATTATCCCTAATGAGTTACCAAATGGTTTACCACCGAAGAGAGATATACAGCATCATATTGATTTGATTTCAAAATCAACTCTACCTAATCAAGTAGCTTATAGGATGAGTCCAATAGAACATGCATAATTAAATAAATAGGTTAATGAATTGCTAAGGAAGAAGGTGATAAGGGAGAGTATGAGTCTATGTGCAACACCAGTGTTTCTAACTCCAAATAAATATAAATGATGGATAATGTGTGTGGATAGTAAAATAATTAATAAAATTATAATAAAATATAGGTTTCCTATACCTTATTTAGATGATATGATGGATGTGCTTGTCGGAGCAAAATATTTTACCAAGATTGATCTAAGGAGTGGTTATTTTTAGATTCAAATTCATGAAGGATATGAGTAGAAAACTACACTCAAGACTAGGGATGGCTTATATGAGTGGATGGTGATGTCATTCAGGTTATCTAATGTGCCTAACACATTTATGAGGGTGATGAATATAGTGCTACGAGAATATATTGGTAAGTTTGTGGTTGTTTATTTTGATGATATTTTAATATTCAATAAGGATAAATAAGAACACTTATAGCATTTGAAAATGGTAATGGATTTGTTAAGAAAAGAGAAGTATGCAAATTTGAAGAAGTGCAGGTTTATGTTGAATAATTTGATATTTTTGAGATTTGCAGTTTCAATAGATGGTGTGAAAATGGATGAAGAAAAGCTAAAGGCAATTGTTGAGTGGCCTATTCCAAAAAGCATTATAAAGTTAAGAAGTTTCCATGGTTTAGCAACTTTTTACAAAATATTTTTAAAAAAATTCAGTAGTATTGTGACACCAATAACATATTATATGAGGGATGGAATTTGCATGGATTAGAGAAGCCATAGAAAGCTTTGAAATTTTGAAGAAGAAGATTATAGAAAGGCCAATTTTAGCATTACCATATTTTAACAAAGTCAGTGATAAATTGAATGAGGGGTATACTTATGTGTTTAAGCATAAATCAAGAAAATAAAACTAGGTAGCTAATGTATTGAGCAGGAGGGTATAATTATTAACTACTATGGTGAGTGAAGTAGTTGGATTTGAAGCTATTAAAGAATTATATGATGTTGATTCATATTTTAGCAAGGTAGTTGAGCAGTGTAGGAATCCATTAACAAGAAGGTTATCTCTTCAAAGGGGAATAATTATGCAATCCAATTGGGTCTTTATGAGACAATATAATAAGTGAATTACATAGTGATGGTTTGGATAGACATTTTGGTAAGACGAAGACAATAGCTTTGGTGGAAGAAAAGTATTTTTGGCCAAAGATGTAAAGATTTGTGACAAGATATATTTCAAGGTGCAGAATATGTCAGGTGGCTAAAGTACATGCATAAAATATTGGACTTTACATGCCATTACCAATTCCAAGAGGGTCATGGACAGATTTGAGTATGGATTTTGTGTTGGGATTGCCAAACACAAAAAGAGGTTTTGATTCAATTTTTGTTATTGTAGATGGATTTTCTAAAATAGTTCATTTCATTGCATGTAAGAAAACCAATGATGCCACTAGAGTTGTAGAATTATTTTTTATGGATATTGTGAGATGGCATGGTGTTCCAAAAACTATTACTTGAGATAGGGACATGAAATTTATAAGTCATTTTTAGAGAATTTTATGGAAGAAGATGGGTACTAAACTATAATTTAGTAGTGCATATCACCCACAAATAGATGGACAGACAGAAGTTATTAATAAGAGCTTGGAAAATTTATTGAGATACATAGTGGGAGAGAAGTCAAAGTAAGGGGACTTGGCTTTACTACAAGATGAGTTTGCTTTTAATAGTTTAGTGAATAGATCAATGGGAAAATCACCTTTTCAAATTGTTTATAGGATAAATCCTATGGGTTATTTTAGATTTGGTACAATTTTCAATTGTAGATTAAATTATTGATGATACAGAAGTATTTGCAAAGCATATGTAGCAGTTGTAAGGAGTAAGAAAAAAAGTTACAAGAAAGTAATGAGAAATATAAATCAACAACATATGTTAGAAGAAGATCCAAGGTATTTGAAGAAGGAGAGTTGGTAATGGTTTACTTAAGGAAAGAGAAATTTCCAAAAGGCACATACAATAAGTTGAAGTACAATAAAATTGAACTATACAGAATTATGAAGAAAATCAATGATAATGCGTATAAAGTAAGTTTGCCACAGAATTTTGATATATCTCTAGTATTTAATGTTTCAGATTTATATGAATTCCATGAAAAAAATGGTGAAGATGAAGAAGTAAATTGGGAGCAACAAGTTCCAAAGAAGAAGAAAGAAAAAATAGTGCACGTTTTGGATATGAAGATAGTGAGTACAAGGCAAGAAAATTATAACAGGGATTTGGTGCAGTGGGAAGGATTGAAACAAGAAGACAACACTTGGATTACAGAATGGGTTTGAAGAAGATTGGTAAAGACAAATGGTAGTAGTATAATCAAACCAATTCGCAGGAGCTGAGTTGTTTTCACCCTGAGGAGAATGATGCAAAAAAAATAAGCCAACCTTTTGGAGGCCATAACTTTTGACTTGTAACTCTATTTAAGCTCTTTCACTTAGATTTGATTTCGATATTTTTTGGAGGCCAAACGTGATCATTTGAGGGTCCAAAATTAATGTTTAATAGTTTTTTCAAGAATTTTCTATTTTTATAAATTATATATTTTTAGAACCAAAAGTTAACTTCAGTTGAATTTCATCTCATAGGCTAATTTTAGTATTTAAGTTATTTCAAGAAATTTCTAGATCCACGTGTGCTTGCATGCAAAACTTACTATAAATAGCAGCTGCTAAAAATAGACTTTTTTTTATTTTTTAGATTTTTTGAATTTAGCGTGTCAACTCTAAATTCTCAGTTGAGACTTATTTAAGCATAGTATGGGTTTGTAATTATTTCAAGCAATCAATACGAATCAAGTATGAGTATTGTTTCAAGATCTTAGCCTATTGGTAATTTTTTTGTTCTTAATAATTTTTGAGTTCATGAAGGGATGTGTAATTTTAATTTAAATCTAAATTCCACTCCATAATAAAATATCACATTTTTTTCAACAAAAATAAATTTGTTGATATGATATTAAAGTATATATCAAATTTAAAATCTAACATTTTTATTGATATTTCAAACTATTACACTTTAATTCTACCATCCTTAATTTTCATTATAAATTATATATAAAACTATTTTATCTCAAATAATTAATATTTTTCTAATTCATAAAATTAAAAATAAAACTTTTTAAAAAATTAAATAAAGTTGACATTTTAGATTACTTTAAACCATATATCATATGTTTTTTACATTTTTATAATATATTGTGATCCAAAATATTAATATTAATAAATTACTTCAACACATTTGAATAAGTTAAGTAATTAATTAATTAAGAAAAAAAGCTTTTTTAGAAAACAAAAACAAAAGCAGCATCAGCCAGCCATTTTCTAACTATTTCAATTATAAGTGATACATAATGTAACGTGGGTCACCGTATTTGGTATAGTATTTATTTATGGGTGTACAACTTATTGTCTATTGTTTAGTGGTGCCCGTCACCTTTAAAAATTGGGGAGCAAACAATATCAATAATTCCATTTCATATTTTATCGAATATATCTTACCTATCATTGTAGATATAATGTTATGAGTACTGCATAGTATTTATTTGAATCGTAATCCAATGTCTATAAGGTTAATATATCTAACCAAAAATTAAATATATAAGGTTAAATAGTGATGTTAGAAACCACTTGTGATTAGGTGTATTGTACAAATTGTGTAGGTGATTATAATTGTTTTAATATTAATAATTATATCGAAAGTTGTAATGATCACATTAATAGGAATAGGAAAAAGTTGATGATGTGCAATATAAACACAAATAAAAAGAGCAAACATTATAAATAAAAATTATTGATAAAGAATGTTGCACTGTGAGGCTTAGTTCAAATTTATATGGTATCCATTATGTATGTAATATAAGCATGCTTGAACTTTATAACTATGACATCTGAAGTAAAAATCAAAGGTTGATGATGGCCTATAACAAGAAGTAAGTTTTTTTCCTTAAAATTCATAGAATATTTTAAGACTATATAATTTTAAAACATACATTTGAAGTTAAGATTTATTCCAGCAACTATGTTTGTGTGTCTAGTTATCAATGAATGCCATCAAATTGTTTTTATATGGGTCAATGTAGATTTCCACAACTATCATTTGGGTACATACATTAAAAGAATGAAAGGGCCTCTAAGAAACATGATCTTACAAAATGTCAAGAAAACAAGTCAAAAAAGTAGAAGGCAGGTTTGTTGAAAATGTCATTAGAGATGTGGAAGTGGAGACCATTGGCATAACCTAAACTAGACTCTTGAATTTCGCTAACAACCTTCAAGGTGACCCCAAAACAACATTTGAAACAAGGTGATGACATCAATTAAACTGATGATCTATAATAGATATTTTTGGATATAATACCCTAAAATATATACTAGACATTGTAGACACTCCACTTTCATCACCTCTATGTCGAAATTGAAAATAAAAATAATTTCTCACGATAATGCACAAATCAAGTTATAAATAATTAGAATATTCCAAATCATCCGCACAATTTAATGTGCACATTCTGTAACACATTGGTGCATCCCTGATTAAGACAATACACCACATCGAATCATCTAGTCCATCATCAACATCGTAAAATTAGTCCCCTTCTTGTAAATGTCTCACTACGCATATTAAACCAAGTAAATCAAACTTTGTAAATGAGACTACAAAAGGACAAAATCAACTTAATTAGATAATTACTTGATTAAACTAATTAAATTTCTTCTAAAAGTGAGGTTACATGGAATTCACATGTCATATATGTCAGGATCTTGCTCCTTCAATTAGAGCACAATATGATTACCTCTTGTATTAGCAACTAAACACGGAATTTAATCAGAATGATAAGTAACTAGAAATATGAAACAACACAGGATATGAGAGACAATACACAATTGTATTAAATACTCTTCAAAAGAAAATACAATAAAGAAGATGCCACTTCTTCTTCCACCTCTAAGGCTTGCCACACCTCAAGGACTTCTTCCCTCTCTCTCTTACGGTCCCAACAATCAACTCCAATACAGAGTTGGTGTTCACCTCCACCAGTTAGTAACAATGCTGCCAGTACACCAAGTACACCATCATACTCCAAGTAGATCTCCATTTCCTTACTGCCACCTGCAAATCAACAGACCTTACTTACCATGTAGATGTCTCTACACCTTGAAGAACCCTTGTCCTTGCCTCACCAAGTCCTCATGATTCTTCAACCAGTACCCCAGTTGATCTCCTAGTAAAACTTGCACAACCTGCAACTCTCCAAGATCATACACACTCAGCACCCCTTTGGAACTAGGAGGAACACACCATGCTCTCTTCTCTCTGAAGGAGCTAATTTCTGCTCTCTTACTCTCTAGCACACTTTTACAATACAGCCCATGAGTCTATTATATAGATCTCATGCATACATTAATTAGACTTTCTTAATTACAATAATTAGACACGCAACTCCAAGACTATAATTAGCCTTTAACATGCAAACTGACAGTCCAAAAATAGACCTGTCCGAAACCCGCATGCAAACTGCATGCACACACAGGTTGCCGACGTCGACTCCTTCCTGACCGATGTCGGCCGACTCATAATCGACATCGGTTGCTTCTACACTATAATATGACCGATGTCGGTTGATCAGACCGACGTCAGTTGCTCTGCAACTCGTTTTGCAACTCAGCAATCCTCTGCAACCTCAGCAACCTCCTCTATGTCTGCACCAGTAAAACTTTTAGCTCCACAACCTAACAATCTCCCACTTGGAGATAAACAACTGCACTGTACCTGTACCTAAACACCGTCTAATTTGCTTCCTGGCTTGTATCCCTCTTCAAGCTCAAACCTGAAGACCAACCACCACACACCCTGTGGTGCACCTCCTATCATCCAAGTAACCTACCACATCCGAACCTACAACTCCATGTAGTGAAGACCTTGGCCCTGCATAACATGAATCCCTGCTGCTAGTCCCTCTCATATACCTGAGAATTTACCTTCCCCAAATTGGCTCCAAACTCTCTGACAACTCCCACTGCTTAGGAAAACTCAGGTCTACACCAGACCTAATGTGATTTCGAACCCTGTTCTAAGCTCAGCTTGAACTGTCCAGCCCTTGGTGTGCTTACTGGTCCTGCATCCTGCGTATTGAACCTCACAAACACCTTCTTCACATCAGCTCCCACTAGAGACAAAAAATCTCCATGTCTCTTATGCCAAAGAATTTTGTTGCTCTCAAATTCTTCATGACATACCTCTGAACTAACCTTACCCTTAGCTCAGCAACTCCCTGTATGTACAAACCTGCTCCAAGCATACCATCCACATACAGTAACAAGATAATGTTGCGACCATCATCCACCTGGTAAGACAAACACAATGATTACACTGGCATTGACTAAAGCCCTGCTTTGTCATCCACCTGTCAAAAAACCTGTACCACTATCCTGCAGCTTCCTCAAGACCATATACCTTGGCCTTCCGTCTCAAGTATCCATCCACTCTCTTCTTTAACTTGGGAATCCATCTGTCTTTCAGTGCTTTCTTCCAGCTGACAACTCCACCAACAAACACCTGTTTGGTTCTTCTTCAAGGACTCACACTCCTCATCCATGCCAAGCTCTCACTGTTTCTGGATTCTACCTGCATTGCCTCTTCACATTTTCCTGGTTTTCGACCATCAGTAAGCAACTAGTAAGAAGATGAACAACGAATATGAGGTCCACTTACCCTTTCAGTCTTCCATATGGGCGTTTGAGACTCCTTGACAGCTTGTTGTCCGCCCAACATCCGTTCCAGTAATCGATCTCGGCCATCTCCCAATCTGCACTCGATCGACGTTGGTTTCCTGCGACTGACCCTGTCTGCCGATGTCAGTTCCCTGACTGACGCTGGTGTACCTTCTGTCGACGTCAGTTCCTGTATGACTGATGTCGGTTCCTACTACCTGACACCACCGACTCTGCTGATATGCACATGACCGACATCGATGCCTGTCTGTTCAACGTCGGTTCCTCCTGATCGACGCTGGTTCCTCCTGACCAATGTCAGTACCTGTGTTTGCCTGTGAGTGATGACTTTTTACCTGCGAGCTCCTTTTGGGTCAAAATCATGTTCAAATTAACACAGCCCTGCTCAAAATAATTCAGTCCCCTCAGCTGATCTATGTCCGTCATCTCCTCTATGAACACCAAGGCTTTCTAGTTCTTAAGTTTATCAAAGATATATGTCTTCCACTTAAGAACATGCATTCCTTTCTTACATATGTAACCAAGACTACAAAGCCACATCTTTGCAACAGAAGGTGAATCAGTAATATAAGTAGATAGATAAAAGATACCTACTTTCTTACCATTGTCTAATTCAAGTGCATCCGCTGTGAGAGTTATTGTGCATCTCCCATCACCCAACTTTCTTGAAGAAATTAGACTCATCTCCAAGACTGGTACCTGCATGACCTCCTTCAACACCCGTGTGTTATCCATTTGCAATTTCATCTTCACTTCCCCTTTGCCAACAATCTGACAAGGCTCACCAACCCCTAAATAAATCTCTCCAAAGTCTCTCTGGACATACCCATGAAAAGATGCTCTATTTCGGGCTGCATGGAAAGAGGCAAAAAAATCTGTAAACCAAGATTCTACTTTATCTAGAGCAACCTATGCAACAACACCTGCAACATCTGCTTCTACACGCTGATCTTCTACCGACCAACAATCTTCTTTTACCTGCTCTTTCTTTCCATCAATCAGAGCATTCGTGCTATTTAGTTTCTCCATTCGTAGCTTACTTTCTTCTGTCATTGATATACTCCCACTCAATCTAAAACCCCTGAGAGTGACCTGTAATCAACAAATACTAACCAAATCTGAACCACCTGTTAGTCAACCCAACCAAAAGCTCTGATACCACTTGTCAGGATCTTGCTCCTTCAATTAGAGCACAATATGATTACCTCTTGTATTAGCAACTAAACACAAAATTTAACCAGAATGATAAGTAACTAGAAATATGAAACAACACAGGATATGAGAGACAATACACAACTGTATTAAATACTCTTCAAAAGAAAATACAATAAAAAAGATGCCACTTCTTCTTCCACCTTTAAGGCTTGCCACACCTCAAGGACTTCTTCCCTCTCTCTCTTACGGTCCCAACAATCAACTCCAATACAGAGTTGGTGTTCACCTCTACTAGTCAGTAACAACGCTGTCAGTACATCAAGTACACAACCGTACTCCAAGTAGATCTTCCTTTTCTTGCTGCCACCTGCAAATCAACAGACCTTACTTACCATGTAGATGTCTCTACACCCTGAAGAACCCTTGTCCTTGCCTCACCAAGTCCTCATGATTCTTCAACCCCGGTGGATCTCCTAGTAGAACTTGCACAACCTGCAACTCTCTAAGATCATACACACTCAGCACCCCTTTGAAACTAGGGGGAACACACCATGCTCTCTTCTCTCTGAAGGAGCTAATTTCTACTCTCTTACTCTCTAGCACACTTTTACAATACAGCCCATGAGTCTATTATATAGATCTCATGCATACAATAATTAGACTTTCTTAATTACAATAATTAGACACGCAACTCCAAGACTATAATTAGCCTTTAACATGCAAACTGACAGTCCAAAAATAGACCTGTCCAAAACCCGGATGCAAACTACATGCACACACAGGTTGCCGACGTCAGCGCCTTCCTAACCGATGTCGGCCGACTCATAACCGACATCGGTTGCTTCTGCACTGTAATATGACTGATGTCGGTTAATCAGACTGACATTGGTTGCCCTGCAACTTGTTCTGCAACTCAGCAATCATCCGCAACTTCCTCCATGTCTGCATCAGTGAAGCTTTTAGCTCCACAACCTAACAATATATATTAGAAAATCAAATATTTCCTAAAATCCTCATCACATAGCAAGTTACCAATTAAAAATTCATTAAATCTCCCACTTTCCAAGGTAATTAAATAATAAATGGATAGTGTATAAACAAGGTTTATGACATATCTTACATCCCTATTACACACTCAATCTAAATTTTTCCACACTTTAAATCTTTATAATTTGGACCTCTTACAATCTCAACCTCTCACATTTATGATGGTGAGGACTCATTCTCCACCTTCCATCTCAATTTGATGGATGATACATATTCACTCACCAAGTCTATAAATGGAGGAGCCATTCTCCATTGTAGATGAGTTTTTTGCGTTAAACTTATATTGTCAAATTTTCAAGATAGCTTCAACTATTTCTTCACATTTCTCATCCAATCATGCATAGCGAAAGGGGAGATGTCATCCATGTGAATTTGTGACATTGCCAAATACCCTCAACCAGTATATTTGGGTTTGTCCAAACTTGAATTTTGACAAGACAGAGATAGCTAGAGGGGAAGGTATAATTGTGTTATTTGTCTTCCATTTAGCTTGTTTATTCTCTTTTTTGACCTCACCTAATCTAAGGACTCATGCTTATGATTTAGGTTGTGTGTATTTTGTTTTGATTGCATACTAACATCACTAACCCCCTCATAATTAGGTGGTTTACATATGGCACATTCGGTGGGACAAACAATCCACATTCTCCTTTGAAACATCATAAAATCCTTCTAATTATGAAATTAGCTCAAGATTGATCCCAATTTCTCCTATTTTTATTCTAAATTTTCCAAATTTATGTTCCCAAGTTAATTATGGAAACACCCTGCTAATAAGTGGAATCACTACTCATTAACAATGATATCAACATAGGAATCAACGATATAGCTTCTTCTCTATTTCTCTTTTTCTATGATTTTAGGTAAGTGGTAGAATCTACATTGGAATCGATAGAATATCACTATAAAATAAGAAACGCTCTCAGTTTTCACTCAGATTGTAGTTTTATAGAAATGTCTTAATCATAAACTAAAATAACAAAATTAACCTAGGAATAAGTAGGACTGACCTACATATCGACAGAATTATGAGGGTAACTTTTTCACTCTATTAGTTTTTTTTAATAATTTTAGTGATATTGCATTTAAAAATAATGAAATTGATAACTTAATTAATGAAATCATCTTTATTTTCACTTTATCTATGATTTTTATGGAATCAATAGAATCACCTTGTCTAATAGTGATATTGTGTTATTAATCAGTGGAATTGACAATTATGTAAGTTCTGTATTCTTTATCTACATATCAATGATATTGATTAGAGAAATGACATAATTTCTTTGATAAATGGTGGAATCCCTTTGTGTTAGTTTTTCAAGACCTAAACAATCAACATTTCAATATCCTCTTACTTCTCAAAGACCACCAATCTAAACACTACTTGTTTTATGCAGGTATCGATTGTCAAATAAGTGTTTTATCTTAAAAACAAACACATTTCACTTTGGTTCTCAACAACAAATCAACATTTGAATTTTTTTTCCTTATAATACTTTTATTTTCTTCGATTTGAGTGTTTGTGTTGTTTTTTTGTATGTTTATGGGTGTCTTATTGTGTGTATGCTCTCCCCTTGCCCATTTGTGGGACCCTGGGTGATCAAAAGCACATAAGTTACAATTGCCTTTTTATGAAGTGAAACTAGAGTATTCTCTCCTCTTACCCACTTATGGGATCCTAAGGATCAGAAATAGTGCACCTTCCTTTTTATTTTCGCTGCAAGGTGGATTTCATCATAATCTGCAAGTCCTTTGGGCATGGTGAGTGGGATTTCATCCACCATCATACATACCAACCTTGTTTTCTATTGGGGGATATATATTGAGGGCAGGTGTCATAAGAGTTAAGTGAATATGTGTTTTAAGCAAAGTTTGTGAAAATAAGGGGTTTATACTTGACAATAAGCTATCATACATCACCCTTGAAGTTTAATTTATGGTAGCACTTCACTGAGGTCTTACAGAACCCCTTCCTTATCATATTTCATTTCTGTAGCATCTAATTTGGTTATATAGGTCATCCTATGGAATAAACACAGCGTAAGAAAAATATAAATAAGATGTAGGGATTGGTACTTGATCATCATAATATGAATTTTGTTATTATTGAAGCTTGTGTAGGTTGCCCCCTCAAAGTGGATTATCATTTATTCATATATTCTATTATATTTCCATCCTATTGTGATATAATACTAGTATTATTCTTTATTGGTGAATTAATTTCATTACAAGTGATATAAGAGTGTCGACTTGGGCCATGGAGTGTGTGAAACCCTAATATCAAATAATCACCTATATCTCAAAATTAGTTGTGAATTTTTCTTCATTTTTTATTGGAGTTTGAGTATAATTCAAATACATATCATTAAAATAATTAGGTTTTGAGGATCCATTTTGATCAATTTATTACCAATTTAGGGTTTTTCATAAATTTTCTCTAGAGACCACATTTTGAGGAATTTTTTAGATTTTTTTACATTTTTGGAAAGATTGAAAAAAATATAGTCAGGGGTTATTATTTTTAATTTATAATTTGAGGCTAACATAATTGAAAAAATCTTGGCCAAATTTGGGCCAAAGGTGGCAATCAAGAACGACATTATCAAGCTTTGTTAGAAAGACCACAAACTAGGGGCCAAGGCAAGGTTGTTGAAACTTTAGGTAAAACTCTTCATAAAGAAGCTATGGATTTAGAAGGGGGAGTTACTAAATCAATTTTCATAGGATATTCTATGACAAATCATAAAGTAAGCCAGCTTGCGTACGATGCACATGACATACAATCTAAGGTACAAGGCTTATATTTTGAAATGAAGATCATACAAGCTACCTTACAAGATTTGGTGATAAGTTTGAAGAATAGTAAAAAAATAAACCACCTATCACCATTTCACAACCTAACCAAAGTATATATTTTAACCATCCTAATCCAAATCAAATTACCTCACAACCAAGGAACAAAATGCCAAAATTGGAAATACAAAAGTTTGATGGGAAGGATCTAGTCACATGAATCAACCAAATGGATATTTTTTTTATATACACTAGATTCCTTCTGATAAAAAAGTGTTCATGGCATCCCTATATCTTGAACTAAAAAAATTCATTTGGTATAGATGCTTGTGTGCTCAAAATAAGAAGAAGGATCTCAATCTCACCTAGTATGCTTTTACAGATGAGATACAACTACACTAAAAAAATAATATGGGTGATAACCACTTTAGTTAACTTTAAAAGCTATGAAAAATAGGACCAATCAAGCATTATGTTCATCAATTCCAAAACCTCTCTTTGTGCATGGATAACATTCTTGAGGATCACCTGAACGACTTGTTTCTTGGAGGTCTCAAGGACTACATTGAACATGAGGTACAAATGTTTAATCTTGATACTATCTCTAAATCTATTTTAAGGCTCATAGGGTAGAGTAAAAAATATTATCTAGCAAAAGATATTCAATCACCAACATCAAAGATTGAAGAAATTTGTCACCATCATTCCCTCATCCTTCCATATTAACACATCAACAAGTTGAAAATAACCAAATGAAAGGTTTGTGTTTAAATTTTGATAGAAAATAGATCAAAGTACATAAATGTCCTACTAAGAAAATATTCTACATTGAAGGGTCCAATGAGAAAGAAGATGGTGATGAAGCATCAAGTGAGGATGAAGAGGTGCCAGAGATAAAATCTATTGTTTACATTCTCTTATCTCTATTGTTTTACAATTTGTTGTTGTGCACCTTTTTATTTCCTTTTACATTCTATTTTTTCTCTTCCTATTTGTCTTCATGATGTATAAATTAGTTCTCCACCTAACATAAGCATTCTCAATTATTTCAACAGATGCAAAATTTAAATTTTAAGTTATGTGCATTAAATGAAGTTGTTGAGTTTAAATGGCCATAAGGGATCTCTAGAACTATCAATATTAGATTAAAATAAATAGTGATTAATCACCATAGCATTTTAGTTTTTGTTTTTTATAATTTTGTTCTACATGAAGACTATTTTGAGTTTATTTGTTATTTTTCATTCTTATATTATAGGAGCTTGTTTTGATATCTTCTTGGATATATAATAGCATATGTAATAATTCATTAAATAGCTGAATATATGATTATTTATGTTATGCATTTGGTTTTTGATAAGGATTTTGTTTTTGAGGAAAATTTTAGGAGGTGGAGCCCTGAGGCACCCTCATACTACAGTCGAAGGAAAGAATTGAGAAGCTCATGCTCTCATTATCTGAGATCTCACTTCTCATATCCTCTCCCTCAGTGATTACATAACTTATTCATGTTTTTTACTTTTTTGTTCCAAATTTCAATCAATCTCTCACACTATTTCTTTTGTTGGAATGATTTTTCTACAATTTTTTGCATGTTTCTGATAGTTTCAAACTGTATAGTTTTCAAAACATAAATATGACGGTACAAGAGTATATCCCACTTATTTAGATATCACCTCCAATTTTAACATTCCAATTTGGATTAGGTCATACAATTATTTGAAGGCCAAACCTATAGACTAGTTTTTTTGGTAGCTTCCTGCCACCTTATTGTTTTTGGTTGGTGCAAATCATACAAATCAAATTTTTGAAATATAAGACCACAACATGATATAAAATATTTCATGTTTCACCCCATACTAATTTTTACCACATGTGTTTTATCATAGATAAGTCAAAATGATAAAAAAATGTTGCATGAACCTCAAGAGATGGGAAAATGTTCCAACTTGACTTCATATAGATAAATAACCAACCACTTGTGGTAAAAGACATAGCCTCAGTAGAATTATGGCACGAAAGATTTAGTCACATCTATTTTAGATATCTCAACACACTTCACCATTATAACATGGTAAAAGTATTACCATCTCTCAAAAAGGGTATAAATAAATGTCAACATTGCTTAGCAAGCAAACAACATATAGTTTCATTTTATAAAAGTACATATCGAACCCATGGAAAACTTAATCTGGTGCATATTGATCTATGTAGATTAATGTCACCTAGTCATGTTGGGTTTAAGTGATTCATGCTCTTTGTTTATTTTTTCCCAAAAAATGTGGGTTTACTATCTGAAATCAAAGATCCAAGCCTTTAAAACTTTCAAATAGTTAAAAATTGTTGTTGAAAATGAGATAAATGATCTTGTTGAATGGAGGAATCATAATATCATGGAAATGGTGTGAGGTATGCTACATGATTCAAGTCTTACAAATGCATTTTGGGTAGAAGCAGTCAAAATCATAGTCTATATACTCAACATAGTTCCCACTACATCTCTTGATAGAGTAGCACCACAATAAGCATGGTCAAGACACAATATATCTATATCCCATCCTCAAGTTTTTGGATGCAAATCAAGTATGGATATTCCTAAAGTAGAGAGGACTAAACTTGACATAAAATCAAAAAATTATGTGTTGTTAGGGTACAGTGAAGAAGCACTTGTCTATAGATTAATGGATCTAGAGATCAAGAAAATCTACACAGGGAAGGATGTTGAGTTTTTTGAGAAGATAGAAGCAAAATCTCCTTATATAGGCTCATTGGTTACAACAATTATTCCTATAGAGAATGCAAAAGATGGAAATCAACTAGATAAAGCTAGTGATGATGATGATGATGATGGGAACAATGGTGGAACTCCAACACCCATAAGAACTACTCAACTATATGGTATACAATTAAATTAAGGGATGCTAAACTATATAGATTTCTAGACACATCAATTACTAGACCAAGGACTCGGATCCTAACTCAAATAGAGGCCAATTTGGCCTTAATGAGCACAACTATTGAATTTATTGAGCCCTCTATAGTTTAGGAAGCCCTAGAGCCTAAACCTTGAAAGGATACCATGGATAAATAATTTCAATCATTGATGAAACATAAAATTTGGCAACTTGAAGATATTCCACAATGGAATAATCCAATTGGCTATAAATAGGTCTTCAAAACTAAATACAAAGCAAACGGTAGTATTGACAATTGCAAGGCTCGACTCGTAATAAAGGGATATGCAAAAAATAAAGGCATAGATTATGAGGATACATTTTCTCCTACAATTAATATCAAGACAATTAGAATGATATTTACTTTGGTTACCCAATTTGGATGGAGGGTCTATCAAATGTATGTTAAAAGTGCCTTTCTCAATGGAGATATACAAGAAGAAGTTTACATGACACAACCAGAATGTTGTGTCACTCTTAGTAATGAAGGAAAAGTATGTAAACTCATCAAATATTTATATGGTCATAAACAGGGTCCATAATCCTAGTACATAAAATTTGATGAGCATCTCATTCACCATGGATTTTAGAGTACATATGATCCAAATCTCTATCTCAAATATCAAGGGGGAGAGATTGTGATTGTTGTTATATATGTTGATGATCTAGTCATCACTATAATTTTAGTAAAGATGATAGTTGTAACTAATAAAAATATTAACTGATCGTTCGACATGATAGATCTCAGGATTCTACACTAATGTCTTGGATTATAAGTATGGTAAAAGAACACAACATATGTTTATCCCAGATGAAATATGCCAAAATAACACTCGATAAATTTAGTATGATGGGTAGTAATCCAATTACTAAACCTATGGCGACAAGGCTTTAGTTGTCTTTTACAGATCCATCACCATAAATAAATACAACTCTCTATTGATAGTTGATTGAGTCTTATTTACATAACATATACACCAGTATAAACTATGTAGTTAGTTATCTTTCATGATTCATGCAGGAGCTAAAAATGTCTTACGAGAAAGCATTAAAGCAAATATTGAGATATATCAATGGTACAATGGACTTAGGCCTAGAGTATAATCATAATGATAATTTCTTCTTGACAAAATATTCAAACTTAGATCATGTAGGAAATATTGATGATAAAAAATTCACTTCTAGATATGTTTTCTTTTTGGGATCTGGTCCTATATCCTCAGGGATAAATACACAAAACTTTGTTTCTTGATATTCCACTAAATCATACTATCATGTTGTAAGAGGAGTTATCTACAAAAAGATATGATTGTATTGCATACTAGAAGGATTGGGAGTACCAAAAAAGATAACTATTAACATGTATTGTGACAATGAGGGTGTTTTAAAACTTGTTCATAATCTACTCTTTCATAAATACACAAAACACATTGAGGTGTAAGTCCATTTAATACATGAACATGTACAACAACACAACATCAAGATCCAATATTTCCTGATGAAAAAACAACGTTTAGATGTCTTCACCAAGTCACTTGCACGTGACAAATTTGAGGCATTTAGATAATATATCTCTTATTCACTTCAAGTTATGTTGAATTAAGGGGGAGAATGTTAGACCAAAATAGATGGTGATTAATTCACCATAGCATGTTATTTTTAGTTTTTTATAATATTGTTTCACCCGAAGACTATTTTGGGTTTATTTTTTATTCCTCCTTCCTATATTATAGGATGTTGTTTGGTTATCTTCTTGGATATATAATAGCCTATGTAATAATTCATGTTTTAGCTAAATATATGATTATTTGTGTTCTATAATCAAGCGGTAGGTAGAATAAGGTGAGATTAGATATTTTTAACACCTTATTATGATAGTATTATTGATACAGTATCTTTTTCAACTCCATACACATAATTTAGTACACTTTTTATGAGATTCAACATTAGTTCCCTAAATTTTTGAAAAAAATTACATGCTTGAATCTTTCAAACTATGATATGGGATAGGCTTCTAGAATGTCAAGGTATTATAGCTATAATTTTTTATGAGAGAGGTGATGTGATCCTACATAAAGCTCAAAATTTGTTGAGAAATTTTAACTCTTGAATTTGGGTAGCTTCCTAAGGCCATAATATATTGGTCCATGGTGTACAGAACCATAAGGGTTTTGTTAAGAATACATAAAATCCACATAACATTATTTATCTTTGAAAGCAGTTTATTGTATGCATTATGAGGTTAAAATCAAATGCATTTCTTTCCACTCAAAATCTCATTCATTGTATCTGGTATGTACTTGTATTGGTTGGTGCATTTGGGAACTTTTTGTACTATAACTAGAGATGAATTTGTTAATCTTGATATTGATCAAGGTATAACATTTAGTTCACTTTCAATATAAAAAATACAACAAAAAAACATTCAACCTTTTACCTCCAAAATATTATAGTTCATTGTGACCTATGCTAAGCATATTTATTCAACCAATATTGTTAGATTTAAATTTTTTAGAAATATTAATTTGGGTGGAAACAGTTTTTGAAATAATCATGTGGTTCAAATTGTATATATATGTGTATGTGTGTGTGTGTGTGTGTGTGTGTGTGTGTACCATAAAGTCATACAATATGTGATCATAATAGAATTTTAGGTCAATGCCAAAAAGGAATACATGTCCATATAGCCATACAATAAGATACATCATCGAAGACATATCCTACTCATATTAAAAACCTCCCTCTCTTTGACTTTCTTGATAAATGCTCTTCCACGAATGCCTTGATCATATTTGGAGATCCCTAAAATGCCTTAGATTTCTCCAAGATCAAATTTCATGACATTTTATGCTCATAGCTCACCTGTATATTAACATGTTTATATACAAATATTGTTATAAAATTTACATACTAGACATGTAACTAAGTTCAAATTTTAATTTTAAAATGATACACAAACTATTTAAACATGCACTTATCACAATCATGTGGTCATGCTCAATTTGCATCTGTTGCTCAACATGGATAATGGAAGGTTGAGCCTAGCATCTAGGAGTGTGAAAGGGAGAAATAACATGAGTTGGTGCCCTACTAATCACCTCAATGGAAGTATCAGACATCATCAGATAACCCTACATAGATAACACATTCATGACAGTTATATTTTTATAATTAAAGATTTTAATTATTAAAATAAATCTATAGTTAAAATTTAACAATACAAGTTAACATACCTCGATGAGGTTTTGGTGGATGAAATTGCATAAACGATTCCTATATCTATTCCTACACATATAGATGGTGGAGAATCCACTGTGGTCATCAACTAAAAAAACAAAATATGATTTTTAGTTTAGCATATCTATACAAATAAATATATGTATATGAAGTATAGTATTAATTAAAAATTACATATGTATATGTATGCATAGGTTGAGTAACAACAACATATGCACTAGTAGATTTTCCACAATCTAAATGTGAAAATTGTGGGACCGTCTCCTTCATCATTATAAAAAATTGCATGTATGTTATTAAATTTTCTATGTAAATTAATTATCACCTTTTAAATACAAATATATCTAAAATTTAATGTGTCAAATATATAAGAAACATGTAGGGGGAAAGTCAAGTTTCCACACCAAATGTATGTGCCAAAAACTCATCAGACATAAAAATAGCGTCAAGCCCCTCAAGAGTACCACCATCCTCATATAAAGGTCTAGTGCCTATCTAGAGTAACCACATTTCCACCCACTCTAGCATTAGTGTTAGAAAACTTACTCATATGCAAAATGAGGGTGTTGTTTAGCACATTAAACGCATCTAGAGTGTTAACATTGACAACCTCCTTCATTTCAAAGGGAATTATTTTTGGATGGCATCACTTTTGGATAAGAACTCATACATGTTGATTAGGAATATGAAATACACGTATTCTATCCTACACAGAGCCTTTTACTTGACCCTAAAACTCTGAGTAGTCAATATAGTTAGGAATCTCATAGAGGATAAACTCACCATAGAGTTTCCTCAAAAAATATAAAGGAACCTCATGATTATTACAAGGTATCTAATCAAAGACCATTTACCATTAGTCCCTAAAATTACTTAATACAAATTTATGCTAAATTTGTAGATTAGGAACCATTTGCATGATAATGGAGGCGGTACATTGGTTGATGGATCAATGAGGAGTACACAAAAATTTTCCTTTTTTATTTTTTTCTCCCTCACACCACGCACTAACAATTTTTATACATAGTAAAACCTACATCTACCTCTATAATATGTCCATCTATCATTTTGACCTATTATCGAGTCAACTTGGCTTAGTAATGACTCTAAGGTATCAACCAATGAAGTACAATGGGTTTTTGTTGAATGAAGGTCCCTCATTCTCTTAATTATATCTTTAATCTATATTTTATTTTCCCCTATTTGTGCATCCAAATCCTCATGACTTCCTAAGGGGTCTTGTGTAATTATCAGAGGGATAGGAGGCATAGGAGGTTTAGGAGAGATAAAAGGGTTTTAACTTATACAAACCAAAAAAAATGGTTTTAGTTAAAAAAAATATACAAATCCAAAATAATTACTAAATTTTATGTTAATTGGCATAAATTTAGTTCTTACCTCTCCTCTTAAGTGCCATTTTCAATTTATTGACCTAATTTTTAAACTCAAGCGAGCGTGGTGTGTATTGACAATTTTCTCCTCTTAGCAATACAACACAAGCATTTTATAAGTTTTGAATGTGAGGGCTGAGAGAAAATGTAGAATGAAATGAGAATGGTGAGTTGATTTTTGTTATTTATAGAATTTTAAGATACTACATATGCATTTTTAACATAATAAATGCATACATGTTCTGGGCTTAGTTTATTCGAAGCATGGAACCAATAATACGTACGTGTTATGTCAAAAATGTGTACATGTTTATAATGAAATCATGAATATTTTTAAACTATTGTCACCTAACTTCATGCACCTAACCATAGCATATTAATTTATATTCTATTGTATGATGTATCCCTATTCATTATATTCTTTTGAAATACATGCACACACATGCACGTGCACACACAATATTATTTGCAAGTATATGTATCTTTTACTTGTCTAGATGTTTTTGAATTGGTATACCCTATTGACTGCATTATAGTGTTAAGTAAAGCTCAATATTAGATAAAATACTTCACAAGTATGAGTTTATATAGCTTCTACCTTGCAAGTGTGTAAGCATTAGATTAGATTAAAACAAAAGCATGTCGTAATGATAATTCTCAAGAGACCACTATTAACACTTTTTAAGAAAGGTAATTGTATAGTACAAGATCTTATCTCTTCTAGAGATCGGACTACATGGGTTGCTTGTTTCTAATATGATTTATTTTATGATGCACAACTTAGGGTTTCAACTACCAATGACATAGGGAAATATTGGCTTTGGAATTGTGATACATCATTTAACAATTATTCTCTAGAAATTTTGTATCAAATTACGATTTCAATTTCTTCCACTCTTGGAAAGGTAAATAGCTAGTGAATTCTAAACTCTTCACCATTAAATTGGGCCTTCCATCTTAACCTAATTTAAGAAGAAAATATTGAGCCCAAGTGATGCAGAAAAAATAGGCCAACTTTCCAGAAGCCATAAATTTTGACCTGTACCTCCGTCAGAGATTTGAATGCATGAATGGATTGATCCAATCCCATTTGCAACAGCTTTTTCTTCAGATGGGAGTTCCTGAAGTTCTTGATTTCATTGGCGGTTCTCCCTGACAATTGGGAAACTATTGCAGACCACCTGCAGAGTTCAAACATATTAAAAAGAAGAGTGCAATTATTCCACTAAAAGACAAAAAAAACAGCTTTGACAACGGGTGCTTTCAACTGATGTGTGCTTTGGTGGCATAGGTACATGAATAGGAATAAGATGGTACTATGGCCACAACACCTTTCAATTCATCAAATAAACCGGCAACACCTTTTCAATGCAATACAATACAATAATGACTATCGAAAATTTACCCAATAGCCCCAGAAAAAAAAACTTATAACACCTTTTTCAGTCATAGAGATTTTTGAACGTGGGATACAACACAGTTCATGCAATCAATCTTTCAGTAATATGATTAAGCCAATTGATAATAGATGATACTGTATTTTGTTATACCTGTTGCCTAGAATTACATGCAGATGAATAATACTTCGCATAATTTATGGTATCAGGTAATTAGTCCAACTCAAGCGGCAACTCTTCCCACATTTCAAAATCCCTATCCAAATTCATATTGCATATATTCACAACGTATATACTGTATACATAAATTCACATGTGAATCTGCCAATTATTTCCTCTTCCTCTGCAAAAACATCATTCCTCTATAAATTGTTATGCAGAAAAAAGACTTTGGGCTCCACACGAAGAGTAATTAATCAGCTAGGCTTGACGTGGCGCTTTAACAACCCTAAGCTGGTGATTCAAAGCCAAATAAACCCTGAAGAATGTGATTGGAAGGCAAAAAAAATATTCACGTGTTCCATTCAAGATAGAATATGATGAATGTACACAATTACAAATAGCGAGTCTCTTTACTCGACAATTAGAATATGATGAATGATCAATATAATTATTTGCAGATCAATAATATACAAGTGCACTATGACTCGACAGAATGTATTTATAGTTGTAAAAGGTAGTATTTATTTATAGTTGTACGTCCTTCAGCTTAAAAACCTGGGTCCCTAACTTATTTATCCATTAAAAAATGATGCTATAAATTAATTTTATATATTTTTTATTATTACAGATAAAATATAAATAGGGAAAAAGTTTGGATGGGAGGATGGCTGCGAGCAGCGAGCGAAGCATGGGCGGCCGAGCTGAAGCCCCCGGGGAGGAACGGCCTCTGCCGGGGGGGGGGGGGCTTTGCAGGGAGGTGAGGCGTCTTTTGTGAGTGAGGGCACAAAGATAAAACAGGTTAATGGGTGTTTCCAGCGCTCTCTGGAGCGCCCAGTCTTGGTGATTGAGCCAGAGGCTGTGAAGGAGGAGGTGAAATATCTCTCTTCTCATGCTCTAATATGTAAACTCTTGGGTATCCGGATTTCTCTTTCAGCCCTGGAGGCATGGATCCGTCGATCGTGGCAGATAGAGAGCGACTTTTGACATCATGCTGGCTGGGAACAGCTACTTCATGGTGAGTTTTTCCTCTGTGGCTGACCAAAACAAGATTTTTGGAGGGCCTTACTTCTTCGAACGCAGTGGGCTTTTTCTTAAACCTTGGCATGCTGGATTTAACTCGGCAGAAGACCTTCCAGCCTGTGTTCCGGTTTGGGTTCGATTGCCGAGATTGCCCTTGGAGTTCTGGAATGAAGAGATCCTGCGCCAGATAGCGGCTCTGATTGGTTCGCCAACAGCTATAGCACACTAAAAGCTGGAAAAAAAGGTAATTTCCTATGCCCGAATCTGTGTTGACATCAATTTGAATAATCCCCTACCCGATTCTCTGAAAATTTGTATGGGACCATCTCCCTGGATTCAGCAGCTGGATTATGAGGCTATTCCATTCCGTTGTCGCATTTGCCATGCTTATGGGCACCTGCACAGGCAATGCCCTCAGGCTTCTAATGGAGGAGCTTTACCTGAGGAACCTTCTGGGAATCAGGGAAACAATGATAGCAAAGTCCCTGGTCAGATGGCTTATAATAAGACGACTCAAACCCGTCATGGTACTGACACAAAGGGGAAAAATCATCTGCAATCCATAGGTACAGACCACGGGGCAGCAAGCTTAAGGGGTCCTGATAAGGACGGCTTCATTCTTGTTAGACGCCGTGTAAAGAGCCGGGGGTTAAAACGGACAAATTTTAATAGGCAGGTTGAAATGAGTTTCAACCGATTCGAAGTGCTTGATGACATGGCAATAGAGGATGGGATTCCGGATATGATTCAGGGGGAAGAGGCTGAGGGTACAGCGCTTTTTTCTTGCCAAGATGGCCTGCAAATCTCAGAGTATCACCCAATTCAGGAGTTCGTCCAAGAGGGGCAGGATTGTGCGACCACAGGTCCGCCAGCTCCATGTGATAAGGAAGTTCGATGGGCGGATGTGATCAAGGAAACAGAGAACTCTAAGAAAGACAAAGGATCCAATTCAGCGCTTGGCCTCATGCAAAAACCTTTCAAAAAAGCTTCAGGCCCTATTCCGTCTAGTGTTGGCAGAAGAAAGGATCAGGACAGACTTAAGCTCACAGGTGACTTACTGATGGAGTCGAGGTTTGTGAAGACCCTGGATGAACACTTCCCCCAACCCACTCAATGATAGTTCTCTCATGGAATGTGAGGGGTTTGCATAGCCTCCTCAGAAAAAAAGCTATGCATCAATTAGTGTTGGATCATTCCCCTGATGTCCTCTGTATTCAGGAGACTAAACTTTCAGTTGAGTCTTGGTTTGCTTATAAGCAGAGTATTTGGTACTGCAGTCACAACCAGTGTGTGGGTGCGCTGGGGAGCTCTGGAGGACTTGCCATTTGCTGGAATCCGGAGAAAATAACTCCTTACCACTGGTTATTAGATACCTCGGCCCTCTCAATGACGGCCTCTGTGGAATCCGGGGAGCTTATTCTTTTAACCAACGTTTATGCTCCTGTGGACCCTCCGGGGCAGCAGAAGTTATGGAACCACATTAGGTTTGTCAGGAGCTGTTATCCCTTCCTGCCGTGGATTATGACAGGGGACTTTAACGCTGTTCTCAGCTTGGAAGAGAAGAGAGGCGGTTTGCCTAGGTTGGGACTTTCTTCGAAGATCCTTCGGCAAAATATTGATTACCTCCACCTGTCAAATGTCAAAACTAATAACGGGATTTTCACTTGGACCAATAGGAGAATTGGTGATGATGGTATAGCTGAGCGACTTGACAGGTTTCTTGTCTCCTGTTACTGGCAGTCAAGCTCCACCTCCTTGGAATCGAAAATTCTGGATTGGAGAGGGTCTGACCATTGGCCGATCAAGTTGGCTACTAGTCATATCTGTAGGCCAAGGAAGGCTCCCTTTAAATTCCAGCTTATGTGGCTTCGAGAGGCATCTCTTCAGGACTTGATGGCGCAGTGGTGGGAACAGGGAGGACCCAACTATGGTACGGCTATGTTCTCTTTCGTCAATAAGCTCCAGAATGTCAAAAGGAAGCTGAAATTTTGGAATATCAACAGCTTTGGTAACCTTCACGCCATGAGGAAGAGGGTGCAAGATCGCCTTGATAGGGTCACCCGGCAAATCAGGGACATTGGCTTTTCTAAAGCTCTCCGCTCGGAAGAGTCTCTTGCGAGCAATTAGCTAGCCGAATGGGAACTTCGAGAGGAAATTTTCTGGAAGCAGAAGGCGCGGATAGACTGGCTCCAAGAAGGCGACAGGAACACGGCTTTCTTCCACAAGTCGGTTCAAGCTAGGCGCAACAGAAATTTTATCTCCTCCCTGATCGGTGCGGATGGAACTCGTCTGAATAATTCCCAAACTATTTCTAGAGAAGTTGTCCACTTCTATTCGGCCTTGTTCTCGGCTAGCCTGTCTCCTGCTATGGAGGCCGAACACACAGTGTTGTCTTGTATACCCTCTATGGTGACCTCTGATATGAATGAGGCTCTTCTTCGGCCGATTACTATGGCGGAACTGGAAAAAGTGGTTTTCAGCATGAATAGAGCGAAAGCCTCAGGGCCGGATGGATTCCCTGTGGAATTCTATCAAGAATTCTGGGGCATAATCAACCAGGACCTTTTGGATGTGGTCCAGGAATCCTATGCCAACAAGGAAATGTTGAGAGCTCTGAATGCTACCTTTCTTGTTCTAATTCCGAAGAAGGATCAGGCGAATCAGCTAGACCATTTTAGGCCTATTGTGCTATGCAATGTGGTCTATAAAATCATTACCAAGCTCATTGCGGAAAGATTAAAAGGCTGCCTCCCTGTCATCATCTCAGAGGAACAAGGGGGCTTTGTTGCTAGCAAACAGATTCTGGACGAGGTGGTGATTGCATCGAAAACTATCCACTCCATGAGTTCCTCGCGGGAAAGAGCCATGTTCATCAAGCTGGACTTAGCGAAGGTTTATGATAGGACCAGCTGGAGATTCTTGCAAAAAGTGCTAATGGCCTTTGGTTTTCATCAGGATTGGATCCAGTGGGTGATGAGCTGCGTCACCACTCCCTCATATACGGTCCTTATCAATGGGCAGCCCACCGAGCTGTTCGGTGCTTCTAGAGGCCTCCGCCAAGGTGACCCCCTCTCCCCTTATCTTTTTATAATTATGGCAGAGGGTCTTGGCAGGCTTATCAGGGCCCAGGTGTCCCAGAACAGGGTGCAGGGATGGAATTGGGGAGAGGACATAACCACTTCCCATTTGCAGTTTGTTGATGATACTATCCTTATCGAGAGAGCGAGAATTAGGGAGGCGAAGGTTTTTCGAAGCACACTTGATGTGTATCTGGATGCTTCTGGGCAGAAGATTAACGACCATAAATCTTCCATTTTCTTCTTTAATACTCCCGAGCCTATTCAGAGAAGGATTGCGGCCACCTTGAGATTCCAAATTCAAGTTCTCCCAGTCATCTATTTGGGGATACTGATTGTTGTGGGAAGGCAACCAAGGTTATTCTGGCAGAATGTTCTTGAGAAACTCAAACAAAGGGTTGGTCATTGGACCCACAGATGGCTCTCTACGGCAGGAAGGGTCACACTCCTGCTATCTGTGATTCAGGCACTGCCTATCTATCGATGTATGGTGCAAGCTACCCCCATGTACTTCCTAAAGGAGGTTGATGCCCTCTCGCGTCAATTTCTTTGGAATGGCAACTTGCAGAGCACCAAGTGGAGTCTTATCAAATGGGATACGGTGTGTAGGCCAAAAAGAGATGGAGGGCTTGGGCTGCGATCGGCTATCCTGGGCAGCCAAGCTCTTGCTGCTAAGTTATACTAGAGATGGTGCTCCAATCAGGATCAGCTATGGGCACGTATTCTGTCATTCAAATATTTTTTGGGGGCTGATTCTGCTAATATATGTAGGTTGCTCTTGGAGAGGGGAGGGTCCATGGTGTGGCAGACTCTCAAAATGGGGGCGCAATTAGTCAAGCGCAGCTTGTTCTGGATATGCCACAGTGGAGCGGAGACTCTATTCTGGGAAGATTCTTGGGACGGTTCACCCTCGCTTCTGTCCTCTCATCCGCACCTGCAGCCTTTATGTGACGCCTTTTAGGAAGCTGGCTGGAATTCAGTTGATCATTACAAGGAGGATTTCAATTTAGGCACAGCTACTGGGTATAGATGGAAAAATTCCTCTGATTGGCCCCCGGGAGGCTCTACGGAGGAACGACGGGAGCTGGATATGATCGTTGCCTATCGTGGATGTAGCTTCTTACAAGGGCCTGATGTTCTGGCATGGGGAGGCGACTCTACCAGACAATATTCGGTGTCTGCAGGATATAGCACTCTGGCGAAAGCAATGTTTGGTGAAGTTAATTTCTTGTGGGGGAAGAAAATTTGGAGCAGCCTATCTTGGCTCAAATGTAATTTTTTCATGTGGACGTTAGTTTATAACAGATGCCTTACCTGGGACAACCTCTGCAAACGTGGATTCCAAGGTCCGTCTAAATGCGTCCTTTGCTCCCAGAGTGAGGAAAATGGGGCGCATCTATTCTTCCTCTGCCCCTTTGCTAAGCAGATATGGCACTCTTGGTGGAATGCGTGGGGCTGTCCTTGCTGGCATGTGGCCTCACTTTCGAAATTCTGGAGCCGATTAGGCAATCCTCTCTCCAAAGCGTCGATCCTGCAGAAAGCTTAGGCAGCTGGGCCAGCTTTTATATTGTGGAATATTTGGCTCGAAAGAAATAGGCGCATCTTTCGGGAGTCTCAGCAAGATTGGAACGCCCTCTGGCGGAGAGTATGTAGTTCGTTGGCTGAAACTTTGCTGGCAAAGAGAATTACAGCGGATGATTTGGGAGCTGATGACAACGCTGTATATTCCAGGCTCTTGGGTGCGCACTCGGCCAAATCCAGGATCGCGCCACCCACTCGGCCTGCGCAAAACACTAGGCATGGGGTTCAGCCTATTGATAGGAGTGGACATTGGACGCCTCCTCCGGCTGGGACACTCAAAGTTAATACTGACGGCTCCTCCAAAGGCAACCCGAGAGCAGCTGGCATAGGGGGAGTGGGACGTAACAGTGAAGGTGAGATTAAATTTGTTTTTTCCGTTTTCAAAGGCTGCCATACCAATAACCTTATGGAAGCAATGGCCATCTTGCAAGCGATGCAATTGTGCTGCCAGCATGGATGGAAGCGAGTTATTTGTGAGTCGAATTCTCAAGTTGTGATTAACCTGCTTAATTGTCAGAATTTTCAGAATGTGGACTGGCAGCTGGCAGGGGTATCCCGACAGGTTCTCCAGCGCAGCACATTCTTGGAATCAGTGGTTTTCAAGTATATTCCCAGGGAATGGAACGGAGTTGCGGACTGTCTTGCTAAATGGGCTTCTGAGCAGGGGTCTGACTGGTGTGTCTTAGATCAGAGGATGTTGTCTGGTGAGTTCTTACAAGAGTTGAGTCATTTAATTGACCATGATAAAGAGTTGTAATTGGTGTTCCGGTTTTTTTGAATAAAATTTTTACCCCGTTTAGTTAAAAATATATATATATATATAAATAAATATTTGGAATAAATTTATTTATATCATATATAAAATATACATAAAATATAATTTATATATCATTTACATTATATGTGTACATGTGTACATTATATATAACATACTTTGTATATATATACAATGAAAATAAATTCGAGTAATCACTCACATTATATTTATAATAATAGATAAAATATATTAACTAAATATCTTATTTATCATTATAAATATAATATGAGTGTTATATATTTATATATATATATATATATATATATATATATATATATATATATAACACTCACTCATATTATATTTATAATGATAGAGTTAGAGGGGGCCTCCCCTCCCCCTCTACTCTATATAAACTAAACTGATGGGGATGGGGGGTCCCATAGAGAGAGAGACTTTTTCCAAGCCCTGTCTATCTATCTGGCAAGTCCATAACACTGGCCAAGCCATGGAAGAATATTCTCATGATAATGCAATGCACGCATTAATCATCTATGATGATCCGAGTAAACAGGTGGTGGTATACTGATAAATGTCATTATCACCTTGTCACCCACCACGCTGTGAGGCTTTCCCAGGGGATGTTTCCCATTTGTACTCTCATCTATGGGAAAGAACCACAAAATGATCAGACCAAATAGGTGTGGGTAGATTGACTGCATTACCCATCATTGAAACACAAGTTGGAGATGTGTCAGACATAAAGCCTTTTACTTGACCCTGAAACTCTGAGTAGTCAAAATAATTAGGAATCTCGTTGAGGATAAACTCACCATAGAGTTTTCTCAAAAAATAAAAAGGAACCTCATGATTGTTATAAGGTACATAATCAAATACCATCTACCATCAGTCCCGAAAATTACTTCTTACAAAATTATGCTAGAATTGGTGGATTGGGAACCATTTGCATGATAATGGAGGCAGTGCATTGGTTGATGGATCAATGAATAATGCATTATTTTATTTTATTTTTTAATTTACTTATCCCTCAAACCATGCACTAACAATTTTTTATCATATTAAGACCTACATCTATCTCTATAATATGTCCATCTATCAATATGACCCATTATCGAGTCAACTTAGCCTAGTAATGACTCTAAGGTATCAACCAATGAAGTACAATGGGTTTTTATCGAATGAGGGTCCCTCGTTCTCTTAATTATATCTTTAATCTGTATTTTATTTCCCACCATATGTCCATCCAAAATCCCCTGACTTCCTAAGGCGTCTTGAGGAATTATTGGATGGATAGGAGGCATAGGAGGTTTAGGAGGGATAGAAGGGTTTTGACTTGTACAAACCAAAAAAATGGTTTTAGTAAAAAAAATAATGCAAATCCAAAATAATTACTAAATTTTGTGTTACTTGGCATAAATTGAGTTCTTTCCTCTCCTCTTAGGTGCCATTGTCAATTTATTGACCTTATTTGTTAACTCAAGTGAGCATGGTGTGCATTGATAATTTTCTCCTCTTAGCAATGCAACACAAGCATGGTCTAAGTTCTGAATGTGAGGGCTGAGAGAAATTTTAGAATGAAATGAGAATAGTGAATTGATTTTTGTTATTTATATCATTGTAAGATACTGCATATGCATTTTTGACATAATGAATTCATGTGTGTTCTGGGCTTAGTGTTACCAAACTTGGAAATCATAACGAATACATGTTGTGTCAAAAATGTGTACATATTTATAATGAAATCATGAATATTTACAAAATATTGTCGCCTAATTTCGTGCACTTAACCATAACATATTAACTTATATTCTATTAGTCATTATATTCTTTTGAAATATATGCACGCACATACACGTGCACACACACATGTGCATAATATTATTTTCAAGTATATGTATCTTTTACTTGTATATATGTTTCTGAATTGGTATTACCCTGTTGAGTGCATTATAGTGTTAAGTAAAGCTTAATATTAGATAAAATACTTCACAAGTATGAATTTATATATCTTCTACCTTGCGAGTGTGTAAGAATTAGATTATATTACAATAGTGCAGCAGATAGAGTTACAGAGAAAGAATATCACCTTGGAAGCCACTCAGCAGATGCTGCAAGAGTTAGAAGTATAACTCATGCGTGTAGCAGAAATACTCAAGGCTGCACCTTTTCGTCTCTTTTGTTCCTCCAATTTTCTGGTAACACCTGATTAGAGATTCAAGTATAAGTGCTCTAATAGGCTTGCACTTCGAATAGAGAAAGCAATAAGAATTCTTTTGGATGACATTCTTATGGTCCATTTGTTTAAGCAAAGAAATTTCAGATGAAGTTAAGACATTTATAGAGAGGTGCAGAGAATAAGAAAAAGTAAAAGGGTCTCCTGGTTTCAGTAACTTTGTGTCAAGCTAAAAAAGACATACAATGCAGATAAGTTTGTTCTGCTCCTCCTATATATATCAATAAAAGACAGGTGCTAACTAAAATTTCTCTCAAAGAGATATAAGGTGACTAGATTCAATCTTCAAGTTTATTGTATATAAAATTTACAGTGAAGCCTCACCATTTTCTCAAAATTAACCTTATCACACATCATTTAACATCTGGAAGGTCCTTAGAATGTAGAAATGATATTTTCTAGGCGGATAAAACAAAAGAATTGATATGAATCAACGTAACATGTGAAACCAAAAAAGGTACCTACCATTATCATGCATATCCTTCAAAACTAGAGGATTTTCAAGGGAAACATTTTCACTGTAACTTCCTTGAGCACTCTGTGGTAAGGTCTCCGCATCTGCCGATTGCTGAAGTGAAGGTGAAATAGGCACCCCATCTGGTGGCACATATCTCAGTATAAGAATAGAAACTGCCACAATCGTAAAGGTGAGAAGAGTACCGACGCTAACCTGAAATAAGAAACGTACAAGCAGGTTTATTAAAATGCAATCCTAATTACATAAAATCATGTTACAAATAGCACTAAAAAAATAAAAGATAGTATACTCCTTAGGTAACGTACACTACAGGCTCTCAAAGATGTCCACTGTGCTGTGAGATTCATAATTGAAATAAATTCTATGATAACTAATAGGTTTTTAGAGGGTCCATCAAACCAAAATATAAATTGGATACTTGCACAAGATATGTATCAACTCTTGAGGGTGTCTTCTGTGTCTCAACTCTCAAGGGCATACCATATGCAGCCAATAAAATAGGCTTTCATCAATGATGCAGATTCCCTCCTGCAAGTCTGGATCAAGTCTGTACCACTGATTTATGCAATTTATTGGCTGCATAGCCTGTCTCATTATGCTTAAACACCTCATAAGCATCGTTTTGGTACATCAAAAAAGTAATAGTATGTTATGTAAGAGGTGAATAGACAATTGTGGTAATTAAAAGGTCATCTATCCACACTAACTTAAATCTAAAATTCAGAAAATAACTAATATATGTATAAACATGAGAATTACTTCAACCATGAATTTTCTTCATCTGACTAGGAAAACTACCCATACAGGGAATTTGTAACGGGAGAAATTTATGACTAGATTTTTGAGATTATTTCTCTAAGTTCTCATTTTCGAAACATATATCTGGAATCAACTTCATTTAATGTACTTTTCTTTACCAATGTTTCAAGTTTAAGTTCTAGACACTTCTTCAGGGACAAATCGGACATAAGATATCCATTATATCAATAGAAAGTATATTTTTAAGACTGATTGCAGATTTACAACATATGAAAGGGCATAATGCACTAGGGGATTATCCAATGAGGATTTTAAAGGCTTAGACTTAGATCAAGCCTTAGTTTTTGATCCTTTGTATTAAGATGCTACAGGGATGCATCAATGATATGGAGAGTATGAATCTTGTTACAGCATGGGAATCCTCTGATTATAGCTCCTTTATGATTGATTCTCCAGTTCATTTTATTTTTATATATACAGTAAGCTTATTACTATCATCCGACCGACTTGTGTGAGTGAAGATGGGAAATTGGCCAGCAGTTTTTCCATATCTAGAAAATACGGTAGTATATTTTCAATTCCTCTTTGAATTCTTGAACTACAACCATAACTCGTGCAACTTCAGTTATTTAAACCTCAGGCTAAGTTTATTCTTCATATTTACAAAAATCAGTTAAAGCTTATTCTTTCCATTTTCTCTTACAAATTGTAAGACTTGATATCTTCTCTTACAAATTGTAAGACTTATCAATTTTAAATGTGTGAACCTGATAGACAAGAAATGACATCATTAACAATGAACTTACCTTTATTTTAACAAGGCTCTGCAACCCTATTTGAGTAAACCTTCAAAGATCTAGAGACAAAAGTTGCCAGATGAAAAATATCAGAGCAAGTGAAATCAATGCATAACATTTTCTATGAAGCATCCAACTACTAAAGAGATTTATGTCAATTTTTATAGATATTGCAAAATTTATGACTAATTTGTTCCAAATAAGCACCTCGTTCCATTTCTATCATTAATAATGTTCTATCAGAATTTCTCGCATGTCATGAACAGAAGAGGAATAGCAAGCTGAATAATATAGAAAGTTAAAGCATGAAGCTTTATATACCTTGATAAGACATAAAACAGAAAAATCAACACTCATTCAGAAGATGATACCATAGGAAATTTATTTTACAACGTTTCCATAGAAAATGACCAAAAAACAAGGTCTCCCACTCTATCTAAAGAAGCCTTAAAAATTCTAGAAAAAAAAGGTGTCAAATGAAAAATCTCACAAGAAGTAAACACAATGCAAAATATTTTGTTTGGAAGCATCTGACAACTATAATGAGAATAGAGTTCCATTTTATGGACGATACAAAATTTATGAATCGTTTGATCCAAATAAACATAATGTTTGAGTTTTATAATTTATAATGTTTTATTAGCATTTTTGGCATGTCATAAACAGCAGGAATAACATGCTGAATAACATAGCAAGTCAGATCATAAAGCTCTATAAGCTGTGTTAGACATTGAACAATAGAATCAACATTCATTCAAAAGACAATGGCATACGTGCAAAGAAGTTTTTCTTACCATGCCTGCCAATTGAGTGACGTCCATAAAAAATGACATAAAAGCAGCAACGCATGCAGTTAGTAATGTGCTATTAATGGGAACTACGGTAGTTTTGTTGAGTTCAGAGAAAAATGAAGGCAGTAATCCATCTCTAGCCATTGCCATCAAGATTCTGGGCTGCAAAACAAATTCAACATCACAAAAGAAATCTGCATTCAGATAGTGTATCATATTGCTATACCTGAACCTTGAATGCTGCTAAACCATCTCAATATACATAGTACAAAACATTTTCTTTGAAAGGATGAGAAACAGCATGTCTTACATTAATATCATCTCCAGCCTTGTTTACATACAAAGAAAAAAAGGCATTGTACTAATGTTCATCATCGATGGAAAACAGAGAAGGAACTGCTAGATGATAATTGCATTACTCGTCATGGCTGATCAAAGGTTGGTAATAGGGCTGATAGATACATGCACAAATTGTACAACAAAAGAGGATTGCATACAGAATCTCCCCCCGTACATAAAACAGACTAATTTGCCTAACTAGGCTGAAAAAGATTTGAATCAAATATATAATACATAATTTGTAATAGAGCCTGTGCTAAAAATTAATAATATGCCTGTACCAAAGATGGTTTTGCTCAGAATTATAACATTATTAATGTTGAATTTGTAGGTGACCTGTAATCTATGAAGATCAAATGCTTTACTGGAAATAACAGAGTCTAAGTGCTATTCTATGTGAATTCTACATCAAATGACAGAATTTGAATGTAAGTTTGTGCTACAATTAGTATCTTTAAGTTACTGGAAATTTAACGGTACTTGTAGTTGCAGAAAATGTAATGAAACATCAACAAAGAATGCAACCAGATCAAACATGACACAAAGACTTTAACCTGGAAACCCTAACGTGGGGAAAACCAGTTGACAGTGGCAATAGCTCAGCTTCCTCTCCTTTGAGCCAATATGGTTACAAAGAGCTTAGATAGAGCATGCTACAATATTCATCCTACTACTATGCTCATTCAAACTACTCTATGCACTTATCTTTTCCTTCTAAAACCAACTGAATTCACTACGTCTCACTCTCACACTGTCATTTATGTTACATTTGGATTCATGCCTCTCATTTATAAAATTTTGGGAGTGTTCTTTCATGCACTAAGGGACTCCTAAATGACACAATGCAGAAGACAGACCTTTTCCAATTGTTGCGCTAAGTGATCAGCATCTTCGTGCAAAATCGCCACTTAATGCAGAGTCACATGCACAACCACCATTTCACTTCCACAACCACCACTAACACGTGCAACCACCACTATCACTTCTGCAACTGCCACTATTACTTACACAATTGTCACCTAACTGAACTGACGGTTTCACTACAATACAATGTTAAGCACGGGATATACTGAGAGGGGGGGTGAATCAGTATATCATATATCTTATAAATCTTTTACTTAATCAAACTCCATTTAACCATACATTTAAGATATGCAATAAAACTGAAACAATAACATGCACCACACAAGAGAGAGAGAGAGAGACACCAAATTTTTACGTGGAAACTCAATGTAGAAAAAAACCACGGAGAACAATCTCAAGTATATGAATGAGCACCAACTCAAATTACAAAGTTCGCAAGCACCAACTTGCAGGAGCACCAACCCCTTGCAAATATTTGTGAGCACTAACCCATAGGAGCACCAACCCCTCTTATGTATAAAACACAACTATCTCTCAATGTTGCTTTCTCAACAAATGATAGAACTCTACAATATCTCTTTCTATTCTCCTCTTTTCTTATATAAAACAATTACAAACCATGCCCTTTCTTGTATATTACAAATGACTTTTCAAGCCTTTATTTATATATTTCCAAAAGACCTTTGGCATTCCCTTTGTGACCCTTCACTCTTGGAAAATGGTGCCAAACTTGCATGACCCTTCGAATCCTTTCATTTGAAAAGTCACATGGTGACCCTTCATGAGCAAATGCGTCATTTCCCCTTTTGTCTTTATCTTGGTGACCTTTCGAATTCCTTAAGGTGACTCTTCATGGATAAATGTGCCCTTCTTCTTTTGTCTTCACTTGATGGCCCTTCGAATACCTCAAGGTGACCCTTCGAATTCTTCAAGGTGACCCTTCATGGGAAAATGCATCCTTTTCCTCTTTTGTCTTTTCCTCATGACTTTTGGATTTCCTCATGGGCCTCTTTTTGACTTTATGCAACCAAAAATATATTCGTTAATATTAAATAAATATCAACACATTTAGCCAAAATATGAACATTAAAAACACCTTTAGATAATAAATGCCATGGTGCCTTTGTCACCAACAATGCTAGACCTTTGACATCAATGACAATATTTCCAACAATCTCCCCTTTTGTCATTGATGGCAACCTCAAATAGAAACTGCCACATCCTAAAACTTGTACTGCACATGCCAACCTGGACAAACTACCATCTAAAAAACATATAGTAACTCCCCCTTATTGTAGCATCTTGTACCTGTTTTTGTACCTATTTTTGTACCTACTCTTATTCTTCTCCCCCTTTGACATCAATGGCAAAGGGTCTATCTTGGAGCTAACACTTAGCTCCCCCTCAACTAACGTTGATCCTCAATGGCAGGAAGTAAAAGAAATTACTTCCAACTTCTCCTGTAAATACTCAAATGTGTCTTTTGATAGCGCCTTTGTGAAAATATCTAAAATCTGTTCTGTAGTATTGATATATTCCATTTTAATCTGTTGATCTGCCACCTGCTCTCTCAAAAAGGGATATCTAATAGGAATATGTTTTGTTCTTGAATGCATCACTGAATTCTTAAAAATATTAATAGCACTTGTGTTGTCACAAAAAATAGAAATATGTTCATCATATTTTATCTTGATGTCTTCTAAAGTTTGCTTCATCCAAAGCACTTGAGTACAACACAACACCGCTGCAATATATTATGTTTCAGCGGTAGAAAGTGATACTGATTTCTGCTTCTTGCTTAGCCAAGATACTAAGCTATCATAGAAAAATAAAGCTCCTCCACTTGTACTCTTTCTATCATCCAAACAACCTACCCAATCTGAATATATCTAAGAAATCAAGTGAAATCTCTCCCTGTGGGATACCACAATACGTAATCCAATGTCCCCTTCACATATCTGAATATTATTTTCATCAACTGAACATGACTCTCCTTCGGAGCTGACTGATATTTCGCAACCATGTCTACTGCATGCATGATGTCTAGTCTTGATGCTGTCAAATATAAGAGACTACCAATCATAGATCTATACAAAGATTGATTTGTAATAGGTGAATCTTCATCCTTGCCTTATTTTCTGTACCCATTGGTGTGTTAACTGGTGCACAATCCTCAAACCAAATTTTTTCAACATCTTGGCATATTTATTTTGAGATGTTAATTTTTTTTTTCTGACTGAAATATTTGCAACCTTAAGAAAAGTGACAATTCTCCAAGCATAGACATCTCAAATTCTTTTTGCATATTATCAGAAAATTCTTTTGTCATCTTTTCTATGTTTCTTTCAAATATTATGTCATCAACATATACCACAACAATCAATTGATGCTCACCTTCTTTTTTGATGTAGAGATTACTGTCAGCAAAACACCTCTTGAAACCTTGATCTTGCAGGTACTTATTAAGTCTTGCATACCAAGCTCTGGGATCTTGTTTCAATCCATACACTGTTTTTTTCAATCTGCATATATGTCTGCTATCATTTGAGAGAATAAATCCCTCAGGCTACTCAATGTAAACTTCCTCTTCTAAATTCCCGTTCAAAAAGGCAGACTTGACATCCATCTGAAAAGCTTTGAAATTCTTAAACACTGCATATGCAAGAAACATTCTAATAGCCTCTAGCCTTGCCACTGGTTCAAAATTTTCTTCAAAATCTATACCTTCAATCTGAGCATATCTTTTATATACTAACCTTGCTTTATTCTTGGTAACTTCATCTTCGTTCAACTTATTTCTGCATACCCATTTTGTTCCCATCACATTTTGATCTTTTGGTCTAGGCGCTAATTCCTAAGTATCATTCTTTTCTATCTGATTTAACTCTTCATCCATTGCCTTAACCCAAGGCTCATCATGTCTAGCTTCTGAAAAAGTTTTAAGTTGAATTTTGGATAACAAAAAAAATTAACTTGCTCAGATTCACTTACCATCATCCTTCTGGTGCATACTCTTTCATTTATCTTCCCGATGATGTCACTATTATTATGATTTCTATGAACATATTTGGATGGGGTCTTGGTGTCCTTTTGCTCCTCATCCTCATCTGATTCTTCAAAATCTTATTCAATGATTTCAGGAGTGTCCACTGGATCACTGGCTCTTTGTGCTACATCTTCATCTATCCTGACACTTGCACTTTCAACAATCTTATTGGTTTTTTTGTTATAACATTTATAAACTTTACTTTTGCTAAAATATCCAAGAAATACACCTTATCTGTTCTAGATTCAAACTTACCCAATTTTTTATCAGTAATCTTTATGAAGCATCTGCTACCAAAAACTCTGAAGTAATCAATTGTAACTGGTTTGTCTTTCCATAGCTCATAGGGAATCTTATCAATGTTGACTCTCAACAATGCTCTATTCTGAATATGCACTGTTGACCTACTACCTCTCTCCAATATTTATATGGTATCTTGGATTCATTTAACATTGTCATCGCCATCTCCTGAACTATTCTGTTTTTCCGCTCAGCTACTCTATTTTGTTGTGGAGTTCTAGCTGCTAAATAATAACTCTTTATTCCATGGTCTTCACAATACTCAATAAACTCATCTGACATGAATTCTCCTTCTCGATCTGATTTCAGGCACTTAATCTTCAAATTAGATTCATTATGCATCTTAAATGCTTTGAAGTAGCTGAAAACTTCTGATTTTTTCTTCAAAAACATCACCCAAGTCATACGTATAAAATCATCAATAAGCAACATGAAATATTTTTCACCTTGAGTACTTTGAGTTCTCATAGGTCCACACAAATCAGTGTAAACTAAGTCAATAAGTATTATTTTGTTTTGAACCGTCTTCTGACCTGCTTCTCATGTTGACATGGTTCAAAAAACGTGTTGGAGGGCTTTATAATCTTAAGATCTCTAACTGCTTGCTTCTTGCTGATGTTGACAAGATTGTCAAAATTTGTGTCCTATTCTCCTGTGCCATAGCCAACTTTCCTCAACCTAACTCAAACAAAAAATTTGACCTTTGATATCTGATAACATATACAAATTGTTGTTTGTCCTCTAAGCATTTGCAATGAACACATCTGAATCTTTTCTCCTAATTTCACAACCTTCTGTATAAAACGTTAGTGTGTCCCTGATCACACATTTGACTTACACTCCACAGATTATACTTAAAAGCTTCTATATACAGAACATTTTCAATCTTAGTTCTATCATTATCCAAACTTAATATACATTTTTTGGCTTTTCTGGCAATGGTATTGTCTTCGAATTTCATTGTGCCGCCATTGATCTTCTTTAGAGTTATGAACTTGCTCTTGTCTCCTGTCATGTGCCTCAAACATTCGTTGTCAATGAACCATGGCTTTTCTTCATTTTTTGCATGCAAAGTTGTCTGCACTAACATAAACTTTTCAAATTGTTTCTTCTGCCATAAACCTGTCTAAACTTTCTTCTTGATAAATGGAGCCTTGAAACTTTGAACCTTTTTGACTGACTCGAATAGGCTTCTACAATACCAGGTTATGTGTCCAAAATTATTGCACTTATAATATATTATGACCTCTTCATCAAAGCCTAACAGAGGAGCAAAAGAGTTGTGGCTTCTGTTTGACTCTGCATGAGTTTCCTTCTCCTTATTTCTGAAATTGTTAGCTCTTTTCTGACATTTTATTTTCTTATGATCATAACCATTACAATAAAAACAATAACCATGAAAATAGAACCTGTTTTGATTTGTATATCTTTGCCCTGATTGTCTTTTGTAGCTCTGTTCCTTCCATCCTTTGTTTAAGTTGTCCTCTACATTCTTAACTTCTTCCCTTTTTGTTTCTTCTTTTGTAAAAGCTTCAACATAGCTCTTTTTCTTTTCAAATCCGATGCCTATCTTATCTAATATTGATTTTTGACTTTCTAATATCTTATTCAACATATTAGTGTTATTATCAAATTTTGAATCATTGACTGCTTTATCATTGACTATTTTATTTGTTTTCTCAAGATCTGTTTTTAAAGAGGCAATTTCAATAACATACCTTTCACATTTTTCACTTATTTTTTGCAACTAAGCTATTAGATCTTCTTCAGTCTTTTTGGCTTCTTCAATGTGTGCTTGTAGATCTTCAATTATTTTTTCTGACTCCTTTTCATTTTTCTCGATCCGAAGCTTCAATCTTCGATTCTTCTTCTCAAGAGCTTGTAATTCTTCTAAGGCACAAATGAGTTCTTCTAGATTCACCTCAGCTTCATCACGTTCTTCTTGATCATCTATACTTTTGCTTGTAGAGGCATCTTCATGTATAGTCATGAATAAAATCTCTTCTTCATCTGAGTCACTGACTCCATTGTCTTCGGCTAAGCTAGGATCTTCAGAAGATAACTCTTCTTCTCGAATCCCTTCTTGAATTTGCCTTTGAAGTTCTTCTTGTTTGTAGACTTTCCTTCTTCATTGTCACCATTATTCTTATCTGTGCACTTAGCTGCAAAATGTCCAATCTTACCACATTTAAAATATTTAAATGACAATTTTTTTTAATATTTCCCTGTGCCCTTTTTTGTCTTGCAAATGAATAGATCTCCGTTGTCATCTTCTTCATCGCTAGAGTTGTCACTCGATTATTGAATTTTAGCCTTGTCTTTCTTTTGATGTCTTGAAAGCAACATCCCTCTTCGAGGGTTTTTCTTGTTCGGTCCACATCTCATATACTGTAAGAATACCATGTAATTCATCCATTTTTAGCTTGGCTAGATTCTTCGTCTCCTTGATTGCCGAAACCTTTGCATCATATCTCATTGGTAGAGATCTCAAAACTTTTTGTACCACTGTTGATTCTCCTAACTTTTCTTCAAGGCCTTGAATCTGATTAACTGTTTGATCAACCCACAAAAGATAACTTGCTATGGTTTCTTCTTCTTCCATATTCAAACTCTCAAACTGTCTTCTGAAAGTCTGAAGCTTAGCTTGCTGAACCTTTCCATCACCTTTGTAAATATTCTCAAGCTTTACCCGAGTTTCATGAGCAAATTTGCATTGCATAACTTTAACAAATTTTGATTCACATAAACCACATAAAATAACATTTAAAACTTTAACATTATTTTCACTTGCCTTCTTTTCTACCAGAGTAGTTACAAAATATGTGGCTCTTTGTATTCCTCCACCACTGCTTGCCAAATGTCGAATTCAAAGGACATCAAGTAAGTCCTCATCCTTATGCTCCAAAAGGCATAATTTGTTCCATCAAACAAAGGTGTCCTATTTGTAGAAAAACTTTCATGTGATCCAGCCATCGTGTTTTTCCCGATCCACCTTCAAGCTATTAAACTCTTTTCAAAAGAACCTGCTCTGATACCAATTGTTAAGTATAGGATATACTAAGGAGGGGTGAATCAATATATCATATATTTTATAAATCTTTTATTTAATCAAACTCCACTTAGCCAAACATTCAAGATATGCAATAAAACTGAAACAATAACATGCACCACACGAGAGAGAGAGAGACACCAGATTTTTATGTAAAAACTCAATGTGAAAAAAAATCATGGAGAACAATCTCAAGTATATGAACGAGCACCAACTCAAATTACAAAGTTCGCAAGCACCAACTTGCAGGAGCACCAACCCCTTTGTTGAGTACCAACACAATAACTATTTGTGAGCACCAACCGACAAGAGCACCAACCCCTCTTGTGTATAAAACACAACTATCTCTTAATGTTGTTTTCTCAACAAATGATGTAACTCTACAATATCTTTTTCTATCCTTTCCTCTTTTCTTATATAAAACAATTACAAACCATGTACTCTCTTGCATATTAGAAATGGCTTCTCAAGCCTTTATTTATAGCTTTCCAAAAGAACTTTGGCATTCACCATTTGTGACTTTTCACTCCTCATAGAAAATGGCGCCAAACTTGCATGACCCTTCGAATATTTTCATTTGAAAAGTCACATGGTGACCCTTCATGAACAAATGTGTCATTTCCTCTTTTGTCTTTATCTTGGTGACCTTTCGAATTCCTTAAGGTGACTCTTCATGGAAAAATGCGCCCTTTCTCTTTTGTCTTCACTTGGTGACCCTTCAAATTCCTCAAAAGTGACCCTTCATGGGAAAATTCATATTTTCCCTCTTTTGTCTTTTCCTCGTGACTCTTTGACTTCCTCATGGGCCCTCTTTTTGACTTTATGCAACCAAAAATATATTCGTTAATATTAAATAAATATCAACACATTTAGCCAAAATTTGAACATTAAAAACACATTTAGATAATAAATGCTATGGGGCCTTTGTCACCAACAATGCTAGACCTTTGACATCAATGACAATATTTCCAACATACATAAATTGATCCAATTGAAGGTCTTATTTCATTGAATTTTTAGTTTAGTTGATGACAAGGATTATTTTCTTGATCCTTATGGATCATATCTCCTATTTTCAAAAAGCTTGTGGTCCCACAAAAGCTTTAGTGGTTAGAAGATGTAGGAAAAGTTCTCCCACTTTCTACTAGAGGTACCATCTTGCTTATTGATGTCTTTCCCTTGATGTCAATCTGCCAAAACTCTCGGGGTCCTCTTCTAGTCTCTTTGACCTTTCTCTACAACACTGCATCATCCTCCAACTCTGATCATACATCCAAGATAAAGTCTTCAATAAAAGGCAGATTTTGTCCATCTTCTTTTCCCACCATGGATGGCTCACAAAGATGTAAATTCTCACAGTTTAAAACTGAGTGCTTCCTCATGAAGGAAAAAATTCCCTCCAACATGCTCCAAGATGATGAATAATTGTCCATATCTTAGAGGTTTGATCTTCCTCGCTTGTCTATGGAGTTTATCTTTGCTCAAGTAAAGTCATGCCCTATCTTCCACCTTGAATGTATGGTCTTGATGGTGTTGGTAATGACTATTCTTATACTTGACTCGAGACTTCTCTAATTGTTCTTTCACCTTGAGATGTATTTGTTTAATCCTCTACGTAAATTTTGTCCTCTTCTAGTCTCGTTGACCTTTCTCTACAACACTGCATCCTCCTCCAACTCTCTTTGTGCATCCAATACAAAGTATTCAATAGAAGGAAATTGTCCTCAATCTTCTTTGCCCAACATGGATGGCTCATAAAGATGTAAATTCTCACAATTTACTACTAAGTACATCCTCATTAAGGAAAGCATTCTCTCCAACATGCTCCAAGATGGTGAATAATAGTCCATATCTTAGAGGTTTGAGCTTCCTAGTTTGTTTATGGAGTTTCTCTTTGCTCAAGTAAAGCCACATCTTGTCTTCCACTTTTGAATGTATGGTCTTGACGGTGTTGGTCATGGCTAGTCTTATACTTGGCTCGAAACTTATGTAATTGTTCTTTCACCTTATGATGGATTTGCCTAATCCTCTAGATGAATTTTGTTGTTGCTATCCCACACTAACATCAAGTGGGTTAGTAGGCAAGTAACCCATGAAACATGTAATGTCCCCTTTTGAACAAGCAACAAAAGTTTGGTGGTTTAGCCTATCATTGGATCCTCATAAACTATAATCAGGGTGATTAGAGGGCCCAATGTTGGAGTTAGCTAGTTCTCTAGTGGACAATTGGTAGTGTTTTCATCTCCAGATCCTTAGCTTGTTCAGAAGCGATGTTATTCAGGTGTTTTTGGCTTTATTTGTGTATACTTACTATTTATAATAAGTCAAATGAATGATAGAGACCAACCTTACTATTTATAGTAAGGCCCCTGGTTAGCAGTGAATGCAGTGGGCTACCCCCTGGTGAAGTCAGAATTGATTTACGATGATTAATGGAGTTATGATATTATAATTATTATTTAAGTTATACTTTAATAATAATTAATTATTAAGGGCATATCATTAATGAATTAAGTGGACTTTATTTAAAAGGAGGATTTAAATGCTTTTAAAAGTATACTTTATAATAAAGTGTAAAAGTGTTATTTTAAAGGGGAGATACAAGTGAATAATAAAGTATACTTTATATTTTAAAGTTGTATACCAAAGAGGAGAAAAAAGTAAATGAAATTAAAACAGATTAAATGAGATGAAGTCAAATGCAAATTGAATATTATAAAAGGGCATTTAAAGCTCATTTTCAAGGGTTCATTGTGGAAGGAGATGAATTTGGCTAAGGGCTTTGCTGAAGACTAGAGAGTCTGAAAATCTCAAGCCTTTTGAGGACGTAGCCCCTCAAGAAGAACAACTTGTAGACTGTGAGTGTGCTTCATCGAATTCAGGAAGATTTCTTTATTCAGGGTTTAGAAGGATTTATCAGAATATTGTGCATATATTGTTCATCATGGCCACGTAAGGGATTGATGGTTTGTTTGAATGTTCAAGACAGAATTTGGCAATGCGTTGTGGTTGTATGCTGCTGTGAGAGGCTGTACTACTGTTGTAGGAGGGCGTGGGGGTTTCAAGAGTGAAATCCCTGGGTTTTGTGGGACTTTCCTTGCTAAGGGTGGTGCCTAGATGTGCCCAGCACATGCACCGTGATATTTGGTGGGAGAAATCAGAAATTGCAGGTGATTTGACAGCTTTTGGAAGACCCTGTGTTGCTGATCAGACTTCATATCAGTTCTGTATGCAAACAATAGTTTTGATTCTTCATTTTGGGCCGTACCATTTGAGGACACCATTGGTGATTTGGCTGGCCATACACCTCCATTGCTGGGCATGATCCTCCTAGAGCTAAGTGCCTAGGGTTTGGGTGTCTCATTCTCCCATTTGTGGTGCCTAGGGCTGCACTTCAGTTTTGTTAGCTTTGGAAATGGGGTTTTGAAGACTTGTTTCATTTCGTGAGCTCCTGTTCACTGTAGCTACTTTCCAGACCTGCTAAGTTTCATACCAGCAAATGGGTATGTTTGAAATAAATATGTCATGTATTTTGATGAACTGGGTTACTCTTATTTTTGGGAAAATTTGTATTTTCAGATCAGAAATTAAATCTGGGATTTTCAGCTGTGTGCATTTCTAAATCTCTGAATTGTTTAATTGCTGCAAGTTCTTTCCTTTCTGTTCTTCATTTCAAAGAAACAATTCTGCATTGCATCTCCCTCTAAACATTCAAATTAGAAACACAAAGCGTATGAAACACGAAAAGTAAAACAAGGGGGGGATCTTACAAAACATGCTTCAAAAAGTGACTTTATTAGTGGATGCTACATTGCCCTATTGTAGGAATTTTGAATTATGCCAATGACTCATCCCAAGTTCTTGGATGCTTCTTGTTATAGCCTCTTATCAATTGAGCCAAGGTCCTATTAGGAAATTATATTTGCTAATCAGTTTGAGGATGGAAGGTTTTGCTTCTTTTTGGGTCAATATCCATCTTGCTCCACAAGGTGGTCCAAAACTTCTCCAAAACTCTTGAATCACTATCTGATGCAATAGACTTAAGTAAACCAAAACGCATCCAAACATTTTTAAAAAAAATCAGATGTTTTGTGCCCTTTTATTGTCTTTTTATATATATCTTATTGAATCTATCTACAACAATATACAAATTGTCTTGTCCATGCTTAAAAATAGGTATACCCCCAACAAAATTCACAAAAATCCTTTCCCATGTTCAAGCAGGCATGGGTAAAGGCATGTATAACCCTTATTTCCTAACTTTAGGCCTGTTTGAGCAACATAATATACATCCTCTAATGAATTTAGGGACACCTTGCATTTTGGGCCAATACACATACCTTTGCAAATGAGGCATGGTTTTTCCAACACCAAAATGACCCGAACCTTTTGAAGTATTTGCTTTCCTCATCAATTGATGTATGTCCAACTTGTAGAGTGGCCCATCCTTGAGGTAAAAGACAATTTTTTCATCAACATCCATCTTCCTTGTTTTCAAATGTTGATTTGTCTCCCAGTATTTGCATATGCTAAATATGCTTCCTGTTAAGCCTCTTTTGTGAAATGCTAAAGTTATGATATTGTTGCTAAAGCTGAAACTTGCTTTGAAGTTGGTGGCCTAGATAGCATATTTGCCACAACATTTTAGTTTCCCTTCTTTTACATAATCACGAAATGAAATTGTTAAATAAATCTCATCCATTTGTAATGTCTTGCTTGCTGCAAATTATTTTGTGCTTGCAATTATTAAAGAGGTTTGTGGTCAGTATGAAAAACAGTTTCCTTGATCGACAAATAATGTTTCGATTTCTAAATTTCTTGAACAAGTTCTTAAATTTCATTGTCCTAAATAGGATAATCTCTTACTGCTTTGGAAGATAACTCTAAATGATAAAAAAGTGTCTTACCTCCTTATAATAAAACTGCTTCCATAGTGCACACACTTGCATCCCTTTCAACTTCGAATGATTGCTGCTAATTAGTAAGAGTAATTACCAATGCATGGTGATCCCATATTTCACTGAATCCAATAAATTATCATGGTCCTTACTCCAATGAAAACTCTTACCACTTGCTGTAATTGCATGTAAGGGTCTTGCTAATGTGGAGAACAATGGAAATAGGTTCCTCATGTACTGAATTGCTGCAACAAAGCTCTTTTTTTCCATAGCACTCTTGGGCATGGGCCGGTCGGTGATAGCCTCAACTCTTTTTCAATCAACTCTTAATTCTCCTCCTCCAACCACAAGCCACAACTAGACTAGTGATTGCTTTTCAAACTCACATTTCTTCATAAGCATTAAAGTTTTTTTTCTTTCAACACCTGCAAGACTTGCTTCAAATGAGATACATATTCTTCCCATGTGGCACTAACAACCAAAATATCATTTGGATACACTATGACATATGAATGATCTAGATACATCATTCATCAATCTCCTAAATTTGTATGTGCATTACATAAACCAAATGGAACTACGAACCACTCATAAAAACCTCGTTTTCTTTTAAAGGTTATCTTCTATACATCCTCCTCCATATGAACTTGATGATACCTGGATTGGAGATTCAACTTTGTGTAACAATTGGCATACTAAAGTTTGTCCAACAAGTCGTCAATTTATCAAAGTCAATACCTTATCTTGATGGTGATCTTGTTCGAGGCTCTATATTCTATGCACATCCTCCCAAATCCATCCTTATTTTGTACCATGATAATGGGTGAACCAGATGGCAAAGTAATTGGGTGTATGAACCCTTGTTCCAAAAAATTAATTTGTACTTAGTTGTTATTTGTTACAAATTAATTTGCAGGAGCCTAGTCTTAACCCTAAGCCCAACGTACTCCTGGTTTATATTGTATACATATTCACGTTCTTCAATATATATAAGGTAATGGGCTCCTCTTGGATATATATACCTTGAAAGGGTTGTGAGCACTAGAGTCTATTGTGTGGTTGTTTGCTCTAGTCCATGGGGCTATATACAATTCATAGAGATATCCCCTCACTATGCTATAAGTGTCGACCAACGACCCCTGGATATACATAGGGGCCCTATCTCCCCATCCCCATCCCTATCTCTATCTATCTAGAGGGCAAGGTGTTGGGGGAAGAGGGGCGAGGGCAACGGTATACTATATCTAGTCCCCTCAGACGACCCCCTGTCTATGTATGGGGTAGTCATGCTCTCTATCACCCCTAATCTGGAGGGCCCTCCCCTCTCCCTATATGGGAGGCCATCTCCCATATAGGGGGGCGACATAACTCTCTATAATATCCCCTCAAGGATAATTACTACAATTTTTGATATTTTCTGATATTAGCTTACAGATAACACAATTGAAATTTGCAGAAATAAGAACACCAACTATAATATTAATTCACTAAAATATTACACTAATACAACCAAATAATACGTGTAAGTAGAACAATGAGTACAAAATATCTTCTTACAAATCCAATGAGCAGCTCTATTATTGATTGTATTGGATCACTCTGCTCCTTTATTATAATTGTTTCTTGCAGTACCTCTTATAGCGTGGAATTGCACCCTTGTGAGAGAGTTTTTGAGGCTCTCCCACTTCCAGCCATAAGCATGGGAACAACCTCAGGATGTGGGTGTCCTATGGTGAGGTTGAGCCTCTAGGATTTTTAAAGAGGCTAGTTCCTCTCGATGGATCACCTAAACTACTACTAAAATAAAACTTTCATGGGGAAAAGGGTTAGAAGGGGGAAAAGGGCTCTTAAGAAGGCTAACTAGGCGATGCACCAATTTAAAATGGAAAACTCCCATAAGCTTGAACCCACACTAATTCTGTGGAGGAAAATGCTGGATTGCACAACCTCAAGATCAAACTAGTTGCATAAATATTTCATGGAGTAAGTTCAGGGAAGCGATGAATGCAAATGGAGAGTTCTAAGACTCATTGGAAGTTCACATTAATGGCAGAAAGAACACTCAACCAGACCTACAAACAACATCGAAAAATCCTTAAACAAGGTCAGAAAGTAGGACCATGGACGAGGAAGACTCTCCTTCATGTGATGCCATACTACGCAACTCAATAGACACAAGTCCAAGGCAAGAGATAGGCAAAGAAAAATCCTTTATTGCATGAGAGGGGGTTCTTACATATGCTTGGCAGGGTCGACCCTAACCAGCAGAGCATATCTTGCGATATCTCTAAGAGCGTCCCATCTCCCAGGAAGATAAAAAATGTTTAAAAACTGGGAACCCTTTACAATGGAAAATCGTGAGATATATATATAGAGAAAGGAATAGAGAGAAAAAAGGTGCGTGAGAAAACGGGAAGAGGGAAGAAGTCGTTGAGTCATTGATGATTGGGACTGCTGCTGTCGTCCTCCTTTGACCATGAGATGCATCACCCAAGATCACTGCCAAATCTCCTCAAGCCATTCCCGCATTCAAGTCCCTTCCTTTTGAACTGACAAGGCCATATCGAAGGTAGTTGCATGTTCCCGCCTGATGTGAATGAGTCGATCCCTGCATTAAGACTTGGCATGCTCCTTTTACTTTCGCGTGTCCAGCTTGAAAAAGGATGAAGTCTTCATAGATGCCTGCAAGCTGTCGATCTCCCCGCCAGTTGGATTCGCTTATGCCACTTGTCTCTGACTGATTAGCCCTCCGAATTGTTGACTATTTGATATAATGTTCCTCAGCTTTTTTGCTTTCCCTGGCCCCTTTTTTCCGTGGACTATCTTCCCTCAACAATTTCCTCAGGCCCTTTCTCCACCACTTTCCCGAAGTTATTTCTTTGGACTTTTTGCCTTGGCTTGTCTTTTTGAGAACATGAGAAGCACTTCTAAGACCAAAACGGGCTTTTGATGTCTCATTACTTATTTTGAGTTTCTGACTGCTCACAACTTATGAAGTAATTAAATAGTGCTCCTTGAAGAACCTGAAATACACTGCCCAGACCAAATCGGGCTTTTGACTCCTTGCAACTTACTTCTTGCTTCCTTACTTCGGGGTTTCCACTGTGCTTATGACTTTATAAAATAATTTAAGTCTTTCACCTTGGAAAACCTAAAGACTTGCCTCTTGCAGAACCCGTGAACCACCGCCCAAGACCAACTCGGGTTTGTCATGTCCCTTACTTCGAGTTTCTGACTACTTGCAACTTACTTCACCTTTTAAGCAAGGCAGCCCCACAAACCCGAAGTCTTCTTTCTGAGAGAACCCGAAAAGCACTAGCCAAGACCAATTCGGGCTTCTCAAATGGCACTACTTACTTCGGATATTACTTGGAACTTATAAAGTGAAATAAGTAGTGCACCTTCACAAACCTGAAGTCTTCCTGCTTGACTAACCCGAGGTCTTCTAAGAGAAAGCTCGAAGTCTTTTACTTGTTAAAGCCCGAAGCCTTCTCCTTCCAAAGAACCCAAAGTTGTCTACTATCTGCTCCTAGAAGCTCGAAGTTGTTCTGAACTTGCCGCTTTTGCTTGAATGTCCATCTTCTCACACTTAGGCAAAATTTTGGTATGTGGGCCAAAAATGGCCAACATTTCTCACGACTCGCAGGGAAGCATGCCTACTATGCTTGAGAACCTAGCTCATGTTGCCTTGCCTAGTCCATTGAGCACGGAGTTACTGCTTTCTTTGACAAGGCTGGCTGACCCTTGCTGGAACTCCCTCTTGAAGTAAAAAAGACAACAAAAAAAAAAAAAGTGCCCAGGACACTTTGAGGAAAGGAAAAACAGAATAGAAAGGAAATGTGCACAAGGCACTTTGAGGAAGCGTGAAATATATCCTAATATGTACAAGGTTACACCTTACAAGCACTCCCTCTTAAATCAAATGGGAAAGTATGACTATAATTCACCTGTAACAAATCAAGATGAAAGATACCTCACTTTGGAGGTACCAAATTGGTGAACCAGGGAACTTTATATTCAAGCCTTTTGGTGTGCCCTCTAATGGAGGAAATGGAACAAACATGTCCCAAATGTAGACATACTGGTTCATGTCCTCCAAACTTGGTTCACGTTGGACTGTGGGGGCTCTTGCAATCTCCTCATTTGATGGCTCAAATTTGTGCTCTGAATTAAGCACAACATGTGACGGCTCCTTTGCGCTTGTGCTTGGTTTTTTGTCTAGGTCTAAGCAAAACAGCTCTAAGTCATCCCAAAAGGCAGCTTCCTCTTGGTCATCCAAGAAAATGCCAACTTCAACTCCATATGTGTTCTATTTGCTTTGAAAGGAGCCATATGGTAGTTCGTCAATCCATCTAAGGCCCAACATGTCATATCTTTGTGGCTCTAGATCTGACCATTCTCCTTCATTCTTGAAAACATTAGTACTACCTTCAATGGACAATTCATCTTGAGATTGGTCAGCTTCTTCAACCTGATTGGCAAGTTCATCCTTAGACTCTGGAAGAGGCATAGGCTGGTTTAGAACCTCTACCTGATCCATGAAGTTATGGTACAGTTAGCTACCATACTTCATCTTGATCCTCTTTACTCTCAGCTGCATCCTGAATACACTCTTCCTTAAGTATGAAGGCATCAGTACTGCCTTCAGGCTCTAATTCATCAATGTCAAAGCCATGCCACAAAAGCTAGAGCAAACCTGATTTCTCCTCCCTTTTTTGGAGTGGACTGTCTATCATGATTTCTTTATCATAGGCATTTGTTTTGTCTACTTCAGGCTCAAACTTGACTGTAAGTTCCTCCTCTTTTCCTTGCAAAACAGGCTCTTCCTCCAAGAGGGAGATGGTGGGAGAGTGAAAAAGTTCACCTTGCTTGCAGCTTGAGAGTCTTTCCAACTAGGGACCTTGGGTGGACTTTTTGGTAGCTTTTGAGGGACGGAGAAAGAGTCTCAGAACTCTTGTAGGGAAAGCTCATTGAGCTGAGCTAACCTCTCTTTTTTGTGTTCTTCAACCACCAACTCCTTTTCTTGAACTGGCTCTTGGATCACCACAACCGACACCTCTTCCTTCTCTTGAACTTGCTGAACTGATTTCCAAGATGGAAATGTGCAGGAAACAACCACCTTTTCCTCCTTTTGAACGGGTATAAGAGAGGGTGGCTTCAGAAGAGAGGGCATGGCATAGTCAGGGTCAAAGGTGTAGGAGAAGATCCATGGTGGGATGGTTTTACACTGTTGAGTGGGAATGGGCATAGGGGGTTGATTTGAAACCTTTGGAAACTGAGATTGAGGCTCTTGGAGGGGAGAGGACACATAGGACTGATTGCATTGAGTCTGCTGATCTTCATAAGACATCAACACACTTTCTAAATTTTGGACCATGCTTCTCAACCACACCTTATTCTCCCCATCACAAACTACCGATTGTTCGTCCTCACAAACTGACCAACTGTTCTTGACGAACTGAAGAGAACTCCTTGCCTCTTGTAGAAAGCTTCAAACCCCTACCAATCTCCCTTATCAACTTGCTATAATCTAATAATGCTTGCTTGAATCTTGACAAGGATGTAACAGGATAAACATATTCTTGAGAAAGGAAATTAGCAGATTGATTTGAATGCATAAGAGGCTGATCTTGGTCATATGCAGGGGTGAGAGGAGGGTAAAGACCATGATGGGGATGATAGGTTGTTTGAGGGCCACTTGGGGGGAACACATAAACATTATTAGCTTGAAAAGTGTGATGCTAAGGTAGAGAATACGCATGTTGGTCAAAAGATGGTTGATTATACATACCAAATACGTTGATTAGGAACTTGGACTGCTTAAATCTGCTGATAGATGCTCGAAGTCGCCATTGATGTTTAAAAAATGCCTCCAAAGGCTGATATGTAGGACAACACCAAAAATCCTTCCACTGCTTTGGACCTTAGTCCCATCGGGCATGCCAGAACTATTATAGCGTGGAATTGCACCCTTGTGGGAGAGTTTTTCAGGCTCTCCCACTTCCAGCCATAAGCATGGGAACAACCTTAGGATGTGGGTGTCCTATGGTGAAGTTGAGCCTCTAGGACTTTTAAAGAGGCTAGTTCTTCTCGGTGGTTCACCTAAACTACTACTGAAATAAAACTTTCATGGGGAAAAGGGTTATAAGGGGGAAAAGGGCTCTTAAGAAGGCTAACCAGGCGATGCACCAATTTCAAATGGGAAACTCCCATGAGCTTGAACCCACACTAATTCTACAGAGGAAAATACTGGATTACACAACCTCAAGATCATACTGGTTGCATAAATATTTCATGGAGGTTCAGGGAAGCGATGAATGCATACGGAGAGAACACTAATGGCGGAAAGAACACTCAACTAGACTTGCAAACAACATCGAAAAATCCTTAAACAGGGTCAGAAAGGAGGACCATGGACGAGGAAGACTCTCCTTCACGCGATGCCATAGTACGCAGCTCAATAGACACAAGTCCAAGGCAAGAGACAGGCAAAGAAAAATCATTTATTGCATAAGAGGTGGTTCTTACAAATGCTTGGCAGGGTCGAGCCTAACTAGCTGAGCATATCTTGTGATAGCTCTAAGAGCATCCCGTCTCCTAGGAAAATAAAAAATGTCTAAAAATTGGGAACCCTTTACAATGGCAAATCGTGAGATATATATAAAGGAAGAGAGAGAAAAAGGGCTGCGTGAGAAAAAAGGAAGAGGGAAGTCATTGAGTCATTGATGACTAGGACTGTTGTTGTCGTCCTCCTTTGACCATGAGATGCATCGCCCAAGATCACCGCCAAATCTCCTCGAGCCATTCCCGCATTCAAGTCCCTTCCTTTTGAACTGACAAGGCCATATCGAAGGTAGCTACATGTTCCCGCCTGCCGTGAATGAGTTGATCCCTGCATTAAGACTCGACATTCTACTTTTACTTTCGCATGCCCTGTCTGAAAAAGGATGAAGTCTCCTTAGATGCCTGCAAGCTATCAATCTCCCCGCCAGTTGTATTTGCTCATGCCACTTGTCACTGATTGATTAGCCCTCTGGATTGTTGATTATTTGATGTAACGTTCCTCGGCTTTTTTGCTTTCCCTAGCCCTTTTTTTCTACGAACTATCTTCCCTCAACAATTTCCTCGAGCCCTTTCTTCACCACTTTCTCGAAGTTATTTCTTCAGACTTTTTGCCTTGGCTTGTATTTTTGAGAACCCAAGAAGCACTTAGACCAAATCGGGCTTTTGATGTCTCATTATTTATTTTAGGTTTTTGATTGCTCACAACTTATGAAGTAATTAAGTAGTGCTCTTTGAAGAACCCGAAATACATTGCCCAGACCAAATCGGGCTTTTGACTCCTTGCAACTTAGATCTTGCTTCCTTCGAGGTTTCCACTGTGCTTATGACTTTATAAACTACTTTAAGTCTTTCACTGTTGAACACAACTATCTACTGAGAGGGGGGGTGAATTAGTAGATGAGCTAAAGCCTAGTTCTTAAAACTTTTAAACAAGTTACAAAATGTATATGCAAAGTAAAGAACAAATGCAGAAATCATACACACACAAGAATACTCAACACCAGATTTGTATGTGAATACTCAAAGAGAAAAAAGCACAATGAAGAAAGCTGCTAGAATCTACTGTTCTAATCCAACCTCATAGAAAAGATGTCTCACAGACAAATCTCACTGGTTACATTCAAGAGCACCCACTCTAAGAAAGCACCAACTTCCTAACTAAGCACCAACTCAATTTTTATGATGGCACCAACCTATCAGAGATATGAAGCTACAACTTCAAAATACAAAAGAAATTCAAAATGTATCCTGTTGGGTTTCTCTGTTACAAGTCTAGTATGTAATTGCACCTTCACACTATGTGCCTTCTCGTTTTTTCTGCCTCTTTCTCTTTATGTCTGGATATCTTTTATTTTGACACACCTTATTTGCTTTGCCTTTTTTTACACTGTCTGCATATGTCCTCACTTGACAATTTTTGAGTTAACACTCTAATTATTATAGCCATAGCAACAAAAGACACTTTCAAATGTTCTATTCGTAGCATATATAGACAAATGCATCTTAGGGTTTTCTATCTATAAGGTGTTCACACTTCAACTGCTCTTAACCAGTTCAAGCTTCTGATCTACATTCAATGTGACTTTGACTTCGTGTTTCAATTCATGCTTCAAACGAAAACATTCAAATTTCTTTACTATCTTTGGCATTCGCACTTCTACTGTTATTAACTGCGCCGCTTCCTTGATCAATTAGATTGATTAATCTCGAGCTCCGTGAAGATATATCGAATTCATCACCAACTCTACCTGTTCCTTTATAGACAGTTAGAACACATTAAATGCGGGATTTTTATTTCTTTCGTCGCGCCAAGTTCACGTTCTTTTCTTTGTTGGATCTTTCCTTATGACCTCTTGACACTTGTCAAATGTGCATGCACTCGGAGGGTAATCTGGCTTTGCTTCACAACATTGGATCTAATGCACCAATCAAGCATGAGCCGTTGATTTTCAAAGCAGCATTTTATTAAATTCTTGCTTTGTCATTAACCATTGAGCTTCTTTTCTTCCCTTTTCGCATCTCGTTGCTTTCTATATGATGGGTTCACTTCCACTCATTTCAATTTTCCTCGATATGCTTGATCTTTACCCTTTCAATTGTGTCGTTAAACTTCAACATGTTGGCGTGATCTTATTTTCTTCAGCATTCTTGTAACACTCCTTGCAACATTGATCCTTGTAGACTTGCTCGTCTTTTATCCTTGCTTTAATCCTTCGGAAGGTTCCTTTATACAAATTGTTGCGGGCTTTTTGTCTTTGGGACAATTTCCATGGGTTTTTTGTCAAGGACTTCTTCGGCCATTTTGCAAACTATCCTTCAGAGCTTTTGTAATGGCCCATTTCATCTTGAAGTGTCCTCCAATTTCTCTGAAAGAATTTGTCATTGGCTTCTAATCGAAAGTGCCCTTTGAAAATCTTTCAACGGTCCTCATAACCTTCGAATTTTTTGTAATCTACCCTTCGGCTTTTCTTCAAGTGTCCACATACCCTTTGCAACGTTCAAAAGATACCCTTCGAACTTTTTGAAAAGGTCCACTTGCCCTTCGCAACGTTCAAAAGATACCCTTCGGACTCTTTGAAAAGGTCCACTTGCCCTTTGCAACATTCAAAAGATACCCTTCGGACTTTTGTTAAGTGTCCTTCGGCTTTTTTAATGTACCCTTCGAATTTTTGTTTCGGGACAATTTTTCAAAAAGGACTTGACAATTTGTCTGAAAGAATTGTCCTTGCCACTTTTTTCGAAAGAATTCCTCCGAAGGAATTCTTCAAGACTATTTCCGGTTTTCCATCCTTCTTGACTTATGTACGTAAGAGAAGTAAGCCCACTCTCAAATCCCGATTGCCTCTTCTAGACCCTTTCGGGTTTTTGACATTACTTGATTTATCAACTTGAGAGAAGCAGTCCCTTTTCAAAATCCCAATTACTTCGTCTAGACCCTTTCGGGTTTTTACCTTAGCTCATCAACATAAAGAAGTAACGTGCTTGCAAATCCCTGATCACCTCTTCGCTAGACCACTTCGGGTTTCCCACATTGCTTAGCTTATAATCATAAGAGAAGTAAGATGCTCCCGAAACCCCCATTACTTCTTCTCTAGACCATTTCGGACTTTTCACTTTGCTTAGCTTATAATCACAAGAGAAGTAAAGCACTTGCGAATCCCCGATCACTTCTTCACTAGACCACTTCAGTTTTTCGACTTTGTTTTACTTATAAACATGAAAGAAGTAAAGTCGTTCCATAAACCTGATCAAGTTTATTAGACCAGTTCAGAGTTTCGAGACTACTTTACTTATTTTATAAGCAAAAGCACTTCACAGACCCTATTTACTCCACAAGTCTGCTAAACTCAACCTTTGGCATTAATGCATGATCATTTTCAATCTCAATGACATCAATGACATCAACCTTTGACATCAATGACAAATCCATGCTGCGTTAGACATGAATAACAATTCTTCAATCCCCAAACTGCTTTCTAGATCATGATATTCAAACTGTCAACTGTTTCCTTGCTCAAATTGCCAACAATCTCCCCCTTTGTTATTGATGGCAAAACACCCTCAAGAGCAAAAACATCCTCAAAATTCCCTTCTCATTTTGCTTGCTTGCTCTTGTTCTGATTTCTCCCCCTTTGACATTAATGACAAAGAGTGCTTGTTAAACCATTAAAACAAATTGCTCCTTTACTGGCTTTTGAGTTGTTCTGATCCTTGGACCTGTTTGGATAGAGTATTTTGAAGACAGACTCCCCCTTGGATAATGCATGTCGACCTGTAATCTTACTAGAACATACTTAATTATGACTCTCCTAGCTTTCATATGCTTCAACCGATCATGGATATAGCATTGGTCTGAAAGACTAATCAACAATAGATATATCTCTTACATAGATGAGCATAAAAATTTAGATCCAACATACCTTTGTCTACTTCTTGACATCAAATGGCAAACGATGTGTAAAGTACACAACAGATTGCCTTCACTCTTAATCCAGGTGTTAATAATATACCTACAATGCTCCCCTTGGACTCATAACCTATCACAAGAGTCTAGTGATATGGGGTGGAAGTTACAACTCCCAACTTCTCTCTTAGATACTCAAATTGCTCCTTGGCAAGAGGCTTGGTGAAAATATCTGCAATTTGATCCTTGGTTGGCACATATTCCATTATGACCTCTTGACTTGCAACCTTTTCTCTCAAAAAGTGATATTTTATGGATATATGCTTGGTTCTGGAATGCATCATTGGATTCTTGGATAGATTTATGGCACTTGAACTATCACAAAAAATAGAGATATGTGCTTGATATTCTACCTTTATGTCCTTGAGAGTTTTTTTCATCCACAAGACTTGAGTGCAGCATGCAACAGCTACGACATACTCTGCTTCAGCTGTAAAGAGTGTAATCGATTCTTGCTTCTTGCTCAGCGAAGACACAAGTTTGTTACCCAGAAAGAATGCACCACCACTAGTTCTTTTTCTGTCATCCACACTTCCTGCCCAATCAGCGTCAATATATGCAACCAAAGTAAGATCTTCGCTAGTTGGGTACCACAACCCATAGTCATTTGTGCTCTTGATGTAACTGAAGATTCTTTTTACAACATTAACATATGATTCTTTGGGGGCTGCTTGAAACTGTGCAATCATTCACACTGCTTGCATGATGTCTGGTCTTGATGCTATTAGATACAGCAAGCTGCCTATCATTGATCTATACAACATATTATTTACATAAGGAGACTCATCTTCCTTGCTTAGCTTGCAACCAGTCAACATGGGAGTACCAACTGGTTTGTTGTCCTCCATTCTAAATTTCTTGAGCATCTCCTTCACATACTGAGCTTGAGATATGAATATCCCTTCATTAGTTTGTGTAATTTGCATATCAAGGAAGAAAGAGAGTTCTCTCAGCATTGACATTTCAAATTCATTTTGCATTTGCGTGGTAAATTATTTGCACATGTTACTATCACCACCTCTAAAGATAATATCATTCACATAGACAACAACAATTAACGTATGCTCACCTTCTAATTTAAAATACAGATTGTTGTCTGCGCACACTTTTCTGAAACCTTGTCGTTGCAGGGATTGATCCAATCGTGAATACCATGCTTTAGGTGCTTGTTTCAGACCATACAAAGCTTTCTTTAGTTTGCACACATAATCTTCTTCATCTGCTAACTGAAATCCTTTGGTTGTTCAATGTACACTTCCTCTTCTAAGTTTCCATTCAGGGATGTTGACTTCACATCCATTTGATATACCTTGAATTTCTTGTGAACAGAGAATGCAAGAACATTCTTATAGATTCTAGTCTTGCCATAGGCGCAAATGTCTCTTCAAAATCTATGCCTTCTACTTGTGCATATCCTTTGCACACCAATCTAGCTTTGTTTTCTATGACAGCTTCATCTTCATTGAGTTTGTTTCTATAAACCCACTTAGTTCCTATTACATTCTTGTTCGAAGGTCTACGAACTAATTCCCAAGTTTTATGCTTTTCAATTTCGCTGAGTTCTTCTTCCATCATTGTTACCCAGTTTTCATCTTTGTTGGCTTCATTGAAGGTCTTAGGCTCAATTTTTGAAAGTAGAGCAAAGTTTACTTGCTCCTTATTTATTACAGCTCTTCTCCAAGTTTGAACACCCTCATCTTTATTGCCAATTATCTACTCCTTGGGATGTTCTTTTTTAACAAACCTTGCAAATGCCCTTTTACTCTTTTCTTCCTCCTCTTCACTATCTTCTACTTCATTTTCTGCTCCTAATTCTTCAATTCTAATCTCCTCATGAGGCTCAACTTGTTTGAATCCTTCTTCTACCTTGACATTGATGCTTTCAACTATTTTATGCAGCCTTCTATTGTAACATACATAGGCTTTGTTGTGAGTGGAATATCCAAGAAAAATTCTTTCATCACATCTTGACTCGAAACTTTCAAGTTTGGCCTCTTTTCTTCTGATGTAGCATTTGCTTCCAAACACTCTGAAATACTTTACAGATGCAGGTTTTCCAAACCACAGTTCATATGAGGTTTTATCACTCTTTACCCTTAGTTGAACTCTGTTTAGGATATATACTACTGTTTGAACTGCCTCTTTCCAATATCCATTTAGAAGTTGTGCCTCTTTCAGCATTGTTCTGGCCATCTCCTTCATAGTTCTGTTCTTTCTTTCTAAAACTCCATTTTGCTGTGGAGTTCTTGCAGTGAAGTACTGTCTCTTAATCCCATGCTTCTCACAATATTCTATAAACTCGTTGGAGGTGAATTCTCCACCTTTGTCTGATCTTAAACATTTGATTTTTCTTCCCATTTTGTTCTCAACCATGGCCCTGAAGATCTTAAATTTCTCAAAGACTTGTGATTTATCTTTCAAAAATGTTACCCATGTCATCCTTGAGAAGTCATCTACAAACAGCATAAAGTAGTATACACCTTTAGATCCTTTTGTCCTAGTAGAACCACATAAATCTGTATGAACTACTTGTAGGGGTTTTGAATTCGCATATTCTTTCGTTTCAAATCTAACTCTTGTCTACTTTCCTAGTTGGCACGCTCTACATGTGATGTCTGCAGGTTTGATTATTTTGGGCATATGTCTAACACACTTGTTAGAACTTACTTTTACTAGATTGTCGAAGTTGACGTGAACCGTTCTTTTATGCCATAAACAGCTCCCATCGATTTTTTCATGAGGCAACTTGCATCATTTTCTTCAATCAAGTTGTATATGTTGCTTTCAGTTCGTCCTTGTGCAATGGTTTTTTCAGCGCTTTTCAGTTTAAAGCCTTCAGCATTAAATATGACTTCATAGCCATTATCACACATCTAACTTACACTTAAGAGATTATGTTTAAGTCTTTTAACATACAGGACGTCATGTGTAGGAAGCTTGCCATCTTTGTGCAAGGTTCATTTACCTCTGAGTCTGACTACAATGTTATCTCCCAGACTGACAGTCCCTTCCTTGCATCTGCTTAAATTGGTGAATTTGCTCGTCCCCAGTCATATGCTTTGAGCAACCGTTGTTTATGACTCACAAGTTTTGCTCTTTGGCGTGGAGTGTCGTTTGAACAATCAGGGATTGATCTTTCACTCTCCACATCTTTTTGGGTCTCTCACCTGCCTTTTTCCTTTCTTTAAGAGTGGCATGTGAAACTCTTTTCTCATTTAGAGACCTACCTTTGCCTAAACTATAATTTCTTGTCATTGCAACGTTAGCTCTGCAATACTTAGCTATATGTCTAGAATTATTGCAATTGGAACATATTAAATTTGAATCTATCAATGGAGCAAATGAATTTCTATTTGCAAAATTAAATCTTTTAGTAAGAAAAACTCTACAATCAATAGCCTTATGACCGAACTGATTACAACTAAAACAATAACCATAAAAGGAAGGAAAGTTCCTGGTCATAACGTTCTTTGGTGCAGTATACCAAAAACTCTTACCTTTCTGCTTTTTCAAGTTTGCCACTTTGATGTATCTTTCTGCATCTTTCCTTGGATTAGTCTTTATGTCCTTTATGATCTTTGCCTTCATTGCTTCTTTGCTGATCTTCTCATTCACTGCTTTTGCTTCTATTCCTTTCTTGAAGTTATCATACAAGTTCGTTGATGTACAAGCCGAGGATCTTTTATCATATCCAAGCCCTGGCTTTTCATTCGAAGGCTTTTGCGCACTGATCAGTTCACTAAGAACTTCTTCTGATCCTTTCGTCAACTTTAAGATTTTGTTTAGTTGGTCTCTTCCCTTCTCAAGTTCTTTCCTCAAAGATACTATTTCTGTTTCAAGTTCCATACATTCATTAGATTTGGACCGGAAATCCATCTTGATGACTTCTCCTATCATGTTGGCATCCACAACTTGAGTTTTTAGCATCACAATCATTTGAATATCCTTTTCGAACTCTTTTTTGTCATGCTTCCTCTGCATTGAATTTTCTTTTCTCAGTTTTTCAATTTCTTCAAGAACACACACAAGTTCACTTTCAAGATCAATCTCACCTTATTCTCCTTCATCCCAATCTTCATCTTCATTTTGTTCTTGATTCAAGGAGATGAATTCTTCTGCCATAAATAGGAACTCATCTCCCTCAGCTAGAAAGACACAATCATGCTCATCGTCAGAGCTATCACTATTACTCTCTCCCACTGAGTCACTATCTTCTTTTATATATAACCCTTTTTTGTTCTTGAATAAGTTTTTCCTCTTAGCATAATGCAGTTTCACCTTTTTGGTACTTTCTACTTGCTCGGAGTTGTCCTTATTGTGTGGACATTTTGCAGCAAAGTGTCCTACCTTGCCGCAGTTAAAACACTTGAATGAAAGTTTTCCTTTATACTTCCCTGATCCTTTCTTCAGTTTTCTGACAAAATTGGCTTCTTCACCATCAGTCTCCTCAAAATCGAGTACAGAGGTTTCTTCTTTTGCATACTTTACTACTTTGAAGGTTGCTTCTCTCTTGACCGTGTCTGTCTCTCCCATCCTTATTTCGTAGGCTATAAACATTCCATGTAGTTCGTCCACAGTAAGCTTGTCCAAATCTATTGCTTCTTCAATAGCAGAAATTTTGGAGTCGTATCTTGATGGAAGGGATCTCAGAACCTTCTTGACAATAGTCGATTCTTCTATCGTTTCTCCAAGTCCTCTTATGGCATTGACTATTTCATCTACCCTGAGGAGGTATTCAGCTATCTTCTATTCTTCATTTATCTTCAAACTTCCAAACTGTCCTTTGTGTGTTTGTAGCTTGGGCTGTTTCACTTTGTTGTCTCCTTCGTAGATACCTTTTAACTTATTTCAAATGTTTTTTGCACTCTGAGAGTGCATAACTTTGACAAACTCAGAGTTTGACAACCCACAAAGAATAGCATTCTTTGCTTTGGCATTGTTCTCATAAGCCTTTTTGGCCGCCTGATCAATAGGAGTTACAGCAAGAGCTGAAACAGGAGCTGTATATCTATTTACCACTGACATCCATACATCAAACCCTAGGGAAGACAAGTATGTTTCCATTTTTATGCTCCAAAAAGCATAGTTAGACCCATCGAACAAAGGAGCCTTGTTTGATGAAGATCCTTCTTGACAGGATATTGTGTTCACTAACCAAGATCTCTCTAAGCCGATTAAGCTTCTCCTAAGGAACCTGCACTCTGATACCAATTGTTGAACACAACTATCTACTGAGGGGGGGTGAATCCGTAGATGAGCTAGAGGCTAGTTCTTAAAACTTTTAAACAAGATACAGAATGTATATGCAAAGTAAAGAACAAAATCAAAGATCATACACACAAGAATACTCAACACCATATTTTTACGTGGAAACCCAAAGGAAAAAAACCATGGTGAAAAATGCTGCTAGAATCCACTGTTCAAATCCAGCCTCACAGAAAAGATGTCTCACAGACAAACCTCATTGGTTACATTCATGAGCACCCACTCTAATGAAGCATCAACTTCCTAAATGAGCACCAACTCAGTTTTTTGATGGCACCAACCTATCAAAGATATGAAGCTACAACTTTAGAATACAAAAGAGATTCAAAATGAAACCTGTTAAGTTTCTCTGTTACAAGTCTAGTCTGTAACTGCACCTTCAAAATATGTGCCTTCTCGTCTTTTCTGCCTCTTTCTCTTTGTGTCTAGATATCTTCTATTTTGACACACCTTATTTGCTTTGCCTGTTTACGTTGTCTGCATATGTCCTCACTTGATAATTTTTGAGTTAACACTAATTATTATAGCCGCAGCAGCAAAAGACACTTTCAAATGTTTTGTTCGTAGCATATATAGACAAATGCATCTTAGGGTTTTCTATCTGTAAGGTGTTCACACTTCAACTGCTCTTAAACAGTTCAAGCTTCTGATCTGCATTCAATGTGACTTTGACTTCATGTCTGGATTCATGCTTCAAACGACAACGTTCAAATTTCTTTACTATTTTTGCCATCTACACTTCTATTGTTCTTAACTACGCCACTTCCTTGATCAATTAGATTGATTAATCTCGAGCTCCGTGAAGATATATCGAGTTCATCACCAGTTCTACCGGTTCCTTTACAGACAGTTAGAACACATTAAATGAGGGCATTTTATTTCTTTCATCGCACCAAGTTCATGTTTTTTTCTTTGTTGGATCTTTCCTTATGACCTCTTGACACTTGTCAAATGCGCATGCACTCGTGGGGTAATCTGGCTTTGCTTCGCACCATTGGATCTAATGCACCGATCAAGCATGAGCCATTGATTTTTAAAGAAACATGTATTTTAATTCTTGCTTTGTCATTAATCATCGAGCTTCTTTTCTTCCCTTTTCGCATCTCACTGCTTTCTATATGATGGTTTCGCTTCTGCTCCTTTCGATTGTCCTCGATATACTCGATCTTTACCCTTTATATTATGTCGTTAAACTTCAGCATGTTAGCATGATCTTCTTTTCTTCGGCATTCTTGTAACGCTCCTTGCAACATTGATCCTTGTAGACTTGCTCGTCTTTATTCCTTGCTTTAATCCTTCGAGAGGTTCCTTTATACAAATTGTTGCAGGGTTTTTGTCTTCGGGACAATTTTCGCGGGTTTTCTATCAAGGACTTCTTCGGCCATTTTGCAAACTATCCTTCATAACTTTTGTAATGGCCCATTTCATCTTGAAGTGTCCTCCAATTTATCCGAAAGAATGTCATTGGCTTCTATTCAGAAGTGCCCTTTGGAAATCTTCCAACGGTCCTCATACCCTTCGGATCTTTTGTAATCCACCCTTCAGCTTTTCTGCAAGTATCCACATACCCTTTGCAATGTTCAAAAGATACCCTTCGGACTTTTTGAAAATGTCCACTTGCCCTTCGCAACGTTCAAAAGATACCCTTCGGACTTTTGTTAAGTGTCCTTCAGCGTTTTTAATGTACCCTTCGGATTTTTGTTTCGGGACAATTTTCCGCAAAGGACTTGACAATTTTTCCAAAAGAATTGTCCTTGCCACTTTTTCCGAAAGAATTCCTCCGAAGGAATTCTTCAAGACTATTTCCGATTTTCCATCCTTCTTGACTTATGTAAGAGAAGTAAAGCCACTCGGAAATCCTGATTGCCTCTTCTAGACCCATTCGAGTTTTTGACATTACTTGACATATCAACTTGAGAGAAGCAGTGCCTTTTCAAAATCCTGATTACTTCATCTGGATCCTTTCGGGTTTTTACCTTTACGTAGCTTATCAACATAAAGCAGTAACATGCTTGCAAATCCCCAATCACCTCTTCGCTGGACCCTTTTGGGTTTCCCACATTGCTTAGCTTATAATCATAAGAGAAATAAGATGCTCTCGAAACCCCGATTACTTCTTCTCTAGAACATTTTGGACTTTTCACTTTGCTTAGCTTATAATCACAAGAGAAGTAAAGCACTTGCGAATCCCCGATCACTTCTTCGCTAGACCACTTTGGGTTTTTGACTTTGCTTTACTTATAAACATGAAAGAAGTAAAGTCGTTCCATAAACCCGATCAAGTTTATTAGACCAGTTCAGAGTTTCGAGACTACTTCACTTATTTTATAAGAGCACTTCATAGACCCGATTTACTCCAAAAATTTGCTCAACTCAACCTTTGGCATTAATGCATGATCATTTTCAATCTCAATGACATCAACCTTTGACATCAATGACAATTCCATGTTCCCTTAGACATGAATGACAATTCTTCAATCCTCAAACTGCTTTCTAGATCATGATATTCAAACTATCAACTGTCTCCTCACTCAAATTGCCAACATTCACCTCGAAAAACCTGAAGACTTGCCTCTTGAAGAACCCACGAACCACCACCCAAGACCAGCTCAGGTTTGTCATGTCCCTTACTTATTTCGGGTTTCTGACTGCTTGCTACTTCACTTTTAAGCAAGGCAGCCCCACAAACCCAAAGTCTTCCTACTGAGAGAACCCAAAAATCACTAGCCAAGACCAATTCGGGCTTCTCAAATGGCACTACTTACTTCGGATATTACTTGGAACTTATAAAGTGAAATAAGTAGCGCGCCTTCACAAACCCGAAATCTTCTTGCTTGACAAACCCAAAGTCTTCTAAGAGAAAGCTCGAAGTCTTTTACTTGTTAAAGTCCAAAGCCTTCTTCCAAAAACCCGAAGTTGTCTACTGTCTACTCCTAGAAGCCTGAAGTTGTTCTAAACTTGCCACTTTTGCTTGAATGTTCATCTTCTCAGACTTGGGCAAAATTTTCGTATGTGGGCCAAAAATGGCCAACAGTACCATTATTGCCCATCATTTGAGCAAACATCAAACTAATTAGTTGTTGCGTTTGAGCCATCTATTGCTAAGATTGAGTCATCCTCTGCATCATTTGAGTCATAGCATTTCTAGAATGGATGGCTCTACTCTTCTATCACCCATTACAAATAGGTCTCTGTTAATTCTTTCATCTTTGTCCCATTGAATCAGTAATTATCTCTTCTTGTTGCAATTTTTATTGCTCTCTTTTTCAGTATCTGATTTCCCTGTCACTTGAAAACATCAAACAACACAAGACCTACAGGTTGGCAAGATCACCAACTCTGATACCACTGTAGCACCCTTTAGGGGACAATTAGGACAAATTTTGAATATTCTAATAAAACTTACAGAATGGTGAAAACCATACAATTGAGAGATACCAAACTGATTAAAACTCCAACTACAATATTATTTAAATATTGTAGAGGACCTTTCTCCACTGAAACAAGCAAACCTTAAGAGGTTTTTTGTCCTCAAAGATTTCTTCACTCCAAGGGTTTTCACTCCAGGATAGGAATAAGTTGAACCAAGTTTAAACTCTGAAATGTTGGGGGTTTATGATATTCAACAGTCATGAATTACAAAGGGATAGAGCTCTCCCTATATAGAAAATGTGAAGGGGAGAGAGAGAACAAGAATACTTCATGGAGAAGGAAGAATGGTGCCTCACTTCTAATGGGATCACTATTGATCCATAGTGTCTTGTTTGTCACTTGTGCAAAATTCCATAAAGTAGAGAATCCACTTTAGACAAGATCCACCACCCCAAATGACCTTCTTGTCTTTGTCTTCCACCTATCCACTAAGATCCAAAACATCTTTAGACTTAAGACAAAACACATGAATCATGGGTCCTCCATATAATATAGACCCATACCTACTCATGTGAAGACAAGCACATGAAGATCTCCTTTGTATTTATGCACACAAGAGTCAATAGATTCCCAAACATTTTTTGACTCCAAGAACACTTCTTCACATGCACCACCATTAGAATTGCGCCCCACTTTCTCTCACATCAAATTTAGCATGTGAGATCCCCTGTGGGCTATGCTACCTCACCCATAAATTACATAGGCTACTGCATCATCACCTGCATCACTTGCCACATCACTATGAATAATGATAGTGAATAGTAACACATGAATAGTGCATGTGAATAGTAACTGGTGAGTAGTGACTTGACATAATAATATTCCTTTACAACACCCAATTTAACCTACAGAAATTAAATAGGCTAACGATCTTCTGCAAATGTGTTATAAGGGAAAATGGGACACTGCAGTCCTCCCTTCCCAAAGATTGTTTATCCTCAAGAAATATGGTTAACCTTACAAATCCAAATACCAAATACCAAGATCCCAAACCAATTGTGAAAATTTGCAATTCCCAATCCTCAAATCTCTTTGTGATATAGTTGCTCCACCATGCTTCCGTTGTGCTACTTTGATATAATCAAGATTTGGAAGCCCTGCACCAAATGATGCTATAGCAAATACGCTCTCCATAGCATCCCAATAAAGATTTGAATCAGCTCCTTATTCACTGGGCATGGCTGCAACATCAACCTCTTTCATGGTCTTTTCTGAATTTTTTGAGAAGTCCAACTGGTGTCCATCATGCATGGGAAATTCCCACTCAAAATCTGGTTTGCCATCACTAGGATGATGTAGATGCTCCGTGTCAAGATTTGGCCTTTTAAAGCCCGTATCTTTATGCTGCCCACTCTATAGGATAATAGGTAGTTGTTCTTGGGACAACTCGTACACACCATTGCAAATGAACATTCACTTTCACATCTTCTTTCACCTTCTCTTGGTAAGCATCCATGGTCTCCTCTGCAAACTTGATGGCATGATCCCTTGTAATGGTGTCATCATGGGAGTCATAAGTCTCATGTGCCTCTCCTTGAATTGTTGAATTAACTTCCAGCAATGCCCCTTGGACATTTTCTAAAGAAGGCTTCGTTGATTTAAGCTCAAAAGTGAGCTCATCAACTGTATTCACCTGGACAACAATTTGCCCAATCACAGAATCATCATTTGCTTTCCCTACATTATAGAGTCTCTCATTTCTTTGTAAATTATTATTCTGAAATCCTCCACCTCTATGGGGTCTATGCATATATTAAATTCCATAAACTCTGGAAATGACATTTCAACCTGAAACTCCGCTCCTAATGCTCTCCAATCTCTTAGTGCTTGTCTATAATCTTCTTGATCGCTTTCTGGTTCATTAATCCTTCGGGAAGATTATTCCTTGAAATGAAGGTAGGCATGGTAGGTCCAAAGTTTACCGATCCACTAAAAGTCCACATATGAGTAGCTCTATTATTTACTGTACTGGATCCTTCTATCCCATTATTGTTTTGCATCATTTGAGTGATCAAATAAGCTAATTGTTGCCATTCTCTAGTCGAGTCTTAAAATTTGCATAAGATTTTGTTGATCATCCCTATCACCCACTGTAACTGAAGATCTACAAATGAGTTAGTTCCCCAAACATACTGGCAAGATAACCAGCGCTGATACCACTATAATATCGCCTCAAGGATAATTAGTACAATTTTTGAAATTTTATGATATTATCTTCAAAATAACATAATTAAACTATGCAAAAATGAGAACACCAACTATAATATTAATTCACTGAAATATTACACTTATAAAACTGAATAATACATATAAGTAGAACAATGAATACACAATATCTTATTACAACTCCAATTGTGAATTTTGATTGAAACCACCATAAACTAGTCCAGGAAGATCTTTCACCATCGAAACCAGCAAACCTTAAAGGGTTTTCGTCCTCAAAGATTTCTTCACTCCAAGGGTTTTCGTCCTTAAGAGAGCAATAAGTCAAACCAAGTTCAAACTTCACAAATTGGGCGGGGGGCGAGGGGATGGGGCAGGAGAGGCGTTTATGATATTCAACATGCCTGACCAAGGGAGAGAGCTCTTTATTTATAGAGTTTACAATGAAAAAGGAAATGAGAGAAGAAGCATGAGAGAGAGAATGTGGCGTCACATTTTCATGTAGGCCAAAATGACTACTATTGGGCATGTGATAGCATGTGTTATGGTCAAGAGTGAATCTTCTACTTTTGATAATATCTCCATCATTTTCCAGATCACTTCAAAATGTCCCCCTCACACATATGAGCAATAGCGAGGTGCTTGTCCCCATATGCAAATGATCAAAAGGTGGATCTCATGATCAGCGATTCTTTTGTCTTTGTCTCCCACCTTCCATGTGACACCAAAAATGGCACCCCACTTGTTCATGTGAGCCAAATACTCAATAGTGAAGTCCTGTAAACTTCCTCCCATGTGCCCATAAACTTCCAAAATATGTCCGATACCTTTTGACTTCTTCATGCCAAAGGTGGCACCCCAACTATTCACCCTTGTCCTCATCACCCAAAAGGAAGACGTGACTCATCAAAGACAATAAAACTTGTATCCTAGTGGAGTACTACACCCCACTATCTCACATGCACTAGATTCCATGAGAAATCCTCCGTGGGCCATGCCACCTCACCCACAAGCCACATCACCTATTGCATCATCATTTGCATCCCCTGCCACATTACCATGAATAGTGATAGTGAATAGTAACTTGTGAATAGTGACTTGACTTCAATTATTATCCTATATCGCCTGACTTAGCCCAAAGGAATAAACTAGGCTAACAGTCTTCTACAATTGTCTCAATGATAAGAAGGGAACATTACAATCCTACCTCCCCAAGATTGTTTGTCCTCAAGCAATCACAACTCAAACTCCATTTGACCCTGGGTAGAATTCAGCGAAGTCCCAAGATCCCAAATCAATCTAGGAGGTTTGTGCATTTTCCTGTTTGTCACACTATGATGCATCACACTTGCAAATAGAATCTCTTGAAAATGGCCAACCAAAAGTGCTACAATCTTCTGCAAGCATGCGGCAAATTCCCCTGACATTAGCTTTGCTCTTTCCTACTTCCATTGTAATGCTTTGATAAATATTGACAAACTGAAATTATTTTCTATTTTTACCTCCAAAGGCTCTGACCGATGGCCATAATCATGTGGAAATTTGATATCTTGTTCTTGTCCCAAAGATAAACCTCCAACATCCTCAACAAATTCATCTCCCCTGTCATGCAAGTATGACTTTACTTGCTTACCCATGGTTATAATGGAACATTTGGAGTTAATGGACTCCATTCTCTTAGCTGTAACTTAATGAGGTAGAGGGCGAGGAATGTCCTTCACTGTTACCTCCTTCCCTTTGTGTTGAAAATTGAACTTCATGCTCTGATAGTTTTGGAAAATTTCACCCAGTGAATATAACCATTGTACTCCAAGTACTATGTTAGTCCCACCTAAATTGAAAACATAAAAATCGTCACAAATTGTATGTTCACCAATGAGGATGCTAATATTACTGATATTTTTCTTACAAGGGATGGTAAAGCCATCAACCACCAACCCATCAAAGCCTTCAAATTCTTCTGCATGCAAATCCTTCTTTACCACTAACCCTCATGAATGTAATTGTGAGTAACACCACTATCAAGAAGTACTATGACTCTACTCCCCCACAAAAAACCGTGAAGCCTGAAGGGATTATAACTTGTGTGCCAGAAGTAGAAGTATACCTCCCTTGGTACCCTTATCCATGAGATGCAATTGTTGATCTTTATCCTTTCCCAAAACTGTTGGATCTATAGTCTCTTCCTCATCAAAAATTACCTCATCGTAATGCATCTTCCCCTTTCCATGGCATCTATGTCCTGGAGTCCACAGATCCCTGCATTGAAAACATTACTTCTTCCTTATAAGTTCTTCCATTGATTCATCCTCTTTGTTTATTGTGTATGCTAGGCCCCGTTGAGGAAGAATTTGAGATTCTTCTTTTTGAAAGGGCTTTTTCTATTGTCTTGCCTGTGAATCCTCTGAACTATTCTTACCCTTAGGGATAGAAATTCCATGTCCCTATCCTTTTTAATTGTTTCATGTAATGTGAGTGGACTAAGAGCCTTAATCCAATCTCTCAAGGGCTCAAAGAGCCCATCAACAAATAGCACAATCAACCTTCTCTCTGAAATATTGGACACCAGCACTGCCAATCTTTGGAAATCAGCAATGTAAGTGTGTATTGAACTTCATTGTTTCAGTTGTGCTAACTCTTTTAAGTGCAACTCAGGATCTTTCTTATCAAACCTCTCTATGAATTCAGCATAAAAGTTGATTTGATCATGGCCCAAGGTAACCATTCCATGGTATCGCCATTCATGTGCACAACCATCCAAATGGAGAGTTGCATATATAACTACTTCATTTTCAGCCATATGATTAAGCTGAAAATAAGTGTCAAGCTTTTGCACCCAAACTCTAGTGGTAGTCTTCCCAGAACCATCAAAACATGGATTAGATAGCTTACCCACCTTTCTCTGCAACTCATTGTTATGTGGTCTTCCACCCCCGCCTCTAAGGAGTCTATGCCTTTGCCTAATTTCTAAATAGTCAATAAATGGAAAATAAGACTGGAAATCTACCCATAATGCTTGCCAATCACTCATTACTTGAGCATGCATTTCTTGATCATTTGAATCATCATTCCTTTCTGGGATGTTACCCATCGGAATGAAGTAAGGCATGAAAGATCTAGAGTTGACCAAAGCATTGAAAGTCCACATATGAGCAGCTCTATTATTGATTGTATTAGATCCTTATGCTCCATTATTACCATTGTTTCTTGCATTACCATTATCACCCATCATTTGAGCAAACATCTAAGTAATTAGTTGCTACGTTCGAGCAATTTGTTGCTGAGATTGAGTCATCATCTACATCATTTGAGTTATCACATTTTCTAGAATGAATGGATCTCTGCTAATTCTTTCATCTCTATCTCTCATTGAATCAACAACTATCTCTTCTTGTTGCAATTTCTTTTGCTCTCTTTCCCAGTATCTGATTTCCCTATAATTCGAAACATCAAACAACATAAGACCTATAGGTTGGCAAGATAACCAGCTCTGATACCACTATAGCAACCCTGTAAGGGACAATTGAAACAAATTTTGAATTTTTTAATCAAACTTACAAAATGATGCAAACCATACAATTGAGAGATACCAAACTGATAAACACTCCAACTCTAATATTATTTAAATACTGTAGAGTACATATAAATAGAGCAATAAACACAAACAATTTCTTACATAACAAATTATCACATACAACAACCTCCATTGAAACTCCAATCTGATTTCTGAATGAAACCACCACAAACCAGCCAGGGAGGATCTTTCACCACCGAAACCAGCAAACCTTAAGAGAGTTTTCGTCCTTGAAAATTTCTTCACTAAAGGATTTTTGTCCTAGGAAAGGAATAAGTTGAGCCAAACTAAAACTCTTAAATGGGGGCATTTATGATATTTAACATTCATGAATTACAAAAGAAGAGAGCTCTCCCTATACAGAAAATGTGAGGGGGAGAGAGAGAAAAGGGAAACTCCCTGGAGAAGGAAGAGATCTCTCCCTATATAGAACTCAATGATGCCCTAGAATCCCAGATCAATCTAGGGGGTTTGTGCATTTCTTTGTTTGTCCCACTATGATGCATTACACCTGCAAATAGAATCTCCTACAAATGGCCAACCAAAAGTGCAACAATCTTCTACAAGCATGCGCCAAATTCCCCTGTCATCAGCGTTGCTCTTTCTTGCTCCCATTGCACACTCTGATAAATACTGACAAAATGAAAATATTTTTTGTTTTAACCTCAAGAAGCTCTGACTAATGGCCATACTCATCTGGAAATCTCCTATCTTATTCTTGTCCCAACAATAAACCTCCAACATCCTCAACAAATTCATCTCCCGTATCATGCAAGTATGACTTTACCTGCTTACCCACGGTTATGATGGAACATTTGGAGCTAATGGACTCCATTCTCTTAGTTGTAACTTGATGAGGTAGAGGCAAGGAATGCCCTTCAGTGTTACTCCTTCCCCTTGTGTTGAAAACTCAACTTCATTGTCTAATAGTTTTGAGAAATTTCACCCAGTGAATATAACCATTGTACTCCAAGTACTATGTTAATCCCACCTAAATTGAAAACATAAAAATCATCACAAATTGTATGCTCACCAATGAGGATGTTGAAGTTTTTCGTCGCCAAAGTTTTTTGCACTCCAAGGGTTTTCATCCTTAGGAGAGGAATAAGTTGAACGAAGTTAAAACTTCACAAATGGTGGGGGGGTTATGATATTCAACATCCCTGACCAAGGGAGAGAGCAATTTATTTATAGAGTTTACCACGAAGAAGGAAATGAGAAAAAAAGCTTGAGGAGAGAGAGCATGTGGTGCCATATTTCCAAGTGGGCCAAAATCACTACTATTGGGCATGTGACATTATGTGCAAGGGTTAAGAGTGAATCTTCTACTTTTGAAAATATCTCCACCATTTTCCATATCACTCCAAAATGTCCCCCTCACTCACATGTGAGCAATAATGAGGTGTTTGTCCCCATATGAAAATGGTCAAAAGGTGGATCTTATGATCAGCGCTTCTTTTGTCATTGTCTCCCACCTTCCATGTGACACCAAAAATGGTATCCCACTTCCTCATGTGAGCCCAATCCTCAATAGTGAAGTCGTGTCATCTTCCTCCCATGTGCCCATAAACTTCCAAAAGTTGTACAACACCTTTTGGCTTCTTCATGACAAAGCAAGATTCTTCTTAAGGGTGGTGCCCCAACTATTCACCCTTGTCTTCATCACCCAAAAGGTAGACATGTGACTCACCAAAGAAAAGAAAACCTATCTCTTAATGGAGTACTATGCCCCACTCCATCACATACACTATATTCCATGAGAGATCTTCTATGGGCCATGCCACCTCACCCAAAAACCACATCACTTACCATATCATCATAAATAATGATAGTGAATAGTAATCTATGAATAGTAACTTGTGAATAGTGACTTGACCTCAATTATCCCTTATATCCCCTGACTTAGCCTACAGGAATAAAATAGACTAACGGTCTTCTACAATAGTCTCATTGAGAAGAAGGGGACATTACGCTCTATGTACACCCCCTATCCCTATATATGATTATGGTCTCTAAATTTCAATTCATAGGGGTTTTGGTTCAAGTTCTAGTTCTAGTTATTCTCAAGAGGCCAAGAGGGAAGGTCTCCCCCGACAAAATCTATATATATATGGGCCGGATCAATTCTATTTTATATATAGATGGAGGTTGGCCTCCTATCTCTATAGAGGGGGAAGGGGAAGGGCAAGGATAGATATATACTATATCTAGTCCCCTCAACCGATCCGTCATCTATATATGGGGTAGTCATGCTCTGTCCCCCCCCTAATCTAGAGGACCCTCCCCTCTCCTTGTATGGGAGGCCATCTCCCATATAGGGCATCGACAAAACTCTCTCTATATATAGCCTATGCTTGGGAGGCCGAGGGCATTTATGTATGCTCCCTTATCCCTCTCTCTCTCTATATGTGTGTGTGTGTGTGTGTGTGTGGTCTCTAACATTCAATTCATAGGGGTTTTGGTTCTGGTTCTGGTTCTAGTTATGCTCGGGAGGCCGAGAGGGAAGGCCTCCCCCAACATTATATATATATGGGCTGGTTATATTCTATTCTATATATAGATAAACGTTGCCCCTTAGATATATGGGCGCATCTCCCATCTCTATAGAGGGGAGGGTGCCGACCGAACTCTCTGTAGTTATGCTCTAGGCCAATGCCACTTGATATACTCTAGGCTATAAATCTAAACTATAGATGGGGTAAGGCACTCAACCTGAAGGGACTATATCTATAGTCTTTCCCCTCACTGATAGGTGACAGAGGGAGAGTCAAACTTTCGAAACTTTAGATAGTCGCGTGCTGATGGGAGTTATATAGTCTAGCCAACACCCTCTATATATATATATATATATATGGCGACAACCTACTAATATACTTTGTAACATAGATGGCATAACCGACGAGTAACCATCGATTGGTCGGTTACTCACCAAGAAAACCACCAGGCAAATAACCGCCACTCAAAACCGCCAAATTTGAAAAATCATAATTTTTTTAACCGAGTACTCTCGAGTTACGAATACTCAGCAGGTACATTTAGATAACCAAACAGTATATAAATAAAATAAACATTTAAGTATAAGTTTACGTCTAGTTTCTTATACTTTAATTTATATTTTATTTATATACTTTTAGGATGTTTAAAAGTGGCTTCAGACCTCTATGAGCTATAATGCAAATTCTAGGTTTTGGAGGATCCTATCATATTTCAGACTTAGTTAGATTTCAGGGTTTCAAACTTAGCCATATTTCAAGGTTTCAAAATTTCAAGGAGACATCATAGGAAGAATGAACACTGCATAAAGGGATGTAGGTATGATAGAATAGTATGAGAACATCTCTCGCAAAGTGCCAGAAGTCGACCCCACCCCATTCCCTATGCATAGATTACTAGACTTTCTCAATCTCCCTTAGTTTTCTAGAGAGCAGGGAAGAGAAAAAAATAGATTCTTGTATAAGTATCACAATACTAGTTTTAATTTATGCACAGGGAATGGGGTGAGATCGACTTGTGGCACTTTGCAAGAGATGTTCTCATACTATTCTATCATACCTACATCCCTTCATGCAGCCTTCAACCCTCCTATGATGTCCCCTTGAAATTTTGAAACACTGAAATATGGCTAAGTTTGAAACCCTAAAACCATGAAATTTGACTAAGTTTGAAAAATGATAGGATCCTCCAAAACCTAGAATTTGCATTATAGCTCCTAAAGGTCCAAAACCACTCTCAAACATCCTGAAAGTATATATATCTAAATGTAAACTTATACTTAAATGTTTCTTTTATTTATATAATCTCTGCTTTGGGTGAATTTCAAGTATTTTTTGCCTTTGTCAGTTATTATCGGTTATTCGACCACCCCGATCAAATAATCGTCGGTTACGCAAAATTCTCCCTCGACGAGTACTCGCGGTTACGGTTATGCGAACTATGCTTTGTAGTATAGCCAAACAAACTATCTATATACAAGGCATCTATGGAACCACCCACCCTACCTCTAAGAGCGGATAGTCAATAGGCAATAGGTTATATATATAGATGCGGGGGTGGGACAACAATAGCTATATATAGTTAGGTCAATGATCAGTAAACCGATAGGGACCCCCCTATTTAATCAAATAATTTTTAAACGGATATCAATCTCAATTATCCCCCCATACTTAAATAGATAATCGGCTTCCAAAATCAATATAGATTGAATAGAAAACCCTATTTAAACTGACTCCACATTGTAAACAATCACCTTTCAATAATCCAAGTAAAATTGAAAGCAGAATGGAAAATAGTGACAAATTGACACCAAAGTGATAACAGGGTTCACCCTTTTTATGGGCTACGTCTTTGAGTTCACTACAATCGTGAACCGATCCATTCATAATAGATGAAAGTACAATTTTACAAAACTTACATCCATGGACCAATAATCTGCAATAGTACTAAAATTGAACTGCATGAAGACTTGTTCTAATCAAGTACTCATCTCCCGTTCGTCTGCAACACCTATGCATCATCTCCAGAATCTCGGCATAATTCTCCGTACAAGAGCGAAACAACTCTCCAAAACAGGGCAATATCTCATCACCAAGGAACACGACTCAACTCCTAATAGTGATGGGGTACTCCAATAAAAGAACATATGAGGGTTATGTAGACGTTTGCCTCTACAATGGAAAATAACCTCATTTACAATTGGATTATAAAAACTCCGATAAAATATATCACATGAAGTCTCCCATAAGCACTTTGCTTTTACAACGGAATGACTCCTTTATAATTCGGAATAAATTCATTACATCTCCGAAATAATCCTTTAAATGGCCTCCAAGAATGTCTTATAAGCCCTTTACAAAATATCCATAGGCTTATAAAAAAACACTAACAAACTTGGCTTAAAAAGCCTCACAAAGCTTATAGAATCCGAAGTTATGTTGTGTGTTAAATAAAACCAAAATCATGCCTTTATATACCCGTTTCAACTCCGAGCATAGTGGTAAAGATGCTTATCATTTTGCACGAAGGTTACAGGGTCGAATCCCTTCGTATCACCAAAAATCATGCCACATCCTTGTTTAAATGGAATAACCTCCATTTATGTTCCAACCGTCCACATTTAGTGGAACGACAAAGGGCTTAAAATGGAGAATAAGACGTTGGGGGTTTGATCCTCCCCAACCATCTTACCTTTTGTTTGGTGGGTTCATGGTTTTAAATCCCATATTCATAGGATAAGGCTTGAAAAGAATTTTTATAGCCTTAAGCCACCAATATTGATGTGGCTTCAACCACATTGCAACCCCTTTTGCTATGACCAAAACTCAGGTTTTGGTTACTGTTAACCTTTGGATGGATGTGAGCTAGTTCGAGCTGGCATTCGAGCTGGGTCGAACTGCAAAGTTGGGTTGCACTACCGAGTTGGGTTGGATGAGTTGGTACTCGAACATTGTGACTTAGAGAATGTAAATGGTGGTAGGCCACATGGTGGCCTGAGGTTCCACCACGTGGATCTCTTGATAATTGCCACATGGACTACTTCCCCTGCCACTTGTCAACACAAGATAATATGATATAGAACTATAGTGTAATTGAAAATATTAAAATTACATTAATATATCATGACGACAGAGTCCCCTTTCGTCACAAAAGCGGGCTCTACCAGCTGCGGTCCCTAAAGCCGGCCCTTTTATGACCGTCAAAGACCGGAGGCACACAAACCCATTTTTTTTGCCATGTGCCCAAAACTTGCCACATCATCAATTGACCACCAGTTGACCAACTTTGACCAAAACTTTGACCAACCATATATGGAGCAAACGAGCTCTATTTCCCGAGTTCCGCATATCGTCAAAAAACTTTCAATGAGTCCTATGCAATGCTGTTGGTTCAAGGAGGATTAGGGATGTTCAAAAATGTCCTCCAGATCAAACCTCTCGACAAAGTCCTTTTGGCTTCCAAAAGGCACAATCTCTGAATTGTCTAAAAATGAAGGTACACCTCCTCCATGAACTCTCTTTGTTGCAAAAGCCATCTTCCTGTACTAATCTAAATACTAAAGGTGTTTCTCCACATAGGGGAAAAAATCTCCCAATTGGGGTCAACTCTCCAACTAAGGGTAATGCATCTCTTCTATCCACATCTTCCTACACATCAATATATAAACAGGGAGCAACTATAATAGAAGGAACTTGAAGTCAATATGCTATGAAACTCCAAAAAATTGTCGTAAACTGTTGCCTAAACTCCAAATCTATCTTGGAGAATTTCACAATAGAGCTTGAAAACCAAAACATAGGAAGAAATACTAAACATGACTGTCATGAAGTATTTTTTATTGCAGGTAACTCCAGTTTACCAATGTCAGCTTCTCTCTAACAATGAGGTATAGTTTCTCCAAAAGGGTTTATCTCCCGAACAGGGGTAATCTCTCAATAGTGAGGCAAAACAACACAAGTTTACCCATACCAGTTTCTCTCATAAAGGCTATCACCAACTAGATTTTTTAAACTTCTATGAAGAGGGAAAATGAAATCCCTTTCAAAACTCCAAGAATTAAACTTAGAGAATTTATGAATAGAGCTTCTTTACCAGACTCGCCATCTGCTGCAAGTAATCAGTAAGCAAATATCATAAACATGTGAAGACAAATTAAGAATGATAAACCTGTCTCAAAGTTCTTCCCATTGATTGATTGCTCCAAATCCACTGTAACAAGTGGTATATATGTGCCTTCAACATTGGTTAAAAATTCCTTCATGTGATATATAAGGAATCCCAAAAAGTGTTGACGAAAAATAGCATGCTTATCAAACTGTAGCAATGCAAAATAAAACTATCCAAGAAACCATTTTAACCAAATCAAGGGTTATCCCCTTTCCTGGTTTCCATAACTTGAATAGAAACCTATACCACATCAAACCTCATTTAGTACGAGGTAATGATGAAACCTCTTATTTTTCGATAAGTTCTGAAACAATTCCGAAACAAGGTACATTCTATTTCCAACAAGCCACACAAGGTTATCCAATCAAACATGGATATCAACCAATATACTGTGTAAATAGCCATTTTCTCATAGACAAGAATCGTTGGAATGGTTTTAACTTCATTCAAAACTGTGAACTACACACTCTATTGAGCAAAGGTTAAATTTTAAACAACTAATTAATACCCAAACTAAAGTGACAAAACTTGTTCAACTTCGTGAACAATGTCATCTTGCCATTTTCCATATCTTACCATGGAAAGTGGTCTTTTCACTTTCTTACTATTTCTAAGAACATAGGTTTTAAAAATACAGTCGCTTCACCAAAAAGAAAGGCTACACAACATGATTATCAAAACATTCTGTCAAATACCAATACTAACTGGATCCATTTCCATACCTTCATCACCCTGTAAGCAAGTTCCATGAGAGGAATCTATTAATCTCTCATTGGCATAGATTTTAAGACTTTACCTATGGTTTACCCCGCAAACTTGTACACAACTGTAGAACAATATACAAGTCCAAATAGTCTACTTAACCCAAATAGAAAACCATTTTTACCTCAAACCGTGCTAGTATGATAACAAGATCAAACTCGTTGTTCCCTGATGTACACCACTGAAAATCCCTGACATTTTATCTGGATAATTCCCAAGAAAGAAAGATTGATCCCTTCACAACATCATCTGGCATATACTCTCATCATCGTCTAGTGATGGTGTGTTTTTTCCTCTTACAGACTGCATCTCTGTAGAACTAGTGATTTTGGATTCTTGGCTGTTAGAAGCTTGTCTTCTTCTAGGGGATTCGAACGTCTTCCAATTCTCCATTGCACTAGCCAATCTTGCATGGTCAAATCAAACAAATGAACATGAAGAACAAAAGCAAAAACATGACCACAATCAACCTAATCTGATACCAAAATATGATCCGAAAACCGATAGGGAACCCCCCTATTTAATCAAAAAGTTTTTAAACGGATATCAATCTCAATTATCCCCCCATACTTAAATAGATAATCGGCTTCCGAAATCAATATAGAGTCAATAGAAAACCCTATTTAAACTCATTCCGCATTGTAAACATTCACCTTTCAATATGCAAGTAAAACTGAAAGCAGAATAGAATATAGTGACACATTTACACTAAAGTGATAACGAAGTTCACCCTTTTTAGGGGCTATGTCTCCGGGTTCACTACAACCATGAACCGATCCATTCATAATAGATGAAAGTACAATTTTACAAAACTTACATCCATGGATCAATAATCTGCAATAGTACTGAAATTGGATTGTATGAAGACTTGATCTGATTAGGAACTCATCTCCCGTTCGTCCGTAGCACCTACGCATCATCCCCAGAATCTGAGCATAATTCTTCGTACAAGAGTAAAACAACTCTCCAAAATGAATCAATATCTCGTCACCAAGGAACACGAGTCAACTCTATAATAGTGACGGGCTACTCCGATAAAATAGCATATGAGGGTTCCGTAAGCGTTTCCCTTTACAACGGAAAATAACCTCATTTACAATCGGATTATAAAAACTTCAATAAAATATATCACATGAAGTCCCCTGTAGGCATTTTGCCTTTACAACGGAATGAGTCCTTTATAATTCAGAATAAATTAATTACATCTACGAAATAATCCTCCAAAAGGCCTCCAAGAATGTCTTATAAGCCCTCTACAAAATATCCATAGGCTTTTAAAAAAAACACTAACAAACTTGGCTTAAAAAGCCTCACAAAACTTAGAGAATCTGAAGCTATGTTGTGTGTTAAATAAAACCAAAATCATGCCTTTATATACCCATTTCAACTCCAGGCACACTGGTAAAGACGCTTATCTTTTTGCATGGAGGTTACGGGGTCGAATCCCTCTGTATCACCAAAAATCACGCCACATCCTTGTTTAAATGGAATAACCTCCATTTACATTCCAACCGTCCACGTTTGGTGGAACGGCAAAGGGCTTAAAATGGAGAATAAGTCGTTGGGGGTTCGATCCTCCGCAACCGTCTTACCTTTTGTTTGGTGGGTTCGTGGTTTTAAATTCCATATTCACGGAATAAGGCTTGAGAAGGCTTTTTATAGCCTTAAGCCACCAATATGGATGTGGCTTCGACCACGTTGCAACCCCTTTTGCTACGCCCAAAACTCAGGGTTCATTTGCTGGGAACCTTCGGATGGATGTGAGCTGGCTCGAGCTGGCATTCAAGTTGGGTCAAACTGCCGAGTTGGGTTGCACTGTTGAGTTGGGTTGACATGTCGAGTTGGGTTGCACTGTCAAGTTGGGATGCACTACCGAGTCAGGTTGCACTACCAAGTTAGGTTGGATGAGTTGGTACTCAAACATTGACTTGGAGAATGTGAATGTTGGCAAGCCATGTGGTGCCCTGAGTTTTCGCCACGTGGACCTCTTGATAATTGCCACGTGGACTACTTCACCTGCCACTTGTCAGAGCTTGAAAGATCCTGACCCAATCAAAGCGTGCCACATAGCCCAACGTCAAAGCAGTCAATCTCCTAATCTTGTTAGAGATGTCAGACCCTAAGAGAGCCCTACCCAATCAGAACGTGCCATGTAGCTCGATGTCAAAGCATACAGTCTCCCGATCCTGCAAGGGATGTTAGACCCTGGGGGAGCCTGGCCCAGTTAGAGCATGCCATGTAGCTTGATGTCAGAGTGACTAGTCTTTTGGTCCTGTCAGAGCCCAGGCGAGCCACCTGATCCTGTCAAAGATATTAAAGTTTGGAGGAGCTTGGCCCAGTCAAAGCGTGCCACATAGCCCGATGATAGAGCAACCAATCTCATGTTCTTGCAAGAGATGTAAGAGCTTAGGGGAGCCCGACCCAATCAAATCATGCCACGTAGCTTGATGTTAGAACAACCAATCTCCCAGTCCTGTCATAGATATCAAAGCCTATGGGAACCCGACCCAATTAGAGCGTGCCACGTAGCCCGATGTCATAGCATCCACTCTCTCGTTGCTGTCAAAGATGTCAGAGCGTGGGGGAACTTGACCAACTCAGAACATGCCACATAACACAACCAGGGGTATGAGCAGGTGGCCCTGTAAGGCCTAAGGATTAATCAAAGGATGCCACGTCAATAACACCTCACCCCTCTTAAGGATATGGCAATGAAGTACAGGGCTATACTTAGGTGTCGACTATTAACATGAGAACCAATAGGTGGATGATATGTGGCATAAGGTAGGAGTTGCCCAAAAGGCCTCGAGGATATGTGACCACGTGCCTACCACACGCTAGGCATTAACGAAATAGGAAGCTAGGCCCGATTGGACAGTTTTAAAACATTGCATCACCCTTGCTAAATCCGATCGACGGTGCAAGATCATGAGCTCTAAATTTAACTCTGGATTCGAAAATAAAGAGAGGAGATCGGGCCACCAACCCAAATTTGAATCCATAGCAAGTGAATGTATGCTTTTATAAATATTCCAAGGAAGGCTCATTAACAGCCGTATACACTCAAAAGAAAATCAACTCCTTGCTTTTCGAATTCCTGTTGCATAACCCTTTGTTTTTCCCCCGCACTCAATACTTTTCTATTGGCCTCCACCTTGTTGCAATGGTTGCATCCTCCTCAAACCCTAAAGCCAAATCCGAGTACATAAATACCTTGTTCCTAGAAATCCTGACTCAATTCAAGCATTATAATGAGGTGTTCAAAGCTATCGAATAGGTACCTAGGGACTCAGGCTCTGATAATGATGATCAGGCCGAGTTTGAAGATGCCCTTTGGACTTATAAAAAATGTGATCTTCACAGGGCCACAACCAAACCTGACATGTTCCCCTGCGTTGACTTGTTTGGCAATTTGCTCTTCACCGCCAAGCAAGTACAAGACAATGTCCACTAATGGGTCTGCTCGGCCAACTCCCAGCCCCAGATTGCTGACATCTCCGAGATCACCTACAAAGCGTATTATTCTTTCATATTTCACTTTTTTGTATGATGCAATGGCGGTGGAAACATGGACTAGCACTTTCCAAATTTATGAGGGCCTGCAAGACTGAGCTGAGAAACTAGATGCAAAGTGGGTGAGCAAGGAAGACATCAATGCATACACAGTCCACACTTCCCGAAGGAGGTCCAAGTGGGCATGATTTTACTGAACAGATCATTTGCGGCCTTGAACTGCTTGCATGTCAACAAATTATGGGTACCCCTGTTCCACATGATTCTCACTGGCTCCGAGGTCCCAGACATGGGAGCGCTGATCAACTTCAAGTTGGTCAATGACATAGCATATGCCCGAGCAGATGGGAACATCTATATGATGAGCTATCATGTAGACACAGTCTACGTGATGCTCACCTTCAAGCCATTTGATTTTCTTGCGTGGATTCCAGGGGCTCAACGATCCATGTAGTCTTTTATAAGTTATATGGTTACTAGTACAAGATCCATATTATGGATATCTATGAGTACTTCTACCAGATGGTGTACAAAGCAATCAACAAGGTCCCAATGTCACGTTTATCGAAAGAAATCAGAGACTCTCTTGCAACCATTGGCAATTACTACTACTTTCGAGAGGACACGATGATTCGAGTCGTGGACGTTCTCAAGCAGCGCCTTTGCTTGCCATACTTCATCCTGGTTCGCCAGACGGAGCAACAGATCACATACCAAATAGTTGAGAGTGTTTTTATCTTTACATCATCTACCAGCAAAAGGCATGCCCACCGCTCCTAATTAACATTCGACACCATGTATACAAGGCCTTCTCTCCTCTCCAAAAAATGGCGACCAAATAGAATTCCTTCACTCTAGGGAGAGCCGAACTCTGACATTGGGACCCAAAAGGCATGATCAAGACTCATTTCATGAGGTATTCGACTCACCTCAACATCAATTACAGCCACCAGTTGGAGGTCAATGATGAGTTATATTTAAACATTGTAAATGACCAGGAGGTGCTAGCCCAAATCATGGCCAGCAAAAAGAAGGGAAAGAAGGTCCAATCAGGTCCATCTGTGGCCCCTCTTGCACCCGTTCATTTCATGGAGGATGTCACCATGACTCCTCCCATGATTTCCAAGGATTTTACAAGGTATTTCACTGCCTTCTCCGCTTTGAACACTTGCTCCTCGTGCCTTAGCTCCACCTCCTCCAGCAACACTTGCTCCTCGTGCCCCAGCTCCACTTCCTCTAGCAATGCCTGTTCCTCATGCCCCAACCATGCCAAACCCACGTAACTTAGTGTCAAGCAGTCCAAGAACAGGTAGCTAAATCACCGGTAACTCAACCCTAGGCTACACAGACCCTGAGGTTCAATGTCAGTAGAAACCTAGAAGCAAGCCTAGAGGAAGGCTCCCAACAAGTGTCGATGTAGGCTCCTCCCCACTCCCATTTATTTCTAGGTTCCTTTCCTCACTCTTGTCGCTTCTTAGCTCTTTCTCATGGCACCACTCAGTTACACACCCCTTCCACTAGCTACTCAAGTGGTGCCTCCTCTCTTCCCTATGGCGCCACCTACGTTGTCCACCCAAGTACCCTTGGCCTTGGTCCTCTCAAACATCCTCACTTCTTCATTTTCCTCAGCCCCATCCATTCCCAGACTCAAAACCTCCTCGGTACCTCCATTGGGTATGCCTTAAATCCAAATGCTTATAGGCAAATCTCCTTCAACAAACACAACTACAATCTTCAAGAGCACATCTCAAGTGGCCAGAACCATCCCAACGCCTCCTTCAGTCATCCTAGCACCTCCTTCGGTAATCCAACAACCTCCACAGGCGACCCCCATGACTCTTACTATCTCTACGAGTCCTCTGCCACAACACCCGAGGTTGACCCAAGTAAAAGAGCCAAGAACTAGAAGGCAACTCACCCTCAAGCTTCGATCCAGATACCTTCTTCCCTAACCCAACCTCCTCTGCCGACCTCCATAGTTCCTCCAGCACTAGCCACAACAACTCTGTGTATTGCTCCTCGACCCCCTCTTTCCATCACCCCTAGCACCTAGGGATTGGGTTTCAACTAGCCACTCTATTCCCATCTAATGAATACCCCTCCCATATGTCATTGCCCCTCAAGTGGACATGATTCAGGATCAGTGTCGGGCACAGATGTTCCCAGGGGCCTCCCCATCCATCCTTCCTCACTTTGTTCCCATGCCCCCTCCTCCTCCACTGCTTTCATCATTCATTCCTTCCACTTCCTCCATCTCACCACCTCATCCTTCGCCCGTCGCCACCATCTCTACCACTCCAACACAACCTAGAATGCGGGGGATAATCCTAATGTCACAAATGCCAAAGATACCAATCAAAGGTGACCCGAATGTGTAGTGGAGTTTCGATCACACAAGCTTGAGGGAGCATGAATAAGACATGTTGTGGCCAACACACCCCCTTTTCCTTCAAAATGAAGACCCCTCTAAAATTTTTATGAACCAGAACTTCAAAGTCCTTTTATTTTTATTGGTGATGTCAAATCTTCAAAATATGCACCGCCTTGATTTCCCCAAGCAGTAACAGACCCTTTTTTTAATTTCTTTTTAGAACTCAGGAGTGTTTGTTCTTTTCATAAATTATGGTGTTAATATTGTAGGTTGATTTTCAATTGAATCCCCCAGAGTCTAGTTCCCTTCCCGAAGCAACAAACCTGTTGTCTTCCATGGCAAATTGGGAACTCCATATCTAAAAAGTAAGTTTTAATGTGTCGCATTCCTCTTATTTTTCCTAGTCATTTTATGAATTTCGCAAAACTCGAGCAAATGGGAAGCTGCCACATCACCACGAGTCATAAAGGCCAATCCCCCCAGACTTGTCACAAATGTCAGAACCTGGGGGAGCCTGACCGAATGGGAAGCTACCACGTCACCACGAGTCATAAAGGCCAATCCCCCCTGACTTATCAGAGATGTCAAAGTCCAACGGAATGGGAAGTTACCACGTCACCATGAGTCAAAAAGGCCAGTGCCCCGAACCTATTAGAGATGTCAGAGCTTGGGAGAACCTAGCCGAATGGGATGTTGCCACGAGTCACAAAGGCCAATCTATCGGACCTGTCAAAGATGTTAGAGCCCGAGAGAACCTGATCAAATGGGAAGCTGCCACGTCACCACGACTCAAAGCAACCAGTCTCAGACATGACAAAATGGGAAGCCAAACCCGATTGAACAGTTTTGAAAACATCCCATCGCCATTGTTATATTGTCTAGCAGCAGAGGATCATGAACTCCGAATTCACTTTTGGATTTAGAAATAAAAGGAGAAAATACAACCACCAACTCAAATTTAAATTCACAGCAAGTGAGCCACCAAATGCCATTAATGCTAGGGGATGTATGCATGTACTTAAAAAGCCTAAGAGAAGCCCATTAATAGTTACCATTGCTGACTCTGAAAAATCTCTTAACTCCTTGCTGCCAAAAATTTCAAAGAGCCCCCGCATCCCATGCCTTTCACACTCAAAGCTTCCTAAATTGCTCTTCCATCCTAATCCAATCGTTGCTACATCTTTAAACCCAAAGGCCGAGCTTGAATACCAGGACACCACCTTCCCTGTTGGTTTAACCAAGCATAGGCACTACAATTGCATATTTAAGGCAATTGAGTAGTCCCCAAGAATTATGCCGACGCGGATGTGCAGCTGGCTGAGTATGAGGATTCCCTTAGGTCCTATAAGAAGTGTGAACTACATAGAGTTGTGGCTAGACTAGAGGCATTTCCCTATGTTGATCTACTGGTAACATCCTCTGCAAGGCCATCCACATGCAAAATGTTGTCAATGACTGGGTATGCTCACCCACCTCTAGGCACTAGATTGTCGATATAGCCAAGAATGCCTTCAAGGCATCCTACTCCTTCCCAGACTTCTCTTTCTCCTACGATGTTGCGGTAGTGTTGGTCTGGATGAGCACCTAGCAGATCTATGATGTCCTCCACAACAATGCTGAGAACCCCACCTTCGAATAGGTTAACAAAGAGAAAATCAATGCTTACATAGTTCGCACCTTGAAAGAGGAGGTCCAAGTAGGCATGATCCTACTGAATCGACTCTTCAGGGACCCAAATTGCCAACACATCAATGAGCTATGGGTGGTCCTTCTGCATATAATCCTGACTTGCTCAAACATCCCTGACATAGGAGGCTTGATCAAATTCAAGTTGGTCCACGCCATTGCAAATGTCCGAGCTGGAGGTGACTTCTACATGATGAGCTACTTATTGGATGCCATCTGCGGGATGCTCTCATTCAAGCCTTCATACTTTCTTGTGTAGGTTCCTAGTGGCCTCACCATCCATGTGGTATTTTATAAGTTGTATGGACACTAGTTCCACCAACATGTCTAGGCCATCTATGAGCACTTCTACCTAGTGGTGTAGCAGGCAGTCAATGAAGCTCCGATACCCCAGCTTTGAAAAGCAATTCGGGACTCTATCACAGCCATCAGGGACTACTGGTTGTACAAAGACGTCATAGTGATCTAGATCACAGTTTTTCTCCAAGACCCCCTTCGCTTACCACATTATGTCCCTAACCGCTTAGCAAAATCAGAGATCACCTATCAACTGGTGAACGACATCTTCAAATTCTACATACAACGTCAATAGAAAGCGTGCCTGCAGCTCTTGATCACCATACGACACCATGTTTATAGAAACTTCCCCTCAATACAAAATATGGTAGTCGAGCGAGACTCCTTCGCCCCGGCAAAGTGCATAGATTTAGCAATGGGAAACAAAAAAGGGTGATTCAATCCCATTTGACGCAATATTCAGCTCAGCTCAACATCAACTACGACCATCAAGCCGAAGATAATGAGCTCTATTTGAACACCGTTGATGACCAAGAGGTGTTATCTTGGATAGCAGCAAAGAAGAAAAAGGGGATCAAGGCTCAGGCATGCCTCTCTGCAACTCCTCTAGCTCCTGCTCACTTTGTGGAGGACCTAGCTCCAACAGCTCTGACCATCTCCTGAAGAATCTTGCAGGGCATCCTGCCACCTTCTCCTCGAACTCTAGTTCCATCTCCAGTTCCACTTCTGCCAACAGCTTCGACTCCTCAAATACCAGCTTCACCTCCTCTAGTTGCTCCTTGTGCTCTACCTCCACCCCCTCTAACAACGCCAATAACCACGCCACGACAAGGCTAACCTCGAACTACACGGCACCAAGAAACCCAAACACAACTTGCTCAACCACCGACACCACAACCTCTAAGATTTGATGTGATCAACAACTTGAGAGCAAGCCTAGAACGAGGCACCCAATAGGTGCCCATCCAGGATTCGCCACTCAGTCCTCCATCCCCTGTTTCCCTTCCACCCCTTGCTCCAACTGCATTCCAATTCAAAGTTCTGGTGCCCACTAGTTTGGCTATGCGCCCTATGTTTCCCATTGCTTCCCTTCCAACTTTCACCCAAGTACCTTTGGCCTCAACCTTTTCGAGTGTCCTCTCGATGCCTCCCTTAGGCATGCCTTTAGTAATGGGCGTTAACATAGCCTTCAAAAGCATATCACTTCCAATAAAGATGCTCCTAGTCCCCACTTCAGTGTGTCCAACGCTTTCCTTTGTAGCTTCGAGTCATCCGCCATCAGCTCCTATGGCCCCTATCATCCCAACCGAACCATCCACAACACCTGGGGCCAACACAAGAAAAAAGCTGAAGAAAAAACAAAAGCCGACCCATACTTCGACTCCAGCCCGAAGGCCTTCTACTCCAACTCCACCTCCTCCGCAAGTCTAGATGACTCACCTAGCCCCAATAGCAGCAGTTTGGCTTTTAGCTTCGCGAGCCCCTCTCTCCCTTACCCAAGGCCCCACCGGCCTTGCCTTCAACTAGCCCATCTCTACCTCACTTAGGAACAATAGCAATCTCAAATGTTCCCATGGGCCCCCCGTTTCGTTCTCCCTCTTTTTGCTCCCATGCCCCCTCTGCCTCCACTCCTTTCCTCTTTCACTCCTTACAATATATTATACTTTTGATGGTAATAGTGCATCTCTTAGAGACCATTCACGTGGACTCCATTTGTGAAGTCCAATACCCACAGTCTTGCCCTGGGCTGATCCCAAATCAATGCTAAAATGGAGGAAAAAAGTTAGTTGTCCCCACCTTCCCCTTTTCAAGGAATGCCCAATCTCATGGGCGTCTCATGATAAGGAGCAGATTGGAGCAAATAACAACTGGTGCTTGGAAGGCCTCAAAATACTTCATGCTTGTTTTTTATTTTTGTTCATTTTATGAATATGTTGCATTTGATTTGTTCATAACAACGTGCTAACTATTGTTTAATTGTGAAGCATCTTGGAGGCTAGTTCCCCTGTTACCAGGGCTATGTCCCATTGAAGTAGGTTGATAATTGAAAACCCATGTCCAATCAATCCAGACTTAATGCGATTCTTGTCAGTTCATCCCCACAATCTATCCAAAATGCATAGCCCAAGATGGCTTGGTTAGTTGGCTCAGCTATTAACGTCTCGAGAGTCATCCATGATTTACCCAGGAACCCTGATTGATATCTTCCTCGTTTCACCATTGGTGTGGAACAAACCATCAAGAAACACATAACCTCCTATAAGACTGCCCTAAGACTCCTAAATATAGAACATGAGGATATGACATGCAAGTTATTCCCTTTAACCTTGATGGATTTGTTGAACACAACTATCTACTAAGAGGGGATGAATCAGTGGATCGGCTAAAAACTAGTTCTTTAACTTTTTAATGAAGGTACAAAAATATATGCATATCAAAGAACAAATGTAGAGAGCACACACACACATAAAAGCATAGTACACTAGATTTATACATGGAAAACCCAAAGGGAAAAACCACGGTGAGAATAGCTGCTAGAATCTACTGTTTTAATCTAGCCTCACAGTTAAATCACCTCACTGGCAAAACCACAATGGTTACAATCAAGGACACGTATCCTTAGGAAATACCAATCCCCTAACTAAGCACCAACTCAGTTTAACCTTATTGGTTACAAGATTTAAGGGCACCAACCCTAAGGAAACTCCAATCCCCTAACTAAGCATCAACTCAGTTTGTCTGACGGCACCAACCAATAAGAACTATGGAGCTACAACTCTAGTATACAAGATAGATTCATAAATAAATCCAGTTCAGTTTCTTTGTTACAAATCTAGTATGTAACTGCTCACTCTTGGCTTATTATGTGTATGCCTATTCTTCTTCTCTGCTCAATCTCTGCACATTCTCTGTGTGCTTATTCTTTCTCTCTGCTCAAACTCTACACATTCTCTGTGTGCTCTTTCTTCCTCTCTGCCTCACTTTGTGTCCAGCAGTCTTTCACTCTGTGTATGCATACATCCTGAGTTGACACCCTTCAAATTTTCTCTGATGGCACTTTTCAGTTTCAACAACAATAGCGGCAGCCCATTTTTTTTTATCTCTGTATGTCTGGATATGTTCTGTTCAGACACGCTTCATTCCCCCTTTTTCTTTTGCCTTTTACTCTGTCTATATTCGTCTGGATAGACAAACTTTGCTTTTCCTCTCTGCCTTATTGGTTCTATGTCGTTATCTATTCTGTTTGACATAGTCCATTTACACCAGCTGCTTCGGTCTTTCTTCCTTTGTCTTTTATATATTCTTTGTTTGACACATCAACGTCCTCTTCTTGCCTCTATACCTCTCTCTATGCTATCATGGTTTGCGTCTGTATATTCTATTAGACACACTTCATATTGCTCACATGCTTAGGTTCAACGATAGTCTGAACAATCTCAAAATGACAGCATTTGACTCTCATAAAATTGCAATGAGAGCAGCAGCAGCGGCAAAAAGCCATTTACAATGTTCAAGATGTCATATATGTATAGACAATGAAGCTTAGGGTTTTCTATCTCCAATTGCATTCACACTTCAGCTGCAATTAACCGATTCTCATTCAATGCAACTTTGACTTGAACGTTTCTCGTGTCTCGGTTCATGCATCACATTGCAATGGTCAGGTCCCTTTACTATGTTTGGCAACTGCCAGATACAGGGCATTACTGCGCCATTTTCTTGATCGATGATTGATCGGTTGGATCGATCAATCTTGGGCTCCGTGTAGACTTTTCGAGCTCACCATTTGTCTGGGCATGTCTTTAATCGAGGATTATTCATCTTGTCTTTGGCACCAATCACTGTCTATCTTGAACCGTCAGATTATGCCCTATTTCAACAGAACCATCGATCTCTCTTGTACTAACCATCAAGCTCTTTCTCGCATTTCAATATCTTCTACATGATTGGCTCGCTTTCGCTCCTTTTGATTATATTCGATATGCTCGATCTTTATCTTTGCCTATATGCCTTTTCGGAAATCTTTGCAAGTGTCCTCTATTCATTCGAACTATATCCTTCGGACAAATTTGTTGCGGCCTTTTATCAAAGTCCCCTTTGAAATCAATTTTCGCGAACTTTTTGTCCGAGCCCCCTACGGGACAATTTCTGCGGACCTTTTATCCGAGTCCCCTTCGAGACAATTTCTGCGGACTTTTTGTTTGAGTGGCCTTTGGAATTCTTGGAAACGTCCTCGTACCCTTCGGCTTTTCTGTAGAGGTCTTCATACCCTTCGGCCTTTCGTCAAACTACCCTTCGGCTTTTCTGTAAAGGTCCTCATACCCTTCGACCTTTCTGCAAACTACCCTTTGGCTTTTCTGTAAAGGTTCTCATACCCTTCGGCCCTTCTGCAAACTACCCTTCGACATTTATGCAAGTGTCCACATGCCCTTATTTGTTGCGGGTTTTTTGTCCGAGAGAATTGACTTAACAAAGAATTGACTTAGACACTTTTTCCGAAGGAATAGACTTAGACTCTTTTCCGAAAGAATAGACTTATACACTTTTCCGAAAGAATAGACTTAGACATTTTTCCAAAAGATTTGACTTAGACATTTTCCGAAATAATAGACTTATATACCTTTCAAAAGAATAGACTTACACATTTTTTCCAATGATTAGTCCAAGCTTGTAAAAACAACTAAGTGTTCATATACCATACAATTGCCTGGGAGCCCTACTTTTGCACTTGCATAACTTTTGCTCTTTCCATCCACATGACTCAGAACCTGGACCACAAGGAATAGGCACAAACCTGAGTAGCCTAGTGTGATTGTTTCCTCCAGATGCTACCATAAATGCAAATGTAGTCACCAACAAACTGTGTACAAAGCCCTATTCAACAAACTAGCAAAGGCATTCACATGACTATTCTGGGAATTCAAGGTGCACATACAATCTCCATGAGGTCTCTACAATTGATCTGTTCAGCTCAACATAGCTCAACACATTTGTCATTAATGCTTGATAGAGCATTCATCATTTGACATCAATGACAATATTACAGACAGCAATCTCCTTGTACACCATGACACTCAAATTGCCAACAAGATTCTACCTATGATTGGTTCCTAAACCTTCCTAAAGACTCTATACCAAGTTGGACCATTTCAGTTCTACTTTCCTCACCCAATTTGGCCAAGTAATAGACCCCAGCATCTGGTACCAGCAGCTTGCTTGTATCCAAAGAGAGCCCAATGAACCCAGTAGAAATTTTAATGTTAGGTTACAAAAGATGTATAGCTGAGTAATTGTGTTTTACCAACCCAACCCTCAACTAGCACTTGAAATGTATAAGAATGTGTTGGATCCTTGGATAGCCATGTCCCTGAAAAGGGATGCAGCTATAACAGACCTATCCTTAGCATATGTAGGCGCCATCAAAGTGGATAGACAACTGAACCCCCCAGGGCACACCATGGTTCCCACTCCCGACATGACACCACAAATGCCTACTTTAAACTTCTTACCTAGCGTTAACCAAAATGCACCTATGCCTCAGCAACTCCCTACAATGCATCAACTCCCACTAGGTCATCCCGCTTCACACCAACAACTAGGTGTCCTAAACCCAGGGGGCTTAGATCTGATTCCCTGGACTCAACATCAAGTGACATTAGCTGCAGCTAACAACACCCAAGCCACGCCTCAAGAGTCCACTAAAATTGAGCTAGATGCCATTTAACGAATGGTACAAAAACTCAACAATGACTTCTTAGGGCTGCAAAGCTGGATAAGCAACTCTAACGCATAAAGCTACAACTAAAACTTCACATATCAACGACCAAACAAGAGTTACAACCGCCCTCACAACCCTCCAGAACCTTCACCCAATAGGCTCCCTGAGATCAATATCTTTGAGATAGCCTTACCCATTTGGTGTCAAGTGCATAACACGACTGTACATGGTGAGCTAGACTGTGCAGAGTTCAATTCTGCCTTCGAGATCTTCCAAAAGGAAATGAAAGAATATGAGGTGGTCCCAAATCACCCAGAATCCTCCAACTCGTATAAATCCCCTGGTATTGCTATGGTATTGGAAACCTTGGATTTCCCTAGCTAAGAAGAAAATGAGCTAGAGGAAGGTATTAGTGAGGTGCAAGCATTTTAGCGGTTCCAAAGGAACAATTACGCCCTTAGGTGTAGGCAGCAACAACAGCCCCTTACTACCTCAACACCCCCAAATGGTGCAACCCCACTGGACAAAAACACTAGGAACGATCCTCTACCTCCAAGACCTCAAGAACCCAAGGCACCTCTGGAAACCCCACCAATCCAAAGCAAAGGGGGTTACAACATAGTTGAGGATATGAAGAAGATCAAGGCTAAAATTACCCTTCACGAGCTCACCCAAATCATAGAACGGGATCTCTTGTTGAAGATTTGGACTAAAAAGCCGAACCCATAGGTCCGACCAAAACCGAGAGCAACACACACCAATGTGCTTATTCACAAGAATAAGATGGAGGTTCCCTTGTTCCTTTTGACTATCCAATTGTTTGGGAAGAATCCTGCATAATTGCTTAGTAGATTCGGAAGCCTCGACCAATGTGACGCTGACAGGGATATGCAAGAAACTCGGTATAGCACTCATAAAATAAGATAAGATAGTGATCCAGTTGGACAAGTCAGAGGTGAAAGTGATAGCCGAGTTGTTAAACATCCACATCCAATTGAAATTTGAGCCTAGGATTCAACACTTTATAGACATTCAAGTGGATGACATCCCAAAAGCCTACGGCATGCTCCTCAACAGAGATTAGTCCAAAGCCCTGAATACGTATATGGCCACAAATTTCTCCCATATGTGGTTATCATGGAGAGGAGTAGCCAACCAAATAAGAGTAGGCAGGGAACCACACATGAAGCATATGTTCATCGAATACAATGCCATTAACGAGAAGATAAACCTAGTTTCTTCAGACCTAGGCATATACACACTTAGAACCAAACCTCTGAAAAACCGAATTAGTCATAGGGTAGGTTTGTTTCCCCTGTGGTTTTTTAATGTAGACAGAGCTCGCTCCAAACAAGTCAATGGGGCCGATGTTCTGCTTATAGATCCCTTAGGTAAGAACACCTAGCATATTATAGGTTACAGTTCCTTGCACGAATAACTTAGCAGAGTACAAAGCTCTAGTCCTGGGATTACAATTTGCATTGAGCCATGAGGCCAATGAACTAAGAGATTTCAGCAACTCTGAACTGGTGGTCAACCCGATCAAAACTAAGTTTCAGTGCAAACAATCATACTTTAGAAGGTATAAACATAGAGCTTAGGACCTGATTGAGATGTTCAACACATTCAATATCATCCCTACTCCCTGGAAGAAAAATCAGGTAGTAGACGACCAGCAAATCATCCAGTTCCTCGACAACGAGGGGATATTCAAAGCCCAAATCATAGATTAAAAGGATAGAAAGAACCCTAGGAATGAGTTGGATAAGGATGGGATCCTAAACATTCATGGGAACCAAATAACAAAGGGGATGATTTTACTGGAAAGAGCGTTTGATGTGTTAGACCCAATCTTCCAAGCTAAAAGGCCTAAGTCCGAAGACCATAAGTGTCAATTCATTAATCTCAGCCCTACAAAGAATCCCTAGACAGTTAATGTGGGCTCGGATTAGACGGACCACAAATTCGATCATTTATGGAGGTTACTGCTGAGGTACAAGGACATGATTGTTTGGGCCTATGGAGACCTTAAAGTCTTCGACCCTTGAGTAAATACTCATACCATCCCCTTAAAACCCGGCCAAAAACCCTTCAAGCAAAGACAGAGACTCGAAAACCCAATCCTGGAGCCCTTGATTCACAAGTCCACAAGTTACTCTCTGTTGGGATAATTTTCACTGTCCACCACTCCACTTGGGTGGCTAACCTGGTCCCAATGTGAAAGAGGAATGGTGAAATATGCCTTTGCGTGGACTTTCGGGACTTGAACAGGGCCTTGGATAAGGATAACTACCCATTGCCCTAGCTAGATGAGGTGATCCGAATGCTGAGCGGGTCTTAGATGATGTCCTTGGATGGCTTCTCATGCTATAACTAGGCCCTAGTCAACCCAAGCGACAGAACTAAGACTAATTTCACCACCAAGTGGGGCACATTTGCTTTAAAGCAGATACCTTTTGGGCTAATCAACGTTTGTGCAACCTTTCAACGGGCAATGGACTTCGCCTTTGAGGGCCTATTAGGTAAGTGCGTAATACTATGTTTTCCAAATATAGGTCAGATTATGTGCACCACTTGTAAAGGGTATTTGAAAGATGCAGGAGGTATGGTATTTCCTTAAACCCAAAGAAGATTGCTCAGTGTCACTTAAGGTAAGCTTCTCAATCACATTGTCACAAAAGAAGGTATTGCTATCGACCCCAAAGAATGTAATTTCTAAACTACCTTTACCTAATCCCAAGAAGGAATTAAAATTTTTCTTTGGGAAAATCAACTTTGTGCATAAGTTTATTTCTATATATGCTGATATAGTGAAGCCCTTGAATGTAATGTTGAAACAAGATGTTAAAGTGGAGTGGCACACAGAATCGAAGAAAGCCTTCCAGAATATCAAAGACAACCATGCAAGCCCCGGTCCTCATCATCCCGAACTATACACAGGACTTTTATGTCTACCTTTCACTTCAGAGCACACCATTGCCGCTTGTCTCACCTAGAGGTTAGAACATCCCGTGGCTTTTATGAGCACTAATCTTAAATATGTTAAACTTCAGTATTCTACCTTGGATAAACACGTCGATGCCCTAGTTAAGGCATTGAATAAATTCAGGCATTACATCATCTGGGACAGAGTACATGTCATTATCTCAGACCCAACTATAAAGCAAATGCTGGGGTAAAATAAGCTAGCCGAAAGGAGAGGCCGATGGATGACGAAGTTGTAAGAATATAACTTGGAAATCAAACTATCCAAACTGATTAGGGTACAAGGCCTTACCTAGCTAATCACAGAGATAGACCCAAGAATCACCGTACACCAGGTGGACCAATAGAGGGTACGACATTCAAATTGGTACGGCCCGGTCATGCACTTTCTACCCTATGGAAATGCATCCCCGAGTCTCAACCATACATAGAGAAGAGCCCTCTGATTAAAAGCCGCACACTATATGCTGAAGAAAGAAGTTCTTTTTAGAAGAAACCACAAAGGAATCAACCTCCAGTGTGTATCACAAAAAGAAGCCAAGGTTATAATGGCAAGTTTTCATGAAAAAATGGGAGTCGACCATCCCGCGGCAAACACCATAGCTCACAAAGTTCTCCAGGAAGGTTACTATTGGCCCACACTATTCAGGGATGTTCACACTCATGTTCGTTTCTGCCACCAATGCCAAACCTTTGTTAAAAAGTAAACGCATGCTGCAATGCCACTACAACCTATTGTAGAATCCATTTCTTTTGCACAATAGGGATTAGATTTCATGGGGATGATTTACCCCAATTCATCAGTTGATCATAAATTCATCCTTACGGGCACAGACTACTGTACTAGATGGTCTGAGGCAGTGGCAACCACAAGGAGGACCGCTTCCGAAGTCAAGTTCCTGAAGAATGCCATAGTCACCTTTTTTGGGGTCCCAATTTCTTTAGTATGTGATAATAGCCCCGCCTTTAAATTCATAGAATTTACAGTGTGGGCCTATGATAATGAAATCACACTGAAGTTCTCCTCCAATCACTACCTACAAGGGAATGGATTGGCAGAATCCACCAACAAAAGTTTGATCAATGCCACCAAGAAATCAAATGGGAAGAAGCCCCGGAAATGACACTCATTTCTAATGTTTGCCTTATTGTAATATTCCAAATCGAAATATTTTACATTAATTTGATTTTCTCAGAATTTTTTTTTTAAATATTATTTTATAAAATAATAATAAAGTCAAATTGGATTAATTGTTTATTTTTAAATATGGATTCCGAATATTACAAAATTACAACACAAAGGGTTTCATCCTTGAGATCACGTTTGCAATTAAGGGGTCACGTCCTTAAGAGCCTTGTCGATGCTTGTACAAAATTACATGTTTGATGAATATTATTGGATGCCTTTCCTTCTCCAAGGATTGTGACCTTTCGTCAAACATCATGTCTTCTCCCAAATGTGGTGACTTTTCCAACCGTTGTTATTAATTAATGAATATTATAACAAACTAAATACTTAATGATGATAATTATTAATTAATATTGTTTTAATGATAGCCTGTCCTTAATTCAGCGACAACCTTTCCTTAATTCCAACGCTCTCTTCATTTAAGGCCAGCAATCTCTTTATCTTTATTGGGAATATGACAGACCTCCCTTTCTCAAATTGCTTGTCCTCAAGCAATTGTAAATTGAGATGTTCAATAATTATTGCTCCTTTTTCAGCATCAGTTGTAACATTTCCATTTAGGGAACTTTTATTAATTGTCCCTTTTTCAGCATCAGTTCTAACATTTCCATCTAGGGCATTTTATTAATTGCCCCATCTACAACAACAGTTGTAACTCTATCCCCACATATTGTATTATTATTCCCGTCTACAACACTCACCTTTCGTCTATATGTTCTACTCTTCTTGAAAATCCACTTAATAGGAATTGGAGTAAGCAGAGAGTTAATACAACCATGGTTTGCTGGTTCGACCAATCTCTTAAGATCATGGTGCATGCGAATGCCTAGTGAGATAACATGGTCAAGAACAACTGATCCATTTGGTGGAGCCCGTAATAGGCTAAGCAAATCCTAATGATACATCTACAGAGCCATTGATGGTCTAGCCATCTGACGATTGCGACAAACCACATTAGCCTCAATAACATGTTTACAAAGATTCCCTAGCATAGACCAAAAACACTCACAAAGAGCAAACTCTAAACTAGGATTCCAAACAATGTACATCCTTGTACGATCACTTTGGCTAACAACCTTTGTAAAGAGATCTTTCTCATTGAAAATAACATCATTGTCTGCAATAAATAATGCCTTGCGCCATGATGTGGAAGCATAATTTTCATCGCTGATATATCCACATAAATCATTTTCTAGTGAAAACTGGTCAACCCAAAAGTAAGCATGCACCTCAGTAGTCAGTTTGTATACCAACCAATCAGCTCGTTGATTTGTGCCCATGACTAGTGCATTTAACAGCTTGAATTTAAGTCTAGAATGGTATGCTTCAATAGCTCCACATGCCTCTTGACTTGCAAGACGTAGAATCCTCATTGCAGTCACCCACATCTCTATTCTCTACATCCATCTTACCATAAAGTATTCCAATAAGGCACTGTGATCTATTAAATCTTCCATGGCGTCGACAACATTTGACTCCATTTATTATACATGATGTGCCCAAAGCACTTCAACATCTCATGCTGCATCTCAACATTGGCACACTTCTTTATAATATTTCTATGCCATACACGACGTACATGCCAAAGGCATAGTCGAATTGTGCACTAAAATATATCCCTGATTATAGCAATTTTTGTTGATGTGTCATCCACAATAAAGCCATTCAATTTCCATGTAGAATCCTTTGCACGAACTCTATCATGAAGTGCCCCCATCCATTTGTAAACATCATGACTTTATAGACTTGCAGCAATTATCCATGCTATGGGAATTGCAATTTGGTTTGAATCGAAAGAAAAAAGTGTGTAAACCGGATACTTGAACTTTTTAGTTCCAAAACTAGAATCAACCGCTATAAGACTGTTGTTTCCAAAACAAATCATTTGCTGTAATTGCCACTCTGTTTGAACCGTCACCTTATTTTTATGACTTTCAAGCCATGATTTAATGCTCAATGCATCATTTGAGTCCAATTCATGCATAGATCATCTAATATTCCTCTCCAACGTGCGGACATAACGGGGAGACAAAGTGTCACAATTGCATGAGCCACCTTGCCTCTCCATAGTTTTTGTATGATTCTCTATTATCCTCTCAACAAAAATCGAGCATATAGCAGTGATGTTATCTATTGTCAAAGTTCTTCTAAGATGTAAGTAGCATACATTGCCAGTGTTCCAATGGATTTGGTATCAAGTGGTCCATGACAAGGGGTACCCTTCTTATCAACATGCTTGCATTGGTTGTATATAATAAGACCAACAAATGGCTGGGCATACAACCATTTCACAATCAAATGACACATGCAACCTCTCTTCGTATGTAGTTGCCCAACACTGCTTTTTTTCTTTGATGGTTTAATACACCTTCTACTAGGCCGTGAGGTTCCTCCTTTCCTATGATCATCAGGGCCATAGCAACACCAATATAGAATATACTCCAGATAACCATCTATCCTTGGCTTATATGAACTGCAATCTAGTTTTTTCTTTCTTGCCTCAACACGTAACTTTGTGGGATATTCAATACTGGAGGATTCTCCCTTCACAAAGTCATCAACTCTAGAGAAAGGAATGCAAGAAACATCATCAATATTCTGACACCAACCCTCCACCTTGACCCAAACAAGGTAAGAAGAGGAAAATTCAATGGTGGATGGATCTTGCACAAGAAGTGTCAAAATATCATTCCATCTTGCCATCCATTTGAAGGAGCGCTGACTAAGGAGGTGACGTTTAATACGTGATAAAGCCTCATGAGGATTGTCATATGTCTGTTCCAAAAGACCTAACTCTTCTTTCTATTCAAAAAGACCTAACTCTTCTTTTTGTCGCTGATTTAATTGTACTACAATGCTGTAAGACTCCTTTAACCGCTCAAGTGCCAGTATCGATAGCTTAGTATCATGCTTATATGACAAAGGTGGAAAGGGAATGGGAGAAAACTCTCTTAATTCTAGACACTGCCCTAAAGTGGTATAAAGATAGCCACAGCTTCCTCTGGTGTCACATATGGACCATCTTTCATGTAATTATGTTGTCGTTCCTTTCTATTTTCAGATGCGTCTTCTTTTTATCTCTCACAAAGTTTAAAGAGCTCCCAGTACAGATAGTGTTCGATTGGCACAGGCCTCTGCGTTGTTTGTGTGACATATCTTTTTCTTGTGAGTTCGTCCAATCCAATGTACAAACTCTAATGTGTTTGGTACCGTTGCAGGGAAAAGTACAATATTGATATATCTTGAAAGCATTTTAATAACCTCCTTCCAAACAATTCCTTGCTCAACATCATTTACATAATGCACTTTATCAAATATAACCCATTCAATGTTACGGATAATGTTTGCTCCTTTGAAGAGCATAGACCTTAAAATTTATGTTGTCATAATAAGGTAAGAGACTTTTGGTCTCAAGCTCATATCACCAGTCAGAAGACCAGCATCAAACTTCTTATTCCCAGGCATATGGATATCTAAATCAGAACAAAATGGCATAGGTAATTGTATTCTTGGTAAGCCTTTTGATTGTTTATTTCATCTACAATTATTGGGGCCATGTTACATGCATCAAGGTTTCTTTTTCTCGAGGTTGTCCCGACACTATTAGAGTCTCTAGAGTTAATATAACTAGCATCATTTGGTTTTGTTAGAGGTAACTCCTTGTCAGCCTCTTTGTTAGGGAACTTGTCACAAGTTTCCCCTGATTTCTTTCCAAGAGAAAGGTTCTCTTCATCTGTTGAGCGTGAAGCACCTGGAGTCTCCAAGGATTTTTCACTTTGTTTAATCATATTGGTTGTCTATAATTCTGTTTTTTGTCCATAATTTGAATGATATTCATCATAGTTTATTTCTTCTAAGACCTCTTGAAAATTAAATTTCTCTTCAAATTCCGAGTTGTCATAACTATGACTCACGAACTCGTCTTCCCCATAGTATTTGTTTCCATTCCATGACTCTTTCAACTCCAAAAAGTCTGAGAAGGAGATTTCTTTTCAAATCTCTAGTGAAAGGACATTGTACGACTTAAAATTGTCCATAGTTTTCTTATGTAGTGACCCCATGGTTCACAGGGTGGCAAGAAAAACAAATCTGATACCACTGTAATATTCCAAATTGGAATATTTTACATTATTTTGGTTTTCTTGAAATTTATTCTTAAAATAATATTTTATAAAATAATAATTTAAATAATAATAAAGTCAAATTGGATTAATTGTTTATTTCTGAATACGGATTTCGAATATTACAAAATTATACCTCAAGGGGGTTCATCCTTGGGATTCGATAACAAAGGTTTTCATCCTTGAGATAACGTTTGTAATTAAGGGGTATGTCCTTAAGAGCCTTGTTGATGCATGTACAAAATTACATGTTTGATAAATGTGATTGGATGCCTTTCCTTCTCACCAAATGCGGAATATAAATACCTTCATAGTGTTCCACCAAACGACATGTCTTATCCAAGGATTGTGACCTTTCATCAAACGACATGTCTTTTCCCAAAAGTGGCGACTCTCCCAAATGTGGCGCCTTTTCCAATCATTGTTATTAATTAATGAATATTATAACGAACTAAATACATAATGATAATTATTAATTAATGTTGTTTTAATGGCAGCCTGTCCTTAATTCCAGCAACAGCCTTTCCTTAATTCCAAGGCTCTCTTCATTTAAGGCCAGCGATCTCTTTATCTTTATTGGGAATATGACACTTATGGGCAGACCGCACCAAGTATAAACAAGCCCTCAAAAGCTCTCCTTTCCTTCTCGTCTACGGATTGGAGCCAATCATATCAGTCACTCTCAAAATGTTGACTTATAAGTTCATGCAACAATTCATGGAACCTGATGACAAAGTGAATTCCAGACTCTTGGACCTGATTTAGTTAGAGGAAGCTTGGGATGAAGCTCTGTTGAGCTTTAGGAAGCATCAAGACACAGTCAAGAGGTGGTTTGACTATAAAGCTTCAAAATCTCAACCCTGGTCCTAATGTGGGACAAGGCCCATGAAAAGAAATGCTAACATTCGAAATGTGATCCCCTCTAGATCGTCCCATACCAGATTGCCGAAATCTTGGGCTAAAACGCCTTTCATCTCAAAGATCTCAAGGGAAATGACTTACTGCTTCTAGTAAATGGACAGTTCTTGAAGCACTATTTTTCGGCTATCCCCTTCAAAGTAGTTTCTGAATAATCTGAGTAGGAGCTGGTAATGTATATATTAAATAGATTTGATTTAGTTGTGTGTTTGCTTTTGTCGTGTGTTTGTTTCCATTGTGTGCTTTTCTTTTGCATAGTGTGTTTCCCCTCCTACCCATTATTTATTCTACATTGTTCCTCTAACTCCCAACCCTTGTTAGTAACTACATCAGGTGGTGACTAAAATCTGGAAGAATTGATGAGGAGCATTAAAGCACAAGTTGAAGCCTTCAATCTAAGTGATTTCGTGATTGTAATGGAAACTTTTGACATCCTAGATCTGAGAGGCCAATGATTCTAAGAGAAACAAGTGGATTTTAGAATAGCCTACACCCTGAGATGGACACCGAGCTGCACTTAAAATAATGGCTCAAGAAAAGACTATATTATTCCAATAATCAAGGACTCGCAACTATTCAGAACTTTCCCCTTATCCATTCACCTTTGGCTTGGTCCTGAACCCTAAATGGATGAAACTAGTAAATATTTATCTTTTTGCAGGAAGGTTTGAAAAGAATAAAGAAAACATGCAAAATCTAAATTATGAGTCTGCCTTGAATGGACTATATAGGCAATCTCTATTGCAGGGTTTCTGGCCTAGCTGGCAGTGGAGCAAAGTCATGAACGGGACCAGAGATCTATATCGGGGGTATGGATACCTGTCTGGCAACAGAGCAATGCCCTAGCCATCCCGCCCAAGCCATCAAGCCAGCATCACCCCAGAGGAAGACTGATAACCATTCTAGCGTTGATTATTCAAAGGTAGTCCAAAAATAAATCAGGAATGGAAACCACTTCTCAAATTGGTGGCAGTCTACGGGGTGGAATCTTAGCATGTTACTTGCTATTGCGAGACTTTAATGCCTCATCTTTTCTATGGATAGTAAAGACACCCTATACAATTTCGGTGTTGAGCAAGGAAAGAACAAGAAACTCGTCGAGTTCTAAGTGTTTCTCATCACTTTCCCCGTGGAAGTCCCGATTTTTTTGTGGCCAGCACACCCCCTTTTCCTTTGAAATTGGGGACCCCTCTAAAAATTTTACGAACCAGAGCTTCAAATTCCTTTCTTTTGTTCTTGTCAGCGACACCTACTCAAATCTTCTGAATATGCACCTCCTTGATTTCCCCAAGCAGTAACACCCTTTTTTTAAATCTCTTTAAAACTCAAGAGTGTTTGTTCTTTTTTGACGCTAGCGTTGCAGGTTGATTTTCACATGAATCCCCCGAAGTCTAATTCCCTTCCTGGAACAATAGACATGTTGTTCAACGTGGAAAACCGAGAACTCCACATCTGACAAGTAAGCTTTAATGTGTCGCATTCCTTTTATTTATTTTACTTAGTCATTTTGTGAATTTTGCAAAGCCCAGGCGAATGGGAAGCTCCGACGTTGCCATGAGTCAAAAAGGCTAGTCCCCTAGACCTATCAAAGATGTCAGAGCCCAAGAGAGCCCAGCCAAATGGGAAGCTGCCACGTCACCACGAGTCAAAAAGGTCAGTCCCCTGGATCTGTTAGAGATGTTAGAGACCGGGAGAGCTTGGTCAAATGGAAAGCTACCATGTCACCACAAGTCAGAAAGGCCAATCCCCTAGTCCTATCAAAGATGTCAGATCTAGGGGGAGCCCAGCTAGATGAGAAGCTGCCACGTCACCCTAAGTTAGAAAGGTCGGTCTCTTGGACCTATCAGAGATATCAGAACCTAGGAGAGGCCAGCTGAACAGGAAGCTACCACGTTGCCACGAGTCAAAGCGGCCAGTCTCCCAAACTTGTCAAAGATGTTAGAACCCGGAAGACCCTGGCCAAATGGGGAGGTACCACGTCATTTTGGGTTAGAGCGGCCAGTCCTTTGGACCTTTCACAAATGTTGAAACCTGAGAGACCCTGACCGAATGAAAAGGTGCCACGTCACCTAGTGTGAGGATGAACTAATTGCCCCTTAAGACCCTAGAAAGCTCATAATGAAGTATGCATGAGACTCAAAAGCCTATCAGAACATGCCATGTGTCCCCAAGTGGCGCATCACCTGGCCTAAAGAATCGATATGGTGTATGGAGTTGTGCTTAGTTACCGACCGTTAATGGAAAGACCAATGAGTCAATGACAAATGTCAAAAAGTAGGAGTTCGCTGAGAAGCCTCTAAGGGATGTGATTGCATGCCTACCATGCATTGGGCATTAACAGAATGGGAAGCTGGACCCAATCGAATAGTATTAAAAACATCCCATCACCATCGCTATATCCTATTGGTGACGGAGGATCATGAGCTCCAAATTCAATTCTTTTAGAAATAAAAGGAGAAAATACAACCACCAACTCAAATTTAAATTCAGAAGTGAGCTACCAAACACCATTAATGCAGGGAGATGTATGCATGTGCTTAAAAAGCCTAAGAGAATCCCATTACTAGTTACCATTGTTGACTAAAAAATATCTAACTCCTTGCTTCCAAAAAATTCATAGAGACCCTACATCCCATGCCATCTACGCTCAAAGCTGACTAAATTGCCCTTCCATCCTACTCTAATGGTTGCTACATCTTCAAACTCGAAGGCCAAGCCCAAGTATCGAGACGTTGCTTTCCATGTTGGTTTAACCAAGTATAAGCACTACAATGACATATTTAAGGCAATTGAACAGGTCCCCAAGAATTCTACCGACGCAGACTACCAGCTGGCTAAGTATGAGGATGCCCTTAGGTCCTATAAGAAGTGCGAACTCCATAGAGCCATGGCCAAATCAAAGGCGTTTCACTGTGTCAATCTACTGGGTGGCATCCTCTGCAAGGCAATTTTCATGCAAGGCACTATCAATGACTGGGTATGCTCACCCACCTCTCAACACCAAATTGTTGATATATCTGGGAACGCCTTCAAGGCATGCTACTCCCTCCCAGACTTCTCTTTCTCCTACGATGCAATGACAGTGTTAGTATGGATGAGCACCTACCAGATCTACAATGTCTTCCACAACTGGGCTGAGAACCTTGACTCCAAATGGGTTAACAAAGAGAAAATCAATGCTTACATAGTTGACACCTTTCAAGAGGAGATCCAAGTAGAGACATGATCCTACTGAACTAGCTGTTTCGGGACCCAGGTTGCCAACACATCAATGAGTTGTGGGTGTTCCTTCTACATATGATCCTGACTCACTCAGACATCCTTGAGATAGGAGACTTGATCAACTTCCAGTTGGTCCACATCATTGCAGACGCTCGAGCTGGAGGTGACTTCTCCATGAGTTAATTTCTAAATACCATCTACAAGACACTCTTGTTCAAGCCTTCAGCCTTTCTTACATAGGTTCTTGGTGACCCGATTGTCTACATGGTCTTTTATAAGTTGTATGACCACCAATCCACCATGTCAAGGACATTTGTGACCACTTCTACCTAGTGGTGTATTAGACAGTCAATGAAGCTCCAATGCCCCGGCTCTCAAAAGTTATCCGGGACTTTATCATAGCCATCGGGGACTAATGGATGTACAAAGATGACACAGTGATCCGGATCACGGGCTTTCTCCAAGACCCCCTCCGCTTGCCATATTATGTCCCTGATCGCTTAGCAAAACAAGAGATCGCCTATCAATTGATAAATGACATCTTCGGATTCTGCATACAACATCAGTAGAAGGCAGCAACTCTCGATCACTATATAGCACCACATGTACTAGAACTTCCCCTTGATACAAAAGATACTAGCCAGGCAAGACTCCTTGGCCTTGGTCAAGTGCAAGATTTGGCAACAAGACCCTAAAGGGGTGATTCAATCCCATTTGGTGCAATACTCAGCTCAAATCAACATCAACTACGGTCATCAAGCCGAAGATGATGATGTGCTCTATTTGAATGCCATCGGTGACCAAGAGATCCTATCCAAGATAGTAGCGAAGAAGGGGAATAAGGCTCAGGGAGGCCCCTCTGCAAATCCTTCAGCTCCTGCTCAGTCCGTGGAAGACCCAACTCCAACAGCTCCAGCCATCTACCAGAGAATCTTGTAGGGCATCCCAAAGCCTTCTCCTCCATGAGCTCTAGTTCTGCTTCCACCAGTAGCTCTGGCTCCTCAAGCTCCAACACCACCTCCGCCTCCTCCAATTGCTACTTGCGCTTCCCCTCCACCGCCTTTGGTAGTGCCAGTAACCAAGTCATGATAGTGACAACCCCGAACTACATGGCGCCAAGCATTCTAACCACAACCCTCTCAATCGTTGGCACCACAACCTCTAAGATTTGATGTGGCCGACAACTCGAAAGCGAGCCTAGAATGAGGCACCCAACGGGTACCCATCCAAGTTTCTCGGCTCACTCTTTCATCTCCTTCCCCTTCCACCCCTTGCTTCCACTGCCATCCTACTACTTTTCTCAATCCTTAGGAAAGTAGTGGAGACTCACGCTGAGACCAATGCAATTATACAATGGGCTTAGGCCTCCATGGGGAGGATCACGAAAATCAATGGGAAGTGTCAGAAGTTATAGGTAATGGTCAATAAGGGAATGTTCTTGAAGCTCAAACTAATGCCAACCTTAGATTTGGGGTTGTACCAAACTTATACTAGGAACATGAGAGCAGTAATGGAGGAATGGCTAGCCTTGGCCCACACTACAACAAGGCACTTGGAAGAAGGCGAGAAGAAGATATTAGCCTACTTCAAGGAGGTCAATATCTCTGTGTTATTCCACCCAGATGGCACTTTAATCAACCAAGGGGAATTCAGAGTCCACCTGGGTCAATTCGTCCAGGTTATGATGGAGAACGTCGCCAAGCCAAACTAGGAAGGGCCCTGAGCGGCGTTGGACCTATCAACTCAGTCCATGATGAGCATCGATTAAGTTTCTGAAATCCAAACATGAATGGAAGTAGATTTCCAAATCTCTTGGAGACTAGTAGCTCAGGTCGAGGTGATCATCAGGGAGCCCCCAATGAACTTGACCAAGCTAGACAAAGAGTTCAACCTCGTGGCAGCCACGTTGGACGCTAGGAGTGCCCAATCAAAGTAGTTACGAGCCAATCTGTCTTAGCCGCCTTTGCGTGTCAACTAAGTTCCCCCGCAGATGTGTTGCAAGTTTGTAGGGATTTGTTTTGGTTCAATACGGTTATAACTATAATGAGTGGCCATCATGGCGCAGGATGGGATCCTCATGCTTTTTGGAGGTGAGCCCCAATCCTTATCTATTTAACAAAGAGTCGTGCTATATTATAGGGTCCACTAAAATTGCTCGAAAGTACTGTCAGATTATTGCTAGGATTTCATTTGCATTTCCTTCATCACTCTAGACTATAAAAGCAACCTAGATTGATTATTGTAGCAGCATTTCATTCTTTTAATGAATACAATCTCTATTTTCTACAATAGGGTCTCTTCTGTGTTCAATTTTCTTTCATCTTCATGTTAGAATGATCATCAATGCTAAATTAATTAGATTAACACTTTGTTACTTTATGTATGTCGTGGTTATGATGTGCTTAGATATTATAATCTTTGTGTGAGTTTTTTTGTTTATCTTTTGGTAGTGCTGATAATTTATGCACCTAGCTGCAAATTCTCATATGGCATTTATGTGTTTTCGACAATAAGCCCCTAGTACTCATCATTAGTAGGAACTTGCATTGAAGGCATACACCTAGTTCCCTCAGACTCTCCCCATTGTGTGTTCTTGGAGGTAGAACTCTAGTGAAACTCAGTCTACAGTAGTATAACTGTGGCAGTCACTTGGTTTGATGACCATTGCATTGATCTCATTTTAGACCTGGAGGCTTCTCTTCTCTGCCTTACCCTTCCCTCTATTTTGTGTTTGTTTAGTGGAATTGAAATACCATTTTTCCTTATGTTTAGAAAGAATAAGCCCAACACTCAAGTATTCATAACTATCATTAACCTGTGTGAAGTAGTGTATTGAACTTTCGATAGTAATAGTGCATCCCCTAGAGACTATTCACGTAGACTCTGTTTGTGAAGTCCAATACCCGCAATTATTCCCTGGGCTAATCCCAGATCAGTCCTAAAACAGAGGATGAAAGTCCGTAGTTGTCCCCACCTTCCCCTTTTCAAGGAATGCCCAATCTCATGGGCGTCTCATGATAATGAGCAAATTGGAGCGAACAACAAGACCCTCATGCAAAAATTCGTCCAAGAAGGGAACCCGATGGTTTGTCAGACCCAATAGGATTTGTTCTCCCTAACCAAAGCTGGGACCTCCACTAGGGAGAAGGTCGCTGAGGACCCACTCTCCATTCTCTGGGCGACCCACGACATGTCATAGAAGCTCCTCGACGATATGCAGAATCAAGTCCAAACCATAGAGTCCCAAGTAAAGATCTCCCCCACTAGGCTAATTGGGCATGTCAAAGACACCCTCTTACTACTCTTCTCAATTATGGAGAACGTGGTGGAAACTATGGCAGAGACCAAAGTGTTCATCCAACAAACTCAAGCTTATCTGGAGAGGATCACAAAAATTGATGGGAAATACAAGAAGCTCTTGGCGATAGTCAATAAAGGCATATTCCTAGAGTTGAAATTAATGTCCACCTCATACTTGAGACTGTATCAAATGTATGCTGAGAACATGAAAACCGATATAGAGTGGCTGATTGTAGCTTGAACCGAGACATGAACTTCAGAAGATAGAAAGAAATAGATATTGGCATAATTTAAGGAAGTCAATATCTCTATGTTGTTCCACTAGGATGAACCCTACTAGACAAAGGAGAGTTTGGAATCCACCTGGGTCACTTTGATCAGGTAATGAGGAAGGTCACTAAGACAAATAAAGGAGCACAGATAGTTCTTGAAATTTCAACACAGTCCACAGCAAGTATCAACCAGGTGTGTGAGGTCCAAGTGTCCATGGAGGCTCCCTTCATCGTGCCCAGAGATTGGTGACCCAGGCCGAGACAATATTCAAGAACTCCCAATAAACCTCGCTAAGTTAGATCAAGAGTTTGACCTCGTGGCAACCGCATTGGAAGCCAGGGATGCAAGGTCAAAACAGTTAGGATCCAGATCCTCATAGCCACCGCCACATATCAATTGAGGGGTCTCGTACGAATCTTTTTGGTAACTTGGAGGGATTTTATTTTATATTTTTGAACTATACTATTGTAACTACCAAGAGTGTTCATCATGGCCCAGAATGGAAAACTCGTGCTATTTGGAGGTGAATCCCATCATTATTTAAAAAAGGCATAGCCATATTATAATTAAAAGATCGATTAAATTTTGCTCGAAAGTGTTGTCAAATTTAAACCAAGATTTCACCTATTTTTTTCTTCACTCCGAACTATAAAAGTTGGCCATGATCAATATTGTTGTAACAACACTTATCTTTTAATGAATACTACTTCAATTTTCTACAAAATGCTTATTCTGTGTTTCAAATTATCTTCAATCTCCATTCTGAATGATTGTTAATGTTAGATTAATCGGGCTAACACCTTGCCATTAAACCGTATGCTAAAGTTATAATGTGTTTGTCTATTATAATACTTGTGTGAACTCTTTCATTTCTTTTCTCATAGTACTAATAATTTGTGCTAGTCTGCAAGTTTCCTTGGAGGTTTATGTATGATATACTATAAACATCTGTAACTGATAATTAGTGAGGGTTCATAGTTGAGGCATCCTCCCTTGTTTCCTCAGACTCTTCCCATTGTGTATTCTTGGAGGTAGAACTTTTGGTGAAACTCAGTCCACAATAGTATAATTGTGGCAAGGGCACTTGGTTTGATGGTCAAGACATTGATCTCATTCTAAATATGATGGCATCCTTTCCTACCTTACTCTCCCCCCTCATTTTGTGTTAATGTTTAAAGATTGAACCACCCTTTCCCCTTGTGTTTAGAAAACAGAAGAGCATATGAGCATAAATAAAAACTCTGCACAATTAGACATTTATCTAAGAATCCCATATTGAACTTCTAATGTGGCACTACATCTCTTGGAGATTATTTCCTATGGAATCCATAGCGAAGTCAAAAACCCATTGTCGTGCCCTGTGTTGATCCCAAATCAGTTCTAAAATAGAGGACAAAAGTCTATCATTGTTCCCATCTTCCTATTTGGGAATACCCAATTTCATGAATATTTCAAAACCGGATTTTGGACCTAACTAAATGCCCAATCTCATGGGTATTTCAAAACCGAATTTTGGACCGAACTGAATGCCCAATCTCATGGGTATTTCAAAACTAGATTTTGGATGGAATACCCAATCCTAGGGGTATGTCAGAACCAAATTTGGGACCGATCTCGATCCGAAATCCGATTTTAAAATACCCATGAGATTGAACATTCCCAAAGAGAAAGATGGGAACAATGATGGACTTTCATCCTCCATTTTTTAGGACTGATTTGGGATCATCTCAGGGCATGGCTATGGATATTTCAATTCGTTATGGAGTCTGCGTGAAATAATCTCCAAAAAATGCAGTGCCACCACCATAAGCTCAATATGGAATTCTTGGAGAAATGTCTAATTGTCCAGAGTTATTATTGATGATCATATGTTACACTCTTTTGCTTTCTAAACACAAGAGGAAAGGGTAGTTCAATCTTTATAGATGAACACAAAAATAGAGAGGAGAAAAAGACAGGAAAGAGTGCCTCCAGATTTAGAATGAGATCAACATCTTGACCATCAAACCAAGTGCCCTTGCCATAGTAATACCACTATGGACTAAGTTGCACTAAAAGTTCCACCTCCAGGAATACACAATGGGAAGAGTGAAAAAATAGGGGAGCACACCTCAACTATGAACCCTCACTAATTATCAGTACTAGAAGTTTATAGTAGATCACACAAACTTTCAAAGTAACTTGCAAACTAGCGCACAAATTATCAGTACTATGAGAAAAGAAATGAAAGAGTTCACAAATGGATTATTATATACAAGCACATTATAATCTTAGCATACATTTAATGGCAAGGTGTTAGTCCGATTAATCTAACATTAACAATCATTCAGAATAGAGATTAAATATAATTTGAAATACAAAACAAGCATTTTTCAAAAAATTGAAATTGTATTCATTAAAAGACAAGTGTTGTTACAACAAAATATTAATCATGGCCAACTTTTACAGTCTGAAGGAGTGAAGGAGAAAGCAAGTGAAACCCTAACTTAAATTTGATAGCACTTTCAAGCAAAATTTAATCGACCTTTTAATTATAATACAGCTGTGTTTTATAAATAAAGATGGAATTCATCTCCAAATAGCATGAGAGTTCTATCCTGAGCCATGATGGGCACTCCTGATAATTACAACCGTATAATTCAATAAATAAAACAAAATCTCCCCAAGCCATCAAAAGAATTGTACGGGACTCCTCAATTGATATGCAACGATGAATGTTAAGATTTGGCTCTTAACTATTTTGACCTTGCATCCCTAACTTAAAATGTGGCTACAACAAGGTCAAACTCTCGATCCAGCTTAGCAATGTTGGAATATTGTCATTGATGTCAAATGGAACTATTGCCGAAAGCGAACGAAATTGATTCCCAGAAGTGAACGGAAATGTCGACGGAAGTGAACGGAATTGTTGTCGAAAATGAACGGAATTGTTGCCGGAAATGAACGGAAATGTCGACGGAAGTGAACGGAAATGTCGACGGAAGTGAACGAAATTGTTGCTGGAAGTCGACGGAAATGTCAATGGAAGTGAACGATATCATCGACGGAATTGTCAACCTTGGCCGACCTATTGGGAGGAGTTGTGACCGTTTGAAAAGACCTTTTCACTTGAAGAGTCATGACCTTAATTTGTGGCTTTCCGTGGGTTATAAATAAGTGCATAACAAATGGCAAAAGGGAAGATTCGAAAGAGGAAGATATGTAAAAGATGAGTAGAATTTTTAAAGACAAATTTTTGTGAGAATATTAAAAAGAAAAAATCAGCAAATAGAAGGAAGAGTATAGTAGCGAAAACACTCAAGTGTAGATCGAATCTAAAAGAGATAAAGCAAGTGTTCTATCATCCGTTGTTTTGACAACAAATTTGAGATGTTAATAATTTCAATACATAAAAATATCCACTTAAAGGTTAAGCATCCACCATTTTATAACCAATATTTTCCACATCTAAAAAAACCAACTAAATTTTATCTTCAATAACACCTTTATGAATTTTCAAGAACTAAATGGATTGGATTTTCTAGGAAAATTAAAGCTCTAAATTCCTCAAGAGTGATTTTTTCTGAGAAGGTTGGTGCCTTCATTTTGAAGAGATTGGTGTCTCTTGCTGAGTTGGTGCTCGGTGAAAGGGTTGGTGCTCCTGTAAGTTGGTGCCTACAAAATTGTTTTTGGGGTTGGTGCTCTAATAGGTTGGTGCCTACGAATATTTATATTAAGAGAATTTCTCTGTGGTTTTCTCCCGAAAGGGTTTCCATGCAAATCTGTGTCTATTTGCATTGTGTGGTTTTTCATTGTATTCTTTGATTGCTTTGAATATATTAATTGCGGAGTAATTTGAGGTTTTGGATTTAAGATTAATAGTCGAAAGCAAAAAAATATCTTATACTGATTCACCCCCCCTCTCAGTATAATCTTGTGCTTAACAATTGGTATTAGAGTTAATAATGACAAAACTCCTTACGAATTGTGGAAAGGAAGACCAGCTTCGGTCAAACATTTCAAAGTGTTCGGAAGTAAATGTTTTATCAACAAGAATGAAGAAAACTTGGACAAATTTGATTCAAGAGCTGACAAAGGAATTTTTCTTGGCTACTCCATCAAAAGCAAAGCCTATAGATGTTATAACAAAAAGCTACAAACTATCGTAGAAAGTGCTAGTGTTAGAATAGATGAAATCATAAATCAAAAGGCAAAAGAACCTTCAGAAGAGCCTCTAGAAATACCCAATCTTGTAGAAGAAGGGGAGGAGGAAAATGTAGAAAAATTGAGTGAATCTGAAAGACAAGACACCAAAGCACCATCTCACTTTGTTCAGAAGAATCATGCTGAAAGTCAGATCATTGGCAACATTGATGTTGGGGTGCAAATCAAAAGAAGAATTTTAAGTATACCTGAGCATGTAAATTTCTCTTTGTTATCCAAGGTAGAGCCTAAGAATTTTTCTGAAGCTAGTCATGATAAACATTGGGTAAAAGCAATGGAAGAAGAGTTGGATCAAATTGAGAAGAACGAGACTTGGGAACTTGTGCCCAGGCCAATGGATCAGAATGTGTTTGGCACTAAGTGGGTTTTTCGAAACAAATTGAATGAAAATGGCCAAGTCACTCAAAACAAAGCAAGGTTGGTATGTAAGGGGTATGCTCAAGTAGAAGGTGTAGATTTCGAAGAGACTTTTGCTCCCGTTGCTAGATTAGAAGCAATTCGAATATTTCTTGCATTTTCAGTATTCAAAAATTTCAAAGTTTATCAAATGGATGATAAATCGGCATTTCTAAATGGCAATCTAGAAGAGGAAGTTTACATAGAATAGCCAGAAGGATTCCTCTTATCAGAAAACAAGGATTATGTATGTAAGTTGAAGAAGGCTTTGTACGGATTGAAACAAGCTCCTAGAGCATGGTATGCTAGGCTTGATAAATACCTACAAGACTAAGGATTCAAGAGAGGATATGCTGATAGCAATCTTTACATCAAAACTGAAGGAGATCACCAATTAATTATTGTGGTGTATGTAAATGATATAATCTTTGAAGGAGACAATGAGGAAATGTCTAAGATAGTTGTTGAAGATATGCAAAAGGAATTTGAGATGTCCATGTTACGTGAGTTGTCATTTTTCCTTGGTTTACAAATCTCTCAATCTAACAAAGGAATATTCATATCCCAAAGCAAATATGTAAAGGTGATGTTGAAGAAATTCCATATGGAGGAGTGTGCCCCTGTTAGCACACCTATGGCTACAGGGACGAAATTGAGCAAAGATGATGAATCTCCGAATACTGATCAAACTCTTTATAGATCAATGATTGAGAGTTTACTATATGTGACGACATCTAGGTCAAATATCTTGCAAGCAGTAGGTATGGTTGCACGATTTCAAGCAGCTCCAAAAGAAACACATGTGCAAGCTGTAAAATGTATATTTAGATATTTAAAGAGAACTTTGGATTATGGGTTGTGGTACCCAAGAGGTAAAGACTTCACATTGGTAGCGTACACGGATTCAGATTGGGCAGGGTGTGTAAATGATAGAAAAAGTACAAGTGGAGGAGCATTGTTTCTTGGAGATAGCTTAGTATCATGGTTGAGTAAGAAGCATAATTATGTATCTCTATCCACAACAGAAGCAAAGTACATAGCGGCATGCTATGTTGTACACAAGTTCTATGGATGAAACAAACCTTGAAAGATATCAAAGTAGAGTATAATCATCCAATCTCCATATTTTGTGATAATACTAATGCGATAAGTATTTCGAAGAATTCAGGTATGCATTCTAGAACTAAGAATATCCCTATATAGTATCATTTCTTGACAAAACAGGTGGCAGAAAGACAAGTAAAATTGGAATATGTTTCCACATCCGAACAAATGGCAGATATCATCACTAAGCCACTTCCAAAGGAAACATTTGAGTACCTACGACAGAAGTTGGGAGTAATTTCTTTTGCTTCTTGCCACTGAAAGGAAGCATCAGCTGAGGGGGAGCTAAGTACTAGCTCTTGGATAGACCCTTTGCCATTGATGTCAAAGGGGGAGAAGTACAAAAAGAGGATGTCACAAAAAGGGGGAGCTACAACAAAGAAGGATTCAGACAGAAGAGACAGTGCAGCAAGGGGGAGCAGTTTCAGTATGTGGTTGCCATCAATGACAAAAGGGGAGATTGTTGGAATATTGTCATTGATGTCAAATGGAACTATCGTCGGAAGTGAACCAAATTGATTGCCAGAAGTGAACGGAAATGTCAACGGAAGTGAACGGAATTGTTGCCGAAAATGAATGGAATTGTTGCCGGAAATGAACGGAATTGTTGACGGAAGTGAACGGAATTGTCGCCGAAAGTCGACGGAAATGTCGACGGAAGTGAACGGAATTGTTGCCGAAAGTCGACGGAAGTGTCAACGGAAGTGAACGGAATTGTCGACAGAAATGTCGACGGAATTGTCAACCTTGGCCGACCTATTGGGAGGAGTTGTGACCATTCGAAAGAACCTTTTCACTTGAAGAGTCACGACCTTAATTTGTGGCTTTCCGTGGGTTATAAATAAGTGCATAACGAATGGCAAAAGGGAAGATTCGAAAGAGGAAGATATGTAAAAGAAGAGCAGAATTTTTAAAGGCAAATTTTTGTGAGAATATTAAAAAAAAATAAGCAAGTATAAGGAAGAGTATAGCAACGAAAACACTCAAGTGTAGATTGAATCTAAAGGAGATAAAGCAAGTGTTCTATCATCCATTGTTTTGACAACAAATTTGAGATAGAAGAGTGATTTTTTTTGAGAAGGTTGGTGCCTTTATTTTGAAGAGATTGGTGTCTCTTGCTGAGTTGGTGCTCGGTGAAAGGGGTTGGTGCTCCTGTAGGTTGGTGCCTACAAAATTGTTTTTGGGGTTGGTACTCCAGTAGGTTGGTGCCTACAAATATTTATATTAAGAGAATTTCTCCGTGGTTTTCTCCCGAAAGGGTTTCCACCAAAATCTGTGTCTATTTGCATTGTGTGGTTTTGCATTGTATTCTTTGATTGCTTTGAATATATTAATTGCAGAGTAATTTGAGGTTTTCGATTTAAGATTAATAGTCGAAAGCGAAAAAATATCTTATACTGATTCACCCCGCCTCTCAGTATAAGCTTTTGCTTAACAAGCGAGGTTCATCAAGGGTTCTATGAATATTGTCTCAGCCTAGGTCACCTATCTATGGTACCCCTGGAAGGGAGCCTCCATCGACCCCTTGACCTCAGACACCTGGGTAATACTCTCTGTGGACTGTGTTGAAAGCTCAAGAACTGCACAAGCCCCTTTTTTTATTTTAGTGACCTTCCTCATGACCTGATCAAAGTGACCCAAGTAGATTTCAAACTCTCCCTTGTCCAACAGGGTACCACCTAGGTGGATCAACACAAAGATATTGACTTCCTTGAAGTATGCCAATATCTTTTTCCTGGCGTCTTCGAAGGGCCTTGTTATGATCTGAGCTACAATCAACCACTCCATAATGGTTTTCATGTTCTTGGCATACATTTGATATAGTCTCAAGTCTAAGGTGAGTATTAATTTCAACTCTGAGAACATGCCTTTAGTAATTATCACCAAGAGCTTCCTACATTTTCCATCAATCTCCGCGATTGTCTCTAGATAAAACTGAGTTCGCTAGATGAGCACTTTGGTCTCTGCCATAGTTTCCACCACTTTCCCCAAAATTTAGAATAGTAGTAAGAGGGCATATTTGACCTACCCAATTACCCTGGTGGGGAAGGAACACTTTACCTAGGACTCTAAGGTCCAGACTTGATTCTACATATCCTCGAGTAACTTCTCTGACATGTCGTGGGTCACCCGGAGAACAAAGAGTGGGTCCTCAGCTACCTTTTCCTCCCTAATGGAGGTCCTCACTTTGATGAGGGAGAACAAATCTTGTTGGGTCTGCCACACCACCGATTTCGCCTCTTGGATGAATTTTTGTGAGGGTCCTCTTCATGCTCCCCGTGGTGCAGTCGAAACTCCAATGCACATCCGGTTTGCATTGGATTGCCATCTCTGGTGATTGTGATAATAAGACCATCCCCCAGTTTTGGGAGCTGTTGGAAGAGTGGTAGAGATGGTGGCGATGGATGGAGGACGAGGTGGAGGGGAGATGGAGCAATCAGAAGGTGTGAATGATGAAAGCAGTGGAAGAGAAGGGGGCATGGGAGCAAAGGGAGGAAGGACGAATGGGGAGGCCCATAGGAACATCTTTGCCCACTACTGATCTTAGGTTCTACCCACTTGAGGGGTAATGACTCTTAGGAGATGGCTGTTCATCAGAAGGGAAGAGATTGGCTAGTTGAAACCAAATTCGTGGGCGTCCAGGGTGATGGAAAGAGGAGGTTGGGGAGCAATATGCGAAGCTACCGTCATTGGTGCTAGAGGAACTGTTGAAGCTAGTGGAGGAAGTCGAGCTGGGGTAAAAGATATCCAGATCGAAACTCAAGGGTGAGTCACCTTCTAATTCTTGTTGGCTCTTTTACCTGGGTCAGCATCGGGTGTTGTGGTAGGACTCGCAGAGATTGTAAGAGCCATGGGGGCCAACTGTGGAGGTTGATGGATTGTTGAAGGAGGTGTCGGAATGACCGAAGGGAATACCGGGATGGTTCTGACCACTTGAGATGTGCTCCTAAAGATTTTAGCTTCACTTGTCGAAGGAGGTGCGCCTACATTTACACTTGGATTTGAGGCATAACCTATAGAGGTACTAGGGAGGTTTTGCGTTGGGGAATGGATGGGGTGGAGGGAAACGAAGAAGTGAAGATGCTTGACATCACCAAGGCCAAGGTTACCTGGGTGAACAGCAAAAGGGGCACAATAGGGAAGAAAGGAGGTAACACTTGAGTAGCTTATAGAAGGGGTGTGAAACTAAGTAGCACCATGAGAGGTAGCTAGAAAGCAACAAGAGTGAGGGGAAGAACCTGGAAAGTGACGGGAGTGAGGGGAGGAACCTGCATCAGCGCTTGTTAAGATCCTCGCTCTGGGCTTGCCTTTGGGCTACTACTAACATCAAACCTCAAGATCTGTGCGACCTAGGGCCGAGGTACTGATGGTTGAGACGTCTATGCTTGGGTTGCCTAACGTCAAGTTACGCAAGTCTAGCTTGGTTGGGGCTGAATTGCCTGAACTACTAGAGGAGGTGAAGATGGGGCATGAGGAGCAGGTGTTGTTGGAAGAGGAGTTGGAGCTGGGGCACTAGGAGCAAGTGCTACTAGAGGAGGTGGAGCTAGGGCACGAGGAGCAGGGTCTCGCAAAGGAAAAGGCGGTGGAATACCCTGTAAAATCCTTATCAAAATTGCAAGAGTCAAGGTGACATCCTCTGCGGAATGAACGGGTGCAGGAGGTGTCGCAGATGGGGCCCTAACTGGACCTTCTTTCCCTTCTTGTGAGTTGTGATTTGGGCCAGCACCCCCTAGTCATAAGTAGCATTTAAGTAAAACTCATTGTTGTCCTTTGCCTGGTGGTCGTAATTGATGTTGAGATGAGTCGAATACCTTGCTAAATGAGCCCTGATCATGCCTTTCGGTTCCAAATGTCAGATTTTGGCTCTCCCTAGAGCAAAGTAATCCCACCCAGTCGTCATTTTTTTATAGGTAAGGCCTTGTATACATGGGGCCGAATGGTAATTGGGAGCAGTGGACATGCCTTTTGTTGGCAGTCGATGCAAAATCCAAAAACACCCTCCACCAGTTGGTACGTGAACTTCTACTCCACTAGGCAAACTGAGATGAAGTATGGCAGGTGGAGGGGATACTTGAGAATGCCCACAACTCAAATCATTGTGTCCTCCTAGAAGTGCCAATAATCACCGATGTTGTAAGAGTCTCTAATTTCCTACGATAAATGTGGAAGTGGGGCTTCGGTTATTGCATTGTACACCACAAGGTAGAAGTACTCACAGAAATCCTGAATATGGTTCCTGTAATGGTGGCCATATAACTTATAAACGACTACATGGACCAAGGAGCCCCGTGGAACCCACGTAAGAAAATCAAATGGCTTGAAGGTGAACATCCCACAGACCGCATTTATGAGATAGCTCATCATATAGAAGTTCCCACCTGCTCGAGCATCTCCTATGGCATTGACCATCTTGAAGTTGATCAGCCCTCCCATGTCTAGGACCTCAGAGCCAGTGAGAATCATGTGGAGCAGGGGTACCCATAATTCATTGACATCCGGGTAGTCTGGGGCCTCGAACAATCTGTTCAATAAAATCATACCCACCCGGACCTCCTAAAAAGTGCGGGCTATGTATGCTTTGATGTCTTGCTCACCCACTTGGCATTTGGATTCTCGACCCAATCCTATAGGACCTCATAAATTTGTAAAGTGCCGGTCCATGTCTGCACCGACGTTGCATCATATGAAAAGGTGAAATCTAAGAGATTACTATGCTTTGTAGGCAGTCTTGGAGATGTCGACAATTTGGTGCCGAGAGTTGTCCAAGCAGACCCAATTGTGGATGTCATCCTATACTTGATTGGCGGTGAGCAACAAGCTACCAAACAAGTTGGCATAGGGAAACGTTTTAGGTTTGGTTGCGGCCCTGTGAAGACCGCACTTCTTATAAGACCAAACAACATCTTCAAACTTGCCCTGATCATCATTATCGGATCTCGAGTCCCTAGGTACCTCTTCAATAGCTTTGAACACCTCATTATAATGCTTGAATTGAGTCGAGCCTTCTCGTAAAAGGGTATCTTTGTACTTGGGTTTGACTTTAAGGTTTGGGTACGAGGCAACTATTGTCGTTCAAAACGTGCACCCGTGCAATGCTCTACGGCACGGGGAAGCTTTACTATGTCGCACTAGGTGCGAGACCTTGTGCAGGGTGCAGGAGGCCAAGGCGCTAGGCACGGAAGTATTGTCGCCCAGCTGCGCGTGCGAGCATCGATGTCTCGTCGCAATGATGGATAAGTCCCCAAGGTGTGGGACCCTTGCGCTCCTTGCGACGAGTCTCGTCGCAATGATGGATAAGTCCCCAAGGTGTGGGACCCTTGCGCTCCAGAGTATGTCAGATTCCTTCTATTCTAAGTGCACTTGGTTTAAGACCAACGCACAGACCTAAAGAGCATAAAGGTAACCCACCACTAGCCTAAACCTAATAACTTCAAGGGAAAGGGAGAGAGAAGGTAAGAGTGCTGGAAAGTAAAAGGTGATGCGCTCGGAATAAAGCGAGCGCTCCTACTGCCGTAAACACAATGCACATGCTTGAGAACAAAAAAATATCACACAGTTTCTGCCAAGTTACTCTACTTGCATGAGTACTTCACACAGAGGTGCGAGAACACAACACTATGATGGGAGGGATGACAAACTATCCATAGACAACGTCAACACAAACCCGAGTGCACACAGAATGCAACCAACAAATGACCTTTGAGTTGAATGAGGTGCAGGTAATGAATGATTAAAGAGAGGGGCGAACATTACCGACAGACAGGAATCAACAAAGACAAAGAGCGCACAAATCATCAGAATAACAAAAAGAGGTGAACTTAATTCTCATTAGCATACAAGGATTTAACCAATACAAGTGCTAATGGAGGGCAAATTTTTGCAACATAAGGCTACTGAAAATGTGTCAACCCTTTTACAATGAAAGAACCAGGGTTTTATAGAAGATTAAGCCGGTATTACAATAAATGCGCCACTTGGGCAATGGGAGAAGCATTTAATACATTTACAGCGCCGAGGCCATGCTTTTGTCAGATGATTGGGTACAGTTGGTGGCAAGATCGCCTTTGGGTACACGTGCATTGGGGAATGCAAGATTTTCCTACCAGTGTCAAAGGATGGAATGCACTCAAGCTCGGAGTCAAATAGCCACTTTTGTATTAAATGTTCCGACGGTGCCTCGAACCTCACTCAACCGTCTCCAGCATCACTTTATGTTTGGCAACTACTTGACACGTGGCGCTTCAATGGGTTCTTGGGAGAGCTCATTTGGATTTGTTGGAGAATAAAGGCACAGACACGACACGTGGAAGGTTGGTGTTTTCCCTTGGAAGGTTGTGAAGATCCTTGATTTGAGTGAGCATGAGGCCACCCCGTAACACTTGCAGAAGAAGGTTGCGCGTTGTGAAATAGAGAGGCACAGAAGTACAACCCTGCACGCAGGCGTGAAACTATATTGGATTGGTGCAAGAAAACTCTTGAGGTAGAGCACGCACCAAGATGAAGGTTTTGGGTACACTTGAGTATTTTGCAACCGCTTCTTGTGCCATGTTCTTTATTTAGCCATTTCAGAACCTGGGGACGTGCATCCTTGAACTCACGTGCCTCCTGACCTACACACTACCCTACGCGCCCAACATCTCTGAGCGCCCAACATCCCTATGCACGAGTGCGCATTGGGAACCTTTCGTGAGCACCAACCATCTTCCTACTTCTGTGTAGACTTGCGCCTCTATCTTGGACGCGAGCGCAGACAAGGAAGTGTCTGTGCATTCTCTACTTGAAGCTCTAAGGACTTCGTAGGTGCGTTGATCCTCTATTAGGTCTTGGGAAGCCTCGCGCTAACCAAGGGGTGACTTAGAAAGTCAACACTTCTAGCGACCTCTACTGGCCGCTTGCCTACTAAGCGAGAATCCGGTGGCCTTTGAAGTAATCCATTGGGCACGAAGTCTTTGGGATTATGAATCTTCCACTTGTGAATGCACTATTTGCATGCCTTTGGCCTTCTAGTGAGTTGATGCTTACCTTGCAAAACAAAGAACTGCGCCAAGGCGCTTAGAAGAAAGAAACTAATCTAAGAAACACTATACTCAAACGCTTAGAAGAAATAAAACTATTCTAAAAACAAGGGCGCAAAAGGTCCGCTTTTAGGGAAATGAAAAGCATCTACTCTATTTATTTTACAAGGATATACAAAGAGTTGATGGAGATAGTGTTTAAGATGAATCCCATTGAATGGGACAAGTAAGAAATCTCCATTCATTTTGGCAAGCTGGAAGGCGTTGGATGGCTTGCAACTAGTGATGGTATATGGACCACTCCATATTGCGTCAAACTTAGTGTGTCTTCCGGCCTTTGCTCTGACCGTATCCCACTTGAGCACTAAGTCTCCCACTTGGAAACCACTCTCGTTGGCTCTTTTGTCAAAGACCCTCTTGGTTCGCACCTGTTGGAGCTCCATGGTGCGTGTAGCCTGCGATCTACTCTCTTCGAGCTCCATGAGCTCTGCCATTCTTACTTCAAAGGGATCACTTTCAAGCAGCTCTAACTTTTGTGCGAGTTCTAAAGAAGGCAATTCAAGGGATGTTGGATGGCTTGCAACTAGTGATGGTATATGGACCACTCCATATTGCGTCAAACTTAGTGTGTCTTCCGGCCTTTGCTCTGACCGTATCCCACTTGAGCACTAAGTCTCCCACCTGGAAACCACTCTCGTTGGCTCTTTTGTCAAAGACCCTCTTGGTTCGCGCCTGTTGGAGCTCCATGGTGCGTGTAGCCTGCGATCTACTCTCTTCGAGCTCCATGAGCTCTGCCATTCTTACTTCAAAGGGATCACTTTCAAGAAGCTCTAATTGATGTGTGAGTTCTAAAGAAGGCAACTCAAGGGATGCTGGTAATCTGGCTTCCCTTCCATAAACTAGAATGAATGGCGAGTTCCCTAACACTCTCTTGGATGTGATCCAATCAGCCCAAAGAGCAGTTCTAAGCTTAGTATGCCAAGCTCATTGATTGTCTTCCAGAGTCCTTTTTATGATGTGAATCAAGTTCTTGTTAGTGGACTCGGCTAGACCGTTACCCTGGGGGTAATAGTTGGATGAGGCGCTTAAGTAAATGTTGTGCTTGACAGCCCACTTATTGATCCTGGTCCTAAGGAAAGCTAGCACATTATTGAGAGATAATAGTGGTGGGAACGCCGAATCTCATTACAATACCATTGTAGAAACTCAAGATGGATGTCTCATTAGCTTCCTTGAGCACAACTGACTCAGTCCACCTTGTGAAATAATCAATGGCTATCAAGATCCACTTATGCCCATCGCTTGATGGCAGGTTAATCATGCCTATGAAATCCAAGCACCACTGTGCAAAGGGTTGATCAGCTTGGATTGGATGCAATGGTAATGATGCAAACCTTTGTTTGCCTGTGAAGAAGGCACATTTCTTGCAAGGTCGCACGTAGGCATGTGCATCTTTGAACAGAGTTGGCCAGTAATAGCTAGCTCGCACGATTTTCACAGCAGTGGTCTTGGGAGTATAATGGCCCCCTGCGAGGCCATCATGGAATTCTTGGAGAATTATGTTTGTGTTCTCTGCTTCAACGCACCTCAGGAGGACCCCATTGAGGTCTCTTCGAAAAAGCACACCATCTATAAGTACATAGGGAATGGACTACAACCGGCAATGTCTGCGCTTGGCCTTGTTAAGCCCAAGAGGATACATATTATGCTGAAGGAAGGCTCTCATGTCATGCGCCCAATTGGTCACAGTGTCCTTTGTGCGCTCTTCTTCATGTGACACTAGGACTATTACGTCTTTTGGTTCCGTTGCTACTTCGACCAACTGCTCGCATAGTCCCTTTCCTCGCACCAGCTTGGTGACTTGGATGTCTATGTCATACTCCATTACCTTTGTGATCCAACCAACTCTCTTCTCGTTGATGTCCCTGCTGAGCAAGAATTCCTTGATACTTGCATGTGCGACCATCCACTGGATCTTGTTGTTGGAGAGAATGTGCCTAAATTTTTTTAGTGCTCTCACAACTGGGAGTGTATGCTTTTCCACGAAACTATAGCACAGCTCATAATCCTTCAGTGCCTGTCTGAAGAAAGCAATTGGTTGTTCTAGTTGATCCCTATTCTGCTGCATCAAAATGGCCGAGATGCCTTTTGTTCCACCAAATGCATAAAGGATGAAGTCCTTATTATAATCTAGGTTGATCAAGGTGGGAGCTTGTGCGATGGCACGCTTGATGGCCTCGAAACTGTCTTTGCCTTCGTGCATCTAGCTGAATGCAGCGTTCCTTTTCAACATCGCAGTGAGGGGCTTGACCATGATAGCGAAACCAGGGACAAACCTTCTTACAAAGTTGATTCTCCCCAAGAAACTTTGTAGGTTCTTATGCTTTGGAAGGGGAAGGGATGAGATAGCCTTGACTCACTATGGATCAATTGCGAGTCCCTCTTTAGAAACAATGTGCCCGAGTAGAGCGCCTTCATGAACTGCAAAGATGCACTTGCTAGGGTTTAGAGATATCCTGAACTCACGGCACCTCTGGAAGACTTGCTCCAAATGGCCCAAATAAACCTTTGCACGCTTTGAGAAAACAATGATATCATCAAGGTAAACCAAAATGATCTTATTGATGAGCTCTTTGAACGCCATATCCATGGCTCTCTAGAAAGTCGCGCCTGCATTTGTCAAACCGAATGGCATGCACTGGTATGCAAAGGTTCCCCACTTAGTGGTGAATGCAATCTTATATCAGTCACACTCTTACACTTGAATCTAGTTATAACCTGAATAACCATCCAGCAATGAAAACCTCTCCGTGCCTGCGATCGTTTGCAAGATTTTCTCCATGGGCAGAAGAGGATAGTGGTCTTTGAGGGAAGCCTTATTCAGGTCCGTAAAGTCCACACAGAGATATATCTCCCCATTCTTCTTTCACACCGATACCAAATTGACGACCCACGAAGAGTGTTTGATAGGAAGTATTATACTAGCTTCAATGAGCTTGGAGAGCTCCTTGCGCATTAATGGCTCCAGCTTCGGATTAACGGGTCTCTGCTTTTGGTGCACGAGCTGTGTGCCCAAGTCTAGCTCAATTGTATGCTGAGCGATACCTAGATTGAAACCTCTAAGATCTTTGTAGCTCCATGCGAAGATGTCATCGTATCTCCTATTGAGTTGAATGAAGCTTTCAATTTCTGGCATAGAACACACCTTACCAGTGTTAAGAGTTTTTCCTTCTAAAATGTCTATAGGTGCAAAAATGTCTTCCTTGGCTGTCATGTTGCGCCTGTCCTCTGAATTGGTCGTCGAAATCAAAGATACTCTCCAAGGTGACTAGTCCCTTTGGCAATTTGTTCCCCTTTAGTTGGACAAACTATTCTTCATATGGGGCTTGCAGTTGCGCCTGATTCATGGTGCAAAACTCTACTTCGTCTTGAAGGAAATTGATGATTTGCTCATCGCTCTTGAATACTTCACAGTTCTCCATGTTATCAGGAATTGCCGGTCTGACTACAAGCTTGACAAGTTGTTTGGACTCTTTCATTATGTCGCATAGAATGTCATATTGCGCACCTACGGTTGTCGGCTTGTCCGCGTCAGTGTTATGTGCTCTTGGTATGGAGATGATGTTGAAGGCATCAAACCCTTCGATCATGTCCCACACCCTGTGTTTGTAGGCTTTCATTAAGCCATTTTTGGTCATACTCCGCACTCTAACCTGGTTGACCACCAACTCACTATCACCCAACGCTAACAGTGTCTTGTTTCCTTTCTTCTGCGCATGTTGAAGGCCTTGAATCAATGCCTCATACTCGGCAGCATTGTTCATGCAAGCGAACTGTAGTCTATAGGCATGGAAGTATTTTTCCTTTTGGGGAGAGACCAAAATGACACCAGCTCCTGTGCCATTCCTACTCCAGGAGCCATTAGAGTATAATTGGCATATGCCTTCAAGATTCTCATGCACCTTCATAAGTTCAGGGAATGCCGAATTATCTTCCATGATGCAATATGTGCCAAGCCCAGTTTCTACATTATCATATGGGTTGCACTCAAAGAGTTCACGCACCCATTCATCCAGTAGGTTGTTTGGGGTTTCTTCCAACGGTGTTGCGGCCTAATGGAGAATTGGATCCTTCTCTTGGTCGAATGTGGCACAATTTTGCTCAACCTGGCTAAGAGTGTATGGCTCAACATGGCTCTTGAAGATAGGCTCTACCCTGATGGTCACTTTTGTTCCATATCTGGTTCTCAACAACCTATGCGACCAATCTGAAGACAAATACCCGCCCATCTTTTCTGTCTCTGGTTCCATATCTGGTCACTTTTGTTCCATATCTGGTTCCATATCTGGTTCTCAAAAAGATATTGTTGAGTGAACGACTGATGTCTAGGGTATGGCTTGTTGTCTTTTGAGGGAAACTAGCTCATTTCCAAAACTTTGCAATAGCACTTTCACTTCATGCAATTCATTGGAAGGGGCAGAGTATAAAGCAGGTGGGCTTACTGTAGTAGGGACAGGCGCTAGCATGGGTTGAGCAGTTGCTGGATTAGGAGGGGGTTCTACAAATATAGGCATTGGGGGTTTGGGCACAATCTTGCCCACTTGAATCAAGAAATTCTCTGCACATACTACCACTTCATAAGCATCAAGGACAACCGTGCCTCCCATGGATAGAATCATTACTGAAATATCGTTATTAAGAGCTTTTAGGAAATACAAGAATGCAATGTTAGGGGATGGCTTACACAGCGCAAGGATTCTACCCCAGACTCTCTGGAATCTAAAGTTGAAGTTGACCATCGTTTCGTGTGGCGCTCGCTTTATAGTCATGAGTTGCTCTATTAGGGACAGATGATCAGTTCGGTCCTTGAACTGCTTGCATAACTCACCAAGCTCATCCCAGTTGTTAATGGAGTTCAATTGTAAGCCCCGGTACCATTGAAGAGCTTTTCCTTTCAAGGAAAAGCTAGTAATCTGACTACAACATTGCCCTGGGTGACATGGTGTACTGCGCAGATATTTGCAATATCTTGGATATGCTCCACAGGGAAGGTCAAATTCTGACCTGTGAAATAGGGCAAGCTCTTGAGAACGGACACCGAAATATCATCATACTGCGCTAGGACTAATGGACTACTTCCATTAAAAGGCACGAATACATGATTCCTTGGCACCGCCATAAATGGGACAGGGAATAGGCCCCTTTTGGCATAGACCCTTCCGAACAGTGGTGTAGACTGGGCTCTAGGTGGAGACTGTCTTACATCGCGTCTCCTGACAGGGGACAAAGATACTCTAGCTCTCCTTCTAGATGGCGCTGGAAGCTCAGTGAAATGGAAATCAACGCCTCTTGTAGATGATCTTGTTATTCTTGGCATGTAAATAGGGGACTGGTCTTTGAAAATCGGAGGTCTTGGGAGTCACTAGGTGCTCTTGTTGAGTGTCTGCTACACTTGATAGCTAAAAAAAGCACTAGTCCTTTAACTTCTTCAATTTAACCCATTGGGCGTACCAAAAACTGTTGTCATTCGAAACATGAACCCATGGAATGCTCTATGATGCAGGGAAGCTTTACTATGTGGTGCTAGGCACGAGGACCTTGCACAGGGCATGAGAGGCCAAGGTGCTAGGCACGGAAGTATTGTCGCCAAGTTGCGTGTGCAAGCATCGGTGTCTCATCGCAACAATGGAAATGTCCCTAAGGCGTGGGACCCTTGCGCTCCTTGGGACGAGTCTTCGGAGTAGGTCGGATTCCTTGTATTCTAAGAGCACCTGGTTTAAGACCAACGCAAAGACCTAAAGAATAGAAAGGTAACCTACCGCTAGCCTAAACCTAATAACTTCAAGGGAAAGGGAGGAAGAAGGTAAGAGAGTGCTGGAAAGTAAAAGGCAATGCACCCAGAATAGAGCGAGCACTCCTAATGTCGTAAACACAATGCACGTGCTTGAGAACAAGACAATATCACATAGTTTCCGCCAAGTTACTATACTTGCATGAGTACTTCACACAGAGGTGCGGGAACACAGCACTATGATGAGAGCGACAACAAACAGTCCACAGACAACATCAACATAGACCCAAGTGTGCACAGAATGCGACCAACAAGTGAGCTCCGAGTTCAATGAGGCGGTGCAAGGAATGAATGATTAAAGAGAGGGGCAAACATTACCCATAGACAGGGATCAACAAACACAAAGAGTACACAAAACATTAGAATAACAAAAAGAGGTGAACTTAATTCTCATTAGCATACAAGGATTTAGCCATACAAGTGCTCATAGGGGGCAAATTTCTGTAGCGTAAGGCTACTGAAAATGTGTCGACCCTTTTACAATGAAAGAACCAGGGTTGTATAGAATATTACGCCAGTTTTACAATAAATGCGCCACTTGGGCAATGGGAGAAGCATTTAATACATTTGCGGCGCCGAGGCCATGCTTTTGTCAGATGATTGGATACGATTGGTGGCAGGATCGCCTCTGGGTACACGTGCATTGGGGAATGGAATATTTTCCTGCCAGTGTCAGAGGATGGCGTGCACTCAAGATCCAGAGTCAAATACCCGCTTTTGTATTAAATAATCCGACGGTGCCTCGAACTTCACTCAACCGTCTCTAGCGTCACTTTATGTCTAGCAACTATCTAACCCGTGGCGCTTTAATGGGTTCTTGGGAGAGCTCATTTGGATTTGTTGGAGAAGGGCATAGACACGACATGTGGAAGGCTGGCGCTTTCCTTGGGAAGGTTGTGAAGATCCTTGCTTTGAGTGAGCACAAGGCCACCTCATAGCCCCTGTGGAAGAAGGTTGCGCGCTATGCAATAGGGAGGCACAGAAGTAGAAACCTACACACAGGCGTGAAACTATATTGGATTGGTGCAAGAAAACTCTTGAGGTAAAGCACACACCAAGATGAAGGTTTTGTGCGCACTTGATTATTCTGTAACCGCTTCCTATGCCATGTTCTTTATTTAGTTGTTTCAGAACTTGGGGACATGCATCCTTGAACTCGCACACCTCCTGCCCTGTGCGCCCAACATCTCTGAACACCCAACATCCCTACGCGCGAGTGTGCATTGGGAACCTTTAACGAGTGTGAACCATCTTACTACTTTTGCGCAGACTTGTGCCTCTATCTTGGACTCGAGCGCACACAGGGAAGTGTCTGCGCATTGTCTACTTGAAGCTCTAAGGACTTTGTAGGTGACTTGATCTTCTGTAAGGTCTTGGGAAGCCTTGTGCCAACCGAGGGGTCACTTAGAAACTCAATAGCAACCATTGCAGCAAGGTGGAGGCCAATAGAAAGGTATTAAGTGCAGGGGAAAAATACAGGGGTATGCGACGGGAATCGAAAAATAAGGAGTTGATTTTCTTTTGAGCGTATACAATGATATTTGTTAGGGAGCCTTCCTTGGGATATTTATAAAAGCATACATTCATTCCCCTACAGTCATGGCATTTAGTGGCTCACTTATTGTGGATTCAAATTTGGGTTGGTGGCCTGATCTCCTCTCTTTATTTCACAATCAAGAGTTGAATTCAGAGCTCATGATCTTGCAACACCAACTAGATTTAGAAAGGTGATGCAACATTTTAAAACTATCCAATCAGTGCCAGCTTCATATTTCTTTAATGCCTAGCACGTGGTAGGCATGTGATCACATCTTGAGGCCTCCTGGAAAGCCCTTGCCTTATTCAACGTGTCATCCACTTATTGGTTCTCATCTTAATGGCCGACACCTAAGCATAGCCCTGTACTTCCTTAGCCTATCCTTAGGATGGGTGAGGTGTCATTTAAGGACATGTGGCATCCTCTAATTAGTCCTGAGGATCCATCCGTACTTCAGTCTAACCATCCTGAGGCCTTATAGGGCTACCTGATCATACACCGAGTTGTGCTACATGACACGTTTTGAGTGGGTCGGGCTCCCCTGGGCTCTGACATCTCTAACAGGACTGAGAGACTAGCCACTCTTACATTGGTCTACATGGCAAGCTCTAATTGGGTTGGGCTTCCCCAGGGTTTGACATATCTGACAAGATCGAGAGACTGACTGCTCTAACATCGATCTACGTGGCACACTCTGACTGGGCTAGGCTCCCCTAGGCTCTGACAAGACCGAGAGACTGGCCGCTTTGACATCGAGCTACGTGGCACGTTTTGACTGGGCCAGGCACCACTGAGCTCCGACATCTCTGACAGGACAATGAGACCAGTCATTCTGACATCGACTGTGGCATGTTCTGACTGGGTTTGGCTCCTCTAGGGTTTGACATCTCTAATAGGATCGGGTGACTTGCCGCTCTAACATCAAGCTATGTGGCATGTTATGACAGGGCCAAGCTCCCCCGAGCTCTGACAACCGCCATGCTGCTCTTCTCCAATGGTCTGTTCATTCCTGTGAAACCTGCGAAAAAGACTAAGTGGAAACAAAAAAACGTGCAACCAATCAATAACTTACCCAATTGCCATTCAGTCATCGATTTGTTGCACAGGATGATGAGTCTATCACTTCAAGAAAGGACCAAGACTCCAATATCTTCTTTTGAAAATCGACCTGCAAGGTTATCGCTCTAAGTCCTCAAAACAAGAAAGCCCACCTTAGTCATAAAATAAACGAGTTTTGCCTTTGTTCAGAGAAATCAGGGCGACACAAGATTTCAAGAACTTGGTTCAGGGAAAGCTGGTTTGAATGAGGGAACGGATCCAAAAGTTTTGGTTTTAATGGTTTTAAGGAGGGGTCACCCATTTCTATGAAAAGGGGGCATGTTTGCCATAATAGGTTATTACCAATGCTTTATAAGAAAAAAATATCAAATCTCTCATCCTCTAGACATATTAACAAGGAATGGAACTCCCTTTATATGGAGTGATGAATAGGAGCAAGCATTTAAATAACTTCAAGTACGCTATATCAATTCACCAATATTTTTATATCCAAATTGGGACAAATAATTGCATGAGAACAATGTGCATGTGGATGCTTCCAATTATGCTATTGGAGCTACATTGGCCCAAGTAGGGACTTAAGGACTAGATAACCCTTTTTTTGTAAGCCAACTTTACTCAAATGCTAAAAAGAACTATAGTACCACGGAATGAGAAGCCCTCGAAATGGTGTTTGTTGCGCAAACGTTCTGACATTATCTACTAACCACACCCTTCATATTTATGTAGACCACTAAGGCCTATTATAGTTGGTGAACAAGCCAAATTTCATGTCATATAAGCAGGTGGCTGATGTTGTTGAAAGAATTCATGTTCGAAATCATTGTTTGGCTTGGTAAGGGTCATGTTAGTGTTGATAAATTCTCCCGGATGAGGTCGGGTGAACCTACGGAAGGTGTCCATAAAGATTTTCCAAATGCCCACTTATTTCAAATTTCCATTGTACCTTCTTGGTACAAAATATCGGGGATTATCTATCAACTACTACATTTCCCAAATATATGCAGCTAGCTGCGTGCATGAAAATAGCCTTGAAAGCCCAAATGTGTCAATCAATCAATGGCCTTCGCTACAAAATAGGACCCAACTATGCCATGCGACAATGTGTCAAGAAAGAGGAAATTCGAAATGTCCTACGCGAAGCCCACTAAGGCCAAGTTGGATGCCACATGGGACCAAATGCTACAACAAGGAAGTTACTCTTGACCAGATTATTGTAGCCAACATTATGCAAAGGATTACATAATGGGATGCAACACTTGCTAGTATACAAAGAAACTATTTAAGAGAGACTCTACACCCTTATGGTCATCACAGCCTCGAGCTTTTTGAAAAATGGGGCCTGGATTTTGTTGGGCCTTTTAAAGTATTTAAAGTACACTGTTGCAAGTACATTTTAATAGCCACAAAATACTTAGCTAAGTAGGCGGAAGCAAGAGCATTGTTGGACAAAAGTGCACTAAGTACTATGAAGATCATATATGAACAAGTGGTCAACAAATTTTGGATTCCAATATAGATCACAAGCAAAAGATAAGGTCATTTCATCAACCATATCATCCAGCTGATGACATCTGATTTACGCATTTCCATTCTCTCTCGACCCCAAGCAAAGGCTGTGATTTAGGAGCTTCCGGGTTCACATGTAATCTAGCATCGACAAAAAAAATAGATTAGTTTAGAAAATTTGGCAAAGTGTTGTTTTGTGCCACCTTTGATTGCACCCCTGTTTTGTGTAGTTTTGCGAACACTACAAGCACACACATGTTTATTGTTTGTAATGTTCTGAGCATTTATTGTTCCATTCAATTGTAATTATTGTCCATCTAAATTCACTTGTGAAGCGTTGCGCAATATGTAATGTTGGTCTTTTGTGCGAGCATTGCCTTGTAGAGATATGTGAAGCAATTTCAGAAGTCTATGACATCTTCTATAACATCAGAGCTTTCATTTGGGTCTCTGCATAGGTTGATTCTTTTACGTAGAAGTAGCAGGGTTGGTGAGAGTTCAAGGAGTTGGTGTTTCACCATGCAATTATTGTGATGATTTGAAAGTCATTTGGAGAGCTTGTGGTAATGTGTTTTATAGTTCTTGACAGATATGAAGATCATGACGCAGAGGTTTTCCGACGCATTTTTTCATTGCAAAGTCTTGTGACTTGGCCTTGCGAGATTGCAACTTGTCTCATGCATAGCTTGGTTTAGGCACCTATATTATTGTGATGTGTTATAGGAAAGAGTCATTGCATTTAATTCCTTGAATCATGACAATTTGTTGGGGACTCATTTAATATTTTATGTGATGTAGTATGTCATGATGCAATAAGTTATAACATGCTATAGTGCCTTAGAATTGTACTAGAAATTGAATCTTTGTGGCACACTAAGGCGTGCAGAATGATATTAGTGGGTTTGTTGGGAATGATCGTAAGTAGGTGGGTCTTGCACCTTTACAAGGATGCCCCTACATCTGTGTTAGGGATGGTAAAGCTAGAAAAGAATAGTTCTAAGTGATTGTTTTGAGATAGGCTATACTTACAAAGACCGTGAGCTAGCAAGAAGAGATCTACAGATCTAATGTTGTAATGCATCTCGTTGTGAGATTGTTGTTGTTTATTTCTGTGCATTGCAATTCCAATGACTACAATCAAATAAATATCTAAGTTGTGGTTTTGCATTCATTACATATTTCGCGAATTATTTTGAGGGTTGCATGGACTAAGGCATCTCTTAATTGAGATCCCTAACCATGACTACAACATTTGGTATCAGATTAAGGTTGCAATCCTTGTTGGTTATTGTTGTTTTCTGTGTTTGTGAGTGTGGGTAGAAAGTAGCCTCAAACATCTTCCAACAACATTTTTGGGTAGAAGGTGTCAAGAGAAGAATCAAGATCTACCAAGAAGTTTGATTTCTAAGGAAATGGCACAAAGAGGTGGTTTGAATGCCCAAAGACCAAGAGTGGCTAGAGCATCAAGACTAACAGATTTGACAGGATTGATGAGAGATATGCAAGCCCGTCTTGACGCTATGGAGACTTCACAACATTGAGGCGATGGGATGGTGGATGATGAAAGCAATACTAAAGTCCTAGAAGGAGCACCTAAGAACTAGGTCACAAAATAAGAGGTTGATGAACCTAAAGATCGATTCTTGCAAGCTATTGCAAACAAAAGTTGGACCCCAAAATCTATTCTAGAAGTTTGAGTCCAAAAGAGCTCGTTGACTAGATCACTGAGTTGGAATAATACTTTGAATATGAGAGTATGGAAGATCCCAAGCGAGTTAAGTTCGTCAGCGCAAGTTTAAAGGTCAAGCATTTTTATGGTGGGAGCATGTTCAAAGTAAAATATTACACCAAGACATATATAAAATTAAGGCTTGGAATAGATTCGTCCTGCAACTAAAAGCTAAATTCATCCCTACGGATTACAAAATGAGTTTGTTCAAAAAGCTTCATGTGCAACTTGTTGAAAGCACAATGACTGAGGTGGGGAGCGGCAGGGTGTGGTGGGCGGTGTGTGAATCAATCTTCAAAACATTCATTCAATTCCACTAACATTCATGAGCCATTCATACAAACATATAGATCAATCAAAGTACAAGCAACCATACATATGAACATGAAATACAAGAACACATCACATTTATGGGAAACCCTCAAGAGGAAGAAAACCCACTGATCTCTACAAATGGACTACAGTCCTATAAGACAAAAACCAAATTTAGTGAAACACCAACTCCACATGGAACACCAACCCCAACTAGCCAAGCACCCACTTGACTAAGCTTTAGCAAGTAGCTACTTGCAAGGAGGCACCAACCCCCTAGATGACTCAGCACCAACTCAGCCACCCAATTGCTTTGATCACCTTCAGAACACTATGTTGCTCAACCAATAGATGACCACCTCTTCAGCTCTTCGCTCAACTAGGTCTCTTCAAGACTAATTAAGTCATATGACCTTGATCTTCATACTCAGACCCCCTGTTAGATATTCATGATAGTCCCTCTACTCTCTTTTGATGGTCTATAATACCTCCTTCCACTCAAGGATCTTCTATCTCATTTGCTCCTCTATCCAATCATCTTACTTGCCCAAATAGGCCTAATATGCCTTGTTTATATACACAACTTATGAACACACACCTCTTGGTTGACCACAATCACTTAACCACTTATCTTGGGCATTCAATAGGTCTTAACACACGATATCAACAAGAATCAATCACACAAATCAGTCGGCCACACCTTCATTAGGCCTTATCCTCATTTAGGCCTTATGGAGACCTAATAGGCCTTCTTTAGACACGTGTTACACTTTGCCTTCCTTGGAACACTGTCAAACTCCACACATGGTAGGAACATATCATATAACAATCAAATAGACCCCCACTAATGTCTTCTAATCTCAACAAGTCATTTTACAATAAATCACTACTTGAAACCCCTCATTAGTACTCAGTCCTACTAGGCTTGTGTACACCAAAAAGCTGTCTTTCAATACTAAATCTCAAATTCACTTAAGCCACTCAGACATGATCAATAAAACACATAAACAGAATCTACATGACCTCAGGGTCATCACTATATGTTTGAAACACTTCAAATCAAGGCAAAAAGGCTTAAACTCATCTTTTTAGTATGCTCACTCAAAACTGCCACAACTGTCAAAAACCAATCATGAAACTACTTAACATCCAACCCCTGAAAGGACACTTTCAATGATTATCAATACATTCAAAAGCATATATAACATCTTCAGAACAACCTCAATCACAAAAACCATAAGCTCTAATAGCAAACATTGGTATTGTAGACCAATACCCTGACCTTATCTCACACAATCTTGCTTGAACCAGACAAGCCATTTTGCTTTCAACTTTTCAACCTCTTACACTATCTTCCAAGATTTTTCAAAGAATGAACAGGATTTTCAAGTCACAAAAAACAACACCATGCACTACACTGCATCACTATTTCATGAAATTACACTCAAATCCAAAATTTCATCACTGCCTGGATTTTGCTTACTCAGAACTGCGAAGACTGTCAAAAACATAGTGATGAAAAATTGACCTTCTAACACCTATATAGGGACTTTAAAATACTTCCAATGCATGAACATGATCCTCTGACATCTCCAAACCATATTCAAATATCAAAATCATATGATATAGTGGCAACTATTGGACTTACAGACCAATTTGTTGACCTCACTACACACAGAACTCACTGAGCCACACAAGCCATTTGGGCTTCATCATTTTCACCACTTACACTATCTTTCAAACTCCTCCAAGACATATGCATGACTTATAAGTCATGAACAACTCAATGCACTTGAATCCATCAATCTACCCTGAAAACACACTTAGAACCAACTTCTCATTACTCTCTGGGTTTTGCACAATTTGCTCTATTAGGCTTGTTAGCGACTGGCCTACTTGGATCGCCACAATGAGAAATTTAAGGATTAGAACCAATCCAGAAACGACCATGGACATCAAATACAAGTCTCTACCTTCTCCATCCAATCATTTGCAAACTTTGTCCAATACAACTTTTGACAGCTACATCAACTTCTTCAAAAACAGCACTGTATCTTCACATTTCCTCTCTCATCTCTCTAAACACCACCACCTGGAGGTACTTGGGAGAGTCCAATACAAGCTCCAAACACTTACCTAGGCATACCAATCCCTTCTGGGCACTTTTGATCCACATCTTCAACATCAGGGCCTTATTAGAGTTCTAAGAGGGTTTAAACTTGTCTGCAGTGTTAACAATCATTCATAAAGCATAGCCCCTCAACTCAAAAACTAATGCCTAGAAATTTCACCTAGGACCCTTCCCCATCTCTCTTGAATAGCTTAGGTTCCCATGCAAAGGTTTGATGAGCTAATGAGCACAAGAAAATCCTTCTTGGGTTGAGAACCCTTCATTATGAGCACTCGAGAGACCTACAAACAACTTTTCATGCCTTGTCCTTCAAACTAGAACCTCAAACTTCATGCACACGTCTAAAACAACTTGAGTCACCTTTGTCAATGCTCACCTACTCACACTTTCCTTGGAAACTGATCCTGATATCCCATTAGGCTACACTCTCTACACCATAGTCTTCATACCTTACTAGGCCTTGATCTGACCTTCACGCCTCTTTCCATGCTCTCAGCACCTCACTGTCATGCTCAACATCTCACTCTCATTCCATACAACCTCTCTCATGCTTAAACACTACCATACATCCTTCACATGCCTTGACAATAGATCATGATACCTCATTAGGCCAGGTAGGGTCCAAGTACCGACCAAGTCAGAATGCCTTACCCTCAAAGACCCACCTTACAACACTTCTGAAGGCTTCTACACCTAACTCACAAGCCCATACAATGCCAGACAACTTCTCACTTTCCTGAGCTCACTCACTTCACCATGCCACCTGCACATACCTTCTCACAAGGTCTAGACTAGGCTTCACACGACACCTTGACCATGCTCAAACATACTGACCTCAATGATATCACTCAAGCTAACATAAGAACACTCATATCACTGCTCTCATAGAACAACACTCTTCCAAGCTTCTTGACACAACTCACTGCCAACTAATCTTTCCACTTCTAACTGACCTTGCTCTCGACAACAGTCTTGCAGACCTACTTGTCATCATACCTTCACAAGAACCTTCAATGACAACTTCATGTTGATCTAAACCTTGATATCAACCAACAGAGAAGACAAAGCTCTACAAACTCACCTTGTCACATCAAGCTCACAAGTTCATACCTCAAAAACCACTCACCATGCATCTTCACCAAATGCACCTTGACATCAATGACAACACTTCTCAACACAACTAAGTGATATGAATGTGAAAGATTACACTAAAGAGTACTACAAACTTACCATTAGAGTGGGTCATGTTGAACATGATGTTGGGAAGATCTTAAGGTATGTAAATGGATTGCGCATTACAATTAAAGCTGAATTTGGTAGAATCAAATTAAGATCTGTTGAAGAAGCCTAGCATTGTGCACTAAAAGCAAATGAGAATTTATCGTGCAAACAGCAAGGACCAATGCGACGAAAATGAAAATTTGTGCATGGATGTGCACAAGGAGGTAGAAACGACAAAATTTATTCTTCACAATAATGTGTGAGGAATTCGCAACATAATGATGTTAATGCTTAGAGAGGTAGAAGAAATTTCATAGGTAGAGGATCCTATGCACAAGGCAGAGGTCATGGATCCCTTTGTACATGTTTCAAATGTGGTGAGACTAGTCATAAAGCATTTGAGTGTCCATGTGTATAATGAAAGTGGTAAGAGAAATGGGGTGAGTGACATTTCGCACAAGCTGATGAGGAGAGTATTGCATCTATTCATAACATAGATGAATTGTAAATTGTAGAATCTCTTACTGTGAAGAGGGTGTTGTTGAACACTGAAAAATAGGAGAATAGACCTGCACAAAGAAAGAATTTGTCTAGAATTATAGAGATAAGTGTTGAAAATTGAATGTTGATAGTGGTAGTACTAATAATATTATTTCTCAAGAAGTGGTAAATAGGCTTGGTTTGAAGAGAATTTTTCATCTAATTTTATATAAGGTTTTGTGGTTGTTGAAGGGACATCAGGTTTTAGTGAATGAACAATGTTTGGTAAGTTTTCAAATTGATACGTATAAGGATGGAGTTATGTGCGACATAATGTTGATGGATGTTTGCCATGTATTGCTTGGAAGGCCTTGGTAGTTTGACCACAAGGCACAACATGGTGGCTACAAACACCTATACAATGCTAAAAGATGGAGAAACAAACTTTGAATCTTTTGAAGGATAGATGCGAAGAAGCGGACAAGAGTCCATATATTTTGATAATTTCGAAAAAGGAGTTCCTAAAAGATATGGAAGAGTAAAGTGCATGTTATAAGTTGATTTGTAAGCCAAAGCAAGCACAACATCAAAAGAAGTAATTCCGCATGAAGTAAAGGAGACATTGCAAGAGTTTGTAGAAATTGTTTCAAATGATCTGCCAATGGGTTGCCACCCATGAGGAGTATAAGTTGTAGAATGGATTTGATTCCAGGATCCAGTTTACCAAACAAAGAGGCATATAGGTTGTCTCTGAAGCAGAATGCAAAGGTTCAATGACAAGTTTAGGAGCTACTTGATAAAGGGTTGATCAGAGAAGTTTGATCCCATGTGCATTACCAATAGTATTGGCACCTAAGAAGAATGGAGAGTGGAGAAAATGCCCTAATTACAGAGCCATTAACAAGATAACCATAAAGTATATGTTTCCATTGCCACACAAAGATGATTTGATGGATTACTTGAGTGTAGTGATATTTTCACAAAGATTGATTTGAAGAGTGTATATCAACAAATTTGCATCAAGGAAGGTGATGAGTGGCAGACGGTGTTCAAAACACAAGAGGGTTTATATGAGTGGTTGATTGTACCATTTGGGTTAACCAATGCACCAAGTACATTCAAGAGATTTATGACTGAAGTGTTGAAACCATTTTTGGGTAGGTTTGTCATTGTGTATCTTGATGACATAGATTTTTAATTGAACGGAGGAAGAACACTTATGACATTTGTGCCAAGTGCTAGAAAAGTTACGAGATGAAAAATTGCTTGCGAATTTGAAGAAATGCAATTTTATGGAAAAGGAATTGACATACATCGGATTTGTGATTTCACAAGAAGGTTTAAAGATGGATCCAAAAAAGGTACGAGCTATACTAGATTAGTCATCACCACAAATACATTTGAGACACGTAGTTTTCATGGATTAGTGAGTTTTATAAGTTCATCGGGAATTTCAATGGGACATGCACAACAATCATTAATGTGATGCACAAATATAGAAGAGAATTTGTGTGGATAACAAAAGCAGAATATAGTTTCCAATAGTTGAAAAAGAAAGTAACTAACCAACGAGTGTTGGCAAGGCCAGATTTCAGTAAGGTATTTCAAGTAGATTGTGTTGTGAGGGGTGCAAGAATAGATGCAATGAGTCAAGAAGGAAAACGTATAGCTTACTTTGGTGAGAAACTAAATGATGTGAAGAAGAAATCTTTAGTGTAAGACCTAGAGTTCTATGCCATAGTACAAGCGATTAAGAAGTGGAGACATTATTTATTGCCCAAAGTGTTTGTATTGTATACAGATCATCAAACATTACAATTCATTAACAGTCAGGGTAAGTTGAATCATAGACATATGAAGTGGGTTGATTTCCAAAAATACTATTCATTTTTGTTGAAGCATATGAGTGCAAAATCAAAAAGAGTTATTCCTTGGGACATGCCCAATGATCACTAATGTGATGCAAAATATAGCAGTGAGTTTGAGTGGAAAATAGAAGAAAAATATAGTTTCAGAAGAAGATCACTGAGCAGCCAATATTGGCATTTTCTGATTTTAGTAAGATATTTCAGGTAGATTGCGATGCAAGTGGCACAATAATAGGGGAAATGATGAGTCAAGAAGGAAAACCTGCAACTTACTTCAATCAGAAATTGAATGATGCAAAGAATAAGTATTCAATGTATGACCAAGATTTATATGCCATAACACAAGCACTCAAAAAGTGAAGACGTTACTTGTTTTCGAAAGGAGTTTGTATTGTATACAGACCATCAAGCACTACATTTCATTAATAGTCAAGATAAGTTGCATTAGAGACATATGAAGTGGGTTAAATTCCTACAGAGCTATTCATTTTTGTTGAAGCAGGAGTGAAAAATAAAACAAAGTTGCAAACACCTTGAGTAAAAGAGTTCTTTTGTTGAATGAATTAAGAGTAAAAATCATAGGATTTGATCTTATGAAAGAGATGTATAAAGAAGATGAAGATTTCATAGATGCATGTGTAGCAAAACTAGTGAGTGGGGACAAAACACCATAGTTAGATTATTTTGTTCAAGACGGATTGTTGTTCCAAGGAGCACAATTGTGTATACCAAGAGGTTTAATGCACAAAATTCTAATCAAGGAAAAGTATAGTGGATGTTTGGTAGATCAATTTGGTTATGACAAAACATTAGGACAAGCAACAAAGAACTATTTTTGGCCATGAATGAGTGTGTAGATGTGTAAGTATGTTCAAAAGTGTAGAGTTTGCCAACTAGTGAAAGGAAGAAGTTAAAATGCAAGGTTGTATCAACCATTTTCTATTCCAAAGATACAATGGGAGGATATAAGTATGAATTTTGTATTAGGATTGCCTAGAACATAGAGGGAATGATTCCATATTTATGAATGTGGATAGATTTTCAAAGATGGCACATTTTGTTGCTTGTAGGAAAACTAGTGATGCAACAAATGTTGCTAATTTGGTTTTTAGGGAGATTGTGAGGTTGCTTGGTTTGCCGCACAACAAAGTATCAAACAAAGATGTGAAATTTATTGGACATTTCCGGAGGACATTGTGGAAGAAAATGAACACCAAGTTATAGTCTAGTTCAGCGTATTATCCTCAGACGGACGAACAAATAGGGATAGTCAACAAAAGTTTTAGAAATTTGTTGCAATGTTTAATTGAAGGTAGGCCAGGGACATTGGAGAATATTTTGGCGCAAGCTAAATTTGCTTATAAAAATTCAGTGAAAAAGAGTATACGGAAGACACCATTGCAAATGGGTTATCAGTCGAGTCCAAAAGTAGTGGTGAACGTACGCAACATCAAAAGTGAGCAAATAAAAAGTGTTGAAGCAAGTATGTTCAAAAGTGTAGAGTTTACCAACTAGTTAAAGGAAGAAGTTAAAATGCAAGGTTGTATCAACCATTTCCTATTCCAAAGAGACAATGGGAGGATATAAGTGTGAATTTTGTATTAGGATTGCCTAGAACATAGAGGGAATGATTCCATATTTCTGAATGTAGATAGATTTTCAAAGATGGCACATTTTGTTGCTTGTAGGAAAACTAGTGATGCGACAAATGTTGCTAATTTGGTTTTTAGGGAGATTGTGAGGTTGCTTGGTTTGCCGCAAAACAAAGTATCAGACAAAGATGTAAAATTTATTGGACATTTTCGGAGGACATTGTGGAAGAAAATGAACACCAAGTTATAGTCCAGTTCAGCATATTATCCTCAAACGGACAGACAAATAGGGATAGTCAACAAAAGTTTTAGAAATTTGTTGCAATGTTTAATTGAAGGTAGGCCAGGGACATTGGAGAATATTTTGATGCAAGCTAAGTTTGCTTATAAAAATTCAGTGAAAAAGAGTATACGGAAGACACCATTTCAAATTGGTTATGGGTCGAGTCCAAAAGGAGTGGTGAAGGTACGCAACATCAGAAGTGAGCAAATAAAAAGTGTTGAAGCAAGTATGTTCAAAAGTGTAGAGTTTGCCATCTAGTTAAAGGAAGAAGTTAAAATTCAAAGTTGTATCAACCATTTCATATTCCAAAGAGACAATGGGAGGATATAAGTATGAATTTTGTTTTAGGATTGCCTAGAACATAGAGGGAATGATTCCATATTTTTGATTGTGGATAGATTTTCAAAGATGGCACATTTTGTTGCTTGTAGGAAAACTAGTTATGCAACAACTGTTGCTAATTTGGTTTTCGGGGAGATTGTGAGGTTGCTTGGTTTGCCGCACAACAAAGTATCAGACAAAGATGTGAAATTTATTAGACATTTCCGTAGGACATTGTGGAAGAAAATGAACACCAAGTTATAGTTTAGTTCAGCGTATTATCCCCAGACGGAAGAACAAATAGGGATAGTCAACAAAAGTTTTAGAAATCTGTTGCAAAGTTTAATTGAAGGTAGGCCAAGAACATTGGAGAATATTTTGGCGCAAGCTAAGTTTGCTTATAAAAATTTAGTGAAAAAGAGTATACAGAAGACACCATTTCAAATTGGTTATGGGTTGACTCCAAAAGGAGTGGTGAAGGTACGCAACATCAGAAGTGAGCAAATAAAAAGTGTTGAAGCAAAGAATTTTGCAGAGTATATGCAAGAAGTGCATAAGCAAGTGCGCAAATAGTTGGAAAAAATAAGTGTGAAATACAAACAACGCGCAAATGTGAAGGAAAGGTAAGCTACATATCAAGATGGAGATTTGGTCTCAGCATACTTGAGGAAAGAGATTTCCAAAAGGCACTTATCATAAGTTGAAATGGAAAAATATTGAGCTGTGCAGAGTGTTGAGAAGGTTTGCAAAGAATGCATATGAGATATAGTTGCCTGTAGGGAGTGATATATCACCCATTTTCAATGTGGCTGATTTGTATTCATATTATAGAGGACAAAATAGTGACAACACAAATCCAGGTTCTAAATAAATGGATTGGACAGCACAGATGGCAGAAACAAAGCGCAATAATGAAATGTCCCACCCCGATCTAATCTTGGCTTGCGGATTCGCTCAAGGACATTTTATCAAATAGTTTGCATAACATAATTAATTTCGGTTGCAGAGCCAACACCAAACTAATTATAGCACATAACTTTTATTGAATTGCATCGCACAACTTGAACAAAGGTATGATTCAAAACATAACATAATTTTCTGATGTAATGTTGGTCCTTAATACTTTTATGACATTCAGAATTTGAAGCAACATAAGACTATCATTAAGCTTTTACCACAACTTTTCAAGTACAGTTTTGGACAACAGTATATAGAGGATTACAATATTAATTCTGAGCATATTAATGACTGATTTTTCTCAACAAGACTGCCCAGAAAATGTTGACCATTTTGGTCCTGCAGGCCAAAAGTCGGTCTCCTTCTTTCCCTGTTTTCCTGAACCGTCAGTCTTGGATGTATCCACCTTCTGCAAATGCTTAATTTCCCTTTGAAATAAGTCCTGTTCTTATAAAGAATTGATAGATCTAAGACCTATAGGTTTTGGTTCAATATGGAGCTTATTTCGCTTTGAACAAGCCTTTTGACAAGGGAATGGGCCAGCAAGAATGAAAGTCTTTTACAAAGCTCCGAGGGCAAAGTACCCTTGCGGAGGGCAATCGAGTGCAAACTGGACCCTTCCAGCAGGCTACGGAGGGCAGTCGAGTGCAAACTGGACCCTTCCAGCAGGCTACGGAGGGCAATTATGAGCCCAAGGTACCTTTGCGGAGGGCAGAGTTTTCCTTCGGAAAAATGAACAAGGCAAAGAATTCCTTCGGACATTTTGTCCGACGGAAATCCACGACAAAAGGCAAAGGTCAAAGGTCCTTCGGACAAAATGTCTGAAGGAAAAGATAAGGAAATCCAAAGGATGAATTCCTTCGGACATTTTGTCCGAAGAAATCCACGAGCGAAAGACTCTGACGAATTCCTTTGGACAAAGGCCCCGCATTTGTCGGAGGAATTTCTCAAAGAAAAGGGGACCCGAAAGAAAGAAAGGGCCAAGGCATGAAGAAAGGTTTCCTTTGGGCAAAATGTCCGAAAGAATTCCTTCGGACATTTTGTCCAAAGAAATTGAAATGATAAGGCAGCCCAAAGGAGCCCAAAGGGTAAATGCCCTTGTGGGGGACTCTCGACTGCCGAAAAGGGACCCTCTCCTATCTTCCGAAAGGTAACCTTCCCTTCGAGAAGGTTCAATTACCTAGCGCCGAAGGAATACAAGGGCCGAAGGAAGACAAGGGCTGAAGGAATACAAAGGCCGAAGAAATTTCCAAAGGGGTGACGGGCCCGAGAAGGTCAAAGTCAGCGTAGTGAACTAGCCATTGGAGTTCGAACGTCCGGTGACGGGCGCACGAACATCAAATTCAAGGCGGTGAAATAGCCATTGGTTTTCAAATAAGGCGACAGGCCCGCAGACGTCAACTTCAACGGGATGCATTAGCCGCTGAGAAAGGAGCCCAAGGAGCCAGCAAAAGACAAGAAGAATAGCTCGAGAGAGCTCAAATTGCCAAAAAGCGACAAAATAGAAAGGAAAAGGGGAACAAAACAGAGAGCCCAAAACACGGCCACGCACACATACGACAACATTTGGAATGTTCCAAAAGACGCACCCAGCCAAGCACAAACATGAATTAAGCAATCTAGGTGGCACAGAAAGCGTCGGCAAATGGAGTTATTGTTGCAGGTGAAACAGTCTCCACCAAGTGGTTATCAAAGAGCGCGAGCATTCAATGGCACGGCCTATTTTTCTTTGTTTGAGCATGGGTGAGCAGACAGTCGCGCAAGTTTCATAAAGAGGGGCGGCCTTGTCATTCAAACGATCAAGCAACCCCTGCTTTTACAATGATATTTAATATGATTTAAACGCCAAAGTCAAGACTTGGATTGCCGCAGCATGGGCCACTTGTTTTGAAAGGCGCCATAGTCTTCTTTTCATGCTATATATTGTAACCTCTCAAGTGGAAAAAGATTTCTCTCATTTTGTAAGGCGAAGCCCTGCCAAATTTTCACCTTGATCAATAAGAATGTATTTTACCTCTATCTGACTATTTATGCTTTTGAGTGTGTCTGTGTATTAACCCTGTGTTCAGTCATTTTGCATGATGCTTTCACAAGTTTGACACCAACATACCTAGTATAGACAAAGCACCATTTCTGCAAGTAACAGGAAGTGTTGTATCTGGAACGCAAAGACAGAAAAGGGTTATCAGACAGTGTGTTTTCTACAACACCTATGGTAAGTTCATTTTATGTGTGTGTCTTCATTAAGCCTATTGTTAAAGCTCCCTACAGTCTGGTCTTCTCATCAGATAAAGTGTATGTCTGCCCTCTTTTGGTCTGAAGTGTGAATAATTGAGTAGATCAAAATCATTTGGTACATCACCACTTAGATTAGTTTCTGTCCCGGTTATCCTTCTCTCTTTTCAACCCCCCCCCATTATTAACAGTAGTAGCAAAATAGCCTCAGAAATGCATCAAAGGGAGCTAGCCCTTATCTAGAGATTCTCCCCTCAGTTTTGCCAGACCCACAGCAAGAGGGGAGTCTCCATTGTACCGAGTGGAAGGCAGAAGCCCGGCCTTCTTTCAAAGGTGCAATCCACAGCGTCAACAGAAAATACTACCAGACTTGTACTAACTCAGAGAATGTCTCAGATGCTGACTTCTAAGACTTTTAATGATTTACAAGAGTAAAGTAAACATAATCAGACTCTTAAGAGTAAACAACAACACCTTATCATTCAGATTTTCACTTAAACATGGTCAGAACTTTAATGGTAATGAGAAGGCAGATACTGGAACTCGTGCAGGGTCTGAAACATATTTGCTAGAAATGAATATCTTCAGGTATTATGACCATATATAGATCTGAGATTAATTGCAACAAGCAGAGAATGGATTTTGAGCACTAAAGAGTTTACGCCTAGGTTGAGAATGCTTTGAATGATACACCAAGTTACTATAGCGAATCACTGTAGCGAATCACTGTAGTGAATCACTGTAGCACGGGCATTGTTCACAAGGGCAGTGTAGCTTGCTCTTAATAATCTTAAAAACTACAAACCCTTGCTCTGAAAATCCAAACAATCTATCTCCAAATAAACACAATCTTCAGGTATTATGACCATATATAGATCTGAGATTAATTGCAACAAGCAGAGAATGGATTTTGAGCACTAGAGAGTTTACGCCTAGGTTGAGAATGCTTTGAATGATGCACCAAGTTACTGTAGCGAATCACTGTAGCGGATCACTATAGTGAATCACTGTAACACAGGGATTGTTTACGAGGGTAGTGTAGCTTGCTCTTAATAATCTTAAAAACTACAAACCCTTGCTCTGAAAATCCGAACAATCTATCTCCAAATAAGTACAATCTTCAGGTATTATGACCATATACAGATCTGAGATTAATTGCAACAAGCAGAGAATGGATTTTGAGCACTAGAGAGTTCACACCTAGGCTAAGAATGCTTTGAATGATGCACCAAGTTACTGTAGCGGATCACTATACTGAATCACTGTAGCACGGGCACTGTTCATGAGGGCACTATAGCTTGCTCTTAATAATCTTAAAAACTACAAACCCTTGCTATGAAAATCCGAACAATATATCTCCAAAAAAGCACAATGTGACTTCTAGATTAAAGCCACCTGAAGCAGCAACCCTTGGATGGTATCTCACCCCTGTAGGTTGCTCAAATCAGAGAGAATGAACGTTCTCCATGATCAGATTGAAGAAGAAACCCTTGTTTTCTCCTCACAGCGAAAGCTTCACAAATTTTATAAGTATGGAATCAACAATGAATCATGAATTTGCTTGTGTTACTTTATTATATCCCTTCTAGTGAGCGCCAAAACCAATGACTTATATAATTTGACTTCATAACATTAAATAAACTTTTATAATAAAGTCAGATAAGTCATCATAATATTATGCACTTTTATAATTAATTATTATTAAAGTAATACTTTAATAATAATTAAAATTCCATAAATCCTACAATAATCAACTTTTATCAATTCCATCAGTACCAGAAGGTAGCCCATTGTTTCCTCTACTCACCAGGGTGCCTTACTAAAAATAGTAAGGTTGACCCCCAACACCCAACTGACTTACTAAAAATAGTAAGTGTATATAAACGGAGCCAGAAAACCTTGGAGATGATCACCTTAGAATATGCCAAAGAACTGGAGAGATAAACACTGCAAACTGCCATTTGGAGAACATATTAACACCCGCATTCCTCTAATCACCATCATTAGCCTACTGATGATAGGGTAATCCGCAAAACTCGGATGCTCGCTAAAAAGGGGACATTACAAGTGAATAAGAATAGGTGATTGACACGCAAATTGGAAAGATTATATGATAAAGTGGAAAGACCAAGGAATTGAAGATGCAATATGGATAAACACATCAGAAGCTGCAAAAGAAGGAACACCGTTAGAGAAGCTCTTAGAAGGCGCATGAGTAAGAGCTCATGTTTCTTTTGTTACCAAAGGTGTATGATATAAGGATAATTTAGGTTCACATGCAATCTTGCATCAACCAAAAAAATGTGTTAGTTTGGAAAAAATGGCAAAGTGTTACTTTGTGTCACCTTTGAGTGCATGCCTATTTTGTGTAGTTTGACATAGCCTACAAACATGCATATGTTTATTGTTTGTAATTGTCCGTGTGTTTGCTGTAGCATGTAGTTGTAATTGTTGTTTGTCTGAATAAGCTTGCAAATCTTTGCGCAAGAATTGATGGTCTTTTGTGCGAGTGTAACCTTGCAGAGATATGAGAAGCACTTTTAGAAGTCTGTGACATCTTCTAGAACATCAAAGCTTTCATTTGGGTTACCGCGTAGGTTGGTTTTTTTCTACAAAAGTAACAAGTTTGGTGAGAGTTCTTGGAGGAGTTAGTTTTTCACCATGCAAATACTGTGACGATTTGCTAGTCATTTGGAGAGATTACGTTAATGTACAGTAAGGTTCTTGACAGATATAAAGATCATGGCGCAAGGATATTTCAACAAATTTGTTGGTTGAAAAGTCTTGTTACATAGCCTTGCAAGGTCACAACTTCCTTGCCACTTGTCTCATGCACAGCTTGGTTTGGACACATATATTCTTGTGATGTATTATGGGGAAAATCTATTGCATTTAATTCCTTCAATCATGGGAAGCTACTATTGATTCATTTAATATTTCATGTGATGTAGTATGTCATGATGCATTAAGTTGTAACATGTTATAGTGCCTTGGAATTGTATTAGACATTTAATGTTCCTGGTGCACTAAGGTTGTTGAATGATGTTAGAGGGTTTCTGAGCATTATTATAAGTACGTGGATCTTTTGTAATTATAAGCATGCCCCTACCTCTGTACTAGGGATGGTGGAGCTGGAAAACAATACTAAGTGATTTTTCTCAGATAGCTATGCTAGCAAAGATCGCTAGTTAGCAAACAAAGATCTACAGATCTAATGTTGTAACACATCTCATTGGGAGATTGTTGTTGTTTGTCTGTGCACATTGTAATTCCTGTGATTGAAATCAAATAAAGATCTAAGTTGTGATTCTGCATTTTATTGCATATTCCACCATGTATTATGAGGGTTGTGTGGTCGAAGGCATCTCTTAGTTGAGACCCCTATATGTGCAAGCAACCAAAATAGTTTTAATATCTGTAATCCAGAAGTCATGCAGGATAGGAGGGGATTGGAAATAAAATTTACATGTAATATTATGGGCCTATTGGACGGCATTAAAGTCACAACCAATCATACCCTTCCTTTTGGTGTACGACCAAGAGACAACTATTCCTATGAAATATTTAGTACCAAATATAAGGGTCATAGTGGAGAAATGATTGGGGGATGATGAGAACATCACCGAATAGCTTATTCAATTAAATAATCTAGACGATGGTAGGGTGATATCATAATGGACAACTGAAGTCATGAAAAAGATAAGTATTAGCATGACAAACAACTGTGACGAATGATTTTCAAAGCTGGAGCATTAATTATGAAATATAAGAGGCACAAAATTAAACTAGGTAAGTGTTGACAAATCTTCCACGAGTCAAATTTTTTCTTGCCACTTGGAAAGTTCTCGTCTCTAGTTAAGGAAGGAAGAATTCATTGTTTTCCTTCGTTGTTTCTAAGGACTCAATTAAAGAAAATCTACGGACTCACTCAAAGGAAATTATCTACGGACTCACTCAGTCAGGCAAAAATCTACGAACTTGCTTAGTCAAATTTTCTACAGACTTAGTCAAGTTTGTAAAGCACTTAGGAGAAATTCGGAAAAGTTGCAAGAAGGCAGAAGACAAAAATCAGTGACCGTTGCAAAAAGTCCGGGTGCCTCCAATTTTTCCGAAGGGCACTGCTGGAGGCCACGTGGACTGACACTTGGACTGCCGGATGACACGTGCACTGCTGCTGAAGGACACGTGGACTGGTTGGCTGGCGGAGGACACATTGGAATCCCGAAAGGCATTTCATAAAAGCTAAGGCAAAGAGAATGATATATCCTTCGGACAAAAAGTCCGAAGGAATTTAGAAGTGGCTCAAGACAAGTCAAACAAAGAAGACCCCGGACTTTTCAAAAAGGCAAAGCCAAAGACAATTTCAAAAAGGCAAAATCAAAGACAATTGGAATCCTTCGGACTTTTTGTCCGAAGGAATTCGAAATGACTTACACACAGCAGAAATCTCGGGAAAAGTCAAAGAAGTTGCGAAAAAGCTTTGAAAGACGGAAAAACTAAGGTTATGAATTTCTTCGGACTTTTGTCTGAAGGAATTCCTTCGGACAAAAAGTCCGAAGAAATTCGGAAGTGTCCACGGAGGCGTTCAAAACAAAAAGGCCACAAGAAATAAAGCTTAGACAATCAAGAGAATAAACCACCAGAATATGACTCAGCAACCAATACAAAAGGGCCGACAGAGAAAAATGACAGAAATAAGCCCGTGAATATTTTTCGAAGAAAATATGACAGTTTTCGGTGACGTCCTGCAGGCCGTCATTTTTTTCTTGCAGGAAGTAACTGTTGAAATTTAAAAAGGTAGCAGAAAATCTGAAATAAATGGAAGCTGACTGTGCAAAAGGAACAAAAAATAGATAGTCCGACGAAGAATTGAATATGAAATCCTGCCGGAAATAGACACGATCAAAATTAGAAGATTTACATGCAAACGTTGGAGCTATTTTCGAACATCGGAGCTATTTTCAAATAAACGGTCAAAGTTTCAGTTGACTGATCATTAAAGCCCTGTTTGTCTTCATTCAACGCATGCATCCAAAGGACTAAATCCGGCTTCAACAGGAGTTCCGAGTTCATATTTGGAGTTGACTAATTAATCAAACGCCGCATCCACTAGAAAATTTCCATGCAAAAGGAGGTGGGACGATTCATGACAAGGATGAGTTGGCTTCATCAAACGAATAGGCTTCATGCAAGGACAAAGGAAAAATATGTTTTATTTTAAGGCCAAGTAAAGCTTGGAGTTAACAAAAGTAAATCTTTCTCTTCAAATTTATACGCCCATCTTTGGCCTCTTGTAATTTGCTATATAATGGCTTTCAGCGTTGATTAAAAATCATCCAATCTCTCTTGGTTAGACCAGACTCTGCCATTAAGAGTTGTGTAACCTCTTCGATCAATAAGGACTATACTTTCAGATTTCAAGCGTGGCATAGAGTATAATTCTTCAGCAATTTGCATAAGTGGTAGAGTTTTCTCCCTTCCAAAATTATGTTTCGTACCTAGTTGCTATATTGTCCTTGCGCAGGTCATGTTAAAGTGTTCTTTATTGTCTTTTGCTGAAACTGTAAGTGGATGTTAGGCGGCTGCAAAGTGTCTTTTATCAAACCTCTCTCCACCATTTCCCTCAGGGTTTAGTCATTGGACCGAACCTCTGCATGAAATACTTATGCACAAGTGATTAATTGAAGTCTAAGGTCTTCCTTCTCTCTTGTTCGCTCAATGTTCAAGGTTCTAAGCTGAGTAGGATCATAATTCTGGTGTATCACCCTCTTTTATGTAGGATTTCCCCTTTAAGTTTTCTTTCTCCCTTTTCCATGGTAGTCAGCAGCGTAGAGTAGGAATCTTCATCGATACATCATACAGGAACCAGCCTTCTCTGGAGGTTCTTCTCACTATTGAGGCACCCACCCTCGTGAGAAGATCCCATTGTTTCAGCCGGATAGAGGACTGGCCGTTTCGCGCACATCCTCGAATCAGGGCGCAGCTCCAGGTTGACAACAGTAAGTTCAAAGTTTTTTCGCTTAGACCCTTTAAATTTTTAAAAACATTTGAAAATGGAGAAATCAAGTTAGAAAATTTGAATGGAACATTGCTTAAAAGGCATAGGGAACATCTCTAAACTAAAATTGTATAAAATGAAGACTAAAATTTTTAATCTGGTTGAATCAAGCCAAGTGATGCCATGGTGAAAGGTCCCACCATTCAAAGAATAAAGGTACAATCAACCATAAATACAAAGGAGAAGGTTGTCAAATACAATTATTTTTAGACCTAACACCCCCCTCCCAATCGTACACCCCCTTCAGACTAAAATGTATGCTCAACTCAGCCCAGCCATATGACCAACCTAACATAACCACAACATAAGTTCTACCCCTTGTGAATTCATCCAACTGTACATTGAATTATTCTCCTGCTTGTTGTACATTCCCCTGCAATCATACACTCAACCCACTCTCCAGTAGCATCGTACGTCCCCAACCCTTTAATGGTTACATCCATATACCCATTCCACCCTTCAAAGTAACATACGTTGACCAGTTGGACTTCCATCGTATGACCTCCCAAACACAGGGTTCTTCTATCACCACCTCCACCATGGGTTCCTCCCTAGTTGTATGCCATGTGTCGCACATTAACCCTCCAAACACCATTCTGTGCATCCAATTTGATAATGCAGCATCGTATGGCCCATTAAACCCTGTGGTTTCAATACAACCTCCATTTTCACTCTTCTATTTATAGGGTTTACAGAGCTTGTACCGTGATAAAGACAATGTATTGAAAAAAATCAGGGTTTTGCTTCCAACGAAATCACGAAATCTGCTAGATGGGTTTTCAGTTGCAGCCCTAACATCAAAATAACCTTTCTCTCGAGGTTTTGGCAAAGTGTAAGATATTAAAGGGCTAAAAAACATTGTCAGAGAGTCAACAACAAGAGGATTTTAGTAAATATTTTTCCAACAACTCTAGATTTGCTGCCATAATCATGGCTGGAAAAAACTACAGCCCTCCAACATCAATAGTAACATCTTCTACATGACCAAAGAATGCTTTGGATACGACATTAAAAAAGTTTGGAATGGTTAGGGAAGGTCATATAGTTCCTAAACCAACCACTGTGACTATTCCAAAGTTGGTGCAAACTTCTTTGGTAGTGGGCACAAGTTCGTGATAGGCTTCTGCAACGGGCACAAGTTCGTGATAGGCTTCTGCAAAGGGCACAAAAAAGCAAAAAGTTGGTGACTTCACCCCATAGATTAAAGCCAGTCTGCTGCCCACACCTAAAACTCTTACATGGGAGAGCCTTCCAGCCATAGAATCCCACGTGTTGAGCCAATAACCCAAAGACCATGAATTGAAACTCGCATTGCAGAGAGGAGTGGACATGGTGTTGCAAATGCCCAATTTCAGCATGACGGGATTTTAACTCGATCTGGTTTGAATGGTCTCTAGCTATATTCTAGATATTTGATGTTTGTTCGCTCATTACATGGATACATAAGTCAAAATCACTTACGAAGCAAACAAGTTTACACGGTTCTTTTATGTAGCTTCCCATGGGGAATCCATAAGCAAGCCAACAAGTCATCCTCAGGTTACCTAGGCCCAAAAAGACTATGTAGTATAACAAGTATGCCAGTCAAATTTGTGCATAAAGCAGTTTGATCGCATATGGACCAAGGGGCATTGAGGTATCAAAAAAGAATATTTGGCTTTAGACAAGTGGTGTTGTGTCCTTGATGTGATTCACAGTTGGTTGGTAGGATCCACTCAAGAATCAAATATTGCAATTATGATGGCATGTTATATGCTCAGCCTTAGGAGAGGAGAAATCTATAATTGAGGGGAGGTTTTATCAACCCACATTCATAAGTTTCTTTCCTTAAAATACAAAGGTTTGTATATGATGCAACATGTTATTGGGCTCTTCCCATACGTAATTAATTTACAGCCACCAGCTAAGGGACACTTCACTTCTGACAGTTCTTATTACTCCATTTGGCCATCAATGTTCTATTGGAAGAATCCTTGCATTTCCTTCGCTGATGAGGATCACAAACATATGGAAACAATGACGAAAAGGAAACCAACCATAGATTTGCCCACATCAAAGGAGGATGAATAAGGGTTAAAATCAAAGGAGGATGGAGACTGTGATGGTAACTAGGATGGGCTTCCAGATCCTCATGTTTGCACCTTTTCTGAGTTAACAAGGTCACTGCCTCACCTATTGGGAATGTCGAGCAACAAGCAGAAGAACAATAGGTTGAAGGTTCGTTGAATCAACTTGGTGAACTAATTTGTATGGATTTGGATATTTCGATGAGCCCCTTGGTCCCACCATCAATAGATCAAGCTCTAATAGTGTAGCTCAAGTTATGTTGGCCATTACCCTTGACTTCCATTTGAATGCAAGTCCTTCTAAGATAGGACCACCTAAGTCTTAATTTCTTGAGCCTCATCTGAACCCAAATGTTGCCAACCCTATTTGACCGTCTCACTCACAGGTTATGGGACCCATGGTCCAAACACTTTAGGGCATTCGTGATGTCGTGGGATAGTTGGATCATGGATGTAATTGGTGGGCCACCCCAATCTCAAGTAATTTTGGATGTTTTGGTTTGATTGCAGAAGTTCATGCACAAGGATTGTCATCTAGCTTTCACTTGGATCTACATTAATCAAGGTTGCCCTGACGTCAACACTCCTGAGATGCATGCACAATGACTACCCACTTAGGCTCCCTCTTTTGTTACTTCTCCTCTACCAAATATATTAGAGTCCCTCGTCACTATTAAGGATGCCTTTTGGCATCATACTTGTTACCCCAATCAAGGATGTGTCAACAAAATCAATTGGAGTAAGGGTACAATGTTATTTCCAACATTTATGAGGTTTAGACTCGAATGGATGATCAACATGGCCAATTCCAAGAGAAGTTGAGCCAACAAACTCAGCTTATGTAGGAACATGCACAAAATGTTGCAAATGTTGAAACGGAAATAGTTACCATATCAGGTAAATGGAGAGAAATGCAATAGTAACTCACTCAAGGATAAGCCAAGTTTTAGGAATCTGTCTACATACTCGAATGTTCATGGGAATGTGAACTTGTGGCAACCTAAAATTTGCAATTACATACCAATGAAGTGTATGCCCTTTGCACAAAACACCAGTAGCTTAAGTTGGAGCACGTCGCTTCTTTTGGATCTGCTCCAACTAGTATTTCTCGTAGCTCCCCTCCAACTAATGCTTCTATTATTTCCAAGAATGTTTTCATCTGCCCCTCCATCTTAATTAACTATTTTGTGGGTGTTGTCAAAGGGGGCTATAATGTAGACGGTATTTAATAAATAATGTAATTGTTAATTCTTGTTATGTTGATTCTTGTTGGAATTTAGTAGTATCGAACTTCATGTTGAGTAAGTGGTTGGAGTAACTACCAATCTTCGCATTTTGGTATTAATATAACATTTTGTAAGGGAAAGGGCGCTTGTTTTAGGTCTTCTTTAACTGTTGTGAGTGTTGTCGAGTGGTACACGACCTATTTAGATGGGGGCTAATGTAGACGAAATTTAATAAATAAAGTAATTGTTAATTCTTGTCATGTTAATTCTAGTCGACTTTAGGAAGTACCAAACATCATGTTATGTAAGTGTTTGGAGTAACTACCAACCATCAAATTTTGGTATTTGAATGGCATAATGTTGTATGGGAAAGGGCACTTGTATTAGATCCTCCCTAGCCTATATGAATTGTAATGAGAATTATCTTGATGAATACAAAGCTGATATTATTTTGACACTTTGTTGTGCCATCGTATGTTATGCAATTACTATTTTGTATATGTTGTTATTTGTAGAACTAATATCTTTGTATTCATTCTACAGAAGGTACTTCACAAAGATAGATTTGAACAGTGAATATACCATATCAGAATTAGAGAAGGTGATGAGTGGAAGACCACGTTCAAGACAAGGGATGGGTTGTATGAGTGGTTGGTTATGCCATTGAATTGTCAAATGCACCTAGCACATTCATGACTCATAAATGAATTGTTGAAGCCTTAATTGGGTAACTTTTTCATTGTATATTTAGATGACATTTTGATTTTCACTAGTACAAAAGAAGAGTCTTTGTTGAATTTGAGACAAGTATTGCAAACATTGAAGGAAAAAAGTTACTAGTCAACTTCAGATTTTCAACTTCACCGAGCACATTCATGAGACTCATAAATGAAGTGTTCAACCCTTACTTGGGTAACTTTGTCATTGTATATTTAATAACAATTTGATTTTCAGTAATACAAAAGAACATTTGTTGCGTTTAAGACCAGTATTGCAAAGTATCACAAAATGGGTTGAGAATAGACCCGAAAAAACTTAGAGCTATTGTGGATTGGCTATCACCTAGGAGTATGTTTGAAGCAAAGAAGCTTTCATGGGTTAACCAGTGTTTATCATAAGTTCATTAAAACCTTTAGCAGAATTTGTGAACCCGTTATAGACACAATGAAAGGTGATAGGAAAGAGTTTAACTGGGTTGTTTCAGCAGAGAATAATTCTTAGATGTTGAAGAATAAGGCGATGAAACAACCATTGATAGCATTGTTGAATTTCAACAAAGTGTTTCAAATTAATTGTGATGCTAGTAACATTGCTTACATTAATGAGAAGTTGAATGAAGCAAAAAAGTAGTCTATTTATGATCAAGAGTTTTAGGTTATAATAAAATCTCTCAAGAAGTGGAAGCATATTTTCTGCCCAGAGAGTTTGTGTTGTACAAGATCATCAAGCATTGTAGTTCATAAAACAGCCAAGGTAAATTAAATCAAAAGCATAATGAATGGGTTGAGTTTGAGTTACTTCAAAGTTACTCATTTATTTTGAAGCATAGAAGTGGCAAGTCCAATAAACGTGTAGATGCATTGGGTAGGAGAGTTCTTATGATGAATGAAATGAGAGTTGAAGTAGTTGGGTTTGACTCAATGAGGGAGATGTATAAATAAGATTTGTGAGAAATTAAAGAAGTAAAGCAGAAGTACCATGTTTATGATCTAGAGTTTTATGCTATGATACAAGCTCTCAAGAAGTAGAAGCATTAGTTTTTGCCCAAAGAGTTTGTGGTGTACATAGATCATCAAGCATTGCAGTTCATAAACAACTAAGGTAAGTTAAATCAAAAGCATATGAAATGGGTTGATTTTATTCAAAGTTACTTAGTTGTTTTGAAGCACAAAAGTGGCAAGTCCAATACAATTGTAAATGCGTTGACTAGGAGATTTCTTGTGATGCATGAAATAAGATTTGAAGTAGTTGGGTTTGACTCAATGAGGGAGCTATATGAAGAAGAGTTGTATTTTCATGATGCATCGGCCACATGCATGAATCCAACGCCATTCATAGAACTCTGTGTTTGGACTATTTGTCGAAAGATGGTTTATTGTTCAAGGGACAAAAATATATATACCTCAAAGATCCATGAGGGAAAACTTGATAAGGGAGAAGGATAGTGGAGGATTGGCTTGTCACTTTGGTGTGGATAAAACTTAGCATAGCTAAGCGAAATTTATGATTGGTCAAGGATGAGTGCTGATGTGAGAAATTCTGTACAAGGATGTAGAGTTTGCCAACATACCAAGGGCAAACGTTAAAATGCAAGTTTATATCGGCATTTGCCAATACCAAAGAGGCGATGAAAGGAGATAAGTACATATTTTGTTCTTGGGTTTCCAAAACCACAAAGAGGCAATGATTCTATCTTTGTCATTGTTGATATGTTTTAAAAGATGGCACACTTTGTAACATGCAAGAAGACAAGTGATGACACAAACATTGTCAATTTGGTTTTGAAAGAAGTGGTAAGATTGCATGGTTCGCCAAATAACATTGTCTTGGATAAGGTGGGCACTTTTGGAGAACATTGTGGAGAAAGTTGGGCACTAAGTTGAGTTTTAGTTTAGCCTATCATCCTCAAACATGTGTAAAAAGGTAGTTAATATAAGCCTTAGAAATGTGTTAAGATGCTTGGTAGGGGACAAACCTAAATAGTGGGATACAACTTTGGAAAAATCCGAGTTTGCTTACAACCAAAGTCAAAGTTCAATTTGGACTTCAAGTTTGAGTTTTTGAGTCCAATGAGGATAAAGTTCAATTTAAGTTTGTCAATGGATAAAGTTCGAAAAAAATCCCATTACGTTCGAACAATAGATTTGTTTTTTAAGTAGCTTTAAAAATAATGCGAAAGCGTGTCAAATACATAAAAACATATAAAGTATATCAAATTACAATATTAAAGAAACTTTTTAAAAAACTAATAGTCTCAAAATATAAAACATGTAAAGTTGAATTCTTAAACATCATACAAACTACACCCCATGGCCTTATAGGCTACTTGCTACATCTAAAAGTTCCATATCATCAAAAGCACTTGGCTCATCAACACCACCATCATCACTCGATTCATCACAACATAAGTTAAGATCATCTACATCCTCCAAGTAATGTGTTGGGGTTGTGAAGAATTTTTTTTGCCATTTTTCTCATGAACATCTACAAATTAATGCAAATATAAACAAGAGATCGTAATTTTCTCCACAATAACTTGTTTCTTTTCTTAGATTAAATGTGATCAAAATATCTCTATTTATTTTCACAAGTTAATGCACTTGCTCCTTGACTCAATATTCGAAAGAGCAAAGCATTTTAGTTCTGAGAAACTTGATCCATAAAAATTCCACCATTTGTATGTTTAAAGACATGGCCTATCATACTTGGCTCCCTATTTTGCAAATAGCCCTTCTTACACTCAGAATGCCCTTGTTCCACCTCTTATCATACATGAAACCATAGACTTTGTAAAAATCCTACTAATGGCTTCATAATGTCCCCTTAAATGACTTTGAAATTGCTATCTATCTATATGAAAGAGCCTAGGCTCTAGATAACAAGTAGTTGTGCTTATGCATTTTATTGCATATTCCACCATGTATTCTGAGGGTTGCGTGGTCTAAGGCATCTCTTAGTTGAGACCCTTATATGTGCAAGTTACCAATATAGTTTTAGTAGATGTAATCCAGAAGTCATACGATATAGGTGGGGATTGGAAAGAATATTTACATGCAATATTATGGGCCTATCGGACAGCATTAAAAATCACAACCAATCATACCATTCCATTTGATGTACAACCAAGAGACAACTGTCCCTATGGAATATTTAGTACCAAATATAAGGGTCACAGTGGAGAAATGATTGGGGGATGACGAGAACCTCACCAAATAGCTTATTCAATTAAATAATCTAGATGAACACGGGATGTTGGCACAATGGGCAACTAAAGTCATGAAAAAGAGAAGGAAGTATTGGCACGACAAACACTTGTGACGGATGAACTTCAAAGCTGGAGCACTAGTTCTAAAATTTAACAAGAGGCAAGAAATTAAACCAGGTAAGTTCAAAGTGTTTTGGCTTAGAACCTTTAGATTTTTATAAACATTTGAAAATGAAGCAGTCAAGTTAGAAAATTTGAATGGAACATTGCTTAAAGGCACAGCAAACGTCTCTCTAAATTGAAATTATATAAAATAAGGACTAACAATATTAATTTAGTTGAATTAAACCAAGTGATGCCATGGTGGAAGTGCCCACCATTCAAAGAATAAAGGTACATTCGATCATAAATACAAAGGAGAAGGTTGTCAAATACAATTCTTTTCGGACCGAGCACCCCACTCCCAATCATACACCCCTTTCAGTCTACTGCAATGTATGCTCAGCTCATCCCAGCCACACGACCAGCCTAGCATAACCCCAACGTGCACTCTACCCCTTGTGAATTCATCCAACTGTATGCCTAATTCTTTTATTGCTTGTTTTGCATTCCCATGTAGTCATACACTCACCCCACCCTCCAACAACATTGTATGTCCCCCACCCTTCAACAGTTGCATCCATATATTCATTCCACCCTTCAAAGTAACATACATTGACTAGTTGGACTTCCTTCTGCCGTGCAACCTCTCAAATGTAGGTTTCTTCTATCACCACCTCCACCGTGCATTCCTCTGGGGTCATATGCCCTGTGTCGTACGTTAACCTTCCAAACACCATTTTATGCATCCAATTTCATAATCCAGCACTGTATGGCCCATCAAAACCTATGGTTTCAATCCAACAACCTCCATTTTCACTCTTTTATCATAGGGTTTATAGATCTTGTACCGAGACAAAGGCAATGTATTGGAAAAAATCAAGTTTTTGCTTCTGGCCTAAATCATAAGGTTCGAGTTTGAGTTTGGGTTCAACAAGGATAAAACTCAGTTCAAGTTCACCAATGGATAAAGTTTGGGAAAAAATTGCCATAAATTTTGAACCATAGAAAAACATAATATATATATATATAAATAAGTCAAATCAGAATATTAAGGTACTATTGACCATTTTTGGTCCTGCAGGCCAAAATCGGTCTCCTTCTTCCCCTATTGTTCTGAGCCATAAGTCGTGAATTTGGTTTGCACAAGCTTTTCGGAAAGGGAATGGACCAGTTCAAAGAATGCAAGGCTTTTACAAAGCTCTTCGGACATTTTGTCTGAAGAAATTCACAAGGAAAGAGACCAAAATTTTCAAGACACTTTTCCTTAAGGTTGGAAAAGGTGGTTCAATGTCGGGGTTCAACGACATGATCTTTCCAAGAGCTTTTAACTTTGAGATATTGAACCGTTGAACCACGGTCGGTTCAAACGGTCGGTTCAAATGGTCGATTCAAGCGATCGGTTCAAACAGTCGGTTCAAGCGGTCAGTTCAAACAGTAGGTTCAACGATACATTTAATTCACAAGGAAATTGAATGAACACGACTCCTTGCAGAACACAGTGTTGAACCATTAAACCGTTGAACCATTGAACTCCAAAAAAGGGTTCAGGTTCAATCGAAAGGTTCAAAGGGGCCTTTCAAGACCCAAAGGGCCCTCGCAGAAGGCAGTGAGCAAACTCATTAAAGAGCAAAGGGCAAAGGATTCCTTTGGATTTTCTGTCCAAAGGAAATCCACGGCAAAATGGCAAAGGCAAATTCCTTCTGACAAAAGTCCGAAGGAATTTGTCCGAAGAAAATGACAGACCAAAAGAAAGAAGTGTTGAAACATGAAGGAAACATTTCCTTCGGGCAAAATGTCCAAAGGAATTCCTTCGAACATTTTGTCCGAAGGAATTGAGAAGCCAAGGCAGCCCGAAGGAGCCCGAAGGGCAAGTACCCTTGCGGGGGACTCTCGTTTGCCAAAAGGGGGACCTTTTCCAAACTCCAAAGGGACACCTTCTCTTTGAGAGGGTTCAACGACAAAAGGTCGATGGAATCGTGAAGAATAAAGCCGAAGGAATTACCAAAGTGGTGACGGGCCCGAAGACGTCAAATTCAGCATCGCGAACTAGCCGTTGGAATTCAAACGTCCGATGACGTCCCCACAGACGTCAAATTTAGGACAATGGAATAGCCGTTGGTTTTCAAATGGCAACGAGCGTGCGAACGTCAACTTTACAGCAAATGAAATAACCGTTGATCTTTAAATGCTTGAACGCGAACCTGAAGAAATTCAAATGCCTTGAGGCAAAAAGGAAGAGACCGCCGAGAAAGGAGCCCGAAGAGCAAAGGATTGACATAAGATAGCCCCAAGGGCCGAAAGAGCTAGGAAAAGACAAAAGCTAAGAGTAAACTCAGCGACCCACCGAGAAAGGAGCCCGAAGAGCCAAGCGCAGACATGGATAGAGAGACCCAAGTGGCAGGAGAGACGTCGGAAGAGGAGTTATGCCAGTGGTTGTAATAGTCTTTACGAAATGGCCATCAAGGAGTGCAAACAGTGAATGGCGCGACCTGTTTTTCCTCATTTTGCATTAATGAGTAGACAACCGCGTGAATTTCTTTAAGAAGCGGTCTTGTATTCAAATAGAAAGATGCGACCCATGCTTTCACAATGACGTTTAATATAATTTAAACGCCAAAGTCAAGACTTGGACTGCCACAGCATGGCTTCCTTCAGCGACTTCCTCTTCCCAATGTATTCAACGCAGCATGGGCTACTTGTTTTGAAAGGTGCCAAAGTTTTTTCTTTTATGCTATATATTCTAATCTCTCATTTTGTAAAAAGATATCTCTCAACTTGTAAGGCGGAGCTCTGTCGAAATTTACCTTGAATCCAATAAAAAGCATTTTTGCCTCCATTTGAGCTTGCACTTTTGCATATGTCTATGGCTTTGTCTTGTGTTAAGTCATTTTCCTTCATACTTTCACAGAATGATTCCAGCATGTCTAATGTATTGTGAGTTCTTTTGCAGGTCAGCAAGAAGTGTCCACAGCAGAGTATAGGCACATGTGAACAGGCTGCCATAGTGTGTCTTAGAACACCTCTAGTAGTTCTTCCTCCCTATATCTCTAGAGGACCCCTTAGCTCACTGATGCAGAAGAGTTTCTCTTGTCAAATGCAGTGTATATCAGCTTGTTCTTGGTGGAAAGTGTATGTTCAAGCTAAGTAGATCAACCATTTTTGGCGCATCACCGTTTAGTTTAGGTTCTGTTTTTAGTAATCCTTCTCTCTTTTCACCCCCCATTATTAGCAGTAGGAAATCCAGGACCTCAGAGATGCATCAAAGGGAGCTAGCCCTTATCTAGAGATTCTCCCCTCAGTTTTTCCTAGACCCACAGCAAGAGGGCAGTCTCCATTGTGCTGCGTGAAAGAGAGAAGCTCAGCGTTCTTTCGAGGGTGCAATCCACAGCGTCAACAGTTTTTGGCACACCCAATGGGACCCATTTTAATGCTCAAAAAAGTTCTAGGATTGGTGTTGGTCCTATTACAGCAAAAATGAACCACTAATCCAGCATCTAACTAGGCGATTGTGGGACTAGTTTTTATCCAAAGAGTTGAAGAATCTTGGTGTGTTCTTCAACCAACCAGCGTTTGGAGTCTTTTTCATCAACACCAATGGCGACTCCAAGTTGAATCAGCTGGTTAAGCAATCCTAGTGCCATCAAGAAATCACAGTTTGGTATGTATAATTCCATTGCTCAGAAGCATGGGCCTTGTGTTCCTTTATATAGTTTTGATCAAGCTCAGGTTGTTCATGGAATCACCTCAAGCAACAAGGATGCATATGGTTATGAGTTTTGCCCTTTGCAGGTTGGTGAAACATTGTGGGCTTTGCCTCTTCCTCCTCAGTTTGAGCAAGTCCTTGGCCAGCCTGGCTATGATCCTTACCAGCCTTGTGTTGATCCTTATCAAGTCCAATATGCCCAGTCTCAGCCCTGTCATGAGCTATATCAATCTTATGCCCAGTCTTCTCAATGTGTTACTTCTCCTACTCAACCTAATCTTTTTGCCAATCAACCCATTTCCACCTTCAAACAAGCACTGCTGGGGTATGAAAAGTATGTAGTGGAGCTTGACACTAGAAGGGGATGTGGCCAAGAAATTCCTGATCATTTCATCCATCAAGTGAGAAATGCATTAGATCTGGTTAAGAGTGAATGGACTCCTATTGAAAGAGCCAATTGGCAACGGCTTACAAATGAGATGTTGGATGTGGGTGGTTTGATTGCATCTTTGGAAGAGACGTTGAGTATTCATGAGAGGCAGTCTTACCAAGTCTATCAACCTGCATACCCGCTGCCCCAAGTTCCATATCAGCCGTACGCAACCCCTACTCATGAGCCAAGTCAAGCCTGTCAAAGTCCTTTCCCCAATCATGTTGAGGTGAGTTTTGAAACAGTAAATCTTGTGTTTAAGGCCAATCTTGATAAGCAGATTGAATTGACAAATCTTCACAAGCAGCAGTCTATGTTGGCAGCAAGGGAAGTGGAATCCAAACCCTCACTACCCTCTCACATCGCAACCCCATCACCCCAAATGGAGATTTTCAATCCTAAGATCATGAGCTGGAGTAAAGTAGTTGAGTCATGGAGCAGCAAGGAGGAGAAAGACATTGTCCGAGAGTGGGAGGTACAAAATAAGGCTAGTCCTTCTCAAGTCCCTCCCACCCTTCTTCAAGGAGCTTCTTGTACTCCATGGCAGCCTTCATGCACTCCCCATTTCCATGATGATTCCTATGAGCTCCAAGAAAGACTCTTTCAAGAAAATCTAGCTAAGCAAATTGAGGAATTAGAGGCAAAGGTGAGATTGCTTAGTGAAAGAGAGATGGAAGTTTCAAACCTTAAAGAGGAGCCTACGCCAAAAGACACCCCTTCTACCAATCCTCAAGTTAATTTCGATATTGATGAAGTGTTGATCAAGTGGAGAGAAGAAAATCAAGTGATTTTGGCCCAAGGTCTGCCCCCATTTTCTCATAAGTTTTCAAAAAGATCCCCTACTTCCATTCCCAACCTGATTTTGACAATCCTTGTGTTCCACCTCCTTGCCTAGTAAATGAAGAATGTTTCTCGTGTTGAGGAATCCATCTTGAAGGAAGCAAGTGAAGAGGAGTATGCTCAGTTCATGACTGATCAGGGAGACTTCATGAGTGTAGACGAGGAGGAGATCACCATAGGTACCTTTGATGAACAAGAAAACAAGTCACAAGCTTTTGCCTCTATCTCTAATGAGGAAGAGATGATCTTTGACTCTTTTCTCACTTTGCAAGACATCATGGAGGAGCATGGACAGATTCTTGATCATGTTTTGAATGATTTGTTTGAAGTCATTGGGGCAGGTACACTCTTCTTCAAGGAGGCTATGAGCTGGCTAAGGGTGGAGAAGGTAGCATTGGGACTCAAATTTTAAGTATGCAAAGGGGCTGCAAGCTTTCAGATTTATCCTTTCAAGAGGTTGGTGAATCTGAAGATGATATTTTTGAAGTCATCAAGGAGGACCATGTTTTGAAAGAGGCAAATGAAGAAGAGAGGATCCAATTTGCAGTTGATCAAGAAGCTCTCATGGATGACAATGAGGAAGAAATCATCATGGATGCTCTTTTTGAAGACATCATCAACAATGGAGAAGACACAGGTCATGCATACATGCAGATGTTCCAACAATATGAAGAGGAAAGTAAGCATGGTGAGCTCTCTCCTCTCTTGTTTGATGAACTTCCTCGTTGCTTTGATGAGGAGGATGACCATGCCATGGAACCCAAGTTGGAGGAGGATCAGGAGGATGTCTTTGAACAGCTAGAGACTCTGATTTTTGAGCAAGAAAAGGAGAGACCTGTTCATCTTGAGGAAAGCTTTGAAGAAGAGAGCCTTGAACGAGAAGGTGATGTCCTGTGGGATGAGCCATCAGTTTGTGATCTCATTTCAGACATCAAAACAGTCACCCTTCTTCAAGAAAGCCATGATGAAGTAGAGGATCAGTTTGACAGAGTTTTCAACGAAGCAGAAGGGAACAAGTCGATCCATGATGCATATCAAGGGGATTATGAGCTAGGTGATCCCTATGGTGATGAGCTAGCAGCCATCGACTTCTTGGTGAGATACACTAGCATGAAGGGCCAGCATTTGGCAAGCTTCCAAGAGCAAGATGAATACATATATGTTGGAAGCATGTTTGCCCCCGATTCATTTGGATACAAGCCAATCAAGGTGGCAGACAAGAAGAGCAAGTCACCAAGTCTCCTTTCCATTCAGCCACTTGTATGGCACCATAAGTTTTCTTGCCATGAAGGAGACTTAAAAAAATTTCCCTTTGATCCAGGTGGGAGGCAAATGTATCTATTTAGCTGTACATAATAGTTTGCTTTCAATTGTGTGTCTTTCATTTTCCCTAAGTGTTGTTTGCACGTGTGTGTGTTTTTTAGCCTTCGTTGTGTGTGTTCTCCTTTGTGTTTGAAGTAAATTTTTGCTGGTTCTTGGATCTCTCGAGGATGTTGCTAACTTTTTCCAAGCTGCGTTCTGACTCCGTGCCCAATGGACTTTGAGGCTACTGGTTTCTAAGCATAGCAGGCATGCTTCCCCTGGGAATCGCCAATTTGTTGACCATTTTTGGTCCTGCAGGCCAAAATCGGTCTCCTTATTTCCCTGTTGTTCTGAGCCATCAGTCGTGAATTTGGTTTGCACAAGCTTTTCAGAAAGGGAATGTACCAGTTCAAAGAATGCAAGGCTTTTACAAAGCTCTTCGGACATTTTGTCCGAAGAAATTCACAAGGAAAGAGACCAAAATTTTCAAGACACTTTTCCTTAAGGTTGGAAAAGGTGGTTCAACGTCGGCGTTCAACAACATGATCTTTCCAAGAGCTTTGAACTTTCAACTTTGAGATATTGAACCGTTGAACCACGGTCGGTTCAAGCAGTCGGTTCAAACAGTCCATTCAAGCGGTCGGTTCAAACGGTCGATTCAAACAGTAGGTTCAACAATACATTTAATTCACAAGGGAATTGAATGAACACGACTCCTTGCAGAACACAATGTTGAACCGTTGAACTCCGAAAAAGGGTTCAGGTTCAATCGAAAGGTTCAAAGGGGCATTTCAAGACCCAAAGGGCCCTCGCAGAAGGCAGTGAGCAAATTCATTAAAGAGCGAAGGGCAAAGGATTCCTTCAGATTTTCTGTCCAAAGGAAATCCACGGCAAAATGACAGGCAAATTCCTTCAGATATTTTGTCCGAAGAAAAGAACCGACCAAAAGAAAGAAGCGCTGAAACATGAAGGAAACATTTCCTTCGGGCAAAATGTCCGAAGGAATTGAGCCAAGACAGCTCGAAGGAGCCCGAAGGAGTCCGAAGGGCAAGTGCCCCTGCGGGGGACTCTTGTCTACCAAAAGGGGGACCTTTTCCAAACTCCGAAGGGACACCTTCCCTTTGGGAGGGTTCAACGACAAAAGGCCGATGGAATCGCGAAGAATAAAGCCGAAGGAATTACCAAAGGGGTGACGGGCCCGAAGACGTCAAATTCAGCATCGCGAACTAGCCGTGGAATTCAAACGTCCAATGACGTCCCCACAGACGTCAAATTCGGGACAATGGAATAGCCATTGGCTTTCAAATGGCGACGGGCGCGCGAACATCAACTTTACGGCAAATGAAATAACCGTTGATCTTTAAATGCTTGAACGCGAACCCGAAGAAATTCAAAGGCCTTATGGCCAAAAGGAAGAGACCGCCAAGAAAGTAGCCCGAAGAGCAAAGGATTGACAGAAGATAGCTCCGAGGGCCGAAATAGCCAGGAAAAGACAAAAGTTGGGAAAAGACAAAAGCCAAGAGTAAACTCAGCGACCCGCCAAGAAAGGAGCCCGAAGAGCCAAGCGCAGACCCAGAAAGAGCGGCCCAGGTGGCAAGAGAGACGTCAGCAGAGTTATGCCTGTGGTTGGAACAGTGTTTACGAAATGGTCATCAAAGAGTGCAAACAGTGAATGGCGCGGCCTATTTTTCCTCATTTTGCATTAATGAGCAGACAACCGCATGAATTTCTTTAAGAAGTGGTCTTGTTTTCAAATAGAAAGACGCGACCCATGCTTTCACAATGACGTTTAATATAATTTAAATGCCAAAGTCAAGACTTGGACTGCCGCAGCATGGCTTCCTTCAGCGACTTCCTCTTCCCAATGTATCCAACGCAGCATGTGCCACTTGTTTTGAAAGGTGCCAAAGTCTTTTCTTTTATGCTATATATTGTAATCTCTCATTTTGTAAAAAGATATCTCTCAGCTTGTAAGGTGGAGCTCTGCCGAAATTTACCTTGAATCAAAAAGAAGCATTTTTGCCTCCATTTGAGCTTGCACTTTTGCATGTCTATGGCTTTGTCTTGTGTTAAGTCATTTTCCTTCATGCTTTCACAGAATGATTCCAGCATGTCTAGTGTATTGTGAGTTCTTTTGCAGGTCAACAAGAAGTGTCCATAGCAGAGAATAGACATATGTGAACAGGGTGCTATAGTGTCTTAGAACACCTCTGGTATTTCTTCCTCCTTGTATCCAGAGAACCCCTTAACTCACTGATGCAGAAGAGTTTCTCTTGTCAAATGAAGTGTATATCAGCTTGTTCTTGGTGGAAAGTGTATGTTCAAGCTAAGTAGATCAACCATTTTTGGTGCATCACCGTTTAGTTTAGGTTCTGTTTTCAGTAATCCTTCTCCCATTTCACCCCCCCATTATTAGCAATAGAAAATCCAGGACCTCAGAGATGCATCAAAGGGAGCTAGCCCTTATCTAGAGATTCTCCCCTCAGTTTTTGCCAGACCCACAGCAAGAGGGGAGTCTCCATTGTGCTGCATGGAAGAGAGAAGCTCAACCTTCTTTCGAGGGTGCAATCCATAGTGTCAACAAATACTTTTTGAGAAACCAAGTGTCTCATAATCAAAAACTGTAATGTAAAACATGTAATACTAAGTTCTTAAGCTTCATACGTGTTATACATCAAAAAAGTTCTAAATCATCAAAAAATTATACACTATATGGCTTTATAAGCTACTAGCTGCATCAAAAAGTTCCATATCATCAAGAGCACTTGGCTCATCGACATCATCATCATTAAATTCATCACAAAGAAAGTTAGGGTCATGTTTCCTCCAAATCAGCTACAACAGGTTGTGGTTGTTAAGAAGAAGATTCATTTGTCATTTTGTTTATGCACATCTGCAAATTGTTGCGAACATAAACAAGAACTAACTTTTCAGAACATAACATGTTTCCTTTTTGGATTGAATGTAGTCAAAACACCTCCAATTTCTTTCACAATCTGATAGACTTGATCCTTGACTCAAAATTTGAATAGCAAAGCATTGTAGCTCATTTGCACTTGTTCCATAAGATTTCCACCATTTGTAACTTTCAAGATGCAACCTATCATACATGGCCCTTGTTGTTCCAAATACACCTGATTGCTCTCAAAATGCCCTTATTTGGTCTTTGATTATACATACAAGTTCAAGATTTGGCAGAAGCCTATCAATGGCATCATAAAGTCCACTCATGACTTTATAATCATTGTCTATATCTATATCAAAGAGTTTAGGCTCTAGATAACAAGCTACTGCATGCAAAAGGGTGTGCATCATTTTTTATCTTACATCTATCACATCCCATATTTCTTTGTAATCAGTCTCCACATCATTGAAAACCTTTAGAATGGATACCTTACAATGATCCATAGCCTCATAAAGCACACCAAGACAAGAGGTGTCACCATTAACCATGTGAAGCACATCAACAATAGGTTCACATATTTTTAGAACTTTGTTTGCACTTTCCCACAAAGTGGGGTTTTAAATGATTTGCTTTGTTTTCTTTCTTTTAGGCCTTTCCTTTAGGGCTTGTTGAAAGTGCAAATTTTTTCCACTCATTACAACAAATCACTAACCTTATTGTTGTTTTCTCTTCAACCACTCTTTTTAAAGTGATATAAATGTTGACCATTTTTGGTCCTGCAGACCAAAATCGGTCTCCATTTTCTTTTCCTTCCATTTCCACGCTCAAACATGAAGGATAATGCAGAAGTATACTTCTGCAACTCGTTTTTTCTCTTGGCATGCAAAAAGGGTTAACTTCAAGCATTTGCAAGAATAGGCAGGGTTGCAAGGAGCGATTATACAGGAGTTTGCAAAAGGTGCTAGCTTCATGAGATTTCCCAAAGTTGAGTGTAAGTTCCATGTCTCAAACGTCTAAGGAGCTCCATCATGTGTTCTCGGGTTTGACAGAGCAAATAAACTGTTTCGGAGTACTTTTATTGGCAAAATAAACCAAGTTCAGAGGACAGAAAACGCTTGAAAGGGTCATAGTTTTCCTTCAGAAAAAAGACAAGGCAAAAGAAATCCAAGGGAATTCAAGGTATGTCCGAAGGAATTCCTTCAGACTTTATGTCCGAAGGTATTCACCAAAAGATCATTTCCAAAACCCGAAGGGTAGCAGCCCTTGCGAGGGGCACTCAGGCAACTAAAAGGGCCTTTGCAACTTTTCCGAAAGGCAATTTTGGAGACCAAACAGCCCTTGCGGAGGGCAGGTGATAAGCAAAGTGGACCATTACAAAGCTCTGAAGGGTAACTTTGGGTTTGATTTAGCCCTTGCGGAGGGCAGCTGGTCAAAAGGCCAAAAAGGGACTTGCCCTTCGGAAGTAAGACCAAGGCAAAGATAGAAGAAAAAGCAAAGGCTGAATTTCTTTGGACATTTCGTCCGAAGAAATTCACAAGGTAAAGAACAAACAAGGAATTCTTTTAGAAAAATTCCAGCGGCAAAATTAACGAAGCAAATTTTTTCGGACAAAAATCCAAAGGAATTTCTTGATGCAAAAGCCCAACAGAAAGTAGCAAGCGGGAAAGACATAAAGGAAAGACTTCTTTCGGACATTTTGTCCGAAAGATTTAAAGCCAAGGCCCCCCGAAGGACCTCGAAGGGGCAGGTGCCCTTGCTGTAGACTCTCGGCGACCGCAAAAGGGACCTTTTTCAAGGCCCAATTCCCTTCAGGAGGTTTCAAAGACAAAAGCCCGACCAAAGGAAAAGGCCAAAGGAAAGGGAAAGTTGAAGGAATTCAAAGAGATGACGTCCCCGAAGACGTCAAATTCAGTTCAATAGAATAGCCGTTGGCTTTCAAATGGCGATGGGCGCGCGAACGTCAACTTTACGGCAATGAAATAGCCGTTGATCTTCAAATGCTTGAGTGCGAACCTAAGGAAATTCAACGAGGTTAAGGCTAAAGGGAAGAGACCGCCGATAAGGAGCCAAAAGGGCCAAAAAAAGACAAAGCCAGGAGAGAACAAAGCTGGAAAAGGACAAAGTCAAGAGCGAACTCAACGACCTGCTAATGAAAGAGCCCAAGGAGCCAGCAAAGGACGATAAGATAGCCCCAAGAGCTCAAATTCAAGGAAAAGACAAAGCCAAGAAGAGACAAAATATGAGATATGGACAAAACAGCCCAGGTGGCAAAAGGGAGGCGAGTTATTCCTGCAATTGAAACAGTGTCCGCCAAGTGGTCATCAAGGAGCACGAATAGTGAATGGCGCGGCCTTTTTTCCTCGATTTGCATTGATAAGCAGACAACCATGTGAATGTCTTGAAAAAGGGGTCTTGTTTGCAGACAAACAGCGTGGCCCATGTTTTCACACATGACGTTTAATATATTTTAAATGCCTAAAGACAAAACTGGAGGCGACACATCATTCTTTTTTCAACGTTTTCCTCTTCCCAATGCTCTCAATGCACATGGGCCACTTGTAAACGAGCGCCATTGCTTCTTCTCTCTCTCTCTCTCTCTCTCTATATATATATATATTGTAAACTCTCATTTGAGAAGATATCTCTTGGCTTGTAAGGCGGAGCTCTGCCGGATTTTACTTTGAATCAAGACATAGCATTTTTACCTCTATTTGAGCTTACACTTTTGCATGTCTATGGCTTTTTTTTGTGTTAAGTCATTTTTATTTTATGCTTTCACAGAATGATTCCAGCATGTCTAGTGTATTGTGAAGTTCTTTTGCAGGTCTGCCAGAATTGTCTACAGCAAAGTATAGGCATATGTGAACACGCTGCCATAGTGTGTCATAGAACACCTCTGGTAGTTCTTCCTCCCTATATCTCCAGAGGACCCCTAGCTCACTAAGGTAGAAGAGTTTCTCATATCAAATGAAGTGTATGCCAGCTTGTTCTTGGTGGAAAGTGTAGGCTCAAGCTAAGTAGATCAACCATTTTGGTGTATCACTGCTTTAGTTTAGGTTCTGTTTTTAGTAATCCTTCTCTCTTTTCAACCCCCCCATTATATATATGTATTGGCAATATTACTGGAATAAATCAGAGATGCATCAAAGGGAGCTAGCCCTTATCTAGAGATTCTCTCCTCAGTTTTGCCAGACCCACAGGCAAGAGAGGAGTCTCCATTGTGCCGCGTGGAAGATAGGAGCTCAGCCTCTTGTCAAGGGTGCAATCCACAACGTCAACAATAAAAATAGGCAAATCTTGTATCACAGGGCCTCAACAACTCTTTAGATGCATGTTGTCGATAAATGCTCAATGTGAGGCGATGGTTCCTTATGAAATTTGCAATTGTCCTCCCCCTTTGAATTACTTCATGAGCCCATGAAAATATGGCCAAATCCTGAAGTAGCAAATTAAGGCAATGTGTTGTAAAAGGGATCCAAAAAAATTGTGGATACTTGTCCATAAGCATTTACCCGACACCTACACAATTTATGGCATTATCAGTAACAACCTAAACTACAATTTCTTTTTCCACTTCAAGAATTGTTTCATCTAAGATTTTGAAAATGTACTTGCAAGTCTTCTTGTTATTCATGGTGTCAATCACTTTCAAAAAAGATATTCCTTGAAAGCAATACACCAAGCCATTAATCAATGGCCTTTGACACATATCAGACAAACCATCACTCAATATATTGCACCCTATTACACTCTAAGAGGCCTTGACATCTGCCATGTTTTTAGTCACCTCTCTTTTGACATTTCTAAAAGAGTGATCCTAAGCTTCTCAGAACTAGGTGGAATGTATCATTTGCCAAATTCAAAGATATTTTTAAATGCATTTCTAAAAAATGGACTCCTTGCCACATTGACTGGAATGGTGAGGGCAATACACCAAAACATTAATCAATGGCCTTTGACACATATCAGACCAACCATCATGAAATATATTGCACCTTGTTACACTCCAAGAGGCCTTGACATCTGCCATGTTTTTAGTCACCCTCTCTTTTGACCTTTCTAAAAGAGTGGTCCTAAGCTTCTCAGAACTAGATGGAATGTATCATTTGCCAAATTCAAAGATTTTTTAAAACTACATTTGTAAAGAATAGACTCCTTGCCACATTGAATGGAATGGCACTTGAATAAAATAAATAAGCCAATGTATCATCTACATCTTGCTTTTGTACTGGCTTCCAAATGCTTGGAATTGTTCCACTTGTACAATTGTTTGTTTGCATAAATGATGATAAAATGCTTGTAGAAATTTTTTTTGATGTGCCTCGTCTTGAGTTCTCTATTTTTTTGTGCAACATCATGTTTTCCAACAAGTGATTTTTCCTCATTTTTCTCCAATCTCACTTTGATTTCTGGAGTAATATTCCCACATGCCTTAACACCCCCATCAGGTCCCCCTGATCTGCAAAGCAGGCGGTCCACCACCCTAGTTAAACTCCTCTAAAACAACTTTCCACACAAGTTACATTTTACTTCATGCCTTGGTCTAATTCGCGACACATGGTTCCATGGCTCAGCTTTTGACTTTTGAGGAGCCATAGTATTTTCTCCAAATTAAAAAATAAAAATTAGAATAAAGATTAAAATTGAAATAAAATAAAATAATTATATATAAATTAAAATAAACAAAAACAAAATAAAATAAAATGAAAACAAATTAAAAATAGAATATAAAATATAATAAAAAAACAAATTAAAAGTAAATAAAAACAAAAACAAAATATGTGATTATAAAATTCTAAATAAAAAATTAAAAGATTATATGACCAAATAAAATAAAAAATAAAAACAATAATTCTTTTTAGAGACTAGTAGCCACAACATAGATGTTCTAAAAAATAATCTTAGCTTCTTTATTTATCAGTGATTAAACGAGGGCCTCCTCTTCCCCGCTCCGGTACTCACCCAATGATTCAAATGGTGGAAACCCCACCTCACCCTCCTCTATTTCGTCTCGATCTGGCAACGCCCAAATTCATTTCATACCTGCCATTCTCCAAGGAGCTTCTCACTCGAGCACAGAATCATTGTTGGGTTTTGTGGTAATTGTAGAAGAGATAAGTGCTTCTGATGCACTGGCTCTGGCTCTTGTACACTCCCGCTTGATTCAAAATCACCTTTGGTGCCCTTTCAAACCCTATTTCTAGACTTGGACCAAGCGGCGACTCTGTTAGCGATGGCAACTCAGTACTAGTCAATGGTTTTCCTTCGCTGTCCAAACCTGTTTCACTTGCAAGTGTTATATTTTATCCTAAGGCGGTAGTAGGTGTTATTTCTCCTCCTAAGCCAGCTAAGGTTGCGGGTCGTAGAGAAGTGACTAAGACCTTTGCAGATGTGCACAAAAATCTGCCAAAAATCCTCAAACATCCACCCCTGAAACTAGCTACTACTATTCTCTCTCTCAAACTAGAAAATGATACCCTCAACTCAGTCCTGGCAAACAAAGAATACTATCTCAACAGAGGAATCATATGCCAGTTTGAAAAATTCTAGCCCAATCTTCAGGATCTAAATGAATGGATCTCCTTGCAATGGAAACCTATTTTGAAAGGTCAAGTGGAGCTTTATCCTTCTGCATAGGGTTATTTTATTGTTGTTTTTCTCCTTTCTTTGGATAAAGATCTTATTCTTGGGAATCAATGGAGCTAGAATCAACACAAGTTGTTTATGAAACCTTGGGATCCCAATTTCAACCCCCTTTCTGATACTTTTTCTTCCAGACCTGTTTGGATCTGCCTCCTGCATCTTCCCCTCCATTTTTGGAGTAAACATTATGTCAGTGCTATTCATAATACCATCAGTAAATTCATATGGATAGATTCAGCAACTGAATTATTTTCTCACACCACATGTGCTAGACTTTGTCTTCATAGCTACAACGCTTGATCTCTCGGCCTCCATAGAGCTAATAATAGAAGATCAAGCATGGAGATAGATATTGGATTATGAAGGGCTGCCATTTAGGTGTAGTAGGTGTTTCAATACTAGTCATTTATCTTCAGATTGTCCTCTTGTAAAAATAAAAGCTGAACCAACTTGGTGGAAACATTCTTCTCTGGGTTATAATTCGCTGATCTTTGATGAAAATCAATTTAAAGAAATTTGAAATGGCCTCTTCCGCTCTTCTTCCCGCCCATGTGCCTTGTTTGTAGGGTTCAGCTGATGTTGTTGGTGCGCCCCTTGGGTCTGCTATTGCTGAGACTATTGCAGGGTTTTCTGCTATTTTTGGCATGCTGTCTGGTGCTCTGTTGGTACGTCATTCGTGTCAAGGGGTTTTGATGGGGCATCGTCTAGGGGATTGCAAGGTTCTCCTGCTGCTGGGACGCTCCCTATTGCTGGGGTGGTTGTTGCTAGTGCACCGCCTGTGTCTTGGGTTGCTATTGCTGGTTCTTCCCGCCCATGTGCCTTGTTTGTAGGGTTCAGCTGATGTTGTTGGTGCGCCCCTTGGGTCTGCTATTGCTGAGACTATTGCAGGGTTTTCTGCTATTTTTGGCATGCTGTCTGGTGCTCTGTTGGTACGTCATTCGTGTCAAGGGGTTTTGATGGGGCATCGTCTAGGGGATTGCAAGGTTCTCCTGCTGCTGGGACGCTCCCTATTGCTGGGGTGGTTGTTGCTAGTGCACCGCCTGTGTCTTGGGTTGCTATTGCTGGTACACCACTTGTGTCTACTAATAACAACTAATGAAAATCAAATATAATAACAAAAAATAATAATTAATGAAAATCAAATATAAAATTGAATTAAATAAAAACAAAATATAAATAAATAAAAAATATAAATAAATTCAAATTTAAAATAAGAAAACATTAAAAAAAAAAAATTTAAAAATAAAAACAAAAAATAATAATTAATGAAAATCAAATATAAAATTGAATTAAATAAAATAGAAAAGAAAATATAAATAAATTCAAAATAGAAAAAAATAAACCAAATAAAATAAAAAATTAAAACCAAAGATTATTTTTATTCAAAAATTAAAAAAAATAAAAAATAAAAAACCATAAAAATATAAATAAATTTAAAAAAATAATAATAATAATAATAATTAATGAAAATTAAATATAAAAAAAATAAAACCAAAAAATATATAAATGAATAAAAAATATAAATATTTTCAAAAATAAAAAATCATAAACCAAATAAAATTAAAAACAATTTAAAAAAATAAAATTAAAATATTATAATAATTAAAAATATATATATATAACTTAAAATTAATAAACAAATTAAAACAAAAATAAATAAATAAAATTAAAAACAATTTAAAAAAATAAAATTAAAATATTATAATAATAAAAAAAAAACATTTATAACTTAAAATTAATAAACAAAGTAAAACAAAAATAAATAAATAAACATTTAAAAAATTATTAAAAGCAAAATCTAAAATATAACTAAATTCAAAAATAAATAAATAGTAATAATAATTAATTAAAATAAAATATAAAATTGAATTAAATAAAAATAAAATAATATATTAATTATAAATTAAATAAAATGATATAAAAAACATAAATAAATTCAAATTCAAAATAAGAAAACATAAAAATATAAATATATTTAAAAATAAAAACAAAAAGCAAAAATTAATAATTAATGAAAATCAACTATATAATTGAATTAAATTAAAACAAAATAATATATCAATTAAATTAAATTAAATAATACCAAAAACAAAATATAAATAAATAAAAAATATATATAAATTCAAATTTAAAATAAGAAAACATAAATAAATAAATAAATTTAAAAATAAAAACAAAAAATAATAATTAATGAAAATCAAATATAAAATTGAATTAAATAAAATATAAATAAATTCAAAATAGAAAAAAATGAACCAAATAAAATAAAAAATTAAAACCAAAGATTATTTTTATTCAAAAATTTAAAAAAATAAAAAATAAAAAACCATAAAAATATAAATAAATTTAAAAAAATAATAATAATAATAATAATTAATGAAAATTAAATATAAAATTGAATTAAATAAAAACAAAATAATATATAAATTAAATTAAATAATATAGAAAATAAAATATAATAAAAATAAACAAAAGATATAAATTAAAAAATGAAATATAAATGAATAAAAAATATAAGTAAATTCAAAAATAAAAAACTATAAATAAAATAATATAAAAAACAAAATAAAAATAAACTCAAATTCAAAATAAGAAAACATAAAAATAAAAAAAATATAAAAAATAATGAAAATCAAATATAAAATGTAATTAAATAATATAGAAAATAAAATATAAATAAATTCAAAATAAAAAAATTAAAAACAATTTAAAAAAATAAAATATAAATGAATAAAAAATATAAATGAATAAAAAATATAAATAAATTCAAAAAGAATTAAAGATTATTTTTAAAACAAAAACTAAATAATAAAAAAATTATAAAAATTTAAATTAAAAACAACTTTTAAAAAATAAATTATAAATGAATAAAAAATATAAATAAATTCAACAATAAAAAACTATAGAAAACAAAATATAAATAAATTTAAAAATAAAAACAAAAAATAATAATTAATGAAAATCAAATATAAAACTGAATTAAATAATATAGAAATGAAAACAAAAAATAATAATTAATGAAAATCAAATATAAAATGTAATTAAATAATATAGAAAATAAAATAAAATAAAAATTAATTAAAAATTAAAAAAATTAACCAAAAAAAATTAAAAGATTATAAAAATTAAAATTAAAAACAATTTAAAAAAAAATATATAAATGAATAAAAAATATAAATAAATTCATAAATAACTAAAGATTAATTTTAAAACAAAAAATTAAAAAATCATAAACCAAAAAAAATTAAAAAAATAAAATATAAATGAATAAAAAACATAAATAAATTCTGAAATAACTAAAAAATTTTTTTAAAACAAAAACTAAATAAAAAATAAAATAAATTATAAAAATTAAAATTAAAAACAATTTTTAAAAAATAAAATATAAATGAATAAAAAAATATAAATAAATTTAAAAATAAAAAACCATAAATAAAATAACATAGAAAAACAAAATAAAAATAAGAAAACATAAAAATATAAATAAATTTAAAAATAAAAACAAAAAATAATAATTAAAGAAAATCAAATATAAAATTAAAATATAAATAAATTCAAAAAATTTAAAAATAAAAAACCATAAATCAAATAACATAGAAAAACAAAATAAAAATAAGAAAACTTAAAAATATAAATAAATTTAAAAATAAAAACAAAAAACAAAAAAAATAATTAAAGAAAATCAAATATAAAATTTAAATATAAATAAATTCAAAAATTACTAAAGATTATTTTTAAAACGTTTTTAAAAATAAAAATAAAAAATCATAAACCAAAAATAATTAAAAGATTATAAAAATTAAAATTAAAAACAATTTAAAAAAATAAAATATAAATGAATAAAAAATATAAATAAATTCAGAAATAACTAAAGATTATTTTTAAAACAAAAACTAAATTTAAAAAAAAAATTATAAAAATTAAAATTAAAAACAATTTTTAAAAAATAAAATATAAATGAATAAAAATATATAAATAAATTTAAAAATAAAAAACCATAAATAAAATAACATAGAAAAACAAAATAAAAATAAGAAAACATAAAAATATAAATAAACATAAAAATAAAAACAAAAAATAATAATTAAAAAAAATCAAATATAAAATTAAAATATAAATAAATTCAAAAAATTTAAAAATAAAAAACCATAAACAAAATAACATAGAAAAACAAAATATAAATAAGAAAACATAAAAATATAAATAAATTTAAAAATAAAAACAAAAAATAATAATTAAATAAATAATAAAATTCAAAAAATTAAAAAATTAAAAACCATAAACAAAATAAAAATAAGAAAACTTAAAAATATAAATAAATTTAAAAATAAAAACAAAAAACAAAAAATAATAACTAAAGAAAATCAAATATAAAATTAAAATATAAATAAATTCAAAAATTACTAAAGATTATTTTTAAAACAAAAACTAAATAAAAAATTAAAAAAATATTAAAATTAAAAACAATTTTTAAAAAATAAAATATAAATAAATTTAAAAATGAAAAACCATAAATAAAATAACATAGAAAAACAAAATAAAAATTAAAAAAAAATCAAATATAAAATTAAAATATAAATAAATTCAAAAAATTTAAAAATAAAAAACCATAAACAAAATAACATAGAAAAACAAAATAAAAATAAGAAAACATAAAAATATAAATAAATTTAAAAATAAAAACAAAAAATAATAATTAAAGAAAATCAAATATAAAATTAAAATATAAATAAATTCAAAAATTACTAAAGATTATTTTTAAAACATTTTAAAAAAATAAAATAAAAAATCATAAACCAAACAAAATTAAAAGATTATAAAAATTAGAATTAAAAACAATTTAAAAAAATAAAATATAAATGAATAAATAAATAAATAAAAAATCATAAACCAAAAAAAAATAAAAGATTATAAAAATTAAAATTAAAAACAATTTAAAAAAATAAAATATAAATAAATTCAGAAATAACTAAAGATTATTTTTAAAACAAAAACTAAATAAAAACAATTTTTAAAAAATAAAATATAAATGAATAAAAAAATATAAATAAATTTAAAAATAAAAACAAAAAACAAAAAATAATAATTAAAAAAAAATCAAATATAAAATTAAATTAAATAATATAGAAAAGAAAATATAAAAATATTCAAAATAAGAAAACATAAAAATATAAATAAATTTAAAAATAAAAATAAAAACAAAAAACAAAAAATAAAAAAATAAAATATAAATGAATAAATAAATAAATAAAAAATCATAAACCAAAAAAAAATAAAAGATTATAAAAATTAAAATTAAAAACAATTTAAAAAAATAAAATATAAATAAATTCAGAAATAACTAAAGATTATTTTTAAAACAAAAACTAAATAAAAACAATTTTTAAAAAATAAAATATAAATGAATAAAAAAATATAAATAAATTTAAAAATAAAAACAAAAAACAAAAAATAATAATTAAAAAAAAATCAAATATAAAATTAAATTAAATAATATAGAAAAGAAAATATAAAAATATTCAAAATAAGAAAACATAAAAATATAAATAAATTTAAAAATAAAAATAAAAACAAAAAACAAAAAATAATAATTAAAGAAAATCAAATATAGAAAAACAAAATATAAATAAGAAAACATAAAAATATAAATAAATTTAAAAATAAAAACAAAAATCAAATATAAAATTAAATTAAATAATATAGAAAAGAAAATATAAAAATATTCAAAATAAAAAAAATAAACCAAATAAAATTAAAAGATTATAAAAATTAAAATTAAATTAAATTAAAACAAAATAAGAAAACATAAAAATAAAAAACCATATATAAAATAACATAGAAAACAAAATTAAAAAAATAAACCAAAAAAGGATTATTTTAAAAAAAAAATCATAAACCAAAAAAAATTACAAAAGATTATAAAAATTTAAATTTAAAACAATTTAAAAAATTAAAAGATTATAAAAATTAAAATTAAAAACAATTCAAAAAAATAAAATATAAATGAATAAAAAATATAAATAAATTCAGAAATAACTAAAGATTATTTTTAAAACAAAAACTAAATAAAAAATAAAAAAATTATAAAAATTAAAATTAAAAACAAATAAAATATAAATGAATTAAAAAATATAAATAAATTTAAAAATAAAAAACCATAAATAAAATAACATAGAAAAACAAAATATAAATAAGAAAACATAAAAATAAAAATAAAAACAAAAAATAATAACTAAAGAAAATCAAATATAAAATTAAATTAAATAATATAGAAAAGAAAATATAAAAAATAAACCAAATAAAATTAAAAGATTATAAAAATTAAAATTAAAATTAAATAAAATAAAAACAAAATAAGAAAACATAAAAATATAAATAAATTTAAAAATAAAAACAAAAAATAATAATTAAAGAAAATATAAAAATAAAAAAAATAAAAACAAAATAAGAAAACATAAAAATATAAATAAATTTAAAAATAAAAATAAAAAACAAAAAATAATAATTAATGAAAATCAAATATAAAATGTAATTAAATAATATAGAAAATTAAATTAAATAATATAAAAAATAAACCAAATAAAATTAAAAGATTATAAAAATTAAAATTAAAATTAAAATTAAAATTAAATAAAATAAAATAAAAACAAAATAAGAAAACATAAAAATATAAATAAATTTAAAAATAAAAACAAAATAAGAAAACATAAAAATATAAATAAATTTAAAAATAAAAATAAAAAACAAAAAATAATAATTAATGAAAATCAAATATAAAATGTAATTAAATAATATAGAAAATAAAATTAAAAATATAAATAAATTCAAAATTAAAAAAATAAACCAAATAAAATTAAAAATTAAAACCAAAGATTATTTTTAAAACAAATAAAAACAAAAAGCAAAAAATAATAAAAAAATAAAACCAAAGATTTTATTTTTTTTTAAATGAAATATAAATGAATAAAAAAATATAAATAAAATATTATAGAAAACAAAATAAAAATTAAATGATTATAAAAATTAAAGTTAAAGATAATTTAAAGCAAATAAATTCAAAAATAAAAAATCATAAACCAAATAAATTTAAAAATTAAATAATTATAAAAATTAAAATTAAAAACAATTTAAATAAATAAATTCAAAAATAAAAATAAAATAATATATTAATTAAATAAAATTAAGAAATTATAATAATATAAATAAATTAAAAATAAATAAAATAATATAGAAAAGAAAATAAATATAAATAAATTCAAAATAAAAAAACATAAACCAATATTTAAGAAATTATAATAATAAAAATTAATTAAAAATAAATATAATAATTTAGAAAATAAAATAAATATAAATAAATTCAAAATAAAAAAACATAAACCAGATAAAATTAAAAGATTATAAAAATTAAAAGTATAAACAATTTTTAAAAAATAAAAATCCATAAATAAAATAATATACAAAACAAAATAAAAACAAATTCAAATTCAAAATAAGAAAACATAAAAATATAAATAAATTATAATAATAAAAATAAAATAATATATTAATTAAATAAAATAAAATTTAAAAAAAATCAAAAATAAAACAAAAATCATTTTTAAAAAAAAAAATATCCATAAATAAAATAATATATAAAACAAAATAAAAACAAATTCAAATTCAATATAAGAAAACATTAAAATATAAATAAATTATAAATGAATAAAAAATTTAAAAAATAATAAAAATTAAAAAAATAAAATAAAGAGATTATAATAATAAAAATAAAATAAAAATAAAAAAACATAAACCAAATAAAATTAAAAATTAAAATCAAAAACTAAATAAAATAAAAAATCATAATCCAAATAAAATTAAAAGGTTATAAAAATTAAAGTTAAAAGATAATTTAAAGTAAATAAAATAAAATTTATAAATAAATTCAAAAATAAACATTTAAAAGATTATTAAAAGCAAAATCTAAAATATAACTAAATTCAAGAATGAATAAATAAAAACAAAATAAAAAATAAAAATTAAAGTTAAAGATAATTTAAAGCAAATAAATTAAAAAATAAAGATATTATAATATATGAAATAAAATAAAAAATAAAAATAAATTAAAAAATAAAACCAAAAAAATTAGGAGATTATAATAATAAAAATATATTTAAAAAATAAAAATATTATAATAATAAAAATAACATTTAAAATTTAAAATCAATAAACAAAGTAAATAATGTATATAATAAAATAATATAACATATGAAACAAAATAAAAAATATAAATAAATTCAAAAATAATAATTAATGAAAATTAAATATCAAATTATAATAAATAAAAAACTAATTAATAAAAATAAAATACATAAGTCAAAATCACTTATGCAACAAACGACTTTACACGGGTCTTATGCGTACTGGATTATGTTATGTCAATCTTGCATTGAAACAAAATTTACAGAGATCGATGAGTGATTGTTGGCTAATCGGGCATTTGGGTAAGTCGAGGTCACTAAAGGGAATACGAGGGTCGACGACCTTTGTTAGATTGGGAAAAAAACAAATCTGTGTGTTGTAAGTTTGTTCTTAGTAAAAATAATAAAGCCATAAGAAAAGGTGTGGTATAGCATATGAGAAAATTGTTTGAGAGGCTTTGATTCGCATGCATAGAGAACGGGGAGAGTAAATAGGGATCACTTAGAGAACTGTGTATTGTTATGGACATTAAATAGAAAGAGAGTCAACGAGAATGTGGAGTTGAATATGATAAGATGTGAGCATACTTGAGAGATATTATAATAAACTTGGGGTATGTTGATTGAATTATAAGCATTAAGGAGTCAGAGATACTAATGAAGGGCGATAACAAATCTAATAAGACGTAAGAGTAGTATATTATAAATTTTATTTTATTTCAATATGAATGATTGTTTACGAGTGTGGAATTAAATAGCTATATATTGTGTAATAAACCAAAAATGACCAATTTGGGCAATTATCTACAAAATGATGGGTCTAATAAACCTTATACTCTCCCATGAAGGCTCTCAAAGTGATTGGGAAGGTCATATGATCATATGACTAATATTAGACACGATGAGGGTTCATGCCTAGTTTTAGGCCTAATAGACATGGACTGTGTTTCCTGAGTATTTTAGACCATATGAATTTCCTTGGTCATCGAGGTATAAAAAGGAATACGAGTGGCGTTGTGTTCTTGACGTGATTTGCAATACGTTGGTGGGTGTCGTTCGAGAATCATATATTACAATATGGATGCCATATTATATGCTCAATCTTAAGAGAGGAGAAATCTATAACTGGGGAAATTTTATCAACCCGCATTCACAAGTTTCTTTCTTTAAAGTACAAAGGTTTTTATACGACACAACATGTTATTGGGATCTTTCTGTACGCAATTAATTTACAACCATCAGCGAAGGAAGACTTCACTTTTGACGATTCTTATCACCCCATCAGCTAAGGAAGACTTCACTTTTGACGGTTCTTATCACCCCATTTGGCCATCAGTGTTCCATTGGAAGAATCTTGGCATTCCCTTAATTGATGAGGATCACAAACGCAAGGCAACAATAACGAAAAGGAAACCAACCATAGAATTGCCCACATCAGAGGAGGACGAAGGGGGTCAAAATCAACGAAGGATGACGGAGACTATGATGGCAACTAGGATGGGCTTCCAAATCCTCATGTTTGCACCTTTTCTAAGTCAATCAGGGTCACTTCCTCGCCTATTGGGAATGTCGAGCAGCAAGCAGAAGAAAAATAGATTGAAGGCTGGTTGAATCAACTTGGTGAACCAGTTTGTATGGATTTGGATATTTCGTTGAGCCCTTTGGTCCCACCATCACTAGATCAAACTCTAAAAGTGTAGCTCAAATTCCTTTAGTCGTTACCCCGACTTCCATTTGAAAAAAGGTCCTTCTGAGATAAAATCACCCGAGTCTTAATTTCCTAAGCCTCATCTGAACCCAAATGCTGCCAACCCTATTTGAAGATTCGTGGGATAGTTGGATCATGAATGTGATTGGTGGGCCATCCCAGATTGAAGTAATTTTGGATGATGTGGTTTGACTACAGAAGTTCATGCATAAGGAATGTCTCACCCCGAGACGCAAAATAAATCATTTGTAATAAATCACACTCCCTGTACCATGCTAACACTCACTCGGACAAAATAGGTGTCTCACCCCGAGACACAAGACATAAAGGCCCTATTAAATTAAGTGGTTACAATTTTGCTCAATTACAATACATATGAAGTAGCTACCTAACTACTCCTAGCTAATCTCCACGGCCTCTTGCGGGAGTCCCCGCTCTTCTACTATTAACTACCTAAACAACCCCAATTGCATTTATAATTTTAAAAGCTTATCAACACTTTTTCTTGTTCGGACCTATTTCACTATATAGTCTGATTCATCCTTCGGGTAAAGAATAATCACAACCATAATCAAATACCGTCAATCATAAAATAAAATACTTATGTAGAGAGGGTCGAGCCAAGGCTGTCATCAGAATCAAGAGAGTCAAAGTCTGTAGTTATAAACTCAAGTGTTGTGTTCAACATCACTTCATTACCACAAGCTGCACAAGATATACATATGGCATTTCTTTCCTTCTTCAATAAAATGATTGTATATAGAGAGCATTCCAAATCTAGAAATAATCCTCCAACCTCAAGATCCTTGATTCTTCAAATGTGTCTTGAAATCCTCTTCCTTTTTGACTCTACGACTTCTTTTATCTTTTCCTCTTCTTTTATCTTTTCCTCTTCTTTTGTCTTTAAATGTTTTTTTCCCTTATTTTTACATTAATTTAAAATAAATCACACTCCCTATACCCATGCTAATAATAAATGTCAAGATAACATTTTTTGGATCCTTATTTTTACATTAATTTAAAATAAATCACACTCCCTATACCCATGCTAATAATAAATGTCAAGATAACATTTTTTGGAAGTTTTTAAGGCATATTTGGGACCCAAACAACTATTTCAAGCCAGTTTATGGCTTGAAAGTCCCATGCAAGTCCAAAAAACAGCAAAAAAATAAAAGAAAAATTAACATTTAAAAAAAAAACCTCCCAAATTCGTTTCCTAACGAATCTTCTAAAACCCTAATTGCTTCTCAAATGCTGCCCATTCAATATTTTGGTTATTGTCATTTCTTTTTCTTTAAGGTTTGATTAATTAGAAGGGTGTTCACACCCAGGACAAGGATTTAAGTTGCCTTTAACCAAGCAAAGACAAGGACAACGATAGGTCTTTTTTAATATGGTGAGAACAATGTGTAGCAATAAACCTTCATCTTTGGGCATAGATTCTATTATTTTAAGAATAATGGGCAGTGAAGGTGGTCTTCACGGCATATAAATGATTTTTACAAAACTATAGAGCAATGGCCGCCCAGGCTCTTCATTTTCCATTGTCCATGGGATTATTTACATCACAAGTTCCTATAGGTTCAGCACCAATAAGACCAATCAAGATCTGCTCACAATTCATAATTTTTAATTTTTTTATTATTATAATTTTTATTTATTTTCATAATCATCCCATTTCTTTGTTCCTCAAACCACCCCACGCATTAGTAAAAGGGGATACAATGAAACAAAGCTTATAATGTATGAATTTTTTAATATCCTAATTTCCTAAATTTAAGTAGCCATGTTTGGAACACCGTTCTCATTTCCTATACTATAAGAATTTCCAGGTTTCATAAAATAAGTCCTTATCCTTTCGGAACATTAAGTAACTTAAGTACCCTTTTCAGACTAATGAGCTTGAACTATTCCTCAAAGAGACCATAATGTAGAGAATTGGTGTCTCCTTATTAATAAGCCCTAATTTCTCTCCATGTAAATACAGATGTAAATCTCGAATGAGCTGGAAAATACAGATGTAAATCTATATATATGCATGTATTGGGCTGGTATGGGAAATATAGCAGTAGCTTACAATGAGATGAATAGAATAGGCGTGAAAGGGAAAAGCAGAGGATCTGTGATAGAGACATAGAGCAAAACAGCAGTTTAGAGCAGCAGCAAGTCACTAATTTTGGTGGTCTATGTAAGCTCTGCTTTTTGTATTTAAATATATATATATATATATATATATATATATATATATATATATATATAAGTGAACAATAGTGTTTTATTTTGTTGCATCTCTATTTTAAGAAGAGCATTGTCTTGTGTGATAATATCCAGCAGTTTTTAAAAATAGAACAAAGCATGTATTTCTAATTTTGCTAACAGGGAACATTATAGGGATGCGCCCAGAAAATGTGGATTATACATTATAAAGACAGTATGATTTATTTTTTCAAAACAAAAAAACAACATACATGACTCAGCGCTAAGTATGACATACAAATTAGTTAGCCAAAGGAAAATTTATTTTACCTGTGATGGATTTCTCATATGCCAAATTAAAATTTATTTTACCTATGATGGACCGCTTGATATTTCTTAGGCAGAGTTCTCATGCCAACGACAGCGCTATTGCATAAAACAAAAAAAAACCTAAAGAAGTGAAATATCTAAGCTCTAATAAATTTCTACAGCGATTCCCCCAACATTTAAAGCAGGCCAAAATTCAGAATTAATTTTATCAAGCATTTAATTTGAAACTACATTTCAGCATGATTATACATTATAAGGATAATATGATTTATTAGTTTAAAATAAAAAAATAACATACATGTCTCAGAGCTAAGTATGACACACAAATTAGGTAGCCAAAGGAAGAGTCCTCACGCCAACGACAGCCATATTGCACAAAACCCTAAACCCAAAAAAAAAAAAAATATCATCTAAGCTCTAATAAACTTCTATTCTAGAGCAATTCCCACGACATTTAAAGCGGGCTGAATTTCAGGATTAATTTTATCAAACATTTTATTTAAAACTAAAATTTCACCAGAAATTTCTACATAAGCACGCCCTGGAGGTAAATTTAAGCAGCAATACGATAGTTTCGCCTAAGGTTCAAGGAAAGCAATACAATGCATATTTAAAAGAACTTTTTCCATAAATATTAACCCAGATTTTCAGGATTTTACATATTATTTAAACTTGTGGGAAGGAATGTGTGTGCATTTCAAAGTGAAGTAAAATACCTGTGAAATAATCGGTACTCTTTCCGCATTCTGTCTAAAATTACGAACAAAATTTTCTCTGTAACGGCATTGGTGTTGTCTACAGGATTCGAACTCAGATTGATTTCAGCACAGACTGCATTGCTGGTAAAACATAAATAGAAATCAAATCGATGTTCAAAATCTGAAATAAGAGCAAGACAAAAAACATATCAGCTGAGAACGGCAGACCTGCCATCACCGAACGCATGCCATCGCAGACTACATTGCTGCTCCTCGTACTATATTTTGAGTGAATTCAGCAGAAATGCCATTGCCGAACAGATTGTTTAAACCCTCCTCAATTGAGCAATAACCTTAAAATCGAAGATGACAGCTATCTTCTCTTCTCGGGGTTTTTATCTTGCCCGACACTCAACCACATTATGGCGCTCCAACACCACGTTTATTGCCACGTGACAGCATATTAATATTATTTTTTCACCACGTCAATTTGGCCTCGGTAAGTGAGCGGTGATCGTTGTTAAATAGCCGTTCACTTGGCTTTTTGCGTTTTTCTAGTTACATTCCATTCAGTTTGCTTTTCGCTTTTTTCCAAGCTAGATTCCGTTCAGTTTGCTTGAAATTTGTAGTTACATTCCAACCATTATATGTCTCCATCGCCACCCTTACCGAGACTCGCATTCATTGAAATTTGTCGTGTTAATATTAATGGCCATTGTACCGAATTACGGGGCAGGAAAGAGATTAATTTATATTAAATCGTCAACACTTTTTAATGGCCATTGTCTCTTTCATTATTGAGGCTGTAATTTATACTTGCGAGCGTTTTTCTTATTACTGAGGGTGTAATTTAAACGTGCGACCTATTAGTGCCCATGGTATGGGAAGAAAGTAGTAATATTGTTTTCCGCTCATATAATTACTTTGTTTTAAGATTTATGTAGGGTTGGTAAATATTAATATATTGTTTTAAAAATTTGTAAATTAAAAAGTTTTCATTATAATTTTTTGAGCAATAATTTTGTGTATTATTTTAAATTGTATTTGATTGAAAAATTTGTAAATTAAAAAGTTTATATTATAATTTTTTTTTAAGTAATAATTTTGTGTATCATTTTAAATTGTATTTGATTGATAATCATGTTTTTTAAATATAAATAAATTTAAAAAATAATGAAAATTAATAAAATTTTATAATGGAGATATTTTTTAGAGTTAAATCAGAGAAGCACTGTCGTTTTTATTTTTGTCAATAATGTATGTTGAGTCTTACATAATATCTTCTTAATATGTGAGCTTGTAAAAATAAAAAAATAAGATACAAAATTAATTCATTTAGTGAACCTTGTTTTTGATATAATAATTTTTTGTAAAAAAATTTAATCGTTTCACAATAGGAAACGTGGTCAACGATTATAAGCAACCAACAATTATGTTGAAATGTTAGAATAATCTCAAACTTTCGATTTGCTCAGGTGCCAACCAGAAGGAAATTGTAAATGCAAATAAACAAACACTGTACAATTTTTGTAAAGAAGTATTTTTTGAAAAAATTGTGATAAATATTTATTTGCATATCTTTGATACCATATCACATAATATGATTGCAAAAAACAATACAAATAAATATTCGTTAATTTCTCTAGACATCTCTCTGTAAATAATTGTGGACTGTCAAATCCATAAATCTTAAGCTTTTAATTCCTTGAAACATTGATAAAATTTAATTAAAGTCTTAGAAAATAAATGCTTAAAACAATTAAATCAAATTAACTAGAAAGTGTGAAATTTAAGGAGACATGTGGATTGTTATGTGCACAAGTGAATTGCATAAATGAATATAATGTGTTCAACTCTGTAATGAGAATTAAATTAATAACATGTGGAAGAATGAGCTAAATAATAATAACAGAATTTGTAAATGCACATTTTCACTAATCCATGATTGTCACTATTATGATTAACATATTTATCTCAAATATACAATCTAAGATAACAAACAACACAACCTTCAAAATATAGTCAATTACCATGCAGTCAATACTATTTTGGTTATGGATATCTTCTGATTGTTGACTCCTTAAACAATATGTTTCACCTTCAAAACATTTTTGTTTCTAACATCCATTGTGACCACCAATTCTTCTTCTTCTTTTTCAACATTTAACAGTGAAAATAAGTGGAGCTAGGAGCATTGAATGCGAGATAACCACAAAATCATTAAAATTCTGATAAACAACACACAAAAAATAATAGAATGCATATGTAACCCATCAAACTAATATGTTTCCATCTCTTAAACCCCATATTATCTATATAAATTTTATTTACCTTTGTTAATATTTTAGTTCCATTCATTTCCTTGGCCATATGCCTCTTAAACAAACATGTTAATGCCATATGCCTCTTAAACAAACTTGTTAATGGAATCAAGAGAAAGAGAATGAATGTTAGTGTGAATATCTTGAAATGTCAATTTGTTGTCTTTAAATATTGTGACCAATCTATTACCTTTTTTTTTTTTTTTCTTGACATTAATGAATAACATGTAGGTGTCATCTTTCTTATTCATTTCGCTTGTGACGGTTTCAATTTTCAACCCCTAGATTACATTATCATCTACACTTTATTATTTATGGTCGTGTTGAGTATATTTTAAACTTTTCTTAGGGGAGCTACACACCCTAACTTTGAACAACAAATTAAGGTGTTACAACATCACATTAGACTTCAAAAACTTTCCCCATTTTAATACGTCATCTTAACTACTTATAACTAAGGTTTCAAGGTCTAACACATTATACATTTTATGATATTAATGGTTTTATCACTAGAGATCATAAAATGCATTTTTAAAACCTATGACCAGAACATAATGTTGAAAACACTATTTTATAATCCCATAAGCACCAATAACCAAACATGAAAAAACCATTTACAAAATAATAATAAATATATTCATATTTTAAAAAGCCCTTTTAGCATACTCTCCTCACCCGACCCAAATGAAATTAACCCTATTTACTTTTTACCTTCACCCAAATATAACTCAAAAACCCTAAAAGCTAATCATTTTGGAGTTCATTTGGGGTTGAGCAGCGGTCACCATGCACCTCCCCTAGCATTGTGAAATCTCCCAAAATAACATTGTAGGTTGTTTTTTATTACAGATTTCCTTCTATGGATAACACTAGCTATTATGGAGAAGGCATTATGCTTGAACTCGCACAAATTTGGGATGTTGTTAGCTAGGAATGCTTCAGATCCATCACATCTGCATATTATAGGGGTGCAGTGGGGGCTTTATTAGTCTACGATATAACCAGGCATCAAACTTTCACAAACATTAGTCATTGGCTGGAAGAGCTCCACTGTAAGTAATAATATAGACCTTTATCCTTACTCCTTCCTACCTCCTCTTCTTTACCCTATGAATAGTTTTAGGGTTCATGTGGTGTGATGTGATTTTGTAGAAGGTAGAGAGCCAGAATCTCTAAAACTAGAAAGTATGCAGAGAAAAATCATGAAAATTGTTGCACACAATACAAATGTTGTCTGTTTGAGGAAATAATTGTTAAATATAGCCTTTGAAACTACGCCTAGTGTCATTCTAGCACTGCCTTTGTTAACTTGCATAGTAACAAGTAAAGGAACTCTATTTTTTGTATTTTTTTCTAAAATAATGGTGCAATAATCTTGTAATTATAGTTTTTTATTTTTGTTGAGGCCTAACAGGGGATTTAATGTTTGAGAGGAGCTAAAAATTGCACTAACTACCCTATGCAGGTCAGGTTGCATATATGACTCCATCTGGGTTAAATCAAGAGTTTAACAAAAATTACATTGAATGATTTTTGTAGGCCTCAAAGCTACAATGGATTCACTCAAATCCGAATTGCAATGCAAGCTTTGCCCACTAAATTCCCTAATTTGACAAAAAACTTGGCACCTTGTTAAGATCCACATACTGATAGAAAATTATTATAGCTACTAAGATGAAATATTTATCTTGATATAAATAGGGCAAAAAGAAGTCTAATAGGAAGGAAATACAATTATTATGAGCCTCACAGACAAAGAATTTTCAATTAGTGTCCATGATATGATATGTCTATAACAAAAATGGGAACCAAAATTTTATTACTTCCAATTGACAACTATTACTAGGGAACCATCAGACCTGACTATCCTTCTTTCAACCTGACAAGGAAAGATTTATGTTCAAAGAAGACCAAATTTATAGATTAGTAACCACTCAATTTCCTTGTTCTTACAAAAGGAACATAAGACACATCCTAAAGAGACTAAATGGTAAAAACTCTTTCTTACCTTCATTTCGACCACATAAAGATCTTTCATTAGTTTAGAAAGCTATGTTGATATCCTCTACCCTGTGTTGTGATACCTTAAGTAGTCCTATACATTTCATCTTTAGTTAACAAGATTTAAAATTATTCATCTCTTAAGTCATGAATGGATTCTTGTAAAGTTGATTTTATTAAACAGTTAGTGAATTCAAATCTCGCTTTTAAGACAGTTGTTAGGAAACTCAAAATGTACAGATGGAAAGTTTGATATGTGTGAATGGAATCAAATTGATGTATGAAAATGACTTGATAATGCAATTCTTTTATAAAACTAGAATAAGAATAGGTGGTCTAGAACTAGGAAAAGATTAGATACTGGTTGGTATGTTGTAAGAAGTGTTGAAATCCATGCGCTTATATGATTTTCTACTTTTATAGGGGAAGGTGATACATCTATAATAAAAGTTTATAACCTTCGACCATCATTGATTTGGAAGGATGGCAAGTTGGTTGAGTCGACATATTTGAAGGCAAGAAAGAAAGGACACACAAGGAAAAGAGTGGACGTATTTGAAGGGTTGAGTCGAATTATCTCTTGTGTTTTTAAACACAATATATTATTGGAAATTAGTTTTTCTCCTTCAGCTCATTATGTTCTTCTTTGAATCAATGACACTTTAAATTAATGTTTGAAAACTTTGAATAGTATTTTTATTCTTGAATAATAATTTTCTTTTATGAATGTCTTCGAATGGTTTGCAAGAAATGAAGGGAAGCGAGGAGGAACTAATGTATCACGGTTCTATGGTGAGGTTTTTTCTAACCTCACTAAGGCAATGAATTATGTTTATCATTTTCTCCTATAATTTGAGCTATGCATGTGTATTAAATTCAATTTGTTAATATATAAAAGTAAGGCATGCATCCATAGACACAAATCAGTTACATGCCCTCAATGTGTATGTATATGTTAAATATGTGTGTTTATATATGTGTATATGTCTCAATGTGCATTATATATATATCTATGTATATATGTATGTATATGTGAATGTATTTACATACCCATATAACACACATACATACATGTGTGTGTGTATGACATGAACATACCGAGCTTGAAAGTATGTTTAAATATACATGCGCATACATATATAACATACACACATACATGTGTTCATATATGTATGTGTTCTTTATATGTATATGTATATATGTATGTATATGTTTATATGTGTATATGTATATATGTATATGTGTATATGTATATGTATATGTATATGTGTATGTGTATATGTGTATGTCTATATGTGTATGTATATATATCTGTGTGTGTGTGTGTGTGTGTGTGTGTGTGTGTGTGTGTGTGTGTGTGTGTGTGTGTGTGTGTATCTATATGTGTATATGTTTAAACATACATACACATACATATATAAAAAACCTACATACATATGTGTATATATGTATGTGTGTGTATATATGTATGTGTATGTTTAAATACACACACACACACACACACACACACATGCATAATGCCTTCTCCACAATAACTAGTGATGTCCATGGAAATAAATCCGTAACAAAAAAACCCTGCTATTTTGGGAGATTTTGTAGTGCTAGGGGAGGTGCATGGCAGTCACTGCTCAACCCCAAATGAGCCCCAAAATGATTAGCTTTTAGGGTTTTTGATTTATATTTGGGTGAAGGTAAAAAGTAAATAGGGCTAATTTCATTTGGGTTGGGTGAGGAGAGTATGCTAAAAGGGATTTTTAAAATATGAATATATGTATTATTATTTTGTAAATGGTTTTTTCATGTTTGGTTATTGGTGCTTTTGGGATTATAAAATAGTGTTTTCAAAGTTATCTTTTGGTCATAGGTTTAAAAAATGAATTTTATGACCTCTCATGATAAAACCATTAATATCGTAAAATGTAAAATGTGTTAGAATGTGAAAGCTTAGTTATAAGTAGTTAAGATGATGTATTAAAATGGGTAAAAATTTTGAAGTCTAATGTGATGTTATAACACCTTAATTTGATGTCCAAAGTTAGGGTGTGTGGCTAGTGGGACCTTTCCCTTAGTGAATAATTTATCTAAATTGAACTATGTTGTTATTTTTTTTCTTTTTTTGAAGCACGTTTTGGTCTAGATTTTAGACCCTTCCAAGCTCCATTAATCTTTGAACATGGGGACTATAGTATTGTACCCTAAAGTGTCCAATTTTTGGTGTTGTTTTATAAATAGTAGAATATTTATTTTTTCTTCTATTGAATTTCATATCAAACTCTAGATGCACAAAATAGCTCTATAATACTAATAGAAAGTTCATATTGAATGGCATACAACATCTAGTTGCAATAGTCTACTTAACATTTTGGCACCACTTTGTATAGGGCATCAAAAATGTTGGATTGATAGTTCTCATTCAATTCCAGTGTAGCCTAAGTGAGGCACAAGTACCGAAGGCAATCTAATAGAATAAATTACCATCAAAATTTTGAGATTGTTTTCATAGGTATCAGAAACTAATTATTTCAAATTCACTTCACTGCTTTTCAATATTACCTTTTAGACCCCTCTACAAGAATAAATTGGATTATACAATTTAACATAATAGATGGTAAATTGAAGTCCTAATTTCTCTATAAAAATAAGATTAAAAAAAGATAGGATCAACCATTGATGCTTAAAATTATAATTAGAATGACCTTTTTAGACAGAGATCTTGAACAGCCTCTCAATGACTTTCTTGTCCACAATGTTATCATCCACAACAAGCACATGGAATTACGATGTGATAGGCTATTCTTCTTCACTTTCAATTTGTCTTTATGAGCTTAAGCCCAATCCATCATCATTTCTTCCCATTCTTAATTCCAGAGAGAAAACTAGTGATGATAACTTGCCCCCCAATACTCACTTTAACGCTAATTGTTAGAATAATGTTTTACTGGACTGCCAAATTTTATTTATTTATTAATTTTTGGATAACCAAAATAGAAGAAACATGCATTGCATGGTAAGTAATGATACCTACTTACTATTACTACGATATACCTCATATTCTTTCCCAACTTGTTTGTTTTCTTTTGCTTGCATTGTTGTTTCAAAACTTGTTGCTTGGCATTAATATAAAATGCTATGTTGATATCCATCTATGAGTATGGAACAGTCACATCCAATTCATTATGTGATAAGCTATTTTATGGTAACTAGGACATCAATTCTTTGGAAGCTGGATAAAGACCACATTTTTTACTCAATTTATGATGGCACCTGTAGCTGCTTGTTTTCAACATTGTATTGCAACACAAAAAATTGGTATTACTTCTTGTACTGGTTCAGTGTGATAAAATGGAATTGCTTCACATGTTGCATTCAAGGGGACCAAAACCCTGACTTGATAATGGAGTTCTTTTATAAAACTGGAATAGGAGTAGGTGGCCTAGAACTAGGAAAAGATTAGATACTTGTTGCTATATATGTGTATGTCTATGTCTATATGTGTATATGTATATATGTATGTCTATATGTGTATGTGTATATCTATATGTGTATGTGTATGTATGTTTAAACATACATATATAACATACATACATACATACATGTGTGTATATATGTATATGTATGTTTATATGTGTATGTGTATATATGTATGTGTATGTTGTTTTAAATATACATACACATACATTTATAGACACACACACACACACACACACACATGTATGTATGCATATGTACGTGTATGTCTATAAGTGTATGTGTATGTATATTTAAAACAACATACACATACATATATACACATACACATATAAACATACATATACCTATATATATGCATAAATACACACACACACGCATGTGTGTGTGTGTGTGTAAATATACATACATGCATACATCTATATGTGTATGTGTGTGTTTGTACAGACACAAATACCTATGTCACTATGACTTACACCATTATCATTAGCAGCTGACAGACCAATGAAAAAAATATTTTTTACTTAAAATGGAAAAGATAAGTGATATTAAATAAGCTTGGACAAGTTTTCTATTCATAGAACATAAAAGTTACAAAATATATGGGTAGTTGTATGACATTGTACAAAATTTTACTTACTATTACTATGATAGTATCAAACCATTGCTTCTAAAAACATTGCTATGTCAAGATTAAACTAGTGATGGAAAGGTGAACTCTTCTTCAAGATTGTGTGGTTTATCAATATCTTATTTTAAAGTGAGCTTTGGTGTGTCCTCTTTTGTGGGTGTGCATGGAACATTGATCGTGCTTGTTGAAGGAAACAACATATGGCTTGTAGGAGTAAACTACATTTGACTTGAAGGAGAATGCATGGTTTTTAAATCTTGTTAATGCATGGCTACTGATATGGTAAAATGCATTGCCATTGAAGAAGCAAATTGTATCTGGTTTGTAGGGGAAGATGGGTTGTAGGGTTGACAATTAGTGACGTTTGCATATTTTGGATTGAAAATGTTGTAGAAATCCAACATGATTGGATGTTATGAAGGAAGAGGATTTTATCCACTACTTAGATGCCTTTGCCTCTACATCTCCTTTTCAATCTTATCTTTCTCTCGTTGAAGTTTGTCTCATTCCTTCTTTTTCTCTTTTTCTTGTTGTTGTTTCATCTTCTCCAAATCCTTTGTTTGTCTTTTCATCTCTCTTTCCTGTTTTTTCGATTCCCTCTTTTCTTCTTCAAGAATTTTATTTGCCTTCCTCTCCATTATTTGTTCTTTTTTTTATTGATTTTATCTCCTCCAAATCCTTCTTCCACACTTCTTGTTGTTCAATCAAGTGCAAGTACTCATCTGATATAATAATTTGTGATTGTTTGCTCAACCTGATAGTTCCATTGCTTGTATAAATTACTCTCTCAACAACCCTATCAAATGGTAGCTTTAGGAAATTTATTAATGACCCACTCACTCATTTTCTAAGTTATTCATTGTCAGTTTGTTCTTGTGACTCTTCTATATAATTTTTCAATGGTTCCAAATCTATAGCTTTGAGATGACATTCCTCCAATTATGCATAGTAATGAACTATTCCAATTGGAATGGTAAGAGGAGGGGATTACATAGGAATTGAAACATCATCATTCAGGATGTTGAGGGAAATCCCCATGTCTGCAGTTGTATCTTTCACCCATTGTAATTCACTGACTTGTGTTGGGAAGCTCAACCCATTGTCAACTGTCATAGCTTCTTGTGTTTGGCTCACATGACTTGCTGTGTTATTTTATTCTTCAACTTGTGAATGTATTTTTAATTTCCCTCACTGCATTTTTAGATCTATTACCACTTTCCCTACATGTTAATTTTAATTAGGCCTACTTGATTGCTCAATTTTTTTAATTTCTTGTTGAATTTATTGGATTTCTTCTCTTCCATATCTAGACATTACAAGCATGTTTTTTATTGTTATTTCCTCCTCTTCTTGCTAAACATTGATTTCCCTTGCTTGTTGATTTTGATTAATCCTTTTAGATTGTTCAATTTCTCACTAATTTTGATGGATTTCTTCCCTTCCATCTCTAGCTAGTGAAAGTATGTTTCCAAAATTGTTTCCTCCTCTTCTTTCTTGACATTGAATGCATCACCAGGGTGCATGTTGTTGGCAAGTGCATCTCAACTGAAAGGCCAAATACCAGTTCTTCTAAATCCAACTTTAATATTGGATGGAGTCAAAGACTTTAGAAAGCCTTGTTGTTAAGTGTTTCCAATTCTAATCTCCTTATTTCTAGGTTGCGGTGCTTGCACATCCATTTGAATCTCTCATATTTAAAATAGGTCTTGAAGGGTGAATATACACTAATATCTAGTGGTTGCAACCTGTGACTAGTGTGGGTAGGCAGAGTGATCAAATCTATTCCCAATGCTCTTGTTTCATGGAATGTGCCATAACCCACATGGATACCATGGCCATCAAATATAAGAGATGCTTGTTTAATGGTGAGACACCACCTGGGACTGATCTTGCAAAGTGGTGTAACCAGTTAAAAAAATAAATCCTTTATCATCCATGCATGTGGTTGGGCTACCATGAATGCACCAAGATCACAATTTATAATATAGTTTTCTAATTACCTTTGTGCTTTAAAAAGATAAAAACCCGGTATACTCTACCCTACAACATTAACACAACAAAGAATGGTAATCCATTGTCTAGTTTTTGGAAGAATGTGTGGTATAGTCTTGCTTCCTATCTTTGTAAGGACCCTCATCCCATAATTTATACCAGATTGGACACCAATTTCATCATAATTCCATATTTTTTGTGGTCCACATTGCTCAATTTTATACATATTCTCCAAGTTGTCATAAAATGTTGTAACTATGCTTGGCCTAATAATGACTACTCTGTCATGATCAATGCCTTTTATAGTCCTTAAGGACATATCTGGATGCCTATTTTTGAACCCTTCCCACCAAGATTTACTAGGAAAACCATCCTTGAAAGGAGTAGGCCTTGTTTCACATATATGTGCCACATGAACCTTTAGTGATCTAATTTCCATCACATGACCCATATCTACCATGTCTTTACACCATTGCATAATTCCCATCTCTTCTTTATCTGTTAGAATGGTTCTTGGTCCCTTGCGCTTGGTTGTTGTGAGACCCCGCAACCAGGCTATCAATGTACTTGGAGGGATACCCCACTTGGTTGCAATAGTCCTTTGGATAGTCCATTTTCCTCCACATCCTTTATTGTTTGTTTCATGTCATCATATATCCACTCTTTTATGAAGGAAACTTTCTTTGATGTGCCAATGTTATTTCCATTAATTTTAACATTCTACTCAATATCTTTTGATGGATGTGGTAGAGCCTCTTCAAGTGGATTTGAACAATTTTCTTGTATTGGTTTCACAACATCATTGTCCTCCTCAGATTCAAGTACATCAACCAATTTCACACCCCTCTTTTTAGGGTTCATACGTGACTTACGCACTGGCCTCTTCCATTTCTTCTTGTGTACCATGCTGATCTGCAATAAGAATAATTCAATAATAACATTCAGTACAACTGTTAATGTGTAATCCATAGAAAAACTACCTAATGTGTCCTGGTTTGTATAGCTTATCAAATAAGTTGTATCCAATCTTGCTAAATTCAATAATAGCATATGATTTTCATTCTTTTTTGTTGTAATTTTTATCATTCATTGCTTCTATGAACATAAGGCAATTATAGGACTGACCAAAATCCTATGAATGAATTTTCTACAGAGCTAGTTATTAATCTTAATACCTCCTACATTAATTAAGAATATGTCAATGTCATATAAAGAATAATCAATAGTGCATAATGGTAGATGTGCTCTTGTTAGTATACATTTCCATGATGCAACAATAGATAGGTATTATGTGACTCTGGCACAAGTGAATAGTTAGGGTTTGGTTGAAAATTTTATTTTTGAGGTTAGTATTGTCATAAGGTCAAAACTTAAGGGTACAAAATTTGAAAAATATAAGGTAGCTAAAAACAAATTACTTTATGGGATTCTACAAGAGCTCATTTACTAAAATGGCTTCTGGCCTGGCCATGACCTTAAAATGGCATACAAAGCAACACATCATCATTCAGGACGTTAAAGGAAATCCATCATTTTGACTTCCCCTCTAATATTCCTGCAAGGGCTTGGCACTTACTTCCTCATTTGGAATGACATGAAAACCCCTTTATGTCGTCCTTATTTAAAATGACATGAAACCCTTTTATACATATTTGAAATGACATGCCACTATTTTTTCCATGACATGACAAGTATGGGTCATCCTCATTCCCAATCTCTATGACATCATGGCTAATTCTCTATTATTGATAATGAGTGGAGTACGTCATGCAATCTAAGATATCTGATGTCATGAGTTGGTAATTACTATTTGATTAATTAAAGCATGAGATTTAATTAGCATGGTATTCAATGAATTTTATGAACGACCATTAACATGAGGCTACCATTTTGCATTTATACTCCACTGCACCCTTGAGGCATGTAAAAAAGTGTGAGGGTGTAGCAGAGTATAAATGCAAAATGGTAACCTCATGTCAATGGTCGTTCATAACATTCATTGAATACCATGCTAATTAAAAGTCATGCTTTAATTAATTAATAGTAATTACCAATTCATGACATCGGATATCTTAGATTGCATGACGTACTCCACTCATTATCAACAATATAAAATAGGGAATGGGGATGACCCATACTCATCATGTCATGAAAAAAAGGTGGTGTGTCATTTCGAATATGTATAAAGGGGTTTTTATGTCATTCCAAATAAAGACACAAGTGCCAAGACCTTGCAGGAACACTAGAGGGGAAGTCGAATGCAAGGGAAGTCGAAAGCGATACAATCGTTAAACAAAACCAATTTCTTAAAAAATGGTGCTAACAATTTTTTAATTTAGAATTTTCTTGTCATAGTTATCCATCATCAATATAGTTAATGATACTGAAAATTGATATTTCCTAGCTAATTTTAATTTTGTAGAGGTTGAGCAAATGCATAGATGGGTAGTTATTGAAACATATGCAAAAACTAAATTAAAAAAAATAAAAATGAATGTGATTACTTGTTATCAAAAGGAGCAATGGATATAACAGGTCCCACATTTGTCAGCTAAGTACTAAGGATCCTCACTAAAAATTTGGTATGTTTCCAAGCACTAACTTCACATGCTTCTGCTCATTTGGAACAATGTTGGCATTTAAAATCTTTCCTAAACTAAGGAAACTTTGCAAGAGACATACAACCTTTGTGGCATACATAACCTTGTTGCAATCTATGTGCATCAAAGGCATTTTATCCCTTTAATATTTGAAATTGGGAATGTTGGAAACTATTATTTGCCCAACTGGGTAATCCACTTAAGCGACATACATGCAATTTTACAATGCCCAGTAATGCCTACCACACACAATTGAGAAGATCAAATGGGTGACAGTTGCAATAAATTAAATTTCACCTTTGGAAAATGTGGAAAACTTGTGAGCATATACTTATTGTACACATTCAAATTCATTGCATGTTAGAACATATTTGTTCAATTAGTTAATGCTTTCTATTAGCAACCCTACTATTAATACATAGTTGTTGTCACATAGCTAGAGCCCAATAGTGTATAGATATTTATTAATTTGATTAGGTTATTTGTTGTCTTAATATCCAAAGGCCAAATCGATCTGTTTGACACCTCCAAAGAGGGAGATGCCCTATCCATTTGTCATAAGGTCAAAACTTAAGGGTACAAAACATTTTTAGGTGCAATAAATTTAGGCTTTCGGTGTTGGGTAATCACAAGCAAAATTTCCTATTACTCTCAAATTCTGCATTTTTCAATAGGACATCCATTTTCAACAAAACATATTTTTTGTACTCTTCGATTAAATGCTCATTTTGGCTTGATATGTTAACTTATATTACTGTATCCACCAATTCTTGTTATCATTGATTGAACAACACAAGCTTGCTTTTCTTATTTACTTTTAACTTTTAGGTTTCACATTAAACGAATATTATTTTATATCGAGCATTTTGACATTACATATGGATTAATACTTAATAGGGCATTCCTCTTCCATATGGCCTTTTGTTTGTTGTTTGAGCACCATATACCATATTTCTCTTTCGTTGGTTATTATCCTTAACCACATTTTTGAACATGTTTGCTATGTTTTTCTAACCAAGTGCCAAATTATATCCACATCTTTGTCATCTACATTGTAACCAGTTTCTTCACTTCAAGAGCTTCACCATCTGCATCAAAACTAGTTTTTTCACTTCGAGAGCTTCATCCTCTACATTGTAACCAATTTCCTCACTTCGATAGCTTTATGTTGTTGAAAGTCCAACAATATTTTATATGTATATTTCCATATGTGAATATTCGAACTACTTTTTCAACTTCATTTAAATGTATATCATAATCCTCCCTCAAAATATTGTTGCTCGATAGCATCTCTTATAACTAATAGATTTTATGCTTGCCATATAGATAAATGCTTATAAAAATCATTTAAAAACCTTAACCCTTTCTCAAGATAAAAAAGATTTCAACAAAATCTCAAGTAGGGATTATTATAAGTACTTGAAAAATGATGAAAGGAGGAAGAACATGTGAGAAGGACAGAATAGCGGCATTGACGAGGTGTCGCTAAAAGGCATTATTGACAAATAGAAACTAACCAGACTGGAAACTAAAAATAAAATAATGAGTTTTTTTTTCTATTTTTAATGTTTAGTTTTGTACAGAGAATTAAAATACCAAAGAATTCAAAGACTACATGTATCTGAAATGAACAAACACTTCAAAACAAAATCATACAAAAATAAAGCAATGAAGAGAAACCAGACTAATAAACCAGAAATGACATTTACCGAATGGACTCTGAAAATCTTTTATCTAACTGATTACGCCTCAGAGCAGTCAAATCACATCCAGGGCAATAATCTATAACCCACCACATGATTTTCTCTGTATCTGCATACCCAACCAAAGTAGGCAAAAAAGGGTGTCGAATACTCCTTAAAATCTCTTTTTCCCCTCGTACCCTCTTCAACCCATCAGTTTCCTTCTCCATTACAGACTTTCTCAGAACTTTCAAGGCCAGAGGGTTATCACATCCTTGTTTCTGAACCAAAAACATAATCCCCTTGGATCCTTTCCCTACCATCTTCACAGCTCTAAGTTCCTCCATATTCGTTCCCAGATCCACCTGTGGGGATGCAAATGCAGTGCCTTCAGTTTCACTCAAAATTATCCGCATGGCAAACTTTCCTCTCTAATCTGCATAAAAAAAGTAGCACTCTTTCACTACAATTTACAGGGCAGATTTACTTTGCTTTCTTATAGGGAGTGGACTGCGGGGGTATGATCGAATCCCAACCATGAATAGCCTACCAGCCACACAGTCAACAATCCAATAGTGCGTGAGTCCCAGTTGTGGTAGCCTATGATAGTGATGATTAAGGGTTGCCCTGGAGTATCCACAAATTATGCCTCATCTGCACTCTACTCCAGCCTCTCTGACTCCTGGTTTTAGAGTCCTGATGTAGCTAAGTCTCTATCATCGCGTCGTGATTTTCCAGTGGTAAATATAGGAAATGGGGATTGTGGTCATTAGTCTGGACTCTAACCTGGTAAACTGGTAGTCTAGACTCTGGGCCAAAAACAATGCATCACAAATTATAATTTGCAAGCTTACAGGCAGGCATATAACTGTGCCTGCACTGCATGACAATGGCATAATAGCATTAGGCATATGTTTCTACTTTTCACACTAATTTCACTTTCCCATCTCGACGTGCCAGCATGGGTTCGAAATCATATGATAATATTATTATTAATGCTGTCTTCAGGCGGTAGCAGGCTTCACATGGTCTGGTCTCATATTTTATTATATTATATTTTATTTTATTGTGCCTCATACTTTGGTCATGAGGACTGTGACTGCGATTCGTGACATGTCCCACAGTCCACTTCCCACTCTGAGTCTCCCAGTCCCAGTCCCACTCCTACTCCTATTAATATTTTTAAAACGGTCAATTTTTTTTAGTGAATGTCAATATGACACTTCATATAATTTTTTGCCCATCATCTGATACGGTTTAAAATATAATGTGACTGTATTTTACGAGTAAAAACCTCAAAAATGTTTAAACGGCCGCCAAATTTAACCCCTGTTCGTCTCTTTCATTATTGGGGACGTAACTTTAATTGCGAGCGTTTTTCTTATTACTGAGGGTGTAAATTTAATGTGCGACCTATTAGTACCCATGGTATGGGAAGAAAGTAGTACTATTGTTTTCCGCTCATATAATTAATTTGTTTTAATTTTTATGTAGGGTTGGTAAATATTAATATATTTTTTAAATATTTGTATTAAAAATTTATAAATTAAAAAAAAATTATTATAATTTTTTGAGTGTATCATTTTAAATTGTATTTGATTGATAACAATATTTTTTTTAATATAAATAAAATTTATAATAATAATAACAACAACAACAACAACATTTCTTAAGAGTTAAATTGAACAAGAAAATATTGAAGTTTTTATTTTTGTTCATAATGTATGTTGAGGCTTGCACAATATTTTCTTGATAAGTAATCTTGCAAAAATAAAAAAGTAAAATACAAAATTAATTCATTCAATCAACCCTGTTTTTGATATAATAATTTTTCTTAAATTTTTTTTAATCCTTTCATAATAGAACACGTGGTCGGTGATTTATAAGAAACCAACAATTATGTTGAAATGTTAGAATAATCTCAAACTTTTGATTTGCTTAGGGCTCAACCAAAAGGAAATCGTAAATGCAAATAAACAAACACTATACAGTTCTTTTAAAAAAATATTTTTGAAAAAATTATGGTAAATATTTATTTGCATATTTTTGATACCAAATCACATAATGTGATTGCATATCTAGACATCTCTCTTTAAATAATTGTGGACTGTCAAATCCATAAATCTTAAGCTTTTAATTCTTTGAAACATTGATAAAATTCAATTAAAGTCTTAGAAAATAAATGCTTAAGACAATTAAATCAAATTAATTGGAAAGTGTGAAATTTAAAGAAACATATGGATCGTTACGTACACAAGTGAATTGCATAAATAAAAGTAATACGATCAATTCTTTAACGAGAATTAAACTCACGACATGTGGAAGAATGAGCTAAATAATAATGACAGAATTTGTAAATGCACACTTTCACTAATCCATGATTGTCATTATTATGATTAACATATTTATCTCAAATATAGAATCAAAGATAAGAAAAACCACAACCTTCAAAATATATTCAATTACCATGTAGTCAATACTATTTTGGCTATGGATATCTTCTGATTGTTGACTCCTTAAACAATATGTTTCGCCTTCAAAACATTTTTGTTTCTAACATTCATTGTGACCACCAATTCTTCTTCTTTTTCAACATTTAACAGTGAAAATAAGTGGAACTAGGAGCATCGAATACAAGATAACCACAAAATCGTTAAAATCTTGATGAACAATACACAAAAAATAATAGAATGCATATATAAACCCATCAAACTAATATGTTTCCATCTTTTAAACCCCATATTATTTATATAAATTTGATCTAACCTTGTTGATATTTTAGTTCCATTCATTTCCTTGGCCATATGCCTCTTAAACAAACTTGTTAATGCCATATGCCTCTTTAAAACAAACTTGTTAATGTCATATGCCTCTTAAACAAACTTGTTAATGGAAGCAAGAGAAATAGAATGAATGTTATTGTGAATATCTTGAAATGTCATTGTGTTATCTTTAAATATTACCTTTTTTTTTCTTTTGTTGACATTAATGAATAAGATGTAGGTATCATCTTTCTTATTCATATCGCTTGTGATGGTTTTGATTTCCGACCCCTAGATTACAATACCATCTACACTTTAAAATTTATGGTCATGTTGAGTCTATTTTAAACTTTACTTATATAGATAAATAAATTCAAGATATTTTTATAAATAAAAAAATTCAATAACTAAGAACTAATGATTTATCATTTTTATTATAATTAAAAATTAAGAATTATAATACTGATTATTATAAAATATGTTGTAATAAATTATTTATTTATTTATATTATGCATTATATATTATATTAATTATTTTTTATTATTATATTATTTATAATAATATTAATAAGCTACCTAGTATTTAGTATAATTATTATTAATTACCCTAAGGGTGCAAGTGACGTTGGAAGAAATATATATTTAATTTTTATAATTTTTTTGGTAAGCATTTTTTTCATTTATGGAGTATATTCCCTTTGTAAGATTGCAATGTGGACACTCCTGCTACTTGAGAATTAAACCTATCAAGTTTCCCTACCTATTGGGATTGATCGACAATCGATTACCTTTTCTCTCAACCAGTAACTCATCTATCACAACATTCATATTGTTTCACGAACAATGTCCCCTTATGCACCCATGTAAAATGTACTTTGAAAAAGCTTCGGTACTCAATTCAACTGTAATGAAAGGAAAAAGATAGACTTCAAAACCTAAATTTATTGCCCCCAAATTAGCGAAATTATATTTTGGATTCAATTCGCATATCAGACATAGAGTCCTTCCATAATCAAATAGAAAATAGTAAATAAAAAATGCCACCACCTTGCAAGCTATAACCCCCTTTATAATGAATGTAGATTCGATAAATCCAACAATTATCCTGAAGTCGAGGTAAGTGTATGATGTGTATGATATCACGTAAAATACCTTGTCATTGCCCCTCATCATCACTGCCTAAATCATTTTGTAATATATATAAAGTGTTAGTTATTATATAAATATTACAAAATATATATTATAATATTGTTTTATATATTAAACATTAATTATATAATGTATATAAATATTATATTATATTTTATATATATATATATATATATATATTATCTTATATATATATATATATATATATATATATATATATTATCTTATAAGATAATATATATATATATATATATATATATATATATATATATATATATATATATATATATATATATATATATATATATATATTATAGTTTTAACATTTCAAACATCAAAATTTTGAATGAAGTATATAATGAATTAATGATCGAATAAAGTATGTGATAGGTTTGATAGAAATAAATCGAGATTTGTACCAATGAACTTTCCAATTTTAAGGTAAGATATCGATTGTAGAAAAGAGGAAGGTGAACCATACTCCTATGTACTGAGAATCATCATGGCCCCACATTAATACATTAATGCCCAAATGCCACACCATAAACATTTGTTGAGTTGCTCGCATAACACCTATTGAGTTGCCTAGTTTGACAAGTATTATAATCTATGAAAGGTAACATGTCCCATGTTGCTTCTCATCTATGGAGACCACTCTTGATCGTGATGTTCTAAGTCTCAAACACAAATTGGATGCAGAGGTGCCTCATATCTTTCAACCAATGGTAATTCAAGCCTGCAGGGAAGCAAGTAGTTATCCCTAAAGCCTCTTAGACCTGAAAGATGGGGATGCCACTACATGGAGACATCTAGTGCTTTTAGATCCCAAAGGATGCATTAGATAGTCCAAGAAATCATGTTGCATATTGATTTCTCGCTAAGCAAACTATTTTACTATTCATGGATATATAGTGGACACATTTGATATTGGTTATATTTATGACTAAACTTGAGATATATGCTATTATGGGATAGTAGAATATTGCTTAGATACATGATGATACATGATTAATTTACTATGAGTTGGTTAATATATATATTTATATTTTGAACATATTAACATGTTGTTTTAGTTATATTTTATGCTATATATTTATCATATGATATGATCCAATTACCCGTATGTTGTGAGGTGGATGCAGGAGAACTCATCCCTTAGAGTGTGTCAGAGGGAGAGCATCGTTGGAGAGGGTGATGTAGATGGAGATGTCAGAAGTCAACAAAGATCTGGGGAGAACCATGCACACACCACAATAGTTAGCATATGATAATATGCATTAAAAATAGTTTGCTTATGGTGTGTTTATTTTTTGCTTTGGAGTGTTGCTTTCTATGGTTGCTAGTATAGGTAATATCATAATGAATTCTTTTGCGTGTTTGGCACAACTTATCATTAATGTTAGTAAGAATATTATTAGCAAAGTCAAATTTAAAATATGGCTTATTAGTAATTTATGAAAGTTTCCATTTGAATTGCTATAATATTTATGGACATTAATTCATTTAATAAAATCATAAATTTTGACAATTAAGTATTAAAATTTATAAAAATAGATATTGCATTAGAAAGGAAAAAAATAAAAATAAAAAGACAATTATATATATATATATATATATATATATATATATATATATATATATATATATATATATATATATATATATATATATATATATATAATGATCCTATCTGATTGAATCTCCATATCAAATATCTTGAGGGATTTATACCTTAATGAATGGTCTATAAACCATCATCCTCACCGATTGAACTACAACCCTTTCGATATAATATACCTTATTTTTTTAATTATAGAGTTTATTTATTCATAATATATATACCAAATTTAGGAAAATTGAAAAAAGATCAAATATATTTAAACAAAATAGCAAAAACAAAAAGAAGAGAAAAACAAAGAAAAATCTTTAAAGTAAGAGAGCTATGCCTATTTCATTTGGAGAAAGCTTGAGAAAAGAAGAGGGAGAAAAACAAAGAAAAATCTTTAAAGTGAGAGAGCTATGCCTATTTCATTTGGAGAAAGCTTGAGAAAAGAAGAGGTGGGGCATTCCAGTCTGAGCAAAGAGGAAGGTGGCAGAGAGAAGCTAATAGCCGAGCAAAGAATAAGATCACATAAAAAACCAAACAATTTTGGGATAGGAATGAGAGGTGGGCGGTGTAATAAATTTCTTTATGATTATGTGAGCGGTTGAATGAATTTTTTTATGTCTGTAGAAGATTATGCAAACAACTCTATACCAGATATACATGTGTAGTTATCAAATTATAGGATGCATATATATATATATATATATATATATATATATATATATATATATATATATATATATATATATATATATATATATATATATACATACATACATACATACATATATATATACATATACATATACATATAATGTATATGTATATGTATATGTGTGTGTGTGTGTATATATATATACATATATATGTATACATATACACACATATATATATACATACACATATATATACATACATATATATATGTATATGTATATATACATATACACACACACACACACACACACATATATATATATGCATATATATATATATATATATATATATATATATATATATATATATATATATGTTATATGTATACATATATGTATATATATGTATATACATATATACATATATATATGTGTGTGTGTGTGTGTGTGTATATGATTTGGCCTAAGTTTACCTTGTTATGAGCTTATATTAGTATATTACTAAGTTTTATTTAACGACGATTAGAATAATCCAGAAAATAGTAACCCATACATATTTTCTGCAACAAATTATATATGTAGAAATATATCTACTATAGCCAACACAAGTATCAATACTTTAGCAAGTTACTTAACCACTTCTGTATCTTAGTCGCCCATCCCATTAATTTCTTTTTAGATAACCTCATGCAACAATTTAACTACAAAGTTGGAAGTTAATTAATATATCTACAAACATGGGTTGATTTAATTAATAAAATAGATAATTCTAGGGTCAACAACTTATACAAAGGCAGTTAGCACTGTTAGGTTGTGGAGCTAAAAGCTTCACTGATGCTGACATTGGAGGAGGTTGCTGAAGTGTCACAGACACCGGCGTCAGTCAGGCCAACCGACGTCGGTCAGTATTAGACAGGAAGAGCAACCGACATCAGTCAGGGATCGGTTGGCGTCGGTCATCTCTAGGCAAACAGGGACCGACGTCGGTCGCCTGTGCGGTTTCGAACTGCGAGTTCTACGGATAGTTCGTTAACGAACCAGTTGTTTGCATGAAGAAGGCTAATTTTAGTCTTGAGCTGCGGATCTAATTATTGTAATTAGGTGTCTAATTATTGTTTGCATGAGATCTATATAATAAACTCATGGGCTATATTGTAATTTGTGCTAGAGAGTAAGAGAGCAAATATTAGCTCCTTCTGTGTGTGAAGAGAGCATGGTGTGTTCCTCCTAGTGCCACAGTGCCAAGTGTGGGTACTAGTTTGGATAATCAGAGGGGTTCTTCATGTATGTAGGATCTTGGTCAGCAGGTGTGCAAGGCCACGTTTGGAGATCTACATGGTAAGTAAGATCATTGATATGTAGGTGTATGTGTGTGTATGATCCAGGTTTGCAGGTGTGCAGAACCAGATTGATTTGCAGGTGTGCAAGATCAGGGAGGACAGAAACACAACAGGTAGCAAGATCATGAGAGATATACTTGGAGTACGGTGTGTACTCGGTTATTGAGCAAAGAGGAAGGTAAGGTAGATCCTTCCATAAGTAAGATTGTTTGAGTTGTAGGTTGTTGCAAGTTCAGGGGAGATCTACTTGAAGTACGATTGTGTACTTAGAGTGCGTGGAACACTTGTGGAGTGCGTGGAGCACTTGTGTACTGGCAGTAGTGATACTGACTGGTTGGAGGTGAACACCAACTCTGTGTTTGAGTTGTGTGTTGGGACCGTAAGAGAGAGAGCTTTGAGGAAAGAATTACTGTACACTTGAGGTGTGGGAAGCCTCTGAGAGGTGTGAAGAAGAAGTGGCATCTTCTTTATTGTATTCTTTTCTAGATGAGTATTAATACAAGTTGTGCATTGTCTCTCATATTCTATGTTGTTTCTGGTTTCTAGTTACTTGTTACTTCTAGTTAATTTCGCATCTTAAGTTGCTTGTATATGGTAATCAATTGTGCTTCGCACCTCATTCTAGGAAAATCACCCTAGCCTAAAAGAGAGGCCTGTGAGCATGCGGATATCTTTTATTTTTCATCTACTCAAGTTGTCTTATGTTCTATTGGTTGGATAATGTGTGACATAAACCATCTAGTGAGGCATTGGGTTACGCCAAGCTAATTGTATATAAATGATATTTTAAACAAAAAAATGAATTTATCTTTTTATTATAATGCTAAATTTAAGCATGTGTATTTATAATTGGTTGGTTTATAAATGTTGAGTGGTGTGAATAGGTCTAGTACCATATGCAAACATCAAAATTCTTTTTTTTAGTAAGTTAACTTATATGTACATATATGTGGCTGCCATTCGAGAAGTAATTGTTAAAAATCAACTCATAAGATTTAGGGAGAAATATTATGAGTTGAAGTGCTTTAATTAATAATATTTGTATAATGTATTAAATTGGTCTAAATAATAATTCGGGTAATATGGATTTGGACTAAGTTTATAAGTACACTATGGATGTGTATGAGCTAAAACATGAGTACTTATTAAAATATGAACAAGGTTATAAATAATGATCAACGAGATTGTTCATATGGTAAGACGTAGATTAATAGGTTTAACAGGATTTAAGAACCCCAAATGAGATAGACACTGTCAAATGATAAATTTATTTAGGGAAACATGTTTTTAGGTCTCAACTTGATTAGATGGATTGTTATTCAATATTCTTTTATTAAAATTGAGAGTTGACTTACTATAACAACGAGTTGTTGAAAAATCTTATTTAGAATTAAAAGACTACAATTATAACTTGCATGAATCCTAAAAATAGTGTTTACTATGGTATAAAGAGTATAATTAACTTAATGTAGTCTTTTATTATCTTGTGATACCTTATATGCTTGGGATCACTTGTTATTATACTTGAATGAAGGGGTGTGATACTCTAACTATGGTTCCATGGGTGTTTATAAACCACATAACTTTATTTAATAGAAATTTATACATGTCGTATGTACAAATGCTAATGTAGAGAATCTTGTTCATATGTTTGACATGGATTGTTAACATGAATCATATGACTGAGTTATGAGACAATTAACACATTTGAACCATAATTATATGTATTTTATTGAATATATTTATAGGTAACATTGTTATTTGAATAAATTATGAGCATTGGTGAGTATAACATATAAGAATTTGGTCATGGAAATTGAGAGTTGAGAAATTGAGTCAAATTGAGTTTTAGGCCCCTAACCTAGCATTTAAATTTAGATGCATATTTCTAACTCAACATGGGTCTTCATTATCTTGGGATAAGCTATGTGATTTAAGATCCTTAGTTATAATTATAATGACTATAGGGAGCTCTTTACTAAAAGTATAAATGACTAGTAGTTTAGTATTTGCATAGCATTGGAATAACTACATGTGGGTGAAATATATAAGTGCTCATACATAGGGATTGTACCTATAATTTAATAGATGGTTTGAATAAGTCATTAAGTTTATTAATAATAAAAAACTATAACCTTTTGAAACAGTCTTCTAAAAATAAAATGAGTTGTTTAAATCAATGTTATAATGGGTTTATGAGTTCTCTACAAATGAATGAATTGACTGTTAGTATTTACTATTGAATACTCATGTGTGGTTCATATTATGAGAGTATTAATATGTATAAATGTTGGTTATACACATCATATAATGATGCATCATGATGTGTAATTATAAGTTATATTTATTTGAATGCTAGTATGTAGTTTAAACTTAGAGTATACTTGGATGACATAATTTCGTACTTGTTTGATTGTTATTATGTATGTGATCATTTGATTATTAGAATCGTAAACTAGTTATATGTTTTTTATGTAGCTTTGAACTATGATAGTACATGATATCATAGACTAATATAATATAAATGTATGTAATACTGGATGGTACATACTACAATTGATATGTTTTAGACTCACACCTACATTTGACTACTTAAATGTATGTGTGTTGGTTATTACTATGAATAGTATGTTTTGTGATAGTTAGTAGGACTTTATGTGTGTATGCATATAACTTTGAGAGTTTAACAAATTCTATGATAGTATATTATTGTGTTTCATGGGAGCTATAAATTGCTTCATTATATCTTATTGATTGAATATAAGTTTGGGTTTTCATGTAGTTATGACTACTTTATTATGATTGATTGTAGAAAAATAGTAGTTATATCTTAGAATATTAGACTATGGTAATATGGGTTATAATTGTGTATATTATGTTTGAAAACTAATTTTGATATTGAAAATCTACAGTTAAATGCATATTTATTCAAGTGGTATAAACTATAGTCATTATTTCTAGTATGAGATAGAAAATAATGTAAAATTTATTCATACATTTGATAGAATAAATCTATGCTTGGGTTACTCTTATGTTTAGCATATTATATGATGTGTTTGCTAGTAGGATGTAAATTAAATGAATCTCATGGTTGAATTGTATTTGACCAATTTGCATTACTGATATGGAGTAAGGAGTGAGATGGAATTCACTGACTTACTGGTATCACAATGATAGATAAAGGTAGTCCAATCCAGTGGTGTGTATGAATTTGATTGATCTATAGATCATTATTATTTATTATTCATAAAACTTTAGACCAAAGTATTTTTAGTGAGACATTATCATTTTATGAGTATGATTTACATGTTTATGTGATATCTTGTAATAAAATGATTTTCTATGGTACACTACATGTTTAGTTTAAAAATCATACAATACGCGGTTACTTGCTTGTCTCTTTGGATTCCTGCACCATCACTATCTACTCATCTGTGAAAGGATGGCCATTTCCTGATAGGATTAGTATGAGGGATTGTTGGTTCATGGTTGGTATGGATAAGTGCTTAGATGATGCTCTCCCTCCCCACAATAACACTACTTATCGATATGACACTTGAGATTACTACATATACTTGAATTCGAAAACTATACTCTGAGGAAGCCATGTATCTTATATATGTACATTATATTGTATTGTACCTATCATTGAATATTATTGTGAAAAGTTGTAATTACTTGTTATTATACATTGACAATAGTGGATATAGACATGTATCATTTATAGCTGAGTTAATATAGTTACTTTCTATATTTGCATTTTGATGTGCTCTCATGATATTAGAGATCTGTGATGTGTGATGTAATATGCTTGTTGTTATTATCGTGCTTTGAGTATTTCATATAGTCTATGTATATTCTTCTGGTATAAACTATTTTTGGTATATGTGCTTAAAAAGATCAGGTATTTTTAGTTGACCTCAACAAGGTTGTTATATGTGGTATCAGATTTGTGGTTAGAACTCTAGGACCTAATGAGTCCATTAACATTTTTTTGTAATTTTTGCTCACCAATATGAACTTATTGACATGAAGTATTGCACTGGTATTTTGGAATCGTAGTACCTCAATGCAGGACCATGTTACACCATGATTGGAGTTTTGGAACTCGATAGATCCTCCTATATGGTTTGGTGATTGTTATTAGTATGAGACATTTGTGTAATGTGTGTGGAGAACATTGAGTGTGTACCCTTAGGATCACTCATACCCTTTTGAGTTGTTAAGGGGTTGGTTTATCGAGTTTCCTAATGTTGATGGTTGTAAATGAGGTTTGGGTAGGTGAGTACATAGCATAGTTCATGAATTAAGAAGAAGATATTTCCACCATAGTTTGATCACTTAGATCGAACACCTCAAGTATGATTACATCTTTGTTGGTAATCAAGTCACCTTCACCATTTGTATTTTATGTTGAAAATGTTTTATAAACATGAGATGATTCTCACTTAAGTTTGTGTGCATTAGTTTTATGTCTTATCTAAACTAATCCTAGGATTGGGAAATTTTATAAGACCATTTTTTGTTAGTACCACCTAGGGTGGTGGGAATTTTCTTGTAGTAGAATGTACATGTTTTGGTTAAGAATTTATATGTGTTAGGAGTTTTCTTTTGGATTGACACTCTTAAATTATGTGGATTAGGAAGAAGTGTCATATATGTTAGTTAGCTTAGATGTGAGTTGTTATTTTCTCACTCTCCTTGACATCATTATAAGCTATCGAGAAGATTCATATTTTCATGATGTTGATTTAGTGAAATGTTATTTGACCATATTCCCTTGAGTTTGTGGGATAATGTTTTTCTACTTCTTTTTGAGAGAGAAGTTTTAGGTTTGGATGGATTGATACATCCTTGTGGTTAGTATATTTTTCTTCTGATTATGGAATAGATTGTAATACTATGCTTACAGATTTGATAAGTAGGTAGAGATTTGGCAACATTGAGTTGCGATGTTTTATTTTTAGTTTAAGAGGGTATGTAGGAGTTTTTTTTTCTAGATGATAGTTTTCTACTTTTCACTTATGATTCTTTAGAGTCACTACTTTATCTAACTTGTGACTTTAGACCATGTGGAGTGAAAAACCTTGAATTAAATATTAAATTTTAGAATAAGAATTATAAGTTGATTATAATTATTATGATATTATTTACCCTTAATTGGATTGATATTATTCTCTTTTGGTTTAAAGCATATTATTTTGAAGAGTTATTTTTATACCTTTCATCGGAAGAAAGTAGGGTATAGGATGTGTAGAACATCTTGTCAATCTAGGGGTTGAGATAAACTTTTAATTTATTGCATTCTAGCCAAGCAAGCAGGGAGATATTATTTCATTTGTTCCCTTATAAAGTTGAAAAGATGTTGTGATCCTTGGTCTTTTTATGTTATGTTTATTTTAACATTCTTTCCTCTTAACTATGAATATAACACTATAGGTTAAGCTCGAAAAATATGATACTAGTTATGTTTAGATGATGGCAACTTAATACAGTTACAGATTGATTGTATGATTTATCTAATATGTATGTTAATACATCTAGAATTATTTAGTGCACATATTAGTGCTTTCTATGATCTGTTAGTGTAGAATTGTGACTCACTAAACATTGTGCACTTTTTGGAGATCATTAGGTCATAGAGACCTAGGGGAAGAGTAGTGAATTAGGAACATGAGTACTAAGTGATAGGAGTATATCTTACTTGGCCTCATATTGACTCGATAGTTATTGAGTTTGGATCTGACAAATAGACTTGTCAAATCTAAGATTGACAGACAGACATATCAAATTGAGTCTTATGGCCATATGCATGTATATGGTGGAATATTTAATCCTTAATTTTGTATAAATTGGTAATGTAGTATTTTCAGGTCCTATTCATCATCATACTTGTTAGGGGCTATGTAGAGTAGTGACAATATTGTCATGTTATACTTATTAGGATTTATGTAGGGTAGCAAAATTATTAACTTATACACATCATACCTCCCAGGTTTCCTAAATACTTTTTTTTAGAATGAAAAAAATACTCTCTGGGTTAAAGAGATGAGTAGAGGGGTTGGAAGGTTTTGTAGAACTCTCTCCAGTCATTTGTTTTGGCTTGTATGATGATGTTATGTGTTCTTTGAAAGTTAGTGAAACTTTCACTGACATATGTGGGACCCTTCAAGGTAACATAAGTGGTCAGTCCTATAGTATATAGGCTTGTCTTGACAGTTTTGGACCCGGAGTGGTCATGACAGAACCAATCATAGTAAGTAAAACTTACAACCATGTTCACATAATAGGAAAATGTCATTGAGTAGTGTCTTATGGGACCAATACTCTAAAAATAGTGCAATTTGAGGGAACTCCAGTGAATTCTTAAGGAGATTTTCACACTTGTTTTCTTTATTAGATATTATTATAATATTTTATTTTTAGTTGAACAATATTTTTATTTCAGAATATATGTTTGAATAAGAGTCATCTAGGATGATGACTAGCTTTAGGGAGGAAGGATGTTGCATCCTGATTCTTCGCTAAGCAAACTATTTGACTATTCATGGATATATATAATGAACACATTTGATATTGGTTATATTTTTGACTAAGCTTGAGATATATATTATTATGGGATAGTAGAATATTGCTTAGATACATGATGGTACATGATTATTTTACTGTGAGTTGGTTAAGATATGCACTTACATTTTGATCATATTAATGTATTATTTCAGTTATATTTTATGCTATAAATTTATCTTGTGAGATGATCTAATTACCTACGTTTTGTAAGGTAGATGTAGGAGAACTCATCCCTCAAAGCATGCAAGAGGGAGAACATCATTAGAGAGAGTGATACAGATGGAGACATCAGAGGTTGACATAGATCTGTTAAGAACCCTACACACACTACAATAGTTAGCATATGGTATAAATGCATTAAAAATAGTTTTCTTATGGTGCATTTATTTTTTGTTTTGGAGTGTTGCATTTTATCATTGCCAATATAAGTAAATATCATAATGAATTCTTTTGCGTGTTTGGCACAACTTATCATTAATGTTAGTAAGAATATTATTAACAAAGACAAATTTAAAATATGGCTTATTAGTAATTTATGAAAGTTTCCATTTGAATTGCTATAATATTTATGGACATTAATTAATTTAATAAAATCATAAAATTTTGACATTTAAGTGTTAAAATATATAAAAAATAGAAATTACATTAGAAAGGGAAAAAATAGAAAAGACAATTATATATATATATATATATATATATATATATATATATATATATAAGAAATGATGAAATCTAGGGGGAAAAAAAGATTAAATATATTAAAAAAACAACAACAAAAACTAACAAAAAGAGAAAAACAAAGAAAAATTTTTAAAGCAAGAGAAGCTACCCCTATTTCATTTGGGGAAAATATTGAGAAAAGAGAAGGTGGGGCATTCCAGTCTAAGTGAAGAGGAAGGCGGCAAAGAGACGTTGATAACCAAGCAAGGAATATGATCACTCGAGAAACCAAATAATTCCAGGATAGGAATGAGAGGTAGGTGGTGAGTTAACATAATTAACATAATTGTGCCATGTGGAGTAAATTTGAGCCTGCAAGAACTCGAGGACTCAAAATCATGGGTGTATGAACCTCCTAAACTATGTACATATATGAAAATATTTCATGTATTGGTATGTCAACATGTGGCATGATCTCAGGGACTCAGAGGCACAAAGACTCAGAACCATGGAACCATTAAGCCATTGATTAGGTACTTATTATTTGAATCTCTAGACCAATAGAATTGTGCCACTTTTCATCTTATTAAAGCTCAAAATCTTAGAGGTATTAGACCATGGGGTATTAGGTCCATTAAACTTGTGTAATTCTTTTGTAGTTTTCTATTAAAATAAATTTTCCATCTGTCATGCCTTCGAGACCGTAGGAGCTTGGAACCATTAGGTGATTAACTTTGCTTTCAAATATTTTGGGGTTTTGTGTAATGAAGAAGCATCACATGGCATGATTTAATAGTATTAGATTCACCTATCAATAGACTTCACTTGAAATCTTATGAGCAAGGGTAGCTATTGACAACTTAGACCTTCTACTTCATTAATTTTCAAACCTTAGGGCATTTAGGCTTGATAGGATGTCTCCACAGTATGTGCACACTTGGTTTCCTAATTTTATGCTTATGCCAATTATGGTCTAAGAATTGAAGTAAAGGAATAAATTAGAAAAAAGGAAAAAAAATGTAGGGAATGAAATAATAAAAGATGAATTGCTATTTTGGAAGCTTAATATAATCACACAATTTAAAATAAAAACTAGTAATCATATAGAAATCAACTTGCTAATACAATAGTAAATAAAATAATTATCTAACTAATGAGGTAGATCTTTATATCAAGACATCCAAAGGGGTCCCTTCCTAATTCAGGCTTGAACTTTGAAACTTCTCTTAACACAGAATTGATTTCAACACAAAATATTGCTTTTATAAATACATCATGTAACAATTAAAGATTGATACAAGAATTAAAATCTTAATATTCTCTTATAAATGTTTGTTTTTAATTAATCTCTCATTACTGACTGATTCCCCCATTTTTAAGAACTTTTTTATTGAATATATAACATAGGCGGTTACATTTATCTAAATAGATTATATTCCCTAGATAGACTACTTGGCTATAGGACAAGTTTGGTTTGTTCGGTTAGTTTGAGTCCAATTGAATCTCCTTGCTTTGGTTCCACTGATTTTGTCCAATTTTACATGGTTGTTACAACTTCTTCCAAATCTGTTATAGAATAATTATCCCCTAGAATCTATTTTTGATGTTCATGGATAAGATATTCAATCACTGTAGGATGTTATGTCATAGATTCCTTTTTACTGTAGGATGCATTGTCAATTGTTTCTAGGAACATACCTATTTCTTAAAACCTCTTTAAAAAATTTAGAGATAAATAAACCATAAAATAAAAGATTATTATTTATACTCTATTTTATAAGATAAGAATCTAATTACCCAAAGATATATTTTAATATAATGCTATTAATGTATTACGGCTATTTATGAAAAATAAATACAAGGGATAATTCAAAAGCATGGTAAGATGGAAGGTTATATGCAGGAAAAGGGATACACAAAGCATGCCAATTATGGGGCTCATCACACCCCCAAATTATGTTATTTCTCATCCCTAAGAAACTAACATGTTCATTTCAAAATCACATATAGCTCTAAAATCCATAGGGTCCATAACACCACTAGGAAGATGTCCATAAAAACCTCGCCTTTGTTCATATTTCTGCCATCTTTTGACTTATCTTGTTTTATCAAATGGAATCTTTCCTTGTCAATCTGGTCTAGGATACCAAAATAGGGGAGCATAAAACATTATGGCCAAGATTTTTATTTCTAATTCACCTACAATCATGATACATATTTGTATTCTTTCAAAAGTTGCCTTTGGATTGTAAGGGGAATATGGTTCCTTTTACTTCAACTCAGGAGTGAGTTCTTTCCACCATTTCAAACAAGATTGTTGTGTTGTTGGGCCAATGGAGGTTCTCAATCCTAAGTAAAAATCTTGGGATGCTTCACTATTCCTCATAAACCAAAATTGATCATTTTGCCTTTTCATGATATTATCCCAATCTTTCATCACAAATTCAGGTTCTATTGATTCACTTCTTATGATTAGTTTATTTTCATTATCATTTTCTCTATAATCAACTAGTTCTTGGCCTCTTTTGTGCTCATTAAGCAAGAATGCTAAAAATGCTTTTAAAAATACATCCCTTACATACAAATTGGGATTTCATTATATATTGTGGGACACAACATAGTCATGAATATAAAATTCACATAATTGAGCTTGAACTTTAGTTGAAATTCTACTATATATTTGAAAGAAAGATAGTGGGCCCAATAATTCACAAGATAAATCACAATAAATTCTCATAAACCTGAATTTTATGCCATTGTTTTTCTAAATAAACTAAATATACCTTGGCAAGAGGTTCGCAATCAAGGAGTGCTATAGTAATATTGGCCTTGTCCTCAATATTACTCTATAGTTTGGTGATATTCTTTTATTTGACTTTGGATTCTTTCTTCTATTTCACATTCTCTTCTTTCAACTCCATAAATTTCTCAAACCATTTGTCTATATTTTACATAATGCTTGAAGATATGGAACATGAGGGGCTATACTTTTCTATTTAAATAACTATGGAGATTGCTTATGGAATTTTAACTATAGGATGATGGGATGTACTAGCTATAAGATGGGTGTTTACAGGTGGCTGCAACTATGAAGTTATTGTATCCAATGTATCCACACCATTTCAAGGTTGGCCTTGTAGTTTCCTTCTCAACCACTAAATTTCTTGAAGATCTTACTCTAAGGTAGGGAATTCATCTTGCAAAGGTAAAGGTACTTGTTCTTCTTTTTCTATTTCCATGTGGCCCTATATATCTTCTTCTTGGGAAAAATCTTCTCCAACATTTAAATCTATTTCTTCAAAAAATGGAAGCAATAGATGATTCCTCACTACTATTTACCAAAACATTGGTTTCTTATTCCTATAACTCCTCACTAACTTATATAACTATAGGGGCCTTAATTTCTGGCCTTCTTCTCATTTGACCTCTTAATTAGTGGGATCTCTATGGATTTATTATAACCTTGGCCTTTTTAGGGACCTTGACTATAAGAGGGATTCCTTCTTTAGATGTCTTAGAATTAGATTGGAAGATTAGTATCCTTCTCCTCTTCATGGTCTCCTTTGTATCTGAAGTTTCTATTCCATGAATATTTTCCCTTACAGGTTCTTGTGTAGTTGTAAGAAGGTCCACTTGTGCAGGTTCTTGTATTTATGTAAGAAGAGTTTCTTCTATTCCCATTTCTTCTTCTGCTTCTACTACTACTTCCAACCCCTCAAATCCTACCTCTCTACTACCTTCTTTCTCATTACCACTTTCTACAATTGTAGAAAATCTTCCCAACTTAAATTGGGCCTAGTTCTATGCAAACAATCTTGTACAATTGGATGAATTAGGCAAGGATGGGAGAACGCTTTAAGGTTATCTTTCTAAATGTAGCATCCATACTTATGTGCAAAATCATTAGGAAATTAGGTATGTTTATCAAAATTTCATGTCATAGATGGTTCATGAACTTAAAATACACTCCATGTAGCATATAATATCATCCTTCATAGGTAAAATATTGAAAAATGAAGACAATTTCTCTTGCCCATTTGTTTGTCAAGGATAAACATGTAGTTCCTTTGTGGGAGGTTTCTAATTACTCATTTCCTCTATGGAATTTCTACCTTTTTAAATCTATATTAAAGTTTTTTGCCATAATTCTCCTATTCAAGGTAATATAGTAACCCTACTGATTATTATCTCATTCAATTTGATCTCCATACCTATGTTTGTTGCCAAATTATTATATAATGATTCAACAAATTCCTCTACAATTTCCTAGTTAAAATCATTTACCTTTTCAAAATATGTGAACCATCCTATATTTTGAAACAAAGCCATGATGTTTGGTTCTTCTATCAGAGGAGAAATGTTGGGTGGTTCATGCTTGATCAAATCTTATCCCATGGCTGTAGGATGAGGTTTTGCTAGAAAATTAGCATTCTGTAGTAGAGAGTTAAAATGGTGATGATGGCTATGACTTAAAAAAGAGGAGTGCTAGAATTATTTTCTTGGTTTTGGAAAATAAATATCTAGATAGATGTGGAAAATACCCCCCAACTTAATATGGTCACTCATCCACAAGGGACAAAAAGGTGGTACATTTGAAGGGACCCTTCATACGGATGGCAGAAGGATTTGATAGTAGAAGAGGACAACAATAATATCAACAGGTAAGTTAAAAGATTGATTCAAGATGGGCCCAAAGCAATAATTAATAAAATGATGATAGCATTAAATAATTATAACCAAAGAATAATTAAACCATGTGATGTACTAAGTAAAAATAAATACCTATTAGCTTATGATTACCTCAATTATTAATCAATGAATGTCAAGTATTTTTGGGTCATACCAAATAGGTGGAATAATCACTAACAAAATGTAATGTAGACATGCAAAGGTGTTGATGTTTTGAAGTGACCTAGTGAAGTGACATAGGATAATCATCTGAGTGCCTATAAGGATCCATGTAAGGATGAATACAAATGCTATATAAAGGAAGCAAAGAATGGTGTATCCCTTTTTTTCTCATTGACATCTTCAATAATTATTACATGGGGGTCATTGAAAAATGTGAAGTAAGTTTGAATCATCCATCAGTTGTTTTCAAGAAGAAAAAAATGCATTATGAAGTAATTAAAATGACCTTGCAGTAATAAAATGTATCCTATAGCAGCATTAGTTCATCTTGTAGGGACAAGAATTCATCCTAAAATAATAAGATTTGATCTTATAGAAAAAATAAAAGTGATTTATGATCCTAAAGAATGAATTTGAAAGAAAAAAATATGAAAATGTGAAATTTTATTGCTATAGATTTTTGATGTTTTATGATTTTTTTTATGTGGATGTTGGCCAACGAATATGGTTTTTAGATAGATCAATAACCTCTGGCAATGATTGAAGGTTTTAATTGTTGATTTTTTTTATTGATTTTTTAGTCTTGGCTCAATTGGGATTGAAGTAACCCAAGAGTTAGAATTTTCTTCATCCTATACCAAGCCATTGTGCATGACTTATACTTGGCTACAGGAACATACTATTCATGAAAAATGTTAGAGAAGGGTTCATAGAAATACCCTTCTTTTATAGGAATGTGATGATCTTCTTCGTGAGAGAGAGATGGATGTTTATCCTGAAGAAGTTGGTGAGTAAGAGTCTCCTTGGAAAAGGGCTTCATGTATAGCTTGAGCCTGTGGCCATTAACAAGTAGTTAGAATTGAATGTGGTCAATGATCATGAGCTTCACAACTCCATTATCAAATACTTTTTCATCTGATAAGGCCCAAACCATTTGGATTGAATCTTACCCTTATGATATTTGTATTTAGAATCAAAGAGTAATCCCCAATCACTAGGTTAGAAACATTTAGTCTTTATTTTTTTGTCATGCCAATCAATTCGTTGTCTTTTTACAACTTTAATTTGATGAAGATTTTCTTTCCTGATTTCATCTAATGCATCCAACTGCATGATCCAATCTTATTGAGCTTGGAATAGATCTAAGCCCAAGTCAAAGTGTTGTCTTTAATGTTTTGTGTTCAAATTCAATGGGCAAAATGAGCTTCTTACCATAAACTAGTTCATAAGGAGTGAACCTCTTTGTGGTTTCCAAGTGATCTTATAAGCCCAAACTACTTCTATAAGATGAGCAGACCAATATTTCCTATGTAAGATGATAATCTTAGTAAAGACATTTTCTATCTCTTTATTTGTGACCTCAACTTTTCCATTTGATTGCAGGTGGTAAGGAGTGGATTTTTTGTGCATGATTTCATACTCTTTTACCAAGGAAATTGTGAGATCTGATGTAAAATATGGTCCTTCATCTATGACCAACTCTTTAGGCACTCCATAACTGGTGAAGATATTTTATATAAAAACTCATCTACTTTTTCATCCTGAGCATGTGTTAAGGCCTTGACCTTAACCCACTTTGTGACATAATGAGTGCACACTGATATACATTCTTTGTGATTAGATGTAGGATCTATGGGGCCTACAAAATCAAACCCTCATTTATCAAAAGGTTTAAGAGCTAGTTGTGGATACAATGGCATTTCATTAGGGCATGTGTCTTTTCCCATATACTGACATTGATCACATCAATGAGTATACATCATGACATCCTTATGCGAGGATGGCCAATAGTATCCTACAGTAAGTATATTCATATCAATCCTCTTTTCAATAAAATGAACCCCAAAGGGATCATCATGGCATGCTTAGAGAATGTCATAGCCTCATCCTCTTGGTACACCTATGCATAACTAAATCTAGACCAATGATAAAGAGATATCCTGCAATCCATGAATAGTGTCTACTCTTTTGAATCAGATGTTATCTTTCCTTTGGTGAAAAGTGTTTTGGTAATGATCTTGTAGAAATATAGTTAGCAACATCTACAAACCAAGGGGACTAAATGGTTAGTGTAAATAGGTGCTCATTAGTAAATGATTAATAAAAAATAAGGTTTTGTTCATCATTTTATAACTAAAATAAAAAATATGCAGCTATATTATCCTTACCTGGTCTATCCATAATGGTAATGTAAAATTTTTGTATAAAAAACAACCATCTAATTATTCTACCTATTATAGCAGGTTTGTTCATTAAATACCTGATTATTTCATGATCTGTGTGGATGAATACTTGGTAGCCCATAATGTATTGTCTAAATTTGTTAATAGCATACACTACTACCAAAAATTCTTTCTCTATAATAGTGTAGTTGAGCAGAACCCCTTAAAGATTCTTGTTGATGAAATAGATAACATAGATTAAAGATTCATCTTTTTGGCCAAGGACAACCCCTAAGGTGGTGTTAGAGGAATCTATTTGGATATGAAAAGGCTTCTTCCAATCACCCCCCCTTAGAATAGGGGTTGTTATGATAAGATCTTTGAGTTGATGAAAAGCTATTTGACAATCATTAGTCCATACAAAGTCAACATCTTTGGTTAGTAAAATAGATAATGGAGCAATAATCTTGATGAAGTCTTTGATGAACCTTCTCTAATAACCAACATGTCCTAGAAATATTTTTACATCCTTTTGATTTTTTGGTGTAGGTAATTATTTGATGATGTTGATTTAGGTTCGGTATGTCTTGATAGCTACAGGTGAAGTGTGATGTCCTAGAACAATTTCCTCAATCATTAGCATGAAGCACTTCTCATGGCTTAAATATAGTTGGTGATCTTGGTAGTGTTGTAAGACTTTATCAAGGTTTGAAAGATATTTTTCAAATGTCTACCATAGATGGTGAAGTCATCCATATATATTTCCACACAGTCATGGGAAAGATCAGAGAATATGTTTATGATATCCATTTGAAAGGAGGATGGGGCATTAAAAAAGCTAAATGGTAGTATTTCATATGATTACGGTCCCCAAGGACAATTGAAAGTGGTTTTCTATTGATCCTCAAGTGCTATCCTTATTTAGTTATAGCCATTAAATTCATCAAGGAAGGAGAAGTACTTCTTCCCTACTAATGTGTCAAGCACTTAGTTAATAAATGGCAAGGGAAGATGATCCTTCCTAGTAGATGGATTTAATTCTCTATAGTTTATGCAAATATGCCATTTCCCTCTTTTCTTAGGCACAACACTAAGGGGGATACCCATTGACTTTATTAAATGGGCTAGCCAAATCTTACATCCAAGTTTTTTTGTAATTCAATTTTAATAATGTCTTTAACTACATGATTCATTCATCTCTAGGGTTGGTGAATAGGCTTACACTCCTCCTTGATGTATATATGGTGCGTGCATAAGTCTGGAGGAATCCATATCATATCATGATAATCCCATGAAAATGTTTTTTTATGCTACTGAAGGACTACAAGCTATTGGTTTTCTTATTAAGGTGTCAGGGATTTATTGATATTAAGGGGTATGCTTGGTAGAATGTCCACTTTCTTAGATAAACAAATCATTATTTCAATGTTAGCCAGTAAAAGAGCATAGCTACAGTGGTGAGGAAACAATTGGTGGAATGTTTTGATGTCTCTTTAAACATCAACTGGGCTAGTCTCAATAAATTTGTTTTGAAGAAGATAGAGTATACATTCACAAGTATTTATGGCTATAGGATCTCTGTGATGGGTGTTTTACAAGATATTAGAAAGGACAATATCTTCCTCTTGTTATTATAAAGGTAAACTATGGGTAAGTGTGCATAATGTCTATAGGGACACTACCTTATCAAGATCATCCACCTAAGGTGATTCATTATCATGGGAAGGTTGTATCGAAGGGTAGATAACCAATTTATTAGTGTCATTACCATTAGAAATGAGCATTTTATTAGACTTACAACCAGTGTAAGCATAAAAAATAGCCAACCAAAGTCTACCTAATATCAGAGGGTAACCTTTTAAAATACTCTTTGACTATAAGATGATAAAGTTTATTGGATATTGCCATGAAATTATGGTAATGATAAGGTCTTTTATGATTCCCTCTGGTTTAATAATTGACTTATCAAACATTTTAAAGATAGTAGGCATTGGACACTGAGTTATAAGCCCTAATTTATACATGGTTGTCATGGTCATAAAATTTATGGCTGATCCTAAGTCTATCAATGTACCAGGGATGGGTTGGCTATGGATATTAATGTTGACCACTAGACTACCAGGATATGAGTATTTAAGGGCTACTATGTTTCCTAACATAATATTTGCAAGGTGACCAAGGACATGTATTGACTTGAGATCCATTTTCTTCTTACTTGATTTATTTAAGCATAGTTCTCTAATAACTCTTTTGTATATTGGGACATATTTTATAGCTTGAAAGAGAAGAATATTTACACATATATTTTTTAATTGGTCTAAAAGGTCAAATTATGGCTCTATCTCAGGTCATTGGATACTCAACCTCTCAGGGGATGGAGGATGATTAGGTTCCTTTTATTTTTAAAGTTATTTGACTCATGAGTGGTGGTGGATAGAAGTGGATTAGTATGAGTATCCATAGGTTGTTCAATATGTTCTATGATCACAACGGAGGTGGGTTATAGAAGAATTTGTCTTTAGCAAAGGTGATATTTCATTAATATCCAAATTATATGTTGGATATTACATTATTTCCATGACATATGTTTGTTGAACCAACTTATTGGCAGGATTGGGTACCATCTAGGTAGGCAATTAAACTAGTCTGGTAGGTGCTTGAGTATTTGACATCAAATATTATTGTTGTTGTAGTTTTAATTTTTGTTACTAAGATCCAAGGTTCTAGTTATTTCTCCATGGCTACTACCAAGGATTGGAGGGATATAGCCAAGGTTGGGTGGTTGGTTGAGACTGCCAAGATTGATTTTGAGATTGTATCCAATTGGGAGACATTTAGGACTAGATCTAAGGAGATTTCCATGATTGGTTTTGTGACTGTTGTCCCCCAAAAAATATCACTCATTTTTGGGACAACATTTGAACTATTTTGGTCCAATAGACCAAAATTCTCTCTCTCCTTTTAAAAAATTGTTCTGGGCATTCAAATTCTTCATTATTCAAGCTTTTTCACATTTCTACAGACTCTACAGGAAGTAATCTACGGACTCTATAGGCTAAATTCTACGGACTCAAATATATGGACTCATTTCTATGGACTCTGCCAGTTCTACAAGCTCATTGCTATAGACTTCATGGGTTAGTTTCTAAGAACTCTGCAGGAGATAAATAGGTTCAACACTTAGCCATTTTTTCTATTGTGAAGAAACTACAGAAGCTGCCAAGTATCATCTGCCGAGACACATTATGATTTGCTTCTCAAAGCAGCAGAACTTACCACGTGTCCCTTGTAAGATAAACGAAGCATGCCATGTGTTAACATCTACATGAATCCAAAAGAGTCCCAAGTGTTTCTATAGTGTTTCTAAAGCTCTGTGGAAGCTGTTACGTGTCATCTTCTGTGAGACTCTAAAAAAGCATCCAAAACCTCTATAAGTTAAGCAAAAATTGCCACATGTCCTCGCCTGTTTCACAGTGAATCCTTCCATGTGTCACCTATTGAGATCAGTGGAAAATTGACTAAGGCAAAGCCAAAGGACAAACAACCCTTGCGGAGGGCAGGCAAGGAGCAGATGGACCATTATAAAAAGTTGAAGGATAGTTCTATGCTTGAACAAGTCCTTGTGGAGGGCACAGTTCTCTTTCAGAAAAGTTCCTGTAGCAAAATGGTTAAGGCAAGAATCCTTCAGACTTTTTGTCTGAAGGAATTCACTCGGGAAGAAAACTCAACAGAAAACCTGAAAAAAAGTAGAGACAAATTGTCTAAAAGAATTCCTTTAGACTTTTTGTCTGAAGGAAAAGTTTGCCAAAATAGAAAACCCATTGAGGAAATAAAAGCTTGAAAATGTGCCACATGTCCCTTATCAAGTTGCAGTGAAACATGCCACGTGCCATCTATCGAGACATAGTTTCTAGTAACTTTCAAAGCAGCAGAATGTGCCACATGTCATCTACAAAAATCATTGGAAGTCACCACATGTCAACATCTGTAGCTTCTTCCTTTTATTGAGTAAGGACTGTGGTGGGTCCTGGGTAAGTGGCTAAACTCAAGTAGCACGTGACAAGTGTCTGCATCTGCATGGATCTAAAAGAGTCTTGAATGTTTCTATAATGCTTCTATAAGCTCAACTAATGCTGCCATGTGTTCTCACCTATTTCATAGTGGAATGCGCCACGTGTCACTTGCCAACATTAGTGGAAAGTAGCCTCAAGCAAAGAAAGAGGCAGTGATAGATGATTCCAAAGAAAGGTTCAAAGGTTCAATCGGTCGGTTCAAGCAATTAGTTCAAAGGATTGCCCCAAAGCCCATAGGCTGAAGTACCCTTGCGGAGGGTAAGTGATGAGCAAAATAGACCTTTCTCGAAGCTTGAAAGATGAACCAATGAACTGATTGAACCTTGAACCAAAATGGTTCAACAGTTTAAAGGTTCAAAGGTTCAACTTGGATGGTTCAAAGGAGTGTCCCAAAGCCAAAAGAACAAGTTCCGTTGTGGAGGGTGTTGAAATAAAGACAGGTACCCTTGCAGAGGGCAAAAAACACTGGTTCAAAGATTAAATAAAGCACCAAACAAAAGGATGGTCCAATCAAAGACCAAAAAAGTGATTAAACCAAGAAAGCGATTAAACTAGGGAAGCGATTGAACCATTGATGTCCCTATAGATGTCAAATTTAAGATAATGAAATATCCATTGATTTTCAAATATAACACAGATCTTGTGAAAAAATTCAATGACTAGCTAAAGAGATAGCCCAAGAGCTCAGATCGCACAGATAAGGATGAAATATAGTAAGGAAAGGGGGAACGATGGAGAAGGACCAGAAATATCCACTCATGGGATATATTTCTAAAAGGTGAAGCAGTCCACCAAGTGGACATTGGAGAACATGAACATTCAATGGCGTGACCCATTTCTCTGCATTGAGAAAAGCTAATAGGCAACTACGCTCGATTCCAACATATCTTCTTGACAGAATTTAAAATGTATTAAATGCAACATGATGTGTTACTGTTCCCAAGTCTTTCTTAGAAAACTATATATTGGAGTCTCTCTTATTGTTTTAGCATCTCTCTATTATCAGAAACAAAATTTTGCCCAAATTGAAAGGCATTACTGAAACTTTGAGCTCAGATTATTGATCATATTTTGTTATTTGAATAAGAAAACAAGTGACTTTTCAGACTTTGTGCTAGAATAGCTTGGTTGTTGGGGAAATTGTTCTTATGTCTATTTCTTAATACATTTTTGTCCATTTAATTAAATAAGTAAAATTAGTGAAAAGAATCAGAAAGGTGCCTTGAAGCCAACTATGGAGAGACTTTGTGCCCCCAAAATTACCTTTAGTGTGATTTCTTTCTATTCCTATGTAAAGGATCTTGGGATGACTTTGTGCCCTCATTATCCTTCATATTTCACTCTTTGGCAATTAAAGTAGAGACTTTGTGTTACATTTCATTCTATTGTGTTACTACGGCCTATTACAGTTACTTGTCACTAGCAGAAAGTTTCCTTTTGTCTGTCGAACAATACTTCTAAAAGAAGAGGAGTGCCTTCTCTCATTTCATCAAGATCTCTACTTTGATTTGTGAGCATCATCTTTGAAAAAAGAGAAATAGATGGTTTATCCTACCCTTGAGTGTTATTTTCTGCTTATATATATAGTATATAGCTCCTAGATATTTACAAGGAACCTCCCCTTGATGAGAGAAGAGATTTGTCCTATTTTGATATAGTAAACCTGCACATCTGGATGACCAATTTCCCTATGCTATGGTTGAAGAGAACTATTTTGCCCATCAATTAGCTGATTGACAAAATATTCACCCAATAGTTTTTGGCGACTCTGCTAGGGATTTACGTGCAATTTGAAGCCTCAAGTTTCAGATTGAATTAGTTCCTGTCCTTATCCATTATAGACTCTGGAGACTCCGTTCTGTGTCTTACCCATTATCATTATATCCTTACCATCTCCCTTCACCTCCATTCTAACTGGGATAGAATGCATAGTTTGAAGCCTCAAGCTTCAAGCTGAAATGGAGCAAGTTCTTTCCCATTTTTGTTTTACAATTTGGCGGATCCATGGTATACGCGAAACCAAAGGGCTAAAGGTATTGTTGACCCTGTATTTGAGTTGGTACAACAGAGTAATTTTGATTTATTTTCTACACCATCTCATCTCCAACGAACTAGGAGCTTTCCTCCTACTAAAGTCAAGTCTCCATTACTAGGCAAAGTCTCCATTTATACTATTAATAAAGCTTTGTCAATACTTACCCCTCTGAGATTTGTTATCCCACCTTTCCATAGTCATACAATGGCAGTTCAAGGTCCTTGAGGTAACTCTTTTGGCACACTCAATTTAACTCCACCTCTACATGAGCTACCACATAGTTTAAAGAAAAATTTCCCCAAATTCTATAGTGATGGGAAGGTTCATTCTGATGAACACATTGCCGCCTTTAGCATAGCCTGCAGTGTGATAGGCATGGAATTTGAGGACGTGGCAGTCAGACTGTTTATGAAAACATTACAAGTTGCTATTGTAGATTGGTTCTATCATCTGTAGGCCCAAACTGTGACTGACTGGAACACCCTCAAAGCCAAGTTTGAAGCCAGATTCAAACTTGAAGTAGATGCACATGCCCTGCTGGATCAACTCACACAAATGAAGGAGTCTCATGAACCAATGAGAGATTTCATAGCCAAGTTCGAAAAGCTGAGGAACAGGATTCCTACAATTGCTTAGCCTACACCTAAAAATCTCAAATGTTTCTTCATCAACTTTTAGCTGCCCGAAGTGAGTTTTTTACTACGACATGCTAGCCAAATAGACCTTGCTACAACTCAAGATTTGGCCACTAAAGTGGAAGATGATCTTATCTTGGTAGAAAAGAAAAGGAGAGATCCTAACAGAGGTAAATTTTCTTCATCTTTTGAATATCCATCTACAAGTACCACTGATCCAATGGTGCAGAAACTGACAAATGAGTTGTTAGCTCTCAGGAAATAGATGGTGCAAGGGATATCTTCAACTCCTTCATATAGAGATATGCCAAGAAGGACATTCCTCAATCAGTCATACCAAGGCAATGTTACCAAAAATCAAGGACAGCCAAATCATCTTCCTCCCCCATAGGGAAAACTTGCCATTGAAGCACCTCCAACCAATTCATCAGTTGGATATCTTTAAATAGAATCTAATTTTTCTTTCCAGCCTGAATTGAACCAAGAAAATGATGCTAATCTCCTTGTAGAAGATCAAGAAGAGTTAGCTATTGAATCCAACATTGGTTTCCTAAATTATCAGGATGAACCCAGAAGTGAAGGTAAAGTAGATGAGGGATCATATGCTGTATTCACCTAGTCCCAGAACCAGTTAGCCCAACAAGCTGATAAAGGAAAAATAGGGGAAAGTTCTCAACTTGCAATCTCAATTGCCAAACAAGGAACTTCTCTGCCTTTCCAACCAAAAGACCCAGTGAGTAATAAAAAGATAAGTACATCAAGCATTCCTCCATCTTCAACTTCAATTCCATAGATCAGTCTTCCACCTCACAAAAACCAGAAAGATGAACTACCTTCCTCTATTCCTAATCCATTTCAATCATTTGACATAATCGACCACGTCAAGAAGACCAAATTCAAATGTCTGAATTTGAATTCTTTCAATCCAATCTTGATCAGTTGGAAAGGTTAGTTCAGAGTGTGAAGAATAAAGCCATCCCTGCAGGATAAGAGATTAGAAAGGTAACTCATGATTCCCCAAGGAACATGTCCATCCCAAACAATCTTGTCATTACTCCTCCAGCTGCCCCTTGGGAAATAGAGCCTTTTTATGTTTCTTTGTTGATAAATTGTCACAAATTGAGCAATTACATCATTAATTTTGAAGCTTCAGACAATGTCATGCTTGCCAAAGTGGCAGAATCTCTTGGACTCACCCTGACCAAAACCTTTGGGAGATGTTTCTCCATGGAGAATAAACAAATACCTCTATTAGGACAAATCAAAGACTCCTAATTTGCATTTGCATCATTCTCAGATAAAAGAATCAAGATGACAGTCCTGGTGGCTAATGTTTCAGCCTCATATGGTATTCTTCTGGGGTGAAATTTCTGCAAAGATGTTGGTAGAGAATTGAGCATGAACCTATATGAAGTGAGGATCCCTATTAAAGGCATTATGTAGAGGTTGCTCCCTAAAAAGGAAGCAAAATATGTGGTCACTCAAAAATCAACACCTGAAGCTCAATTTTTGTTTGAGTCTTCAGGCATGGGTAATTACTTTTTATCCATAGAAGAAGTTCATGAGGTGCTTGATGAAGTCCCTAAATGTGAGCCAGGGTTTGAATCAAACCATACATCAGAAGAATTGGTAGGTTGTAGTACAGATAGAGAAGGATCTTCCCTCTCTAATAAAGAAAAATTAGTGTCTGATGAGGTATGGATTCTAGAATTCAATGGCAGTTGCTCCTCTATCAGCTCAAAAACTGAGATTGTGTTGATATCTCCTCAAGGAGATATCTTCCCTTACTCATATAAGTTACAGTTTAGCAAAACTAACAACACAGCTGAGTACAAATATCTATTGCTTGGATTGAAGGCTGCTAGAGATAAAGGCATCAAACTCTTTCATGCCAAAGGAGATGCTGAACTGGTGGTTTATCAAGTAAAGAACTTATATCAAACCAAAAATAAGAGATTACAAAAGGAAATGCTGAACTGGTGGTTTATCAAGTAAAGAACCTATATCAAACCAAAAATAAGAGATTACGCCATTACCACAACATAATCTAGGATCAAATTGAAAGCTTTGATGCTTTCAACATCTCTGCCATATCCAGAGAAGTCAATGACCGAGTTGATGCACAGATTGTTTCAGCAACTCTTTTAGTTCCTCACTCAGACTTCAAAGAAGATAAGTACACCATTGAACTAGTTTTTCAACCAAGTGTGCCTAATAATGCTGATCATTGGAAAGTATTCAATAGTGATCACCAAATCATTGCCTTCCTGGAACAAAAAGATAGCTTTAAATGACTGTACTTCGAAGGTAGTGAACCTCACAAGCCTGAACCAACCCCTGAATCAAGTTCAAATGTAGGTGAATAGTTCTTGCAACTTTAAGGGAATAAAATTCTAAAAGGCTTGGTTTCCCTTGAGAATTTTTTTGACAAGCACGACAAGTTCGTCAAATAGTAGCAAATCAATTCAAGTTCCTCCCAGAGATTTGATCAAATAAATTTGAGTACCAAAGAGAATCCCAAGATGGTGAATATTAGGAAGTGTTGTACTTAAGAAGAGAAGCTCAAGATCATCACTCTGCTCCACCAATATATGGATGTTCTAGCATATTCCTAAAATGATCTAAAGTCACTCAGGCCTAAGGAAATCTGCCATGACATTCCTCTCAAGGTTGACTTAGTGCCTTACAAGCAAAAATCTAGATAGTACAATCTGAAGATATCAAATATTATTCTGTCTGAAATACAAAAAATGTTAAATGCTAGAATCATTTTTCCAATCCATCATTCCACATGGATTACAAACATAGTCCCTATGAGGAAGAAGAATGGTGAGATTCACATCTGTGTAGATTTTAAGAATCTAGATAAGTCACCTTTAAAGGATAACTATCCTTTGCCAATCATGGATCAAGTGCTCCAGACAGTGACCGGTTCAGAGATGTTATCAATGCTAGACAACTTCTCAAGATATAATCAGGTTGAAGTTGGTGAAGCAAACCAATACAAGACTACCTTCACCACACCTTGGGGCACATTTGCATATAGAAGGATTCCTTTTGGCTTGATAAATGCTAGTGCCACCTATCAGAGAGCAATGGACCTTACTTTCAAGGATGAAATGGGTAAGTTCATTGTGGTATATCTTGATGACTTGACTGTCTTTTCCAAGCATTGCTCTGATCATATACACCACTTGTAACAAGTGTTAGAGCGCTGCCACCAGAATGGTATTTCCTTGGACCCCAAGAAGTCTATTTTTGGAATAACAGAGGGAAAACTTCTCAAACACATTGTCTAAAGAAGGCATAAATATTGACCTAGACAGATTCAAGTCTATCCGAGAGCTTACCTTGCCTACAAATAAGATTGTTGTTCACTCTTTCTTTGGAAAGGTGAATTTTTTACAAAGTTTCATCCCTGAGTTTGCTGAGAAGACTCGACACATTGTGAACATGATGAAGGGAAAGGCCACCTTCAGCTTGACTGAAGAAATCAAGTCAACATTTGAGGATATCAAGACTGCCATTTCCCATGCCCCAATTTTGGTTTGTCCAGACTATAATAAAGAGTTCATTATATATAGTTATGCTTCTCAACACATGCTTTCAAAAATTCTAGTTCAATATAATTAAGAAGGTATGGAATCTCCCATTTCTTTCATGAGCTATCCTCTCAAAGTTCATGAGCTAAAGTACTCAAATATGGAGAAGCATGCTTATGCAGTGGTGAAGGCAGTCAAACATTTTCGCTTCTACATCTTGAATTCTCATACTACTGCCTTAGTTATTGATACCACAGTCAAATCCATACTAACTCAACAAGAATTTGAGACAAAAAGAGGCAATTAGATTGCAAAGATCTAGGAGTTTGATCTAGTCATCAAACCAACAAAATTGGTACGAGGAAAAGACCTATGCCAATTAATTGTTGATAACAAACCAGAAAAAATAGAGCATGAAGAAGTAGAGGTAGAAGACACACCGATAGTCCTCTTTGTCTCCACCACGAATGAGTGGTATTCAGATATTGCTCATTTCCTTATGATGAGTGTCTTGCTCACCTATGTTACAAAGAAAGAAGAACTATCAAGTTGAAAGCTACCAATTTTGTCCTTTGGGACAACGGCCTATACAAGAGGAACCTTGATGGAGTGTTCCTTCGCTGTGTGGACAAGGAGAAACAAAGACAACTTTTAAAATCCTTCCAAAATCTAGCCTGTGGAGGACATTTTTTTGCTCTTGTAACTACCCACAAGATTTTGTGAGCTAGGTATTATTGGCCTACTCTTTTTCTAGATGCATACAAGTGGGTAATAAAATGTGAACTATGCCAGCAGTTTGTTGGAAGACCCAAGTTAGCTACCCTGCCTCTCAAACCAGTGATCATAGAAGAACCATTCCAGCAATGGGGAATTGATTTTATTGGAGCTGTAAACCCATTTTCAAGTATTGGACATGATTATGTCCTTACAACAACTGACTACTTCACCAAATGGGTGGAAGCTATCCCAAGCATGCATGCAACTTCAAAAGTAGTGTGCAATTTCTTCAAGGAGAATATCATTTACAGGTTTGGGGTCCCAACCAAGATTGTCACAAATAACATAGCTTGTTTCACTTCCTAGGAGATTACTCAATTCTATTTTTACTATGGGATCACCCTCTCTCAATCTTCTGATTACTTTCCACAAGGGAATGGACAAGCTGAATCAAGTAACAAAAACCTGATGACTATCATCAAAAAGCTAGTGGATGATAACCAAAGGACATGGCATAAAGCATTGGTTGATGCTTTGTGGGTAGATATAATTACACCAAAAAGGGCAATTGGTATGTTTCCTTTTCAACTTTTTTTTATGGTATCAATGCTGAGATACCAATCACCTTAGAATTGCTAGCATTAAAATTGGCTAAGGTAATTGAAGATCAGACATATAAAATCCCCCTTGATAAGAGGATCATGTGATTGATTGAGATGGATGAGCAGAGAACTATGTTAGTAGACCGAATTACTACTCATCAAAGTTCGGTGAAGAAGCTCTTCGACCAGAAGGCAAAAAACTATGATTTCCAGGTTGGAGATCAAGTCCTACTGTAGGACAAGAGAAGAGAACCAAAAGGAATGCATGGGAAGTTTGATTCTCTTTGGAGAGGCCCATTTATTATCCATCAGCTCAATGGTGAGAACAACTTCCTATTGAAATATCAAAACATCACGCTCTTCCCTCTACCTTACAATGGGCAGCATCTGATGCACTTCAATCCGTGAAGTATCAGATAAGATCAGCTTGTACATATGTATATTTGTATAGTCTTTAGTTTTATTTTTGTGCTTTCATTTTTATTTTTGTCACCTTTCTTTTTGGGTAGCATGACTCCATAGCCCAATGGCATACTTCAAGGCAGTGGAGATTCTGGTTTCTACTCCCCTTAGCTTTTTCAAAGTTTTCAACTGAAGGAAGTTCCCCAACTAGAGCCAGCTATTGTCCCCAAAAAAATATCACTCATTTTTGGGACAACATTTGAACCATTTTGGTCCAATAGACCAAAATTCTCTCTCCTTCTAAAAAATTGTTCTGGGCATTCAAATTCTTCATTATTCAAGATTTTTCACATTTCTACAGAGTCTGTAGGAAGGAATATACGGACTCTGTAGGCTAAATTATATGGACTCAAATCTATGGACTCATTTCTATGGACTCTGCCAGTTCTACAAGCTCATTTCTACAGACTTCACGGGTTAGTTTCTACAGACTCTACAGGAGAGAAACAGGTTCAACACTTAGCCATTTTTCCTATCATGAAGAAACTGCAAAAGTTGCCAAGTGTCATCTATCGAGACACATTATGATTTGCTTCTCAAAGCATCAAAACTTGCCACATGTCCCTTGTAAGATAAATGGAGCATGCCATGTGTCAACATCTGTATGAATCCAAAAGAGTCCCAAGTGTTTCTAAAGCTCTGTGGAAGCTGCCACATGTCATCTTCTATGAGACTCTCAAAAGGCATCCAAAACCTCTATAAGTTAAGTGAAAAATGCCATGTGTCCTCACCTATTTCATAGTGGATCCTGTCATGTGTCACCTGTTGAGATTAGTAGAAAATCAACTAAGGCAAAACCAAAGGACAAACAACCCTTGTGGAGGGCAGGCAAGGAGCAGATGGACCATTGTAAAAACTTGAAGGATAGTTCCATGCTTGAACAAGTACTTGTAGAGGGCACAGTTCTCTTTCAGAAAAGTTCCTGTAGCAAAATGGTTAAGGCAAGAATCCTTTGGACTTTTTGTTCGAAGGAATTCACCCGAGAAGAAAGCCCGACAGAAAACCCGATGAAAAGTAGAGACAAATTGTCTGAAAGAATTGCTTCAAACTTTTTGTCTAAAGTAAAAGTCCATTGAAATAGAAAACCCATCGATGAAATAAAAGCCCAAAAATGTGCCACATGTCCCTTATCAAGTTACAACAAAACGTGCCTCATGTCGTTTGCTGAGACACAATTTCTAGTAACTTTCAAAGCAGTGAAACGTGCCACATATCATCTACAAAACTTAGTGGAAGTCACCACGTGTCAATATCCACATCTTCTTCCTTTTATTAAGGACTGTGGTGGGTCCCGAGTAAGTAGCTAAACTCAAGCAGAATGTGACAAGTGTCTGCATCCACGTGGATCCAAAAGAGTCCAGAATGTTTCTACAATGCTTCTATAAGCTTAGTGGATGCTTCCATGTGTTCTCACCTGTTTCACAGTGGAAGACACCACATGTCACTTGCTGACATCAGTGGAAATCAACCTCAAGCAAAGAAAGAGGTAGTGACAGATGATTCCAAAGAAAGGTTCAAAGGTTCAAGCGGTCAGTTTAAAGGATTGCCCCAAAGCCCACAGGCTGAAGTACCCTTGTGGAGGGTAGGTGATGAGTAAAATAGACCTTTCTTGAAGCCTGAAAGATGAAGCAATGAACTGATTAAACCTTGAACCAAAATGGTTCAATGGTTCAGAGGTTCAAAGGTTCAAAGGTTCAACGTGGACGGTTCAAAGGAGTGTCCCAAAGCTGAAAGAACAAGTGACCTTATAGAGGGCATTGAACTAAAGATAGGTACCTTTGCAGAGGGCATAGAACATTGGTTCAAAGATTAAAGAAAGAACTAGACAAAAGGATGGTTTAATCAAAGACCAAGAAAGTGATTAAACCAAGAAAGCGATTGAACCAGGGAAGCGATTGAACCATTGACGTCCCTGTGGATGTCAAATTTAAGATAATGAAATATCTATTAATTTTCAAATATAGCACAGATCTTATGAAAAATTTAGTGACCAGCTAAAGAGATAGCCCAAGAGCTTAGATCGCATAGATAAGGATGAAATATAGTAAGGAAAGGGGGAACGATGGAGAAGGACCAGAAATATCCATGCATGGGATTTATTTCTAGAAGGTGAAGCAGTCCACTAGGTGGACATTAGAGAACATGAACATTCAATGGCGTGACCCATTTCTCTGCATTGAGAAAAGCAAATAGGCAACTACGCTCGATTCCAACGTATCTTCTTGACAAAAATTAAAATGTATTGAATGCAACATGATGTGTTACTGCTTCCAAGTCTTTCTTGGAAAGCTATATATTGGACTCTCTCTTATTGTTCTAGCATCTCTCTCTATTATCAGAAACAAAACTTTGCCCAAATTGAAAGGCATTATTGAGACTTCGAGCTCAGATTGTTGATCATATTTTTTTATTTGAATAAGAAAACAAGTGACTTTTCAGACTTTGTGCTAGAATAGCTTGGTTGTTGGGGAAATTGTTCTTATGTCTGTTTCCTTAATATGTTTTTTGTCCATTTAATTGAATAAGTAGAATTAGTGAAAATAATCAAAAAGGTGTCCTGAAGCCAACTATGGAGAGACTTTGTGCCCCCACAATTACCTTTAGTGTGTTTTCTTTCTATCCCTGTGTAAAGAATCTTGGGATGACTTTGTGCCCTCATTATCCTTCACATTTCACTCTTTGGTAGTTGAGGTGGAGACTTTGTGGTACATTTCATTCTGTTGTGTTACTACACCCTATTACAGTTACTTGTCACTACCAAAAAGTTTCCTTTTGTCTGCTGAACAATACTTCTGAAAGAAGAGGAGTACCTTCTATCATTTCGTCAGGATTTCTACTTTGATTTGTGAACATCATCTCTAAAAATAGAGAAATGGATGGTTTATCCTACCCTTGAGTGTTATTTTCTTCTTATATATATATTATATAGCTCCTGCATATTTACAGAGAACCTCCCCTTGATGAGAGGAGAGATTTATCCCCTTTTGATGTAGTAAACCTACACATCTGGATGACCAATTTCCCTATGCTGTGGTTGAAGAGACCTATTTTGCCCTTCAGTTAGCTGATTGAAAAAACATTCACCCAACAGTGACCAAGGCATGTTTGGCCAAGAAACTAAGCTAAAATTAGGAGTATTTGAGAATTGAGCTCCAAAAAAGGTAGATTTTGATGGCATACCTGGAAATTGCGATCTAGGTGGACATTATCTACATTGGGTTACATAGAATATTTGATCTTCCTCACCTCTTATTGCATGTAGCTCTACAATCCTAGGAATTTTCTTAGTTATGCTAGCTACTTTGGATTTAATGGAATGGCATTTATAGTCAACTTTCTTCTTCCTACATTATGGTCAATAGACTGTCATGGCTTGCTCCATTTCTTTTTATTTTTGCCTCATATGTAATGTATCCAATTAGGTGTCCATGTGGCTTATAGTGTCTTTCTTCATATCCTATAGTAGATTGTTTACCTCTTTTTCAGCTATCCCATGAGTGGCTATAAGAAATACCCTATTACTGCAAGTTTTGTGCAACATAGACCTTGATTAGATTTTGCATAATGGGTGAAGATAATCAAATGACAAAGCTAGTGCATCTCCTCCACACATGAGGTCAAGTTCTTCTAATCAATCTTCTCTCACTCCTTTTAGAAATATGAGTTTAAAGGATTATTTATCCATTGTAGTCTACTTAGATTTTTGAAGACTAAACATGAATCATTTTAGACAATCTTCCAAATATTCATCCTCCTATTGTAATATGAATATATCAACTCTTTTGAAATTCCTTCCAATGCAATAATCTTGGTTTTTGCCCAAAAATTTATCCTTCATTTCAACCAATGTAGAGATTGCATCTCTTATAAGTCCTATGAACCATCTTAGAGTTGTGTCTTTCAATGTTGCATAAAATAACTTGAGCTTATGAGCATCTCTATTGTAGTCATAGCTTCTGCATAGAACATCAAATTCAAACATAAATGTGTTTGGATCCTCATTTATCTTCCCATTAAAGTTAAGGAGGGATAAGTGAGGGATGCTTTTCATAGGTGCATTGCCTTCAGGTGTATGAATAGGAAACTCAAAGGTTGTTAATTCATTAGCAATATTCTCAACTTATTGATCCTCCATGTTAGCCATTTTCAACCAATTCTGGAAGTCTCTATTGGTAGAGTGGAGAGGTGTGGTAGGTATCTCATGAGCTAAGAGCATTTTAAATGCTATCTTGGCAAGCAGTTTGGGAGATAGAGGAGGGGATTAAAATATGGATTCTCAAATTTGAGGTGGTCTCTTCTAGATGATGTCCTTAAGAGGTACCAACTCTTTCTCTAAATTTTACTAACAACTCATCAAATAATCTTTGTTTTTATGGTGTGTACCCAATCTTATCCTTTGTATTTTCATCATTCCCTCCTTTGGATATAGGAGGTATTATTGTTCTTGAAATAATTACCATATTTTTTATGAACCTTCCATATTGATTTCATTCTCATTACATATAAATTGCAGGTTTTTATTATGAATTTTTGCTTTCCTTGACCTTCACAGGGTTAGTGTGGTGGGGTTCTTTTTTTTCAGATTTTTTTAACGTTCTACTTTGAAATAATTAAATTTTTGTTTATAAAGCAAAAAAAATTCTAAACTTATAAATTGATGGAACTAGAAAGCATGTAAAATAATGAAATACATCATCAAAATTGAAAACTTAAGTGTGTCACCCTCCCCAACAATGACACAAAAATGACGAGTAAGCAGATTCACATTTCAATAGACTTCACTTGAACTCTTATGAGCAAGGGTAGATATTGCCAATTTAGACCTTTTACTTCATTAATTGTCAAACCCAAGGGTATTTAGGCTTGATAGGATGACTCTACAGTATGTGCACACTTGGTTTCCTAATTTTATGCTTATACAAATTGTGGTCTAAGAATTACAGTAAAGGAATGAAATGAAAAAAAGGAAATAAAATTATAGTGAATGAATTAAAAAAATATGAATTACTATTTTGGAAGCTTCCTTAATTTAATCACAAACTTTAAAATAAAAAGCATAAATCATATAGAAATCAACTTGCTAATACAATCATCTACAAAATACTTATCTAACTAACGAGGTGGATATTTATATCAAGAAATCCAAAGGGGGCCTTCCTAATTTAGGATTGAACTATGATCCTTCTTTTAACACATAATTATTTTTAACACAAAATTCTACTTTTATAAATACATCATGTAGTAATTAAAGATTGACACAAGAATTGTAATATTATTGTTCTCTTGAAAGTGCTTGTTCTCAATTAATCTCTTACTACTAACTAATTCCCCCTATTTCAAAAACTTGTTATTGAATATATATTATATGTGGTTACATTTATCTAAATAGATTACTTTCCCTAGATAGACTAATTGGCTACATGAAAAGTCTGGTTTGTTTGGTCAATTTGAGTTTAGCCAAATCTACTTGATTTGGTTCCACTAACTTTGTCCAGCTTTACATGATTGTTACAACTTCTTCTAGATCCATTATAGAATAGTTATCCCTTATAATCTATTTTTGATGTCTGCAAATAATATATTCAATGGATGTAGGATGTTATATCATAGATTCTTTTTACTAAAGGATGCACTGTCAACTATTTCGAGGAATATACCTGTTGCTCAAAACCTCTTTAATACATTTAGAGTGAAAGAAACCATAAAACAAAAGATAACTATTTATACTCTATTTTACAAGAAAAGAATCCAATTACCCAAATACATATATTAATATAATGCTATTCATGTATTATGGCTATTTATGACAAAGATATACATGGGATAATTCAAAAGCATGGCAAGATGGAAGGTTATATGCAGCGGTACACAAAGCATGCCAATTATGAGGCTCATCAAATGCTCTTGGGGCTTGGAGACATTGATCACTTAGAATTTTATTTAAAGCATGAAGGGCTCCATGTAATGTAGTAATTACACCTATCTAAATATTAAAACCTGAGATCTTTGAATAATTAGAAACTTTTTATAAAGAGTTATAGGTTCTCGATAATGTAAAGATGCCACCTATCACTATCTTTGATGAATAAAGGCAAGTCCTTGATAGGAATAAGGTGAGTACAAAAAATGTAGGAAACTGAAATGAATGAAATTAGTACCATTAGTCCAAATAAATCACAGAAATATGAAAATCCAAGGTTTGAGATAAATTAAAGTAATCATTTAAGATTTAATTTTCATAGTTTAAACTTTTTGAAAATATAAACTTTGAGGGTAATTTTAGATTCTTTTCAAAGCAAAACCAGAGTCATGATGTCTAAGGCTTAGAGGACCTTGAATAAAAAATTTCAAGTCATGGTGGGTCCCCATTGAATTTCAAAAAATGGGGTGTGTGTGTTTAGGGCACAACAATAAGACTATGATTAAGTCTTCTCTTGATACTTCCTCAAATCATCTGGTATATGGCCAAAACCTTATCCTTCATATAAACCTTAGAATTGCAACCTTGATGTTCATTATAGATTACCTAGAAATTAATAATAAGATAGAAACCAACCTCTTGAATTTAATTCAATTGGAATAAAAGAATGATGTAGCTCTGCTACATTTTAGTAGGCATCAAGGAGTTGTCAAATGTTGGTTTAATAAGCAAGCTAAAATAAAAGCCTTTTAGATCTCTAATTTAGTTTCAATTAGGACAAAGTTCATGAAAAGAAGGGTAAACATGAAAAAAATGATACCTTTTGGCTAGGACCCTTCCAAATTTATGAAATCCTAGGTGAGAATACATCCTACCTAAGGTGTTTAACTAATGAGGATGTCTTATTACCTATCAATGGACAATTCCTCAATCACTATTTCCAGGCTTAAACTACCCTGGTATAGTCATGCACATACTTTATTTTACTTTCCTATTTATTTCACTTTTCTATTGTTGTTGTTGGCATAGGTATGTTACCTTGCTTTATTTTTCTATTTGTATCAGTTGGCTTGCCCCAACTATTTTTCCCCATGGTTCCCACATTGATCAATGGAATAATGAGGAATGAAAAGCCTAAAGGTAAGTGGTAAAAATGACATTCTGGTGCATAAGTACTATGATTAGTTTGTGGCATTAGTTTCAATATTCAATTTAGTTCCAAAGGATTTAGCTATTTGTGTATGCTCTAAATTAGTTTGTGTTTTGGTAAGTTTGGGATGGGCTATTTAACTCTTGAAGATAATCTTTCAAAAACTTTCAAAAAATGCACCTTAATGGTCTCTAAATTTAATTAGATGAAACAATTACAGCCAAGGTCTGAGAGTGAAAAATCTATAATTATGATTTTCATTTACAATGGTGGTCCCTAACCCAAGATTGAGATGTTCAATAAAAGGAAAAAGTAAAAGAAAAGGAAAGAAAATCTATTATTTAAAAATTCAATGTTTAGGTGATTCAAGCAACCTCTATTGGGGATATGGATGTTTGGATGGTATTAGATTAAGGTTTTATGTGGGACCAAATGTAACTTCATCGAGGCTATAGACACCTAGATCATAGTGGAACAATGTCTATGTATTCATTCCAAGGTAGAATTAACTAGCTTAATGATCCTAATTATAGCACCGAGTTCTTGTAAATTTTAGGAATATAATTAATACACTAGTACAAACTAGTCAATGAAATTGTTTAATTTGGTTGTGTAGTCTTTCTATTCTTATCTTTTCATACATTTTTCATGTTCTAGGCATTGGTTTAAACCACATATTTTTAGTTGTAGGCAGTGTTTCTATGTTTTAAAATACTCAAGAGTATTTTTCTAGTAAATTCAACATTTTTTGTTGCTTAAACAACATGCCCTCATTTCATCATGAAATCATGGAACCTCTTTTTGCTTTAGAGTATGGTCTTTTCCTTCAATCAAGTTTGTTCCTTGGGCATGTTTAATTTGAATGTCTCTTTATAAAAGAGTGCCTGGAGTATTGTAATAATGATGCTGACCCTCTTTTATTTTTTTAATGAGGTCTACGCATTTTTGTTCATGATAAACACTTGGTTTGAGAAGATTACATAGGGGACTTAGTTGATCTAATTTTTTGAATTTTCATACATTTACTAAGTCTTGGTATATTCTAAAGAATGTCTTGAGAGCATGAAGGTTCCTCTTTTAGATCATTTTTCCTTAAATTTATGTGAATCATTTAACTATGTTTTAGGGTTTTTGCATTTATTCCTCTATTGGTTTGGTCTAATGCTACTTCTTTCTAAGTTAATTGATTGCATGCTTGCTTGACTATGTTTTTAGAATTAGTCACTTGGTGGAATTTTGGACCAAATTCGTTGATACTTGGGAAAATGTGACTCTTTTGTTTACATGATTGGGTCTATTTCTACCTTGTTTTGAGTTTAAATGGCTATGTTTACATTGATTTATCCTTTGGCTTGGTCACTTTTCTTGTAAATGGACCAATTTAATTGTAATTTGGAGAAGATAGGACTGTTTTACTTGTCGATCTTGGTTCCATTTGATCCCATTTTTGCTCCTTTTCTAATGAAATTGACTAAGTGTCTTCATGGTTCCTTTTTTCAAAATTAGTCATGTTGATTTGGGTTTTATACACACCCCAATAAACTTACAAGGTATCCTCTAAAATTTTAGGATCAATAAAAAATATTCACTCCAAAGCATGAGTTATGATGTATTAGGTTTTATAAATAAGATGATGGTGGAATGGATGTGAGTGAAATAACTAGTTTACCATAGATTAGTTGGATATGGGTGAACCTACGTCTACTCGAGTTGGGTGGATGGATGATGGTTCTAACCTAAGGTAGGTATTACTTCAAAAAAATCAAAAGGAAGGAAAGGTAGAGCAAAAAAGGAGGTCTATGAACAACACAAGATGAAACCCTTCTAAGCCAGTACTTAAACTCAAAGTCGGACAAGTAATCAAGAAACCAATATCCACTGTAAGATGCTATAAGCACACTAATAATTAGACACAGTCAAGAGTCAAAAGAATAATATTACAACAAACGTAATGACACCCAATCAAAAGTTGTGTTTGTTAGGTTGCATTGTCACATCCATAAAGGGGGATTATGATTATCATAAAAAGGCATCTAAATATTTAATAACATAAAGTAAATAATTATATTGAAATAAAACTCATACACAACTTAGAAACTAAGATACTATAATGATAACACTTATTACATAGTCCAAATAGTTGGATAAGAATCAAAATTTGTACATCAAGACTAAATTTGTAAAACTTCTTTAAAATTTATTATTAATCTCAACAGTCAAAATTCTCTTCCCTTTAGGACTAAGAAGATACAAGTATAAATAGTTTGGGATGAGAAAGCCATCATATCTCAAATGAAGTCAAAAAATAAATTTACAAAAATAAGACTTGAATCTAAATCTCATGCATAGGATGCATGTACAATACTCAGCCTAGAATATAATTTCACATAAAAAATACAATATATACATGCAATGTAAATTTGGAACCAAAGTTCCAACTTAAAAAAAAACATGCAAGTACATAGTTATATTTATCATGGTGCTAATGTGGCACCATTATTCAAAGAATATGATGGAGTGTTAATTAGAGGAACTAAAGTAACAATTATTGTTCCTTTTTAATCAAAATTGGGCTCATTGGAGTTTTCATGATTGTAAATCCTAAAAATTGGGAACCCTAAGATGACATGGAAACATTATTTTAGAGGCAAAAACCACTAAGAGTGGGGGGGAGGGGTGAATTAGTGATGGAAAACAATCAAATTCAATTTTCAAACACTTAAACATTCAATATAACCATTGATGAAGCATTCAAGATGTTTATAGCAATGAACAAATAGATAATACAAGATTACACACACAACACAAGATCTATGTGGGAAACCCTCTTGGGGAATAAAAACTACTCTCAAGCCTACAAACACATGTAATACTTATCCTATAAGAAGTATTAAAACATGAGATTATAGTGAAACACCTATTCTATAAGGAACACCTACCCCTAGGATGGTGAAGTCCTTTTGACCAGACTTTAGTGAAATACCTATTTCATAAGAATCACCTACCCCTATGATGGTTAAGTCCTTTTGACTAGACTTTAGTGAAACACCTATTTCACAAGGATCACCTACCCCTAGGATGTTCAAGTCCTTCTGACCTAGATGTTAAGTACCCTCTCAATACCTATGATGTGAACATCTCTACCTTTGAAATGATGTATTCAACACCTAATGATGGACCTATGATTTTATAACCCTTAAAAAACACCCTCCCTATCTCATACAATCCTCTCACATAGACATTCCACAATCTCTCTTCCTCTTCACTCAAATTGCCCTCATATACACACTCAAACCTATAAACCCTTCTTTTATTTGCTTCTCTCCCAAATATTCAAACCTATAAGAGCATTGTCTTTGACATAAAAAATATATCCTATAGTTCATACACATATTCATCAAACTACTCTAGTATATAAACCATCCACTGGGCACACACATTTTTTTCTTTCCTTCGTTCTTCAACTCATACACACACCTCTTTTTGCAAGTCTAAAAATCACCACTTTAATTTCACCTTTTATATATTGATCATGATTATTATCTTATAGGTTAGCTAGAATACTTGTCTTAGCCATTAAGACATATAACATAGATCAATACCATCCACATAGGTCAACAATAGCAATTATGGGTCACACTTAAGCAGCTGTGCCTTTCAATTAGGCCTTAGTAGCCCTTATAGGTCTCATAGATACATATTCACCCATTTAGCACGTAATCAATAAATTTAGAAACACATGACCACTTCCAAATGCATATGTCCAATCCACATGACCTATTAGACATCCTCAAAATATTATATCTTTCACAACACTCCTTTGTTAAAGCCAAATAGAACAATCTTTGACCTTATACATAAAAACACCATAAATGAACACATGGTCAACTTATAAGCATTTGTTCATACTAAATATGGAGTGGTCAGACCTATAAAATCCATAAATATCATCCGCATGGAGTTTGTAACACTCTTAAATATCTATGTTCCCTTGAAACATCCAAGTAGCATCAAGAACAACTCAAATATCCTTCTCGGGTCACTTACAAAACATGGTTAAACACATAGTCAAATTTGAATCATAATAACTTTGAATGTAAAAACATTCATACATTCTAATAAGATTCACAAGATGTAGATTAAATTTATCTATTACTTTACTTTTAATTACATCAATAAATTCATCCTAAATCAAAAGTTATTGCTCAAAAACTAAGCATTGGTTTTCCTTCGTTAATTTGAATATTCAAATTCCAATGGTCACTGTTAAACATCAAACACTTTGTCAACATCTCATGATCTATCATAACTTGAATTAATATGCATCATTGATCTCTATGGATTAACTAGGTCTTTATTTTGTATTAGTCACCATTGATCTAAGTTTTGATCTCTCATGATTATGCCATTTAGGAGCTCCACGTGCCTTCTACACATTTGACTCATTGACTTTAATGCATGCCATTGATCTTTTGACTGCATAATAATACACTCATAGTTGATCTTTTGTCCAATCTCCATGATTATGACACATGTCACTAGTGCATTCATTATTTGATATAATGAATTTTATATGCACTATTGGATCACGATCTATGATATAACATGCATCATTAGATCTACTAACTAGATGACCTAAGACTTCAACGTAGTTTAACTTGACAATCTCTAGCCCATCATAGTGTGTAAGTGCAACATTGAATTTTTATAACTTGATATATAAATCATTTCAAGACTCCAAATTTTTAGGGTATCTTCTTGGCACTATAGACAACATCTCTATGTATTCCTTTGATGATTATTGGCATTCATTGTACCTAAATTAAATGCACAAACTTATTAGTTTATATATATCTACATGTTGTGCAATCATGGTCTAGCTTCTCTTAATCTAGAATATGTATGATCATTCCCAATGCTCACAAAATAAACTAAATATTTGTCAAGACATCTATGAATGCCTCACCACCTCTTATTTATCCTTATAGACTTGCACAAGTGTCATATCTCTTCAAGCTATCCATCTAACCACTTTGGCATTAATGCATTAGTACCACATGCTTTCTTTGACATCAATGATAATATAAGACATTAATGACCATGATCAATAATATCCCCCTTTGTCATTGATGGAAAAACACCCTCATAATGACTTCTTTATATTTGAACATCCTCATCAAACTTCATTCTAATCATTTTCCCCATTTTAATTTAATGACAAAGGGCCTCTTAGGTCAAATGCATTAAAAAAACTATCTTTTACAACTTCATGCTCAACCTTATCAATATTATTCATTCAATTGCTATTTGAAAATCTCAAGATACTTACATTCTATCAAGCATATAAAACAATTTCTCCCCCTTTGATATGCACCAATCTGAACTTGGACTTATAATCCTAAGGACTTGAAAAGGTTTTCATGACCAAAGATAGGAAAGGACCACCTCTGATAGATGATACAAAATCTCCCTAACATTTTGCATACCACTTCTTACCTTGAAAATCTCAACCATGATCCATTAAAATACCCTTACAAGACCACATGCTTCTTCAAACTAAGAAATGTCTTCATGAATCATAACAAAGACATCTCTACTTCACAAGGACCTAGAACAAGGAGCATACCAATCCTCATCACAAGACTAAGTAACTTTCTTCTTCTTCTTCCTTTTTTTGACTAAAATAACTTACTTGGCATCCATCTCTTCTTTGGGTTCCTTGACAATGCATGATGAAAACATAGGTTCTTGTCATATCTCTTCAACTAACACCTTCTTCTATTTGAAAGTAGAAAAAAATAACTCTTGGTAATCATGAAACTCTTTATTACCTAAAAATTATTCAATTATAGAAAACAAACCATCAAATTGAGATCCTTCTTTTAGATTCTCCTTGGCCTTGAATGGTATAAATGACTTGATTCTTGGATCATCCACCTTCTCTATTTGGACTGATATCAAGCTTCCTTGGCACTCTTGAGATACATCCAAAACTAATTCCTTTTCTTTAGTATTAGAAGTTTGATATTTTAACTCAATAAGACTAGCCTTCATTGTCTTAGGTCTCCACATCATGTTTTGAAATTTTAAATGCTTTCTAGGAGTCTCTCCCTTCTTAAGATAACTTGAGGGCTTATCAAATTTACTAGGATAAATTCTAGCAATATAACCTTTCTTGTTATAAATTAAATAACTAACATCATTCATACCTTTTGACAGATATGAAATGTAATCAATCTTTGGCAAATAACTCATATCATATCTCCATGAATGTTCATACTTGACTAACTTCCTTATTAATTCCTTAGCTCTATGACCATACTTATTACATGTATAACAATGCCCATGGAATAAACTAGTATACCTTGAAACATTTGGTTGTCTAACATACCTTCTTGCACTGTTTTCAAAGCTTACATTCTTTTTAGCTTGCTCAGGGTTTACATATTCATTTTTCAGCTCATCTAACTTGTCTATGAGTTGTTCATGCTCTATTCTCAAGGAATCAAGATTAGTATTCAACTCATCATGATCACCTTACTTTAAACTCATCTTGGTATTGAATTCTTCTAACTGAGTCTTGAAATATCTGCACTCTTCTTCTCTTGATTTTAGGCTACCACTTGAAACCTAAAATTTTCCTTTGAGATATTTGATGACATCCTTATCCTCTTTGGCTTCTTTATGCATGTCATCCTTCAATATACATGTTTTATCTTCAAGAGACTTGATCATCTCTTGATACTTCTTCTCATCTCTCTTGGTCTTGCCTAATAAAGTTTCCTTAAGAGAACTAACTTATGCTTCAAGACATTTGATCACACACCTCATCTTGTGAGTGTGTGAAGAAGTGAAGGGAATGAGTTTGTAGGGTGTTTCCATCATATTGGAATGTAATAAAAGATCAAGATATGTTCATATCATAGGTTTTGGGAAGGTGTTCAACATCTAAGTTAGAAGGACTTGACCATCCTTAGGGGCAGGTGCTCCTTGTGAAATAGGTGTTTCAAGAAATTTAGGTTAGAAGGACTTGACCATCCTAGGGGTACATGTTCCTTATGAAGTAGGTATTTCACTAAGTTCTATTCATAAGGACTTGACCATGCTAGGAGTAGGTGTTCTTTATGAAGTAGGTGTTTCACTAAATTTTGGTCAGAAAGATTTGACCATCCTAGGGGCAGGTGCTCTTTATAAAATAGGTGTTTCACTAAAGTCTCAGGTTTGCATACTTATTATAGGGTAATTAGTCCATATGTTTGTAATATTGAGAGTGAATTTTATTCCCCAAGAGGGTTTCCCACATAGATGTTATGTTGTGTGTGTGATCTACTATTATCTATTATTCATTGTTATAAACATCTTGAATGCTTCATGAATGGTTGTATTAAATGATTAAAGTGTTTGAAGGGTTTTAAAATTGAATTAGATTATTTTCCACCACTAATTCACCCCTACTCTCAGTGGTTTGTACCTCTAATACTTGGTATCAGAGTTGGTCCTTTAGTAAAGGCTTGACAACTTGAAGGAGATCTAAGATACAATATGGGTAGCCATCAAGTGAAAGGAGGTTTTTCCACTAAGCAAGCATCGATATTAAATGGATCCAATTATGATTTTTGGAGTGCAAGGATGAGGACCTACATCATATCCCTAGGGTTTAACACTTGGTAATCTATTATGGATGGTTATTCTGCACCTACTACTACTGCAGATAAGAAGTTGTTTGAGAGAAATTCTAAGGCAGTGAATGCTATCACTTGTGGTCTTTCAGAGATTAAATACACCATGGTAATCCATTCCATATCTACCAAGGAAATGTGGGATAAGTTGAAGACTATTTATGAAGGATATTTAAAGGTTAAGTTGGATAAATTTTAGACTCACTGAAGATAATTTGAGAGTCTCAAGATGAAGGAAGAAGGTTCTTTGGGTCCCTTTCTATAAAGAGTTGATGAGATTATGAACATCATCAAAGGTCTTTGAAGGAATATTGAAGAAGATACTATATTACAAAATGTATTAAGGTCTCTATCCCTCAAGTTTGATTTAAAATTGGCTACTATAAAAGAAATTCATGATCTTACTCGGTTGAAGATGGATGAATTTCATAACATCCTTACTACCTATGAAATGAGAGTAAATGATGATATGCCACCAAAGAAGGAAGCAACATTCAAGAAAGAAATGAATCCAAAGAATAAGTTTCAAGGTAAGAAACTCAAGGAGGATGACATATCTAATATTGATGATGATGAAATAATTGCTTTGTTTACAAGGAAATTGAAAATAGGGTCAAGCAAATATAATGGTAAACTACCCTTCAAATGTTTCAATTATGGAGAGGTAGGACACTTTGCTAACAATTTCCATCATCATCATAATAATAATAATAATAATAATAATAATAATAATAATAATAATGATGATGATGATGATGAAGAGTATGGGGAAGACCAAGATGAGTTTAATAAAACATACAAGTCTGATAAGAGGAAGAAAGGATTTATAAAATATGACAACAAGAAGTCCTTCACGAATAAGAAAAGTCTCTACACCAATAAAGATTGCAACTCATGAGATAAGAGTGAAGACAATGATTCTAGGTTTGATAATGAATATGATGGCCTTTTTGAATATAAATCCCTATTCATGGCTAAGGAAGGAAGTTGTTCATATCAAAAGGAGTCTACTTGGAGTGATTCAGATGATGATAAAGATGAGGTGGATTATTAGACTAAATTGATGAATGCTCTTAAATAACTAAAGATTGAGAAGAAGGTTAAAAATAAGATGAAGTCACAAATCAAGGACTATGAGGATAAATTAAGTGTGTGTGAAGCAATAATAAATAATGAAACCAAGGATCATCAAGATATATTCAATCATCTCAGTTGTTAATTGGAAATCTTGTCTACTAACCTGAAAGCTAAAGAAGATGAATGTTCAAGGTATGTAATTAAAAATGAGTCATTGAAAGTTGAGCTAGAGAATACATCTAGTAAGATGAAGTCATTTATGAGATTTGAAAAGAGATTAAGTAATCTAGATAATATTCTGAGTGGTTAAAAGCATGCAAGTGTTAGAATTGGCCTTGGATACAAAGAAGAACTAGAAATACAACTCAAAACAAGATGAAGGCTAATGTAAATTAGACCTTAGAGGTCAAAAACTAGTAAAGAAATGAAGATGTTGGTAGGGTAAAGACCAATTATATCAGACAACCAAATTTCATGAGGTATGTAAGTTCTAATGGTTACTATTACACATGTAATCAATTTGGTCATAGGGCTATAGAGTGTACAAGACCTGCTAAGAATGAGTGGAATCATTGGCTGAGTGTTGTGAGTAAGGTTGAGTGCTTAAACTATCATGATGTGGGACACTTTAAAAAACATTTCCCATTTAAAATAAGGTATGTTGAGTTTCCTTCAACAATAATGGCTTGATACAACTATGAAAAGATTGGTCATATTGCTAGATTTTACAAGTAAAGGCCTACAAGATAGAATAAGTTTAATCAAGATCCTAGAGTGTAAGAAAGAAGGCAAGTTAACTCATGGAAACCAAATGTGGTAAGTGTGAGTCCTTATGAGTCTATAGGTCCAAATAATATGTTTTCTATGGTAGAGAATGCTATAGAAGTTAAAGAGTGCCAAGGGATCTCATTGTCTATTCATGTTATGAATGAAGAGGCCAAGCTCAAGGAAAAGACCAAGGTGCTAGTTGAGGCTAGTTCTGAGGTGTGTATGTATTCAAGAGAACATCTTTCTATTATTGAGTAAGTTCCATTTAAGAACGTAAAATATAAATTCTCATTAAGTAGATTCTTTCTTTAGTTGAAAAGGTATGTCATGAATCCTTGTTGTCAATCCAATCTTAGAAGAAAAGGAGAATATTATACTGGATGAGCATGCTATTTTTCTTAATTGTAAGAAAAAGTAGAAAAAGAACTATCAATATTAGATGACCAAGGAAAATAAGGAATACAAGGAGTTATGGGTAACTCTTGGTTTCATATTTTTATAAAACATTATGAGTTAGGGTGTCTCTATCTAGGCTTTAAGGAGACACTTAACAATAAAGATGAAGCATGGTAAATGCCATTTGAGCTTTGGTTGATGTTACAAGACAAGAAAGGTAAGAAGTGGTATGAAAAGTGTTAGGGTGAGTTTGTATCATCTCTCAAAGGTGGTCCTTGCCTATTATTGTCATGAAATCCTTTTCAGGTGCTCAGGATTAGAAGTCCAAGTTCAGATTAGTGCATATCAAATGGGGATAAATTATTTCATATGATTGATAGAATATAAGTATCTCAATATTTTCAAATAGTACTTAAATGAATAATATTGATAAGGTTGAGCATGAATTTGTGAAATATAGGTTTTTAAATGCATTTGAGCTAAGAGGCACTTTTTCATTAATGTTAAAGGGGGAGAAATATTAGAATGGAGTTTGATGAGGATGTTCAAACATTAATAAGTCATTTTTAGGGTGTTTTGCAATCAATGAAAAAGGGGGAGATTATTGAGCATGGTCATTGATGTCTTAAATTATCATTGATGTCAAAAAGAACATGTGGTACTAATGCATTAATGACAAAGTGATTAGATGGATAACTTGAAGAGATATGGAACTTGTACAGGGCTTTAAGGATAAAGAAGAGGCTGTGAGGCATTCATAAATGTCTTGACAAAGCTCTGGTTATTTTTGTGATCATTTAAAATGAGTAAAATGTATATTCTAGCTTGAGAGAAGCCAAACCATCACCTCACATTATGATAATATGTATGGATTAGTAAGTTTTTGCATTTAATTTAGGTATGAATAGAGTCAATAATGGTCAAAGGTTTACATGGAGATGTTGTCTATAGTGCTAAGAAGCTACCCTTAAAATTTAGAGTCTTGAAGTGATTTCTAGCTCAAGTTATAAAGCTTCAAAGTTGTTTTAGTAGACTGTGATGGGCAGAGACCATCAAGTTTGATCACATTAAAGTTTGAGGTCATTGGTCTAGAATATCGAACGGTGAGCACTTAATCCTACATATTGAGATCAATGGTGCATATGAAGTCAACATGTCAAAGGTCACACGTGTTGGTTCAAAGATTCAAAAGCTCACTAATATGATAAAATATCAATGGTGAATGATGGTTCATACTTATGAAAATCAATAGTATAGGAGAAGTCAAAGATTCAACAAAGTACCCTACAAACTTAGCCCCCTTCACTTCTTCACACACTCACAAACATCCAAAACCACCTTTTGAATCACTCTTCACTTCTTAGAAACAACTCTATTACAACCTCAAAAACATGAATAAATGATCATACACATAATACACACTCTAATATGCCTCTCAAATCAACCACCAAGATTACGTAGACATCATTTATCCTTCGATCACACTCAAGGCATTCAAAACATCCTTTTAGACCACTTTAGACCTCTTTTTTCATCCTTAATCTTCAAACCTACAAGAACACTATTATAACATTATAAATATGACTTATAGGTCATGCACATATTCATCAACCTTATCTAATATATAACCCATCCACTGGGCATGCACCCTATCTTCTTTCCTTCGATCTACAACACTCACACACACCTCTTCTATCAAATCTAAAAACCATCACCTTTGATTTCACTATTTATAGGTCCTTCATGAATATCAAATTATTGGTCATCCATAATACTTATCTTAACCCTTAATTCATCTAACATATCTCAATAACATCCACATAGGTTGGCCATATCATCCATGGATCACACTTAAGCAGCTACACTTTTCAATTAGGCTTTAGTAACCTTTATAGGTCTCATAAAGACCTATTCACTCATTTAGCACTTCAATGAGAAAATTAGAAACATAAGACTAGTTACAAATGCATAGGTCCACTCCACATGACCTCTTAAACATCCTCAAATTATTACACTCATCATTACACACATCTGTGTATGCTTAATCTACTCAAACATTAGCCTTGTACACAAGAACACCATGATTGAATAAATAGTTAGCTTCTAAGCATTTGTTCATACTATATATGGATTGGGGAAACCTCTAAAATCTATATAGATCATCCTCAAGGAATATACAACACTCTACAATATCTAACTCCCCTTGAAACATCCAAATACCATCAAAATAGCTCAAAATATCTCTCTCGGTTACTTACAGTACATGGTCAAACACAGTCAATTTTGGATCTAAATAACTTTGATTCCACAAAAATTTAGAAATTTTGGCTAGATTCATTATATTAATCTTGAAATTATCTACAACTTTGATTTTTACTTCATCAGTAAATTTATCCTAGATCAAAAGTTATAGATAAAAAACTAAGCACTAGTTTTCCTTCATTAATTTGAATATTCAAATTCTAATGGTCACTATTAAACATCGAACACTTTATCAACATATTATGCCCTCTTATATTTTGAATGAATATGAATCATTGATATCTCTCAAAAGTAGCTTGATGTTTAACTATGCTAGACATTTGTCAATTTGACCTCATCTCATGCACCCTTGTGATATTGATCAAATATGTAACATCAATCTCCTTAGATCAGCTAGGTCTTTATCTTAAAATGCTCATCATTAGATCTTGATCAAAACTCCCATGATTATGACACTTGGCACCCTTACATACCTTCTGAACACTTTACTATCAGTCCATGTGCTTGTGCCACTTGTTATAATTATAAAGCACTAAGAGGGGGGGGCGTGAATTTGTGGTGGTAAACAATTCAATTCAATTTTCAAACCCTTCAAACACTTAAGCATTCAATATAACCATTCATGAAGCATTCTAGATTTTTATAGCAATGAACAAATAGATAATGAAAGATCACATACACCACATAATATCTATGTGGGAAACCCTCTTGGGGAATAAAATCCACTCTCAAGCTTGCAAATAAATGGACTACTTATCCTATAAGAAGTATGAAAATATAAGACTTTAGTGAAACACCTATTCCACAAGGAGTACCTACCCCTAAGATGGTCAAGTACTTTTAATCATACTTTAGTGAAACACCTATTCCATAAGGAGAACCTACCCATAGGATGGTCAAGTCTTTTTGACCAGACTTTAGTGAAATACTTGTTCCACAAGGAGCACCTACCCCTAGGATGGTTAATTCCTTCTGACCTAGATGTTGAGCACCCTTCCCACACCTATGCTATGAACATCTCCACCTTTGAACTGATGTCTTCAACACATAATGATGGACCTTTAATTTTATAACCCTTGTAAAACATATTTTCTATCTCATATAATCCTCTCACATATGCATGCCGTAATCTCTCTTCCTCTTTACTCAAACTGCCCTCATATACACACTCAGACCTATAAATCCTTCTTCTATTCACTTTTCTCCCCACTATTCAAACTTGCAAAATCACTATCTTTGACATTAGAAATATAACCTACAAGTCATGCATATAGTCATCAACTTGATCTTCTCTATAACCCATCCATTGGGTACACACCCTTTCTTCTTTCTTTCGCTCTTCAACTCTTACACGCACCTCTTCTTGCAAGTCTAGAAATCACCATCTTTGATTTCACCTTTTATAGATACATCATGATTATTATCTTCTAGTTTGGCCATAATACTTGATTTATCCCTTAAGACATATAACATAGCTCAATACCATCCACATACGTCGGCCATAGCAACTATGAGTCACACTTAAGCAACTATGCCTTTCAATTAGGCCTTAGTAGTCTTTATAAGTCTTATGGAGACCTATTCACCCATTTAAAACTTTATTGAGTAATGTAGAAACACAAGACCACTTATAAATACATAAATCTACTCTAAATGACCTATTATACATCCTCAAAAGATTATATCTATCACAATACTCCTCTACTGAAGCTAAATAGAACAATCTTTGACCTTATACACAAGAACACCATGAATGAACACACAGTCAACTTCTAATAATTTTTTCATATTGAATATGGATTGGTCAAACCTACAAAATCCATAAATATCATCCTCATGGAGTATATAACACTCTTCAATATCTAAGTCTCCTTGAAACATCTAAGTAATATCAAGAACAACTCAAATATCCTTTTCAGGTCACTTACATAACATGGTCAAACACACAGTAAAATTTGGAGCTTAATAACTTTGAATGGCCAAATATTCATACCTTCTAACTAGATTAACTAGATGCACCTTGAAGTCCTCTAAATTTTTTCTTTTATGCATCAATAAATTCAGCTTGGATCAAAAGTTATAGCTCAAAAACTAAGAACTATTTTTCCTTCATTAATTTAATTATTCAAATTCCAATGGTCACTGTTAAACATCAACACTTTGTCAAAATCTCATGCCATCTCATAGCTTGAACAAATATGCATTATTGATATCTATAAATTAATGAAGTCTTTATCATGTAGTGCTCACTATCGATCTAAGCTTTCAGCTCTCATGATTGTGCCACTTGATAGCCCTGCATGCCTTCTACATGTTTGAATCATTGACTTTAAGGCATGTCATTAATCTTAGGAATGCATGATCATATGCTCACCATTGATCTTCTATCCAAGCTCTGTGAATGCGAGACATGTCACTAGCACATTCATTCTTTTACATATTGACTTTTATGTGCACTATTAGATCAAAATATGTAATTTAATGTGCATCATTAGATCTACTAACTAGAAGACCTTAGACTTAAATGTAGTTTAACTTGATGGTCTCTGGGCCATCATAGTCTATAAGTGTAACTTTGAATATTTATAACTTGAGCTAGAAATCACTTCAATACTAAATTTTTAGGGTAGCTTCTTGGCACTATAGACAACATCTCCACAAACCTTTCACCATTATTGACTTTCTTCATACCTTAATTAAATAAACAAGCTTATTAGTTCATACATATTTGCATGACATGCAATGATGGTCTAGCTTATCTTAAGATAGAATATGCGTTTTGCTCATTCTAAATGCTCATAAAATAAACCAGAGCTTTGTCAAGATATCTATGGATGCCTCTTAACCTCTTTTTTATCCTTACACACTCACACAAGTGCCATATCTCTTCAAGCTATCCATCTAATCACTTTTTAATTAATGCATTAGTACCACATGCTCTCTTTGACATCGATGAAAATATAAGACATCAATGACCATGCTCAACACATTATTAGTTGGTTGTGCAGTTGGTGTTGAAACTGAAGATGTTTATTTTTCTCAGAGTTATTTGAATAAAACGTGTAGCTTAGAACTCCTTATTAATGATGTCAATATTGAACAAGGAAGGTTTGAAGAGTTTGATGGCCTCAGCCATCAACCTTGTTTATTCAACTTCCAAGTTTTTGAATTATGCTCCCAAAGCCTCAACTCTTGTTACCCTATCTTTGGAAAAATTTACCAATCTAAAAAAAAATCATCATTGGTACTTTATATTGTGCCTTCAACTTCTTCCTTGAATTTTTTTTTAGATGTTTGAAGGAGGATCTCAAAATTTGTCTTGTTGACTAATTCACCTATAAGGGTAATCATATTAGTGATCCTCATGACTTTCATAGTTTTCAAGTCCTCATTCTCATGATTTATAAAATGTCCCAACAGAGTCTTCATCTATGTATTCTAATTGAGGGAACCATACCTTTTTAAAATTACACAATTGAGAAACCATGATGCATCCATGCTAGAAATTAAGTTCAATTGGTTGAAAGCACTAGTTTTAGATCACTGAACCTTGAAATTTAATATTTTCTCCAACTTTTTCAATTAGTACCAGATTTTAATCATTTTTATTATGTCTTATTGGCTTCCTACTCTTACAACCCTAATATTATGTAAAATGTTGTACAACTTAATATCTACACTCTACACATCATCAATTATCTCCTAATGAACATGTATAGTCTGCCTCTATTGTAGCCTTTGTTGTGCTTCCTCTTTACTTTTGTACATTTATTTCACAACTTCACCAATTGAGTCCAAAAAATCATATAAATATTTAGTATATTCATTAGTATCATTTGGATCATTTTTAGTTTTATTTGATAAGGAAAATATAATTTATCTTTGTTAAAATTTCATTTTTTCCCTTATATCCAAATTTAATGCTTCCTCTTCCTCACCCTTTGGATGGTTTCACTCTTTTTTTTGAACTGAGTAGAGACTATAGGTAACTTTGTGACAACTAGGTTCTATCTCTCATCCCTTATATTTTTCATCTCTTTTACCCATTGGGTAATGATAAGTCACCCTATTTATGCATCTTTTAGGCTCGTGTCTTCAGATGTGGAAGGTGGATGAGTCATCAAATGAGGTATTATTATTGGTGGTGCCAATGATGCACTTATTTGTATTGGTAACTAGAGAGGTGGATAGACAATTCTCTCCCATGGTGAAGGTTATCTCAATGGACTGACTTTAGACCCATACTTGGTCAAGCATGGGGTTTAGTCAATAGTCATAGTGGTTGACTGTATGGGTGACAACTGTTGCATAGGTAACTCTAATTGAGTTGAATATTTCTTAAGGATTGGTGGCCTTTTAAGGTTGTAAGTATAAACTATAACCCTACTCTGAACATGAAATCCTTTTTTTGGAGCTTTTATTTGAAGTTGAAATAATGAGAGAGTTAATAAAAATAAATAAAATAATATTTAGAACAATTGGAGGAAAATTTATAGATGGAATATAGACACTAGTAATAGATGATATAAGAGAAGAGAGTACCTTATTTGTGTTTTGTCTTTGCTCTTTCGTGAGGATCTGCTAGTCCAAAGTCCTAGCCATAGTTTCTTCTTGTAGGCCTTCCAAAGTCATAGCTTTATCCTTTTCCAACTTTGTTTCCTAATCATTTGGAGTTTACTCTTCACTTATTATAGGTCTGAACCCCTTCATTATTTATACATCTTCATCACCTTCATCTGTTGAATATTCAACTAAAGATATTACCTATCCAGGATCTTCTTCTTCTAACTTCCTCCTCATCAAGGGATTACTCTATGATGGGGAGACCAAACAATGGCCTTTATTATAATTGTTTACCCTTGGAGGAGGTGGAAGGACCCTTATATTTCCTATGGTAAGTGACCACAGGGATAGTGGAAGGTGAGGGAGATGGTGAAATGACTGAAGGAGTTGTAGTGGTGGAAAGTATCACTATATATGGTGGTGAAGGAATGGTTGGTGGGACAATAGTGGTGGAAGGAAGGGTGAATGGAGTAGGGTCTGGTATGGTAGGGAGTGTTTGAGGAAATGCCACCTCAATAATGGTAGTGTATGGAATTGGAATTACTAGGGGCACTTGAGAAAAAGAAGGATCAATTGAAATAGATAAGAAAGAATCTAGTAGAAACCCAGGGAGACTAACGTAGGTAACTATTTTAAGTGGTGATAGAGGTGTCACAAAAAATGTACTCTTTTATTGGTTTAGAGGAGGTGTATCTTTCTTATTTGCAGTGGCTATGCCTAAAAATGTAGTAGTAGTATCTGGAGATGTAGAGTGCCACTAAGGATGGGGGAGATCTCTTAGAATTTACCTCCTTATTTTGGGATTAGACTCCCTATGGTTGTTAGACTATCCCTCTTATAAATTTGTATGTTTTCTTGTAGGAGAGGGAGGTTGGTCTTACCCTTATAAATCTTGTGGCTAAGTTAGAGGCCACTGATGGCTCCATGGTCTCTTTTCCTGTTGTTCCATCTCCTTAGCTTGTTCTTTAGTAATATTAGGATTATATTGAAGAACCTAAGTATATATCATAGGCATCTATTTGTATTTAATCCTATTCCATACCTCAGTATCATCTGATGCATTTATAAAAATAACACTATGATCATATTTTTGGTGACCATATAAAATGTTCACCTTCTTCTTTTCCTTGAGGTGCTTGAGATATGTGCTAGTTTTCTTCTTAGTGTCCCACTCTTGAATTTGACCACCTTTAAATTGTAGTGGGATCTGGATTTTACAACCTGGTTGAAGTGTGGCCTACCTAAAAATTAAAGTTATCCAATACTTAGAGGATTTTTACAATAATAGGTCTGATGCTTAAGGCTATGTTCTTTGTCAATGTTATTGTAGAGTTGAAAATCCACCTCATATTCTCTAATTTTGTCTAGGATGTGGCGTGGTAAAAATAAAAGATATGTCTTTATCCTTTCAATTTAGATGATTGTGTTGTCAGGGTAATACAAATAATCCCCAATTTTACCAATGTTTTTTGTTAGGTTTTCAAACAACCTAGGCATTTGGGTGACATAGATCACCTGATATACTTGAGGATATATTTCCACATGTATCCTTTGAAATTTATTTTTAAATATATATATAAATATAAAAGAGTAATCTTCACATATTATTTTACATAAATATTCTATTGAGGGTTTCCATAGATCCCCATGTGTGCTATGAACTGTGCCTAATACTACATCCACTATATATGACATCATATAAAAATTGTCATTGGCTAGCCTTTGTTCAGGATAGAACATTTGTGCCTTCAATCTAGTACTCATGACTTCCCCTAGGGAAACTAACTTACCTGATGTTAAAATAATGTCTAATAAAGGGATCCATTCCACTTGTACATAAGTTATGCTCTTATAACCATGTAGTCTATTTAAGAGGGTCATAGTTATTCTAATCCTAGGTCTAAATTTGATAATGTAATTTGAGGAAATTAATCCCTTGGGATTCAATCTCTGGACCTTAAATACCCATTTTTAAAATTTTCCATCTATTTTGTTGTGCTTAAGCCAAACATTGCCAAAACTTGGTTATAGGCAATCTTCGGCCATGGAAGTCTAGAGTACCTTTTGAAATCTCTCTTAGAGATAAACATAGCTACATTTTTACTTTTCCTAAGATGTAAGTGATCCTTAAAAAATGTTCCATTAAAAAGTAAATCTCTAATTAAGTTTATGCAAAGCATTACCTCTAGTTTTTCTACTACTATATGGAGACTTTGTGTTCTAATGGGAAACAACTCATCCATATAGTGTTTCTCTTCAGGAAATAATTGGTCTTATGCAGAGTAGGGTGTCAGAGACTCTAAAACAATCTAGAGTGTTGAATAATGGAGGAACTTGAATTTGAGGGCACCTTTATCAAACACCATGTCCATGTATTCTATGCTCCTAGCTTAAGAGTACATTGAGGGGGCTTGAACACACACACAATTTGAAGAGGAAGTCATTATATCAATTCAAACTATATAATTTCTTAGATAATTTTTTTGGTTCATTCTTGAAAGTTTTCTAAAAATTTAGGGCTCTTTTGATGTTCAAGGGATCATAATTACAAATTTTGATTGAAAGATTGATGGTGAATGACTAGACTTCACTTAAATTTTGCACATACTACCCAAAAGTCTGAGTCTTGAATGCATTCATGTATCATCAATGCAAATAATGGCCTTTTGTTTTTATTCTTATTTCAATTTGAATGTGCTAGTCAAATTTGGAAAGTTTACTTTGTTTTCCAAATGGAAACTATTTTTTATCTTTATGTGTCCATTCATCATATTCTAGACAACTATCAAATAATTGCTTACCCACTTCTTTGCCTTATTGTCAAAATCATTTATTTGTAATTTGGACCAGAGTCTCCTATATTCTGATACTTGTCCAACTTTTGTTCACTCAGATCTTTATATTTTCATCTTCACATTATACATTCTTGGGTCATGAGTTAATGCAACTATGCTATATGGAGTAACTTTGGGCTTGCAAGGACTCTAAGGGATGGGAACACAATTGTTTGAGCCTTCTGCACTATGTATGTCTATGTAAATGTTATGTGTAATGGAATGTCAACACATGGCATGATCTCAAGGCCTTAGAAGCACAAAGACTTAGATCCATGAGACCATTGAATGATTAACTTTGCTTTAATCCCCCTATGGTTTTGGGTAAATTAAAATATGCCATGTATCAAATGCTTGGAACTTGGAAGTTCAAAACCATTAGACTATAGGAAATCTGAACCATTAGACTATGTTAATCCTTTCATAGTTCTAGATTGATGAGAATATATTGAATATCAAACTCTCAAAACTTGAAATCTCAGGACCATTAGAATTTTCTTTACTTTCAAAGCTTCTGGGGTTCTGTGTAAAGAATAAAGTGATGCATAATGTGCTCTTGGGGATCAAAGGCGTAAATCACTTAAACATTTTTCTTTGAAGCATGAAAGGTTTCGTGTAATGTGGTAACACTGCCTTTCCATGTCTCAAAACTTTGGGACCTCAAAATTTATAATTTTTTCATGAAATCTCTGTGTAACATGATGATGCCACCTATCTTAATTTTGTGTAATAAGGGTAGGACCTGATCGTGAATGATTAGAATGTTTTTATCAATAGTCCTGGTCATTCAAAAAAAATAGGAACACTAGGATGAGAACGTTAGTTATGTTAGTTTATAAATTAAAGGCACCAAATTTTCAAAGGGAAATATGAAAACCTAAGGTTAAAAATAACTCAAAATATTTGTTCAAGCTTTGATTTTCATTGTTTGAAATCTTGTAACTTTTAAATTATGAAGATAACCTTATAATCTTAAATGTGTAAATTAATATCATGGATTATTAAGGTTTATAGGACCCCAAATAGGGATTTATAACAATAATGGGTCCTCGTTTGAATTTCTTAAAATGGGGTGTGTGTGTTGGGTCACAACAAATGGTGACTTAGGTGGGAAAATACTAATGAGGATTTTGAAAACCCAAAATCTTAGTAATTCAACATAAACAAACTTCAACCCTATGAAGAAATGAATAAACAAACTAGACCTTGAAATAGATTCCTGCTTCCTCATGTAACATACTAACCCTTTCCATTCCCTGGATCTGAGTGATTGATTTTTTGGATTCAATTTTTATTTTTATGTGAGTTTTGACAATTCTTATATAGACATTGTAGGTTTCATTTTGATTTTATAATTTGTAACCAAATAGTAAAAAAAGCCTAGGTATTACTCTACTACCAACTAGGCATCCATAAAATCAACATAAATACCTCTAATTCCACTCAAATCCTTACTTTATTGCCATCCAAGCATCCATAGCCCTAATAGAGATTATTTGAATCACCATTATATATATATATATATATATATATATATATATATATATTTGAAAACACAAATTGAAGAAAGGTTGGGAATCACCATTGACTAGGTGTATGTATAAGAAAACTTATTTCCATCAAGACCTGTATGTCATTGTACATCCATTTTTATGTTTATTATTACTCATCTAAATTTTATCATGTTATACTACAGTTAATATTTTGGGATGGAAAGCTTTTATAAAATTTGCATGAGTATATCAGAGTAAATCCTAGAGGTCTAGTAAACTCATCCAATCAAAGTGAGATCTAATTTAGTCATGACACATACCTTGACTCCATAAAGAAGCTATATTAGTATAAAAATTAATCCTTATGAGGACCAATGGTGCATTATTATGAATCATCTCTTTGTTTTGTAAATTCTTTTGTAGTTTCCATGTAGGAAATTAGTTTTTCGATTCTATAGTTTTAGGAAAGTAACCTAAAAAGTGTAACAACTAATATACTAAATATAAATATAGAAAGTAACAAAAATTATTCCTATAAATCATACAACTTATTCTATAAAGAAAGACATATAACCTAGAAAGAAATAAATATACTCTAATACTACCTCTACAACCTTCACTCAATTATTTTGACGCATCTCAAGTTGGATCAACCATGAAATAGTGCTTTAAAAACTATCTATTGACTAGAAAGGTGAGGTCAATACCTTGGAGGTATTTCAACCAAAAGACATTCTTATATAGGATATTTGATATCTAATATGGCTCAATCCATAAAGGAGTGAACTTATCATGTTGTCCTTTATTCTCATGTGCTTTATCCCATAGAACAACTACGTCGAAAATCCTAAAATATTTTATCTTAGATCTATTATCAAATCATATTTTGAAAATATCTTAATGTGTACTAAAGTTGTACAGTGTTTCAATTCTTGCATCCTCCATCTAGACTATATCTAACACTCTAGACTGTACTCTTTTGTCTTCTCCCATATAATCTTGCATGAAATGGTATGTTGGTATCTTGAGATTAATATGGAAGATTTGTTGTTGTCCCATGATATTAATTAATCTAGATTTATTTATTGTAATAAATTCTATCCACCTAGTATAATAGGTATTAGTTGTTAGGACAAAAATTTTTCCTACTGAAGAGTTTGTGTTTATCACCCCAATAAAATCAAGGCCCTATTGGGAAAAAGATGACTTTCAATGACTGGCTGTAAAGGCATGATAATATTCACTTCTTTTTTATTGAATATCTGGTAGTCACAAAAATTCTTGACATGATTGCAGGCATCCTTGAAGATTATAGGCTAGTAGTATCCCATCCTCAAAATTTATGAGCCATTGTGTTTCCTAAGGGATGCCCACCACCTATATTTTGATTCAAGTTATTCAATATATTTTTAGTCTCTTCCTTTAAAATGCATCTTAAATATATGCCCTCATCATTATTTCTATACAAGGCTCCTTTATTTATCATATAATGAGATGATTTGAGCCTAAGGGCTTGTCTTTGCTCTCTATTTAGATCTAGAGGACATTTACCTATGATCAAGTAATGTATGATTTGATTATACCACTCACCACTAATTACCTAAGTCTCATTAATTTGTTTAATACTAATCCATGGATCAATATTGGTCATTAGTTAGATGATGTAATGGACTCTCACCATATTGGCTATTTTGATTTCAAGGTCAAACTCCTAAAGTTTGGCCATCCATTTGCCTCTTATTTCACCCAAATCATTTTGGCCAATCGTGAGCTTGACAAATGGGTTTGGATAATGGCATATTTTTTGTTTCTCAAGATATAGTGCCTAAAGTTTTTGACCACTTTTATCAAGGTATAAATATACTTGTCTATCATAGAGTATATCAACTCCACATCTCTAAAATTAGTAATCATGAATGAAATGGGATGTTCATTGTATTCTATGTTTTGTGTAAGCACCACATCTACAATATACTCAGACAAAAATGAATAGAGAAAAATATTTACTAAAATCTAGTCTAATCAGAATTGGAGCATGAACAATGATAGTCTTGATGTCTTAGATTTCTCTTTGGGCTTCTGTTGTCCAATCTATCTTGGCATATTTATTTAACATAGTGTGTATTGGTTTGATAATCTATACAAATCCAAAAATGATATTTTGCATAAATATTATCTTACCAAAGAATGACTTTAGCTCTTTCTTATTTTTAGGAGGTGTCAACTTAGAAATGGCCTGAAATCAATATAGATGAATGAAAATCACATATGTGTTGATGATATGACCTAAAAATTCCCCTTTAATAACTCTAAATATGTGTTTCTTTGGATTAATTGACACTCTATACCTTTTTCATCTATCAAAAACTTTTTTCAAGTGATCTACATGATCAACTTTGCCTTTAGAATATACTATCAAATCATCCATGTAGATGATTATGCATATGCCAACAAGTCTTTGTAAAAAAAATTCCATGGCCATATAAAAGGTATCTCCTTCATTGAATAGGCTAAATGTCATCATTTTATAAGAAATATTTATCCACTTTGTGGTGAAGGTAGTATTCATCCTATCTTATGATTCTACTAGCACCTTGTTGTAACCTAATAATCCATTAAAAAAAGACATCATATCTAACCCAATTACCATCTAAATTACCTCATCTAATGAAGGTAATGTATAATTATATTTCTATGATTCTTTATTCATGTTCCTAAAATAAACATAGAGTTTGATTTCTCCACTCTTCTTCTTGACTAGTACTAGAATAGTTACCTAAGTTGAATGCCTAATTGGGAAGACAAACATGGCATCCAATAGCTTATGTACTTCCATTTAAATTAGAGGTTACATAATTGGATTTAATGGCATTTATCTTGGTCTTAAAGTATGAGGATATAGATTTAATGGAATAATATGTGTGACGATTGTGGGGTTGAAGACTTTCACATCTTCGTATGTGTAGGTGATCACATCCTTATGCTCTATTAGTAAATTCTCCAATTTTTTGTTTCTCACTTTTAGTGTAGCTTAGCCAAATGTTTACCAACTGAGGATGTTAGTCACTTCCATATTATCTTTGATAAAATTTAACTTAATTGATATAGGATATTTTTTTGTTTGATCTTGGGGATATACATCAAAATCTCTTTCTAAGGAAACCATCCCTAAGGGGATGTAGTTCTCCTTTAGCTATAAGCCACCATCCTCTCCTAGGTCTTCAATCTACATGGGATCAACATATTTATAATCTATTATTTAAGACTCTAAGGCTTAAAAATTAGTCTTAAACTACAAAATCTATTAATCATATACTTGGAAGTGGTCCACATTATCTGGGACTGAGGGACAAGGAACCAACTCGATAGAGAATTTCTACATCTTTGATTCTTAGAGTGCTTCCAAATTAACAGTCAAGGATAATAGTAAATTTTTAGTCTAATTTTGTTATTTTAGGATGGATTTGATATTAAATCTTTCAAAGGAATCATGTAGGTCGCATGCTCAATGCTTGTACTTTTTTAAATAAGTGAGTTGACATTGATAGTTGTTCTTGATCTGGTTAACAACTAGTTCTGAGTCATTGAAGATTTATAATTGTTTGATATTATGCTTCAATGTGAGCTAAAGGCTAAGAATTGAGTTTCATACTCAACTCTATTGTTGGTGCAAGAAAATTATAATATGTAAATAGCTAAGTACTGATTTCCATATGGGTATATCAAAGCCACACCGATACCATAAATTTGTTTTGACCTATCTCCATAGAAATTAAGTGTCCATAACTGAGAAGGAATTTTAAATTATTGTTCATGTAATACATATTATTGTTTAGTGGTAAACATGTATACACCTGCATGCGAAGATGCAAAGTCTACCTTTTCATTCATGGCATTGTACTTTGTGATCATATGATTCAACTTACATTCATGGTCTAATTATATTTGGTTGGCTACCCCCTTCCATGGAAACCATATGTGTGATAAATTAGTGGCCATATACCTATCAAGTGTCTTGGATCAATCGCAGCTCAACAATAGACCGTATGATTCTAGAATGTCAATGACCAAGATGTTAATGGTTTGTTACACATGTGGCTCAAATACCAACTAAATGCACACATTTTTTATTTCTATAACACGTGGGACAAAATACTTATCCAATTATAATACCACTCTCTTTGAATTATCAAGGGTCAAGCCTAACTTATAGCATACAACTATCAACATGACATTGGTTGAGGCACCTGAGTTAATGAAGTAGTTTTCACATTCTTTCTGAGCATTCCAATAGTTAGAAGAAATGGTAGTATTTTAGGTTTATCTTTAAATACCATCACATTTACATGCATAGATTTGGATTTATTTGAGGTATAGGATCTCTTAGTTAAGGCTTTGAATAATAATTCTCTTTATTCGATGATATGAGCCAATTTATGTAGGGTGATATTGGACTTTATCTTCTTCATGTCTTCAATAATGTTGTACCCAACCTTGATTTATGGTTATGTGATCTATAAATATTCATCTCTCCTAGGGGGAGGTGGGTTTTTGTTGGACCATGAATCTAGAGGAGTAACAATAGTATTATTTAGAGGTGTTGAAATAATAACTGGCTACTTGCTCCTCATATTGTAATTGTTCCTTTGGATCTACTGGAATGTATGGATCTCATTTGTATTATTCTCTGGTTCATTATCATCCTCTTTTGGAATTGAGATATCATAGGTATCAAATACCATTGTTGTATTAGAGTCTTTGGGATCAACAAAGGAAGAAAATTATATTTGATATGCAGAGCCTTCTTGCATATCCATTTCCTTTTAAAATATCTCAAAGGTAGTACAGAACTTGATGTAGTCAAGATCACCATGTTGTGTAGTGTTATAAGCCCTACACTAATTAGGAAGGGTTACTTACATAATATTGATCTCTGGTATCCTATTAGGTGGATGTTATTTTGTATTATTCCTAAACCTATTGAAAGGTCTGTTATACGTTTACAATTTCATGCTCTGATTGGTATTTGTTAAGGATTAACTTTTACATTGTGGGTATTTATCGAAAGGTAAATAATAATTGGTTAGTTAGTATTTGGTAATAATTAGTTATCAAAATAGTGTTATATAACAATATTATGATAATAGATTAGTATATTATATTATTAAGATATATTGTTATAAGTTACAAAAATATATCGTATATAGGTTTGCATAGTATTAGGGATGAGAAAATAATGGATAAATTATAGGAATCATATTCCTATATATTTGTAATATGTTTTGAATGATTAATTATAATATAGAGAAAATTATTATTATTATGATTAAAAATCTATGCACTGTTCATATTTGTGTTTAAATCTTTGAATTCATAACAGTGGTATCAGTGTGGGAGGTTCCTCTTATGGATCAATGGTTTGTTGGTAGGGGTAGCCATAGTATTTGTCATCACCCTACTTGATGTAATTTCTCTTCCTTGCATTATTTCTATAGTATAGTAATTATAAATCAAAATAGAGTAGCATTATGTATTTCTGTGTTAATCATAAGCGTAGCAATTCTATCCATTCGTATATCCATCATACACTGTCAAAGACTCCAATAATATTGATATCCCTTTATCTTCTTTACACAAACTATTAAAATTCATGTAATAATGCATGATCCAAGTGGTTTTAAAAATATTTCTGTTAGATTCAACTTTGTTATTTCTATGGACAAGGATTTGAAGTCCTCTTGACTCATTCAAACATCAAAGCGATGCTTTATTTCTCCATGTGTTGTAGCCTTTGCTAGGCATTACATCTTTGTTGGATAAATCTTAGCCTACATGCCAAATATACCTATCCATATTAATCTGACATGTCACTAATGTAGACCTGTGCATGATGATCCCAAGATCTCATGGTATTGTCAGCAAAAGGAAAATCTTCAATGAAATTACCTTATATATCTCATAAAATATTCTTAGAAATCACCATTCAAATTTTCAATTGGAGGTGTCCTATGAATTGGCTTCAGTTTCATATTTTAAAGGAGTAAAATTGGAAGCGTATCATTCTACCTTCAAAACAGTGTTTTTCCTACATTGAACACAACTATCATGTGAGTTTTTTGGTTTAGGTGTTGATGGTATTTTAGTCGATGGTATTTTATTAAGACATATTGTTTAATAAATGCTATCCTTTATAATATATGTTTTTATTTTGATGTTATAGTCTGTCATCAAAGTCATTATTATTATTAATTGAGTTTTAGTTTATATAGGCTCATCATTAGTCATAAAGTTAAAAGTCCTTTTTATATTATATAGTTAATTTTAGGTTTGGTTAAAGATTTTTATATAGTTTGATGTCATATGGTAATGAAAAATAGTGCCAAAAGTTTATGTTTGTGTTATTTAGTTATTATTGTCAAAGTCATTTTAGTTATAATGTCTATAGTCAAAAGTATAGTCACTTGTAAAAATATTTTATGTCATCCTGAATCAAAAGTCAAAATTGTTAAAATATTAAAAGTGTCATTTTTAAGCATGTCATATTTATCAAAGAGTCAAATAAAAGAATGCATTTTTAGATGACCTTGACATCCTATGTAAATGTATTATTTCACATCGAGGGGGGGATTTTTACTTAAATTAATGTAACTGAGCTTCATCAAGATATTCGCTGAGTGAGTAGCTTCATCTACTGGAGGTTGGAGGATACACTGGAGGAGGGAGGATACACATAGTTTGGAGGTTTTTTAGTGACATCTCATCAGTTGTCAATAATGGGGTTGCATCAATGTTTTGGTGACATTTTGTGTGGTGTGATTTTATAATTTCTACCGTGTGTTTTTTAAAATAAGAATAGAAGAATATGCTTATTCAAGATATGTAATGTGTATGCAAATTCCAAACATAATTCCATTATGTGAAAACATTGTGAAAGGACAAAAAACACCAATGTATGTCAGTTCATGGATCTCGAAAGGATTTGTGATAGATCTAGAATACCACATGAGGTGAACAATTTATGGGTATTTTTCATGTCAAGGTTTCTGGTAAACTTGTAAAACTGTGGGAGGAGTGAGGCTCTCTTTGTATCAAGGTCATGAGCCAAATAGGGCATGCTACAATGGGTGAGCATACTGTAGATAAGAGTGTGAATGTTTTTGTACCAAGTAAAAACTATGGGGGGGGGGGAATGTTGTGGATTAGCTTTTACATTGTGGGTATTTATCAAAAGGTAAATAGTAATTGGTTAGTTAGTATTTGGTAATATTTAGTTATCAAAATATTGTTGTATAACCATATTATGATAATAGATTAGTATATTATATTATTAATATATATTGTTATGAGTTATAAAAATATATCGTACATAGGTTTGCATAATCTTAGGGATGAGAAAATAATGGAAAACTTATAGGAATCATATTCCTATATATTTGTAATGTGTCCCAAATGATTAATTAGAATATAGAGTAGATTATTAATATTATGATTAAAATTATGTACACTGTTCATATTTGTGTTTGACTCTTTGAATTCATAAGAGTATTCTATCCTATAATGTTACCCATATGTTTTTGCACGTTCAAAAACTCATTGCTCAATTTTTGGACATCCTCTAGATTGATTCCAATTCTATTTTTATGGAATTAGAATTAGTACTATGTACTATAAAAACATTGAATAGCATCAATGATTGATTTGGGTTTTATTGGTTAGGTACAAAATTATTTAGGAATCCAAGATACTATTTGGTAGAGTTTGGGTCAAAGGTAAATGATTATACATCTAATTTTGGTTTTGGGCCATAGTATTCTAGTTTGTATTTGGAATTGGAATGAAATCTATAAAAATATGACTAAGACTGAGTGGGGCCAAATATTACATCTGAGGACTCAATTATTTATCTACATTGATAGCCTAAACATAAACTAAAGGTAATTTATCAATACCAACAACACTACGTATAAAGACAACAATCATAAGGTCGAGAACATTCATGTAAATTTCTAGGGACAATGCCTCATTAGGTGTGTAATAGTCTCAATTTTGATATAAATATTCTAAAATATAGCATTGAATACTTGCATTGTCTATTTAGATCTCTCTTCATGCTTTCAAAGTGTTGATAAAAAACACTTGTACTGGTGACCTAGTCAAGTTATGTCAAAAAAGTGTTTTGACAATCTTCCTAAGAGGTAATGGAACCTTTTGAGACATTGATAAACTAGTCATAGGATGTATATAATAATGTGAAGGGAAATTGTATGCATTCCATTTCTTTGTGGGTTACATTTAAGATTCCCAAAATAAATTTGAAGCCTTGATATGTTATTTTTGATTCCTTCCTCCCAAGGGAGAATATGAAGGCATATATTTCTTAGGTTTTTTAGGTAGATCATGGATAAATCCAACAACATTGATAGTAAAACCAATTATCCAAGTTGGATCTTGAACTAGAGCATGGATTTGAGTTGAGGCTGAGGATGGACCATCATGAATAATGGAAGATGGAGTTGTATACCTAAAGAGAATGATTGAGCCCAGGGTTTTATCCTTACTCCTTTATCAAACATAGATTTTCAATGGTTTTACAAAGGTGGGGAAAACATGTTAGTGTTTGAGGTTAACCTTGTTAATATTTTCTATACTTTCAGTGTAACTCTAGTGATTCTTTTCAAAGAAATTAGAGGTAGAGGTATAGGCCCTCCTTCTAACACTAAAATAATCTATTTGTTTATGTGGGTTTTATGTAGACCCTAGTAACCTTATAAGGTAGCCTATAATGTTTCAATATTGGTGAAAATTATTCACTCTAAGGCATGAGTTGTATGGTATTAGGTTTTATAAATAACCTAGTGGTGGAATGGTGATGAGCAAAGTATATTGTTGGCTACTGATGAGTTGGCTATGGGTGAACCTAGGTATTAGGTTTTATAAATAACCTAGTGGTGGAATGGTGGTGAGAAAAGTATATTGTTCACTACTGATGAGTTGGATATGGGTGAACCTAAGTCTATTTGAGTTGGGTGGATGGCTAATGGTTCTAACTTGAGGTGGGTAGGAATTAAAAAAACTCAAAAGGAGGGAAAGGTAGATCATAAAATAAGGTTTTTGAACCACACAAGATGAAACCCTTTTAGGCCAATAATTAAACTCAAAGTTGGATAAGTAATTGATAAAATGATATCCAATGCAATATACTATAATTACACTAACAATTAGACATAATCAAGATTTAAAGGAGTAAGAATACATTAAAATTAAACACATCTAATCAAATGTTACCACATTTATTTAATTGTATTAGCACATACACAAAGGGGGATTATAATTATCATATAAAAGGCATTAAAATCTAAAATAATAAAAAAATAACTGCATTGAAATAAAACTCATACACAATTGAGAAACTAAAATACCAAAATGATAATACTTCTTACATCATCCACAGAGTTAGAGAAGAATTAAATTTTGCATATCAAGACTAAAATTGTAGATCTTCTTTAGAATTTCCTATTAATCTTAACAACCAAAATTCTCATCCCTTTGGGACCAAGAGTAAATAACTTGGGATGGGTAAGGCCTCATATCTCAACTAAAGTGTAAAAATACATTTAAAAAAATACGACTTGTGTCCAAATCTCATGTAAAGCATGCATATGCAATAGTCAACCCATAAATAGAATTTCATAGCTAAAAATACAATATACACATGCAACATAAATTTATAATAAAATTTCTAACTTAATAAAAACATGCAAGTACATAGTTATATTTATCAAGGTGCTAATGTGGCATCGCGAACCAAAGAAGATGATGGAGTGAGAGTTGGAGGAAATGAAGTAGACATTATTATTCCTTGGGGGATAAAAATTGGGCCCATTAGAGTTGCATGACTACAAATCCTAAAAAATTGGAACCCTAAGATGACATGGTAACACTATTAGTTGGTTGTATGCATGGCACTAACCCTAAAGATGTTTCTTTTAACCTAAGTTCTTTAAATAATGCATGTGAAACTTAAAAATCTTTATTAATGATGTCAAAATTGAGTAAGGAAGGTTTAAAGAGTTTTATGTCCTCAACCATCAAGCTTGTATGTTCAACTTCTAAGATCTTGAATGATTTTGCCAAAGCCTCAACTCTTATTACCCTATCCTTGTAAAAATTTACCAATTGAAAACATTTCATCATTGGTCCTATATATTGTGCCTTCAAATTTCTCCTTGAAATTATTCACATCTTCTTAGAGGGGGATATCAAAATTTAGCCAGTTGATTAATTCACCTATAGGGGTAAACACATTAGTGACCCTCTTATCTTTCAGAATTTACAAGGCCTTATTCTCATGATTTGTAAAATGTCCTAATCGAGTCTTCATCTATGTGTGCCAATTGAGGGAAACATGTATTTTTGTAATTACATAATTGAGGCACCATGATGCATCCATGTTGGACATTAAGTTCAATTTGTTGAAGTCACTGGTCCTATAACATTGAACTAATAAACTCAATCTTTTCTCCATCTCTTTCAATTAGTGTCAAAATTTAATCACCTTTATTTTGTCTTATTGGCTTCCTACTTTGGTAACCTTGATATTATGTAGAATTTTATACATCTTAGTAGTTGCACTCTTTACATCATCAATTATCTCTTGAGGAGCATATATATTCTATCTCTATTGTGCTTCCTCTTTGATTTTGTACATTTATTTCATAGCTTCACCTGTTGAGTCCACAAAATCATAAAAACATTTAGTATATTTATTAGGATAATTTTTAACTTTCTTTGCCAAGGGAAATATATTTTATCTTTGTTCAAATTCCATTTATTCCCTTGTATCCAAATTCAATGCCTTCCTCTTCCTCACCCTTTGGATGGTTTCTCTCTTTTTGTCAAACCTAGTATAGACTATAGATAACTCTATGAAAACTAGGTTATGTATCTCATCCCTTGTATTTTGCATCTCTTTTGCCCATTATGGAATGACAAGTTCCCCTATTTATACATCTTCTAGACTCAAGACTTTATATGTGGAAGGTGGAAGAGTCATTGAAGGAGGTGTTATTACTAGTGGTGCCAATGATGCACTTATTTGTATTGGGAATTAGAGAGGTGGATAAAAAATTCTCTCCCATGGTGAAGGTTCTCTCAATGGAGTGACTTCAGCTACATTCTTCATCAAGCCTGGGGTTTGGTCAATAGTCATATTAGTCAGCTTTATGGGAAAAGACTATGGCACATGTATCTCTAGTTGAGATAAATGTTTCTTAAGAAATGGTGGCCTTTTAGGGTTGTAAGTAGAAAATGTAACCCTACTCTGAAAATGAACTCCTTTCTTTGGAACCTTTATTTGCTTTGAATTTCAAAGAATGAGAGAGTCAATAAAATTAGACAAAAGAATATTTGGAATAGTTGGAGGCAAATATGCAATTGAAACATTTACACTAGAAATAGATGAAACAAGAGAAGAGACTACCTCATTTATGTTTTGTCTTTACTCATTTATCAGATTTAATGGTCCAAAGTGCCAGCCAAAGTTTTTTCTCTATGTAGGCCTTCAAAACTCATAACTTTAGCCTTTTCCATCTCAGCTTCCTCATCATCTAGGGTTGCCTCTTCACTTATTAGAGGTCCCAACCCCTTCATTATTTATACACCTTCTTCACCTTTATCAATTGAATATTCAAATAAATATATTACCATTCTGGGCTCCTATTCTTCTACTTACTCTTGATTAAGGGATTCCTCTATGGTGGGGAGACCAAAATATTGCCTTTATTCTAATTATTTTACCTTAAATAAGGCAGAAGGACCCTTATATTTCCTTTGGTAAGTGACCACAAGGGGAGTGGAAGGCGAGCGAGATGGTGAAATGATAGAAGGATCTACACTGGTGTAAAATATCATTATAAGTGGTGGTGAAGGAATAGTTTATGGGATAACAATGGTGGAAGGAAGGGTTAATGGAATAGGGGTTGGTATGGTAGGGAGTGCTTGAGGATATGCCTACTCACTGATGGTATTAGATAGAGGTGGAATTATAAATGACACATAAGGAGAATATGGAGTGGCTAAAATAGATAAGAAAGAAGACTATATATCTCAAGGAGACTAACCTAGATAACTACCGTAAGTGGTGATAAAGTTGTCATAGATAATGTGCTCTTCTATTAGTCTGGAGGAGGTGTAGTTTTCTCCCTTTTAGTGGGTTTTCCAAAAATTATAGTAGTAATATCTAAAGATGTAGTGGGAAACTAAGGATGGGGGAGACCTCTTAGAATTTCTCTAATTATTTTTGGATTAGACTCCCTCTAGCTAATATAGTCTCCCTCTTATAAATTGATTTATTCTCCTATAGGAGAGGGAGGTTGGTCTTGCCATTCTAAATCTTGTGGCTAAGTTAGAGACCACTTATAGATCCATGCTCTTTGTTCTTATTATTCTATATCCTTAGCTTGTTCTTCAATGATCTTAGGATTATACTAAAGAGACTAAGTAAATATCATAGACATATGTTTGTCTTTCATCCTAGTCCATACCTCAGTATCATTTGATGCATTAAAAAAAATCATCATGATCATATTATTATTGACCATATGAAATGTTCACCTTCTTCTTTTCCTTGAGGTGCTTGAGATATGTCTTGATTTTCATCCTGGGGTCCCACTCCTTGAATTTTTCCACCTTTAAATTGTAGTGGGATCTGGCTTTCCAAACTTGGTTTAAATGTGGCATAACCACTAATTGAAGTTATCCAATAGGTAGAGGAGTTTTATAATAATAATATTGATGATTAAGGCCAAGTTCTTTGTCAATGTTGTTTTAGAATTTAAAAGCCACCTCCTATTTTACAATTTTGCCTAGGAACGTCGCATTGCAAAAATAAAGGAGCTACCCTTGTCCCTTTAAATTTAGATGATTATGTAGTCAGGGTAATATAAATAATCCCCCATTTTATGAATGCTTCTTGTTAGCATTTTAGACAACCTAGGCATCTAGGTACCATGGATTGCCTTATATACTTGAGGATATATTTCCTCACATCATTTAAATTTCATTTTTAAATCTATATATAAACATGAATGAGTAATCTTCACAAATTCTTTTACCTAAATATTCTATTGAGGGTTTCCATAGCTCCCCATATGTCTTATGAACTATGCCCAGGAGTGCATCTAGTGGATATTATATCATATAAAAAATACCATCATTTAGCCTTTGTTTAAGATATAACATCTATGCCTTCAATTTGGCACTTATGACTTCCCCCAGGGTAATTAACTTGTCTGAAGTTAAAAGAATGTCTAACAAATTGACCCATTCTACTTGTACATGATTTATGCTTTCAAAACCATATAGTCTATTTAAGAGGGCCATATCTATTCTAATCCTAGGTTTGAATTTGAAAATATAATTGGAGGAAATGTTTCCCTTAGGATTCAATCTTTGAACCTTAACCAACCATTGTTTTAGTTTTCCATCTACTATGTTGTGCTCGAGTTAAACATTGGTCAAGATTTGGTTATAGGCAGTCTCAAACCATGGAAGTATGAGGCACCTTTCAAAATCCCTCATAGAAATAATTGTAGCTAAATTTTTAGTTTTCTTAAGATGCAAACAATCCCCAAAAAGTGGTCCATTGAAAAATAAACCTCTAGGCAGGTCTATCTAAGGCATTACCTCTAATTTTATAGTTGCTAGATAGAGACCTTGTATTTTAATCGGTATTATGTCATTGATATATTGTTTCTCATCTAGAGATAATTAGTCATATGTAGAATAGGGCACCATAAAATCTACAACATTCCATAGTGCTCAATAGTGGTGGAACTTGAATTCAAGGGTACTTTTATCAAACATTGTGTCCATGTATTATGTGCTCCCAACACAAGAGTATGCTAAGGGGGATTAAACACTCACTTGCTTTGAAGAGGAGGCTATTCTATCAATCTGAACTATGTAATTTATTTTACATATCATTTTCTTTGTTTTTATAAGTTTAATGAAAAATCTAGGTCTCTTTAGACAATCGAGGTCTTGAAATTACAAGGTTCAATTGATATATTGATGGATAAATGACTAGCCTTTACTTAGATTTCACATATATTTCCCAAAATCTTGAGTCTTGAATGTATTCATGTGTCATCAATGAAAATAAATACCTTTTGATTTTGTTCCCATTTCAATTTGAATGTTCCAGTCAGCTTTAGCAGGTTTACTTGTTTGCCAAATGGAAAATATTCATTAACTTTACATGTCTAGTCATCATATTCTAAACAATAGTCAAATTCTCATTTACCCACTTCTTTGCCCTATTGTTGAACTCATTTATGTATAATTTGGACTAGATTCTCCTATATTGTGACACTTATCCAATTTTCATTCATTCAGGTCTTTAAGTTTTCATCTTCACTTTATACATTCTAAGGCCACAAGTTAATGTAAGTGTGCCACATGGAGTAACCTCGAGTCTGTGGGGACTTAAGAGGCATGGGAGTATGGGTGATTTAACCTTTTTAACCATGTATATATATGTAAATTTTACATGTAATAAAATGTCAACATGTGTTATAATCTCATGACATTAGAGGCATGGAGACTCAGATCCATGAGACTATTTAATGATTTACCTTTATTTATTCCCTCCATGGTTTTAGGTAAATAAAAACATGCCAAGTGTCAAATGCTTAGAACTGAAAAGCTCAACAACATTAGACTATGGGAAATCAAAACCATTAGAACATGTTAATTCTTCCATGGTTATAGATTGATGAGAATATGCCAAGTATTAAAGCCTTATAACTTGGAAGCTCGAGACCATTAGAATTTTATTTACTTTCAAAGATTTTGTGGTTCTGTGCAATGGAAAAAGCATCGCATGGTATGCTCTCTGGGTTCAGATACTTAAATCACTTAGCATGTTTATTTCAAGCATGAAAGGTTCTATGTAACATAGTATCACCACCTATCCATGTCTCAGTACTCAGGGACCTTGAAGACTTATTAAATTTTCATGAAAGCTGAAGGCTTTGAGTAATGTGGTGATGCCACTTGTCCCAATTTTGTGCAATAAAGATAGGGATAGATCATGAATTATTAAAAATTATTTGTTAATAGTTTTTTAGTCATTCAAAAAAACATAAGAACACTAGGATGAGAACATTAGATATGTTAGTCCATTAATCAAAAGCATCAACATTTTGAATGGAAATATGAAAACCTAAGATTAAAAGTAACTCAATTTTTTTGTTCAAGATTTGGTTTTCATTTAACTCTTGTAACTTTAGATTTTTGAAGATAACCTTATACTCTTGCATGAGTAAATTAATATCATGGATTCATAAGGTTAATAAGACCCCAAATAGGGATTTTCAACAATAATGGGTCTCCATTTGAATTTTTTTAAATGTGGTATGTGTGTTAGGGTACAATAAGTCATTTTCATTCAAGTTTCGCTAAATTGATTAAATCTAAGAAATTGATTATTTTCATTTATGATTTATATTTGCCTTTGATTTCTATCTCAGCTATTCAATAGCCATTTGTATTTGAATTCAAAAAGGTATAACCGTTATTTTATTTCTCACAAGCCATGGTTGAGTGAAAGGTCACCACTTGTCACATTCACATTTCCCTATGAGCTTCCAAGATTTAATTTGTTTCTGAGATTCCCTAAATCGCAGGGTGCTTAAGGTGTTGTCTCATCTTGATCTTATTTATTTACTTCCTCAAGATCGTCAAACTATAGAGTTGAATCCTTGACCTTATAGATGCTCAAGATGAAAACACCTATCATCATCTTGCTTCCTCACTTCATCAGGATGACTTGGTCATTGGGCCTTGCCTCAATCTCATGACTACATGAGATCTCATCATGTGGTGAGATCTCATTTATTTGAGGCCCTAGGGGAAGTTTGTAAAATTAAAACTTGTAGCAGGTCTCATATAAGAATAATGCGGCCACATGGCATTATCTAATCTCTTGACATCCTTGGGTTATCCATGCACATTGAATACTCTACCAACCTCATAGATTCTAATTTTCATAATCTTAGGGGGCCACTATAGTTATTACCTCTTCGATGAACAAGATCATGCCATGTTGTGAGATCTAGTACATCTCAAATACAAGATAGTCATCATGTGTTAAATCCCTAACTAAGCCCTAAATGAGTGTAGAGACACTGCATGACACAACCATTCCAATTTAAGGACACACTGACATCCACATCAATAATTCATGAGCTTAAATTTTATGGCCATCTAACCCATCAAAACCTAATAATGAACTTAATTGGATGTCGAACTTAGCAGTTAGTAAATTATCTTTAGTTTAGATTAATTTGGCTAACATTTTAGTTTAGATTAAAATGGCTAACATTTTTACTATATGATCTTAGGACATAGTCAATTTATTTCTATATAATGGACTAATTTAGATTCAGCTAAAAGGGGCCTTTCTTTTCACTTTTACTTATTCATTTTTATTTAAAAATTTTAAACCTAATGGTTATCTTTTATCTATAGGATTTCATGACATGGATGCCTAGGATGAAACCACATGGCATGGTCTAGTCTCCTCATGTCTTTAGGTGGCATGCACGTAATTCATTCTCCATATAACCTCTGTATAAGTGGGATGTTTCCATGTGGCACAATATCACCCCTTAAATTCCCTAGGCCACTTTGAACCTTGAGCCTATCTATGATATTTTAGGTGAATGGGATGCTACCATATGGTAGGATATCAGTTTGTTATGGCCCTAGGATGGTCAGTAAATTGGGACATATATGAGATAAATTGAATGAGTAGGATGATGACATGTGGTATGGTCTCATTTCTTTGTATCCCTAGGATATTCGGTGTAGACTGTATAAATAATAGAGCCTTAGATTCCTAAAATGAGGCCATGTGTTAGAATCTGAAAGATCTAAAGGAATTATGATATATGGAACCTTTTGCCAAGAATAACAAGCTCTAAATAAGAAATATCATGATGTGTGGTGAGATATCATTACACTAAAACTAGAGAAAATGTTAAGGATATGGGTCTTTGGGCCAAGCAACAAAGCAACCAAAATTCACCACATAGTATGGCCTTAACCCATGCAGACATGTTGGCCTTATAGAGCAATGGCGAAGCTTCTACGTGGCTTAATATTACTAATATGGATACATGGACCTTCATGAAAGGATTTAAGGATCATATTTGATGGTCATCTTACCTATCTAGACAATTAATATCCAATAATTAAACTATGGGTCCACTCTAGTAAGTATGATAAAGTTATGATTCATATCTTGGTTGTAGAGAGATCATGTAGCATGGGGTTCCAAGTAAATAAAATGTTGGTGTTAAATGACTAATGGCATGTACTTTGGGACTTGTTGGCCAATTTTGGCCCACATACCAAGCTTTTACCTGGATAGATTAGCTAAGTAGAGTTCTTATTTGAGTAAATAATCAAATGACTTGTACAAGCTTTGAAGGACCAAACCGTCATAGGATGTCATGTAGAAATGGATGGGTCAGCTTGATTGTGTATTTAATAAATTCACTTGGGAAGTCTCTCAGGTCAAATATTTGCATGGACATGAAGTTCTTCATACCTATATCATGCTCTATAAATTTTATATCTTGATGAGCTTTATATCTCAAGATATAAAGCTTCAAAGTTGAAATTGAAGAGTGGGATGTGCACACAAAAGTCAAATTTGGGCCTCATGAAATAGCCATTTAAATTAAAATTTTCCTAAAGATCTAACGGTGCATGTTAGATCAAGCATCAAAGATCCAATAGCACGTAGTGACTAACAAAGCTAGTGGGTTCAAGTTGATCAACGATGCAAAATCCATTATACTAAAGTAGATTAATGATGAGAGGGTGATCAATGATGTCAATGGGCCCAAAAAATCTACAATGTGCATTTAATTATGTGATCAGAGATTAGTGGAGAGTAGTGGGTTAAAAGGTCAGTAGATCCTAAAAACAAATGCATGGGTGACAAGTGTCTTAAGCATGTTAAACTAAAAAAAGATCTATGGCTCATGTTTATTCATACAAATAAAGATCGATGGTATGAAACAAAGAAGATACAATGGTGATCATCCACGTATGAATCATAGATCGATGGCCAATGACGAAGGTCAAAGGTGTCATAATCTTGAAGATCCAGATCAAGATCGATGGTTGATATTAAAAGTTGAAGACATGAGACTTTGATTAGAGGTTGAACACAATCCAAGTTGAACTAGAATGGATATTTTAGGATCAAATGTCACCATTAAATCTTAGTAAAGGTAGATTAGGTCTTTTAGGGCCTAATATAAAGATAAAATATAGACTAGAAATTATTGAATCAAGACTATACAATTTTTGGTTCTTCATCGATATAGTGACTATAAAAACCAATTATTTAGATTGGTTTTGAATCTATAATAAGACCTATGATCAAATTTTAAAGTAGGGGAAGATATGTGATTATGGATAAATGTCTAATCTATCAACATAGTTATAATTTTGATAAATAGGTACCTATGGCTGCCCAAAGCAGACATGACATGGTTCTATCAGGTTCATGAACATGAGGATTTTATACTTATAATGAAGCCAAGTGGAAGGTGGCATAGAAGTTCATGAAGTAGATTAGGGGACTAGAAAAAGTAGTTATATCATTAAATTTTATTCATATCTTAAGGATATTTATTCCTTGAAATGATCATGACTCATCATATACAAAACAAACCCTTATCTTCTGGTGGATCTCTCAACCAATGAGAAAAGCTTAAAGATTAATCAGAGAAAATACATGTTAACTTGTTGATGAAGGGCTAGTCTATATTAGATTAAGTGTGGTGGTGCATTCATTAAAATGTGGCAACTAATTGATTATTCTTGCTTAATGTGTTCCCTCTTATCTCTTCTCCCTTTCTATATATCACCCATTCTTTCCATTTGTAAGCTCTCTCTCTCTCTCTCTCTCTCTCTCAGATTTTGGATTCCCATAAGGACTCTTTGATATTGAAGAGTAGGGGACTCTCTAAGATATTATAAAATATTCTCATCTTGATTAGGCTAAACCCTATCAAACATTTTTAAGAACTGCCTCTTGATGCAATAAAATACTTTCTTTACCCATCTCTTACCTTGGATCTGTGTTAAGTGAGTTGTGTATTATGGAATTGTGAAGGATATTATTTCATATCCATTATCCTCCTTATTTACCTCTTCTAAGGTGTTTTTAAGCTATTGCAAGTCTATATTAGTGTTATTTTTGAACCTAGTCCATGAAACACTTATGCACTAAGCTAGATTATGAGGTTGTGTGAGCTAGTATTATCTTTTACAAATCTAGTGTGGGTTCAAGTTTATGGGAGTTTCCCATTTTTATTTGGTGCATCACCTTTTATCCTTTGACAACATTAGTTTAGGTGATTCATCAAGAGGAAGCTAGCCTTCTTTAGAGGTTCAATCCTGTTATAGGTGACCCACATCTATGGGTTGTTCCAATATTTTGATTGGGAGTGGAGCCTAAATAACTCTTCCACAAGGGTGCAATCTCATGCCAAAATAATTTCTCACATGCCTAGTGGGAATTACTATGTTTTTCATTGGTGAAGAGTTTTGGTGTTTTCTTTATCGAATTAGTGTTTGGAAGCAAGTGTTCAAACACAAATGATGAAGCTGATCATCTATTAGATAGTTGAAGTAGCCTAATTAAGTGCCTATTCATCATATTCTGGTATGTATAATCAACCACCTTTTGATCAATATGATTTTCTCTACCCCTACACATGAACAAGAACCTTCATGAACCTATTATGGAGGTCAAGGGTAGCTCAAGTGATTTAGAAGATCAATGGAAACATTTGTTCTTGGATTTATTAAGTGAAATGGAATAACTTAGTGTTAAAAAATTGCCTAAAGAGGACAATCCTCAAGCTGAACATGGAGTAGACTTTACTTGGACTACTAAAGGTCCATTCTAAATAAATGAAAAAGAGGAAAGTGGATCAGAGCTTGAGGAAGACAGGTGTGATATTTCAAATCTTGAATGGTTAAGTCAACCCTCAATTAAAATTGAAGATAAAGATGAAATATTGAGTGAGGTTGATGAAAGAAACATCTCAAATGCTCAAGAGAAGTAGTTTGATGAACATACTAGTGAAAAATTTGAAGGGTTGTGGTAGTGGTTTAATGCCATAACCAAAGATTCAAAAGAAATTAAGGGACATGTCCTTCTTATAGGAACCTATGAGCATGTTTCTATAAGCATGATCAATCTTAATTTTCATAAGGATAAGGGGAAAGGATATGGTATTTTTGAACCATCAAGTGAACCAAGTGTAGTTACTCCCAAGAACCTAAATGAAGTCTTCATGCAAGGCTTTCTCAAGAGCGATGAACAACATCAAGAAAGTGCTCCTACAGTCTAACATTAACCAAGATTGGAAGACTTGTATCAGTATGTCTACATTGGATACATATTTATTCTATTTCATCCATTATAGAGCATATTAAAAAGAGTGGTCATCAAACTACCTAGTTCACCAATTCTGGTACCTCCAAAGCAAGGCATTTTTCATCTTGGTTTATTACAAGTGAATGATACTAAAATTTTTCCATTTTACCTAGGAGGGAGGTGCTTGTAAATTTATATACAATATTATATATGTTAGAGTAGATTTCATGCTTTCCTCTAAATGCCTATATGTACATTTATTTAGTAGGTTTGTTTCAATTGCTTTGTTTAGGTTAGTTTCTTTTTCTATTATGTGTTTCCTTTTCCAAAATGCCTTAGGAACTTTATTTTATTTTTTGGTCCTCATTGCTTCAAGAGGAAGTTATCTAGAGGGGTAGCCTTGTATCATTTCATGTTAACTAAGAGAAAATACTTGTGACTCAATGCCCAATGGATCAAATAAGGCAACTAGTTTGGGTTCTCAAGCATAACATGCATGCTTCCCATGATGCACCAAAGATGTTAGCCAATTTTAGCCCAAATACCAATCTTTTACTTGTATAGATAATTGAGTAGAGTTCCTATTTGAGTGAATGATCAAAGACTTGTACAAGCTTTGAAGGACTAGACTATCACAAGATGTCATAGAGAAATAGATAAGTCATCTTGATTATGCATTTAATAAATTCACTTGGGAAGCCTCTTAGGTCAAATATTTATATGGACATGAAGTTATTCATGCCTAGATCGTGCTATAAATTTTTTGTATCTTGATAGCTTGCTATCTTAAGATATAAAACTTCAAATTTGAACTTGTAGAGTGGGATGTGTACATGAACATCAAATTTGGGCCTTGTTAAATAGACATTTGAATTCAAATGTTCTTGAAGATATAATGGTGTGAATTACATCATGCATGAAAGATCCAATGGCATGTGGTGACTGATAAAGCCAGTGGGTCCAAGTTGATTAATGTTACACAATTCATTGTACCAAAGCAAATCAATGATGAATGGGTGATCAACGATGTCAGTGGACCCAAATAGATCTACAATATGAATTTAATCATGAGATCAAAGATCAATGATGAGTAGTGGGTCAAGAGGTTAGTGGATATTAAAATAAAATGTGTGTCTAACAAATGTCATAAGAGTGTTAAACTAATATAAGATCTATGGCTCGCATTGATTCATACAAAGAAAGATCAATGGTTCATGACAAAGAATATCCAATGGTACTCATCCAATTATGAATAATAGATCAATGGCCAATGATGAAGGTTGAAGGTGTCATAATCTCAAATACCTAGATCAAGATCAATGGATGATATTAAAAGTCAAAGATATGAGACTTTTAGTAGAGGTCAAACACATATAGGTTTAACCAAAGTGTATATTTTAGGATCAAACATCACCATTAAAGCTCAATAAAGGTAGAATAGGCATTCTAGGGCCTAATACATAGATCAAAAATGGATTAGTAGTTGTTGAATTAGTTGTTGAGATCAAAGATGGATTGGAAAAATTAGTTAGAGAAATGAATGTTGTTTAGATCTTAAGGAACTTTATTCCTTGAAAGGATCATGACTCATCATCTATAAAATACAGCCTTATCTTCTAGTGGATCTCTCAGCTAATGAGAAAATCTTGAAAACTAATTGGAGCAAACACAAGTTAACTTATTGATGAAGGGATAGTTTAGATTGTATTAAGTGTGGTGGAGCATTCATTAAAAGGTGGAAGCTCATTGATTGTTCTTGGTTAACATGCCCCCTCTTCTCTCTTCTCCATTTATATATATCACCCATTCTTTACATTCATAAGCTCTCTCTCTCTCTCTCTCTCTCTCTCTCTCTCTCTCTCTCTCTCTCTCTCTTAAATTTTGGATTCTCATAAGGAATATTTAATCTTGAAGAGTAGGGGACTCTCTGAGATATTGTAAAATATGCTCATCTTGATTAGGCTAAACCCTGTCAAGCATTTGTAAGAAATCCTCTCAATGGAATACAAGACTTTCTTTACCTATCTCTTGCCTTAGATCTGTGTTGAGTGAGTTGTGCATGATGGCATTGTGAAGGAGATTCTTCCATATCCATTGTCCTCCTTTACCTCTTCTAAGGTGTTTTCAGGCTATTATAGGTCTGGATTAGTGTTCTACATGAACCTAGTCCATGAAACACTTATGCACTGAGATATATTGTGAGGTTACGTGAGCTAGTATTATCTTTTGTAGATCTAGTGTGGGTTAAAGCTTATGGGAGTTTCCCATTTTTATTTGGTGCATAACCTTTTAGCCTTCTTAGGATCCCTTTTACCCTTTCTAACCTTTTTACCTATGACAACATTAGTTTTGGTGATTCATCAAGAGGAATCCAACATTTTTCAGAGTTTCAACCCTATTATAGGTGACCCATAGCTTAGGGTTGTTCCCATATTGTGATTGGGAGTGGAAGATCCTAAAGAACTATTCCACAATGGTGCAATCTCATGCCATAATAGGACCAATTGAAGATCACAAAAGATAAAATTGGCCTGAAAGAGGTGTGGTATCCAATTTTAAGACATGGCCAACTATGTTGAGGTATGTTCCTATTTATGGTACTATTACATTAATGTTGTCATTGATGTCAAAGGTTTATGAGTATCATCGATGTCCTAGAGATGTTCTTGTGAATATACATGGTATGTGATAAGGAAACCAAGGGACATGAGAGAATTTTAAGGCAACTTATTATCTCTATATTGAGATAAAATTTGAAGGAAATCTAGTAATTCTTTTGAGGGTGATCAGATGTAAAAGTCAAGATCAATACATAAGGTAAGCATACTTTTGAGCACTAATCTTAAGAAGCATTGTCATACCATGAGAATGAGTATGAAGATAGTGGTATGGTAAGGTGGATAAAAATATGTATCAGTGGATTTTTAAGAATTCCCAAACATGCATATGAAGTGTTGAAACACTCTACAAAATTTCAAGGTAAACATTTAAGGGCATGTTCTTAAGCCTAAGCATGGAATTAGACTAGTCCTAGACTATTCTTGACCTAATGAGGAATATTGAGGTGTTATAATGAATTAAAATAATTGGTAGATCATGTGATAATATGTTTGATAATGTGTAAACATGTGTATAAGATATATAAGCTTTTAGAAGAGGTTTGTAGGTCAATTTTTAGCTTAGTCTTTGCATAAAGAGACCTAGTGAGAAGGCATAGACTTGGTAGCATGATGAGGTGAGTAGTATGAGACTTGTGAGAAGAATAATTCTAGTGTGTGAGCATGGTATGAGGTTTTATGACATGATAATTATGTTTTGATGTTAGTACAAGGAATTTTAAGGTGTTTAAAGTGAAATTATGACTAGCAGTTCAAAGCCTAATGTGCAAAAAGACCTAAAATGGGAAAATGAGGGGTCAAGTTCAGTTACCAAGGTGAAAAATATCATAAGATAATTTCAAAGGTGTGAGATGTTTTTTCAAGTATTTTTACCAAGTATAAGGTTAAATTTTGAAGGCAAAATCATGAAATCTAGTTTTGAGGTTTTCTATGTGCACAAAATGAGGTATAATAGACCCAAGAAGAATTTTATTATGCTCATTGGCACATGAAATATTTTCATGAGGATATAATAAGTTTATTTTATTTGGGAAAGGGTCATATATTTTATTTCATTTCATTTTTTCATGGGTTGAGGGCTTAATCTTTATGAATGATTGTTAAGAATGGAAGACAGTCTAAACCCTCTCTAAAACCCTAATAGTGACCTGATAGGAAATATATTGTTGTAAATGGATAAAAATGGATTTTATGACCTATTTTTATGATTGGATCATGTATATTAATTTCTAAATTTTCTCCATGTGGCATTATTCTATCATAAGAGTGAGTGGAAGCTACCATAAACCCCATATTTCTTAGATTTTTGATGTAGTAGGTAGGGTTGACTAAGTCAAAGCATGAAAAATGATTAAAGGATGATGTGTGAGACTTTTTTTTGTGTGAAAATTTAAGTTTATTATTATGTTTTAGACATTAAATATTCTAAACTAGTCATGGAAGTCAACCTATCGCTAAATAGGCCTGATGAGGAAGATAATGAGAAAATTGGGCAGAAGTGAGAATGAGATTAGGGATGGGTTAAAGTGGATTAGGGATGGATAAAAATGAATGGGGTTATTTTTTAATAACAATATCACATTTAAAACTTGAATATAATATTTTTTGATGCTTATATATAATCAAAATGTTGCTCTCAAAGTGATGTGTCTAACACAATGAGGTCTATGTAGAGTGAAGAAATGAGATTGGTCTATAAGACCAATATTGATATTAAAAAATGTAATATATTTGTTTAAATATGTTATAAGGATTATTAAGGATCATATAAAACCATTTTAAGTTCATACAATTTTTCACATAGGGGTTCTAAGTCCTCATTGTCATGACTGTGTTTTTGGAGCTAAAGGCAGTTCTCTATATATGAGTGAGATTGATGTTCCTGAGACAATGTGTCTAGAATTGAAAAATAATATACACATTAATTTGTTATATAGGTATCATAGGTTATTTTTAATATATTTTTATTTATTATAAATTCCTATGAAGGTGTGAAAAGATAAAGGTTTTTGACTAGGTTCTTGAAGCTTGTTTGTAGTTCTGAGTGAGCATATGAAAATTATTTGTTTAAGGTATTTTACCATATTTTATGAAATATAATGGATTTGGTCATTAAAATTAGGTAATTTAATTTATATTAATTTAGTTATGTGTAAAATTTGAGTGCATACTTCATATATTCAAGGCAAATTTTTTGGCAGTAAGAAGGCCTAATTGCGAGTAGACCTAATAATATGGTTCAAGGAGTGAAATGAACTAAATGGTGTTGGGGACATAATGTGAGATTATAAGGGGTATAATTGAATATTTTATTAATTTTTTCATCCATTTTTATAGGCTCATGTTGTTACAAGCTGGCCTAGGTGAAACATGTGCTTTGAGAAGGCCTAATTACACTAGGTCTCTATTAGGCCTAATGGTGGTTTTGGTCCTTATGGGTAATGATCAAGATATGTAATTGTTGTTTCACTTGTGAAAAATGTTTTTTAATTTATTATAAGGGTGATAAAATTATTTTTAGTTTTATTTTTGACCAAGGTGGGTGAGAACAGGAGTCAAGTATAAAAAGGTCTAATAGGCCTAATTTGACTAGTTAGAATATTGAGGATATAAGTGAATGAGATAGAAGTTTGAAAAATAGGTAGAGGGATTGAATAAAATAAAATATGTGTGGTGAATATTTAATTAGGTTATAAAATTGATTATATAGGTGATGATCAAGGTCATATGACCTAATTCTACCAAGAAAAGGGGTAGTTGAGTGAAGAAGCCTAATAGACCGTTTGAGAGAGATAGAAGAGTGTAAAGAGTAAAAAGAGGTAATAATAATAATTAGGTAATAAAATGGTATTAAAAGGTTGTTATATGTTGCAATTATCTGATTTTTTTCTGAGTTACTAAGGGGGTTGGTTCCTCCTTGCAAGTTGGTGCTTGCTAAAGGACTAGTTGAGTTGGTGCTTGACTAGTGAGGGGTTGTGCTCCTTGTGGGGTTTGTGCCTAAATAAATATTAATTAATTTATTATAGGATTTTATTAAAACATATGTTTTAGTGGGTTTTATCCTAGGTTTTCCACATATATTCCATGTTATTATATTGTATTCTTTTGTAGATGTTTGTTTATGCATTGGTTAATGTATGTATGTGAATAAATGCTTCATGGATGATAAATGGAATTCAATGAATATTTTAAGGGAAATAATTAACCCCATAATATTAGTATATATAATTCAAAAATTTGGTATCATATCAGTCCTTTTAATGAGGTTTAATAGCCTAAAGGAGATTCTAAGCAAGTGAAGATGGCTAGTCAAGCACAAGGTGGTTTCTTTAGAAGTAAAGACCCATTGTTCAATGGATGTAATTATGATTTTTGGAGTGTTAGGATGATAAAATATTTGATGTATCAATTTAATGATGTTTGAAAATTATTTTTGGATGGATATACTGCACCCCATATTCCTCCTATAGATGCAATAGGTAAGAAGGGTAGTGACAATAATTTAGAAGAAATGAATGGTATTATGTGTGGCCTTTCAGAGGAAAAAATTGTGAAGCTGATGAAATGTATGTATGATAAATAAATAAGGGAAAATTTTAAAAATATCCATGAGGGAGACTCCAAGGTCAAGTTTGCTAAGTTGCAAACTCATAGAAGATAATTTGAAAGCCTAAGGATGAATGAATATGAGACCATTGCAGCCTACTTGTTGAGGGTTGATGAGGTGGTCAACATCATAAGAGGCCTAATTGAAGAATTGAAAGAGTCTAATATTGATCAAAAGGTTTTGAGATATCTAACTCCCAAGTTTGATTCTAAAGTATCTGTTGATGAAGAAATGCAAGATCTAGACAAGTTAGAGATGGATGGACTTTATGTCACCTTAACAACATATGATATGATGACAAGTGAAGGAAGACATGTAAATAAGGAAACTAAATTCAAGGTAGAAAAAAAGTCAAAAGAGAAGAAGACATAAGATAAAAAATTCAAAGATAATTATTAATTTTATATTTATGATGATGAGTTGATAGTTATGTTTGTAAGAAAGTTGAAAATCAGTTCAGGTAAATACAAAGGTAAGATACCCATTAAATGCTTTAATTGTGGAGAGATTGGAAATTTTGATAAAAAATAACCTCATAAACATAAGGAAAAGAATGATTAAGTGTATTATGAAGGGCATGATGATGATAAGATCTCCTATAGGTCTGATAAGAGCAAGAAAAGCTTCATAAAGTATGATGATAAGAAAAAGTTTTTCAAGAGCAAAAAAAGATTTTACACCAACAAAGACCAAAACTCATCTGATGAGAGTGAGAGAAGTGATTTTTATAGTGACCATGAAGGTGATGGTCATGATTTCAATGAAGTTATCTTCATGGTTAAAGAAGTAAGTTGTTCAAATCAAGAAGAGTCCATGTGGTTTGGAGGTGTTGTTGATAATTTAGATGAAGAATAAAATGAGATGGACCTTGAGGGTGAGTTAATGAATGCTCTAGAAGAAATGAAGATGGTGAATAAAAAGAATAGGGTGATGAGGTATCTTATCAAAGACTATGAGGAAAAAATCAATTTTTTTGAAGATAGACTGAGCAAAAACTCCAAGGAATAAGAAGAAATAGTCAAACAGGTGGAGACTCAAATTGAGATAGTGTTTGTAACCCTAAATACTAAATAAGAAGAATATGAAAAGTATGTAATCAAAGTGTATTACTTGAGAGATGAGTTGGATCAAGCATCAAGTAAGGTGAAGTCCTTTGTGAATTTTGAAAGAAGTATTAGTGATATGGACAACATTTTTAGTAGTCAAAAGATTGATAATGACAAAACATGTCTTGGTTTCATGAAGACCAAAAGAAAAGTGCTAATGTGATCAAGGAGAATAAGACCTTAAAGGTCAATGGTTAATCAAGGAAAGATGGTGCTGGCATAATGAAGACCAATATTATCAAGTAACCTAATAATATAAGGTATGTTAATCCTTTAAATGGTTATTGTTTTTCATGTAACCAATTTGGTCATAGAACGAGTCATTGTAGAAGGACCTCCAGGAATGAATATGCTTGGAACTATGAGGAGAGTAATCAATAAAGAGGCATGGGTCATGGTTTATTTTCATAAAAAATAATATTTTGATTCAATTTTCAAAAGGTTTGTCAAATCTGAAATTTTTGTAAGCAAGGATTCTCAAGTCAAAATAAGAAAGTTGAGGCCCCTAGAGTGCAAGAAAGAAGACAAGACAATGAGTGGTAAATGATGAAAAGTCTACAAGTCCAAGTGGAATATTTACCATGGTGGAGAATAGTTCAGATGAAAATGAATGCCAAGAATTCTCCCTATCAGCTTAGATTATGGATGAAGAAGTCAAGACAAATAAACTAGGCAAATTATTGTTTAAATGGAGATTGAAAAATTCAAGCCTAAGAGGATCATGAAGAAAGTTTAGTCTAGTAAAGACATGGATATATAGGAATATCCTAAGTTTATGTTATTTGATTTCCCAATAGATAAGAGGTAACTCCATTAGGCTTCATGGAGGCACTCAGCTAGTAAGCAGAAGCATGAAGGATGCTTAGTCTTAGGGGGAGCTTTGTACTCTCTGGTTCAGATCTAAAGTTTAGTCAATATTATGATTAGAGGTGTAATTATAAGAGATGACTTACAAAGAATTTTTATGATGACTTGATCAAATCAATTCACATTCATGATAGTGTCTGAAAACCTTATGTAGTTAAGGGGAGCCAATCATTCTCCAACAGTAGGTGTGTTTGCCAAGAAGATCTATAGTAGTTGATTTTGATCTTGATCTATGTTGATATTTTGATAGAGAGATAAATAATGATCCTATTTGGAGAGAAAAAGGTGTGTTTTTCTAGGTCCAAAGATCAGTTATTTGTCAAGATTCTACCCTATTTCACTAATGTCAAAGGGAGAAAAAGTTCTAGTTTGGGAGAAAGGTCAGTTGGAATAAATCCAACTTAGGGAGATGAGAATGATTATCTTTGTTTGAGTGTTTTCCATCAATGAAAAAGGGGTATATTATTGAGGTATGTTACTATTGTTGGTATTGTGACATTAATGTTGTCATTGGCGTCAAAAGTTTGTGAGTATCATTGATGTCCTAGAGATATTCTTGTGAAGATTCATGGTATGTGATAAGGAAACCAAGTGAAAAGAGATAATTTGAAGGAAAATTATTGTATATATATTGAGAGATAATTTTAAGTCAACTTGGTAATTCTTCTAAGGGTGATGACATGTCAAAGTCAAGATTAAGACACAAGGTAAGCATACTTTTGAGCACTAGTCTTAAAAAGCATTATCATATCATGAGCATGAGTATGCAGATGGTGGTTTGGTAAGGTGGATACACAAAGGTATTAGTGTATGTTTAATAATTCCTAAACATGCATATGAAGTGCTGAAACACTCAGGAAAATTTCAAGATAAACATTCAAGGGTATGGTCTTAAGACTAAGCATGTAATCAGACTAGTCCTAGATTCTTCCTAACCTAATGAGGAGTCTTGAGGTGTTATGATGAATGATAATCATTAGTAGATCATGTGATATTATTTTTGACACTATGTAAACATTTTTATTAGGTATATAATCTTTCAATGGTTTTTAGGTCAGTTCTTGGCTTAGTCTTTGCATGAAGAGACCTAGTGAGAAGGCATAGACTTGGTAGCATGATAAGGTGAGTAGCATGAGACTTGTGAGAATAATAATGGTAGTGTGTGATTATGGTATGATTTGTTATTTAATAATAATAAGTATTTTATATCAGTAAAATAGGTTTCAATGTGTGTTCAAAGTGAAAGTATGACTGGTAGTTCAAGGCCTAATGTGCAAAAAGACCTAGTGTGGCCAAATAAGGAGTCAAGTTTAGTTCCCAAGGTGATAGAGATCATAAGATATTTTTTAGATTTGTGATAGGTTTTATAAAGTGTGTTGGCCAAGTCTGAGGTCAAATTCTAAAGGATAAAGCATGAAATTTGGTTTTGAGATTTTTTATGTACACATAATGAGGTATAGTAGCCCTGAGAAGAATTTTCTTATGTTCGTTGGCATATGTTACCTTTGCATGAGGATCCAATAAATTCATGGTATTTGGGTAAGGGTACTATATTTAATTTCTTATTTTTTTTTTTGGGTTGAGGTCTTGATCTTTATGAAAGATTGTTAAGAATGGAATGTAGTATAAACCCTCTCTAAAACCCTAATAGTGACCTGATAGGAAATATCTTGTTGGAAATGGATCAAAATGGATAAGATGACATATTTTGATTATTTTATAATGTATATAAATCTCCCGAGTTTCTCTATGTGGAATTTGTCTATCAGAAGGGTGAGTGGAAGCTACAAGAAACTCCTTATTTCACATCTTTTTGATGTAACAAGCAAGGTTGACCAGGTCAAATCATGAAAATGATTGGAAGATGATGTTTTATGATTTTATTTTGTTCCCATGTAATTTTATTATCAGGTTTAAAACCTTAAATATTATAAATTGGTCATGGAGGTTGACCTATCACAAAATAGGCCTGATGAGGAAGCTAGTGAGAAAACCAAGCAGAAGTGAGAATGAGATTAAGGATGGGTTGCAGTGGATTAAGGATGGATAAACATGTATGGGATTATTTTTAAATAATATATCACATTTAACCCTTGAATATAATATTTTGTGATTCTTATATACAATAAAAAAGTTGCTTTCAAATTGACCTATCTAACACAGTGAGGTCTGTGTAGAGTGAAGAAATGAGATTAGTCTGTAAGACCAATATTGATATTGAACCATCTAATTTATTTGTTTAAATATTATATAATTATGATTAAAGATAATATAAACCCATTTAAAATTTTCATAAAAATGTTCACATAGGTGTTCTAAGTTTTGGTTTTCATGATTATGTTTTTGGAGTTACAGGTAGTTCTCTGTCTATGAGTGAGATTGATGTTCTTGAGTCAGTGTGTATAGAATTTAAGAATAAAATACACATTAATTTGTTATATATGTCTCATAGGTTCAATTTATTATACTTTTATTCATTATAAATTCCTATGAAGGTGTGAAAAGTCAAAGGTTCTTGATTAGGTTCTTGAAGCTTGTTTGCAGTTCTGAGTGAGCATATGAAAATGGTTTGTTTAAGGTATTTTCCACATTTGGTGAAATATATTGGAATTTTTTATGACCCTAAGATAATTTAGGTTATATACATGTGATTTTTTAATGTTTTTATGTGGAAAAGTTGACTGTATACTTCATATATTCAAGGCAGTAGGAAGGCCTAATTATGAGTAAACCTAATGGTATGGTTCTAGGAGTGAAATTAACTAAATGGTGTTGGAAACATAATTTGAGATTATCAATGGTATAATAATAGTTTTTCATCAATTTTTATATGCTCAAATTATTCCAAGGTGAAATGTGTGCTTTGAGAAGGCCTAATTGTATAAGGTCTTTATTAGGCCTAATGGTGGTTTTGGTCCTTATGGGTAATGACTGACCTATGAAATGGTTGTTTAACTTGTGAAACATGTTTTTTTATATATTAAAATTGTTATAAAATATGGTGAGTTTTATTTCCAAGGGGGGTGAGAGAAAGAGTCAAGTTTAAAAAGAAGGTCTAATAGGCCTAATTTGACTAGTTAGAATATTGAGGATATGAGCGAATGAGATAGAAGTTTGGAAACCAAGTACAGGGAGCGAATACAAAAAAATAGGTGTGGTTAATATGTTAATATGTTATAACATTTATTCTATAGGTTATGAGAAAGTTAGTATGACCTATGTTTTCCAAGAAAAGGGCTAGTTGAGTGAAGAAGCCTAATAGGCTATTTGAGAGAGATAGAAGAGTGTAAAGAGTAAAAAGAGGTAATCATCATAATTTGGGTAAAAAATAGGTGTTAAAAGGTGATAAATGTTTCTATGTAGCTTATTTGGTGCTTATTTACCTAAGGGGTTGGTGCCTCCTTTCAAGTTAGTGCTTGTTAATAGACTAGTTGAGTTGGTACTTGACTAATGAGGGGTTGGTGTTCCTTGTGGGGTTGGCTCCCAAATAAATATTGATCTATTGCTTATAAGACTATAGTTCAAGATATGTTTTAGTGGGTTTTATACCCCAAGAGGGTTTACCACATATCTCTTGTGTTATTATGTTGTATGTTTTTGTAGATTCTTATTTATGCATTAGTTAATGTATGTATATGAATGAATGTTTCATGTATGTATGTGAATTAATGCTTCATGGATAATAAGTGAAATTGAATGAATTTTTTAAGGGTACTGATTCACCCCCCCTTAGTCGCTATACTTATAAAAAATTATCCATCTTGAAAAATATCCTAAAGACATTCCACTATGTAGAATCTAGGTGAAGTTCAGTCATCGTGGCCCTTGGCACTTGGATTGCAATCGGAATAGGACCCGAGTTAGTCACAAGTGGACCTATCTTGTTGAGTTATCATAACTACCCATTTGTGGGATGAGATTGATACTCATTGGAATAAGAGTCTATATAAGACTAGTTCTTTATTATATTAAGGGCTGGTTCATTTAGATTTAAAGTTTAGAATAGAAGAACTAGACACTTTTTCTTATTGTTTTTGTTTTCTTAACTAGTTTATTTCCTTGGGAGCTATGTTGTTATGAGAATTTTATGTTGTTTTAACTTGAAAGGGTGAATACCAAGCTTTATTATTTATATGTAACATATTTTAATTGAAATGATGTGAGGCTAATATTCATGATTTGCATATGTATACTGGTGGTCTTGTTCCTCTATCCTCATAGTCAAGTTTTCCTCAGACCCTAGCACCATCTTTGTTCATGACTGTGTAAATACTAGTCAAACATAAAAGTGGTTTCATGGGATTTATCTAATTAAATGAACCATATTTTTCTACATTAGATATGGTTTAACAGAAGAAAAATTAGATGAACCCATATTTATCTAATTAAATGAACCCTAATTTTTCTACATTAGATATTGCAATGTAGAAAAATATGGTTCATTTAATTAGATAAATCCCATGAAACCATTTGTTTAATTCTTGGTTCTATTTGTTGTGTTTGTCTATCTTTTAGTTATTTTTTGTTATGGGTATGGGCCCCTTAAACCATTTATTTACCTGATCTAATAAAAAAATACAAAAATCTAGGTACAAAATGAAAAAAATCAATATCAACTAAAAATATAATAAGGATTATTATCATAAAATGAATTTAATCACAACTTTTGTAGTTCAATGCACTACAAATCTACATCAGAATATAATATAGTCATCAGCCACTATTGAATGGTATAATAAATAAATGCATCAAATGTGAAATAGTTATATGAGAAATCAACTCCTAAAAAATCCATGAGTTTACAATTGTTATTAGTTTTGATAAGTTATAATGAGGGAGAACATTATCTAGGTGTTTTACCTCCAACCATACACTAATGGTCTCCTGCACACCAACCACTGGAAGTGGCCCTTCTCTTTGTGAAGGGGCATATAAATGAAATATGTAGAAAAATTAGGGTTTAACAAAAGAAAAATGCAAAGCTTTCACAACATTATCTATTTGGAGGACCAACTAATATTGTTTCTATTGTACAAGCATGCATTTACTATAGCTCTACCACACATTGTGAAATTTTATTCCTTGAAGTCAATGGCACCTTTTTCAATCCATTAATCACATATTTTGAAATATTTCAAGAATATCTACTAATAACGGTAGGTTCTCATGCCGCAACACAACCCACCTTTTTTAAAATGAAATGAAACTATGTGGTTTAAATTATGTTTACAAGACCTAATAATTTATGAGATTATAATTTGTTACAATAATTTTTACCACTTATTAATGTTACAAGTGAGGGATGGGTTGGTTTTTAAATAAGGTTGTTCTTTATATTAATAGTTCCCCCAGCACTTTGATTTTTTCCCTTCAAATACCTTTAACTTGGCATTTATTCTCTATATTTCTGTGTACTTTACCTTGATGTCATTATAAACTAGGTAGTGTGAGATGAAGTGCTTATTTGTTTTTATTGCTCTTATGGTGTAGAATATATATATCTTTTGCTCCCATTTTTTCTTAGAGGTCATCCATCTACCTGTCTCACATTTTAACTTAAGGAAACTAGTTCTTATCTACACTATAAGTATCTTCTCCCTCCATTTAATATCAAATTATGTATTTTTTTTTGTAATACTCATATATTAAATTAAATTTTATAAGAAAGTGTTGCCATTTTTGGTGTATTTTCTTTCTCCACATATCTCTTGTAAATTTTTTATTTACATATCTCTTTATTTATTTGTAAGCATATCAACCATAATATTAACAAAATAGAAAAATATTGCTAAGGAGAGAGTTTTTTAATAGTTCAATGAAAAATAGTATTTAAGTAATTAAAAAAATGTATATAAAAATAATATTTTATATTTATGTTTTTTTAGAATTTGCATTCATGTACCTGTTAAGGAAATTTGTATATAAAGTAATGTACTATTATTTTAAATATATTTCATGTTCTGAGTATAATTTTAATCTAAATAGAATGATTAAGTATAATTATAATCTAAAAATAATAATCTATTTATTATTATAAATATGTCAATTCAAAAATATCTCAAAAAACTTTTGTTGTTGCATCAATGAGATTTTTTTCAAATATTATGAATACAAACTTCAATTAGTAATTTGAATTTACAATATTTCATTGTAGAAAAAGATGATGACAATTTCATTGTAGGAATAATTTGACATATGAAATCATAGAAGCCTGCATATCAGTCAATCTAGAATGGTAACGTGTGAAGCAATAAGTTCTTAACAAAAGATGTCCATAGAAATGGATTTTAGTATATCCAATGGTGTTTCAATTCATAAATAGGACTAAAATGTAACATGTCAAATCATAAACATCAAATTTTTATTTGATTGTGATCATTTATTTTATCATTGGTTGTGATAGTCCCATTGCTGAAACATTAATTATAAGGCATTAATTTATCAAAAAATGTCATATTGATATTAAATAAGATTCAAAATATATATGATTGGAAAAAAAAATTAATTTTCATTTACATAAATATTATTTAATTATTACACAAAAAAATTAATGAGAACAATATCTTTTGAATATTTAGAGGAGATGCATGTCAATACTTTGGGAAAAAGATGATGGAAAATAATTCCAAGACATATACCAAAAATAAAAGGGTCAAACATTGTCTACACTTTGCATTGAGTAATTGAAATGCTATTGTTATATTCCTACAACATTAAATTTTCAAGGCATTGGCAATGGAAATTGCATTATTATAAACATAAGTTTCCTACTGTAGTATTCTTTAGATCCATTGTCTTCAAATCTATTGCAAGCATCATGATGTATAGAATAAAAGTTATATAGATCTTGCCAAAGGTAATTGTATGCATGCTAGGGTTATAACCAAACTTGAAAAAGCACTCTTGGCATCCAAATCCCACTTCAATCAATGCATATTAAACATAAACATTAAATTCATTTTGATGTTAATTACATGTCAAAACTTTCAATTATGATAAGAACTTGATATTTATAGCTCTACCAGAATTTTTTTTTAAGTCCAAATAATACAAATATAAAGGTTATTCATGTACATGAAAAATATTCAAGCCAAAAATGAATGAATAATTTTATGAAATATCATTCAAAATCTAATGCAGAGTAAAACCTGAATCATGTCAACCAAATTAAGAGTGAAATGTAGTACATGAATAAGATGAATATAAAGCCTATCAAAAACCCATTTCAATAAAAAATGTCAATTTAGATATCAAAGCATAATAATATAGTTCTAGAAATAATATCACTGTAAACTCAAACTCAAATTACAAAGAGAAACATAAATCATAACTCAAATTAAAAGTATCATCGAGTATAGAAATAATGTTAAATATTAAGTTATTTTAATCTAGAGTATGTCATATTTAAATTATGAAACCATAAAATCACTCTGAACTTAAATCTGAAACACTTAAAATTTTGAAATTATAAATATATAAAATAAAGTCATGCTAATGTGAATCTATTGTATCTCATAATAAGAAATGAAAAATCAAAGTACATTAATTTTAAGCACAAATGCATTGTATTTAATATTAAGATAACATAAAATCAGGTTATAATAATATTTGAGGTAATGCACTATATAGAAAACACCCAAAAAATGTAAAAAGAAATTTTTACATTTTTGAAGTATGTACACAAATTAGTTTGATATGGAGGATTAATTCAATTCTAAAATGGTCTAAAAAAACCCGAGAGAGCATAATCCAAATTTGATAAGGACAATTGCAATCCCAAAATGGCCCAAGTCAAAGTCTCATGCAATGAAAACATAGTATCCAAATCAATATGAATTGAAGACTTAATCTAGTTCATAGATGATCTATTTCAATCATAAAATGTGAAATCCATTTTCTAATATGATGCAAACATAAGACCTAAAAAACACTAAAAGAATAAAAATCAATATAGTACAAATTGAGTGCCCAATTTAATATAAAGAATAAGTCCAATGCAATAAAAAAATGGCCTATTGCATTATAAACTTGGTACCTCAAAATAATTCAAAAAAAAACCTAATTATATAAAGTTTTTTAAAAAATATGTTTTTTTTTTAAAATCTAAAAAAAGGGTCGAATGAAATGTGTAATGCAATATAAAATATATCGTGACTAAAACTAATGCAATAATAAAGCTCAGTCATACAAAGCAGATGCCCAAATTAATAACTTATAGAGTGTTAACATAGTTTTCAAATGGTGAATCCAATCATTAAATGGACTAATTCAATCCCTTATTTAATATAAACATGGTACATATATGATTGAAAAAAAAAAGTTTTAATATAGTAAAATGATACATAGAAAAACTACATAAAGTATATGTTTAATTCAATCCCCAAATGGCATAATGCAATGTGTAATACAACATAAATAATGTATCAAAAATAAAACCATATAAAGGGTTAATATAGTATAAATTGAGTACCCAAACCAATTTAAAATATAAGTTTAATACAATCCTAGTGTAGATAAATCCAATCCTCAAATCAGTTTTATTGAAACAAAGCCCATGAAATCAAGAAATGTAATCTCTAAAGAAATACAGATTCCAAGTTAAATCAAGTCAAGACTTCAATTTTATACATTTATTTTTGTTAGGAATTAGCTTTTACATTGTGTATTTATCATGAGGTAAATAGAAATAGGTTATTTGGTAGTAATATTGTTATAAACAATATTACAAATATAGGTTTGAATATATTATATTGTTGAGATATATTTTTATAGGTTATAACAATATATCGTATATGGAGATTATATTACTATAGAGATTTTGGGGAGAGAAATTAATGGAGAGAATATAGGAATGAGGTTCCTATAAATATGTAACTCCTGTATTGTTTTATATTCAGTTAATATGAAATAACATAGCAGAATATTATTGTGTGATTAAATTTTTTTGTGTGCATTTTTCATATTTGTGTTTGGCTCTTTGAATTCACAACAGTGGTATCAAATCAGGTCAATAGTCTAATAAATCTATGAAGGGGCATTTTTTCACATCTATTTCTTGCCCTGAGTCATGAAATCCTCTAAGATCTAATCCTTGTAGCTGTATAATAATTAGGTGTGAGTAGAGTTTTTTTCAATATGTTTATGAATAATATTCATTTATTGAAATTGTGGAGCTATTCAAACTTGAAATATAAATTAGAGAACAAAAGTCCTAATTTTTGCATCAGTCTATGGAATCAAAGAAGTTGAGATTATTATTGTATGCCATCAATGGATACCTATAAAATATAAAGAGCAATGCTAAGGGAGAAATTGATTCACATGACTATAGTTTGTACATGTTAAGCAAAGCATTCTATGATTCCTCTATTGAACATCATTTATGCCAAGTTTTGTGTCTATGTTTTTTATGGGAAGAAGTGCAAGCTTCGCTATTCTTCAGGGCTAAATCACCATTGCCATTCAGATCTGCATGTCAAAGGATAACATTCTATTACATTTTATTCATAGATCTAAACCTATATGCAGTCTTTAGAACATCCTCTTATGAGTCAATAAATCGATCTATAGCTTGTGTAACACCAATGACTCAACACAAATATCCTATCCATATAGCATACAAACTAGATCACTTCTTTTGTCAAATGGATCAACATAGTATTGACCCATTTTGTATCATGTTTTTATCTGAATAGCATCGACTCATCTCTAAATGTCTCACTACTAGCCCATGCTGCATCATCCTCCTCTCCACGATTGGAAATTTGTTCTAACATTATCATTCCACCCATTGAAGCAAGAATGATCTACTTAATTTTCCATGGCCTAATGTTTTTTGATCCATAAGGAATATTCCTCCACACATTTTGCTTCAGTCTTTATCTAAAATGTGTATTAATTTTTGAAGTTAATATATTACAATAAGGTCAGTTTGTTTGTCTCCTATACTATTTACTAAATTATTTAGTTAGGTGGAATTTGGTGTTATTTATTTGTCTTTAGGGAAGTCTCAATACAATTTTAAAGTCATTCTTTTTTTAATAAAAAGTCTTGTGAGTTTAGTCTTTATAGTCATATCTTTTAAAACAAGATTTATTTTTTATTGTATATAAGTATTACAATTTTTATAGTGTCTTTAGTCATAATTATGTGTCGATATCAAAAGTCCTCTAAATGTATTTTAGAATTAGAAATTCATTTTACATCAAAATTGTCATTAGGTTTTTGATCATCTATGTCAAAAATTTAAAAGTGTTAGTTTAAATATAGTCATTTTCATATTGTAAAGGACACACTATCACTTGTATGCAATGTTCTAATGTCAAATGTGTCAATATTATAGAGGGGACTCCATTTCAGTCAAAGCAACATGCAATTAAACTTCATGACTTCTTTGACTAAGTGAAGCAGTGACCTACTAGAGGTTGGAGGATACATGGAGGTTGGAGCTCTTTCAATGACCTCTAATCAGTTGATAGCGATGGGGTCATACCAATGATTTGGTGATATTTTGTGTGGTGTGTTATTTTTAGTTGTGTATATTTTAATTTTTTAGTGTAGTGTGGTAGTTACATTTATTTTTTAGCATGTGTGAAAAATAAGAATAGTTGTACCTGTTCACTTCTGAATAATATTCCCATGTAACCCCTTTTATATATTTACATTGGAGAATATTGAAGCATTGTAGAAATCATGATGAAATGTTAGTGGTAAACCTATGAAAACCATATTGTAAGGTTAGTGGTAAAATTGAAAAAAACATTTTGTAAGGTTAGTGGTGAATGTGAGAAAACCTTTTTGTAAGGTTATTGGTGAACTTGTGAAAACTATTTTGTAAGGTTATTGGTGAACCTGGAAAACCAATTGTAGATGAGTGTGAAGGAAGAGATGTGCGATGACACATATATGCAGAGAAGATCATGAGCACATGGAGGTGGCACACTATAATCAGAAAATAAGATATATTGTACCATGTAAAAATTGTGGGAGAGGGATGTTAAGAATTAACTTTTACATTGTGTATTTACCAAGAGGTAAATGGTAATAGGTTATTTGGTAGTTATATTTGGTAGTAATATTGTTATAAACAATATTATAAATATAGGGTTGAATATATTATATTTTTGAGATATATTATTTTAGGTTATAACAATATATCGTATATAGAGTTTATATTATCACAGAGATTTTGGGGAGATAAATTAATAGAGAGAATATAAGAATGAGGTTCCTATAAATATGTAACCCTTGTATTGTTTTATATTCAAATAGTATGAAATAACATAGCAAAATATTATTGTGTGATTAAAATTTTCTGTGTGCACTATTCATATTTGTGTTCGGCTCTTTAAATTCACAATAATTTTGTCAATGGATATGTGCAAGTGAAACATATTAGAAATCTTAAAAACTTGTATTTATTGTTTTTTTTTAAATAGCTTGTAAAGTTGATGACGACAATAATGCCCATACAAATGAAAGATGAAATTTTTTAAATCTATAAACTAGGCCATTTTTTCTCCAAGAGCAAAGGCATCTTCAAAATAATAATAAAAATATTAGACTCATCTTTATTAGACTCTCTTTACATGGAAGGGAGAGAGTCTCATAGAGTTTGCTTATTCATCAGGGATGTATTATTTAATTTCTATTCTCAAATTAGAAATCCCAACAAAGGGATAAGTGATACTTCCTCAATTATATGATATTTAATTAGTTTGTGAAGACCTATTAAAGGTCATCTATTCCATGAATAAATTTAGCTGGAACCTTAAAAACTCAGTTTCACATTCAAGCTCATAGTTTCATTTAATATAAAGTATATGTTGCACATCTTATGTAGAACCTTGATCATTGCATAACTTATTCTTAAGATAAATGGTCACTCATTGAGTATGTGATCCTTATAATTGGTATTAGAGAAGTTTCAATTGATGGGAAATTTTTAACTCAAGTGTTTTCCATCAAAGTATTGTAGTTCACTACCACTACCCTTTGATTTTTTATTTACTCATGTTTCCATGCCAATCAGGTTTGGGTACATTTTTATGACTTCTATTAGTTTTAGGCCTTTAAGAGGCTCATTTGTAACATTTATAGTAAAAATGTTTTGGGAAAATGTTGACATCTCCCACACACTTGAATCACTCAAATTAGTTGGGATTGACATTTAATTAATCTAAAATAGATAGAAATATCATCCTAAATGTTTTTCATAGAAGGTTATTTTTTATATATTTTTGGGAGTATATTGGGCTGATTTTGATACTACCATTTCATTAAGAGTGTGTAAAAGCATAGGCATAGACATTAATTTCATTTAAAAATAATGCTATGGGATTGGTTATGGTGTAACACGGAATTCAAGAAATATTTACAACCTAAAAATAGTGCCACATCACTTGCATCATTAGCTCCATTTTAGTGCCACATAACCTACCACATCAGGACCATGTCATCATACCATATCATCATGATTCCAACAACATGCATGACATATAATTAAATATTAAATATATATCGAAGCATTTCAAGCCAAAGTTAGAATTTTATTATCCTTTTTCAGCCAAATAAAATTGACATTATTACCTTAAGAAACCCTACATATTTTTATAGTGGTCTACATCCACTATACACCTTCATTTTATTTTTCATATATTATTTATTATACTATAACCCCAATGCACATATTTATCTTGTTGATGTAATTGATCTCCTCATTGATCAAAAGTCTAGATTTGGGTGCGATTTTTGATCCAAGAACAATTTCTTAGGTTTTTTTTATAAATTTTCCTATTCTAACACAGCATGTTAATATATTATTTTACATAACTCCATGAATTTCTTGGAAATTCCACTAAAACTCATTTTTTTTGCATTGCTCTCATCAAATTTTATGATTTATTCTATTCAAAAGATTGTTTTTTGTTCTTCATGTATACCCTTTGACAGTCACAAAGGATTGTATGTTTTAATTCATTTAGACCCTTTGACTATTATGAAGGATTAATTTTTGTAGTATGTATAAAACATCTCATTATTGCATTCTATATTATGAAACCCTATAGAAACATATATTTCACTTAAATGTTATCTTTACTGATGGATTTATTTACTTTGATAGGTTGACTCTTCCACAACGTTGTTCTCATTTCCTATTGTCACTTCACTCATTTATCTCTAATCATATTACATATTATATTATTTAAAGGCCAAACATATTATTTTGGGGAAGGATGATATGTTTATTTAGGGTGTTTAGGATAGGATTTTAACCTATAGTATATATTTCACCCTACGTATTTTACCCACATGTACAAAGTGTACAAATGATTATTACACCTATTTTAATTGGTGGTTAGTTATATATTTATAGATAAATGTTCTCATGGAGTTTCCATATTCATTATAGATGTATTATTTCATTTCCATTCTCAAATTGGAATCATAAAAAAATGAATACATGAGACTTCTTCATGTAGACACCTAAATTTGGGCACAACTAACTTTTGATTAAGTCTACGAATCACTTAATGTCCCAAATTTGATCATGCATAATTCATCAATGCTCAGAATCATGTTAAGGCATCACTATTTTAGATACTAGCTCATATGCATCAATAACCTCTCACGGAGTCATCCCCAATCCCCTTGCAACATAACAACTATCAATTTGGCCTATGGACCTATTAAGTGGGGCACTTGATCAAATATTGAAAGAGCTAAAATGCTAATTGATATCAATCATCTAATTAAATAGGATTAAATTTTTAGTTGAATTATCCATTTTAAATTAAGGAATATCTAAAAATAGAAATTCTAAAAATAAAAATATCAAGCCTTTCATCATTGCCTTTATGAGTTGTCAAGCCCTTTGAAAATATCCTAAAATTTATAATTTGAGAGCCATGCCTAGTAATTGAAAATCATAACTACATGACAACTATTAACTCAAATAGATTTAGTCTCAACTCAACAAAGGTTAGTTTGAACCCTTTCCATGTTTAAACTCAACCTGAACTCACCTTGGGTGAGAGTTAATTCTTGAGGCTATAAATACAAGGCCATACCCCTTCATTTCTAAGCTTGGATATTATAGAGTTATTATGAAGGATTTACTCCATAAGCCTCATACAAGTAATGTTACGATGCCCAAATCTTAATCCAAGTAATCAAAGCTGAGGTGCCAAGGAGAAAATGAGCCAAGCAAGATTCATTGTCAAAGACTTCTTGATGCACAAGCTAAACAAGTCATACAAAAATCCATTTGAAGCTCCAAAAAAGGTAAAAGAGTGTGTTTTTGTATGTTTTTATTCTATTTTCATATGCGTTCTTGTTATCTAAGCTCTCCCTAGTGTCTAGGCTAGAGGTGTTAGGATTTTAGTGTGTTTAATTGAGTTTTATTTCTTGGATTAACATGATCCTAACCTCCCCTCTATTACGATCCTTATTTACATATTAAAATGCTCTATGGGACCCAAGCAACCCATATAACCAAGGATATTGATATGCTACTTCTAGTTTTTCTAATGGATGCATAAAAACCTTCAAGTTTAAAGTTTTTAATTTATTTTTTACATCTTTCTATTTTAAGCAACTCATAGGGTACAGGGATAAACATCAATGTTTAATTACAAGTTATAGGGATTAATGCCTATTTTCTAGATCAATGTTGATTCATAGAATCAACCATGATACCTGTGTAAAAAATGGATCACGATAGAGAAAATAGCTAACATTGGTTTTTTTTTTGTTTTTATTGATTTTTTGGTCTTCATTATATGTTTGAAGACCTGCATATTATTTATCTAACCCTTTTATTGTAATATCTAGTGAGATATTTTGTTTCTAAGCTTGTTTTAATAACTATTTTTATGTTTGAACATACATTGTTTTTTTCTATTTTATAGGGAAACATTGAGATCTAATTAATCGATGTCAATGACTATTGTTGACCATTTGGTTGTACAGGGCAAAGATCAGTCTCCATATTTCCCTGTTGTCTTGAGCCATCAACATTGGATGTATTCCCCTTACTACAAATGCTCCATTTTCCTTTTGCAAAAGCCTATTCTTATGAAAAATTGAAAGATCTAAGCCTTGTAGGTTCTCAGCTTGATATGGGGCTTATTTCACTTTCAAAAATTGCCTCAAACAAGCCTTTTAGAAAAGAAATGGGCTAGTTCAAAGAAATTCAAGTCTTTTACAAAGACTTTGAAGGTCAAGTGCCCTTACGGAGGGCAAGCAGGTGGCCAATGGGATCTTTCACAAAGCTCTGAAGGATACTTTGGGCCCAAGGTGCCCTTGTGGAGGGTAGAAGCACATTTGAAAGAAAATTTGCAAGAGAGAGAGGCAAAAGACCTAAAGGGAAAGTTTCCTTCAAAAAAGTGACAAGGTGGAACTAAGGGATTTCTTCAAACTTTTTGTCTAGAGAAAATCCAAGGGAGAAACTAAAGGGACATTTCTTTTGAACAAAATGCCTGAAGGAATTCCTTCAGACATTTTTTTTGAAGAAAAACACAAATGGAAGGACCAAAGGAATACAAAAGGCCAAATAAATTTCTAAAGGGATGACATGCTTGAGCACGTCAATCTTAACATAGTAAACTAGCCATTGGAGTTCAAACATCCAGTGACGGGCACATGAACATCAAATTCAAAGCAATAAAATAGTTGTTGGTTTTTGAATAGTGATGGGCCTATAGATGTCAATTTTGATGGGATGCATCAGTCGAGAAAGGAGCTTGAAGAGCCAAGACATGATGGAGGAATAGGCTGAGAGCTCAAAATTGCCAAAAAGTGACAAGAAATAGCAAGGCAAGAGGGAACAAAATAGAGAATCTAGAACATGGCCGTGCACACATATGACAATATTTAGAATGTTCCAAAAGATGCACCCAACCAAGCATAAACATTAATTAAGCAATCCAAGTGGCACAAGAAGATATTTACAGTGACCCATGCTTTTGTAGTGACATTAATATGACCCATGCTTTCACAGTGACATTTAATATGCTTTAAGCACCAAAGTCAAGACCTGTGACATCTACATCATGGTTATTTTAGGGTATTTCTAGAAGGATGATACTAGAGTGAGAAAATTTCCTCTTTCTAATGTATTCAATGTAGCATGGGCCGCTTATTCTAGAAAGCACCAAAGTCTTTTCCTTGATGCTATATATTGTAACCTCTCAGTTGAGAAAGATATCTCTCATTTTATAAGGCAAAGCCCTACCAAATTTCACCTTTGATCAATAAGAATGTGTTTTACCTCTATCTAAGTAGTTATGCTTTTGAGTGTGCCTGTGTATCAATTCTGTGATTAGTAATTTTAGCTTGATGTTTTCACAAATTGACACCAACACACGTAGTGTAGACAAAGCACCATTTCTGTAGGTTAATAAGAAGTGTTGCATCTGGAGTGTAGAGATGGAAAAGGAGATATCAGACAATGTGTTTTCTATAGCACCTATGGTAAGTTCATTTTTTGTGTGTCTTCATTAAGCCCCTTATTAAAGCTCCCTACAGCTTGGTCTTTTCATCAGATAAAGTGTATGTCTACCCTCTTTTAGTCTGAAGTATGAATAACTGAGTAGATCACAAATCATTTGGTGCATCACCACTTATATTAGTTTCTATTTTAGTTTTATCCTTCTCCCTTTTCACCCCCCCCATTGTTAGTAGTAGTAGTAGTAAAAAGACTTTAGAGATGCATCAAAGGGAGCTAGCCCTTATCTAGAGACAGTGACGGGCCCACATATGTCAATTTTGATGGGATGCATCAGCCAAGAAAGGAGTTTGAAGAGCTAAGAAATAACAGAGGAATAGCCTGAGAGCTCAAAATTTCCAAAAAGTGAAAAGAAATAGCAAGGCAAGAGGGAACAAATTAGAGAATCCAGAACATGGCCATGCACACATATGACAACATTTGGAATGTTCCAAAAGATGCACCTAACCAAGCATAGACATGAATTAAGCAATCCAAGTGGCACAAAAAACATCAGCACAAGAAGATATTTGTAGTGACCCATGCTTTTATAGTGACATTAATATGACCCATGCTTTTGTAGTGACATTTAATATGCTTTAAGCACCAAAGTCAAGACCTGTGACATCTACATCATGGTTATTTTAGGGCATTTCTAGAAGGATGACACCAGCGTGAGAAAATTTCTTCTTTCCAATGTATTCAATGTAGCATGGGCTTCTTATTCTAGAAAGCACAAAAGTCTTTTCCTTGATGCTATATTTTATAACCTCTTAGTTGAGAAAGATATCTCTCATTTTGTAAGGTAAAGCCCTGCCAAATTTCACCTTTGGTCAATAAGAGTGTGTTTTACCTCTATCTAACTGGTTATGTTTTTGAGTGTGTCTATGTATCAATTTTGTGTTTAGTCATTTTAGCTTGATGTTTTCATAAATTGACACCAACACACCTATTGTAGACAAAGCACCATTTCTGCAGGTTAACAGGAAGTGTTGCATCTGGAGTGTAAAGACAAAAAAGGAGTTATCATATAGTGTGTTTTCTGTAGCACCTGTGGTAAGTTCATTTTATATGTGTCTTCATTAAGCCCCTTATTAAAGCTCCCTACAACCTGTTATTTTCATTAGATAAAGTGTATGTCCACCCTCTTCTAGTTTGAAGTGTGAATAACTGAGTAGATCATAAATTGTTTGGTGCATCACCACTTAGATTAGTTTCTATTTTAGTTGTATCCTTCTCCCTTTTCACCACCCCCCCATTGTTAATAGTAGTAGTAAAAAGACTTTAGAAATGCATCAAAGGGAGCTAACCCTTATCTAGAGATTCTCCCCTCAGTTTTTCCAAACCCATAGCAAGAGGGGAGTCTCCATTGTGCCATGTGGAAGAGAGAAGCCCAACCTTCTTTCAAGGGTGCAATCCATAGCATCAACAATTTTTGGCATGCTCAGTGGGACCAATTTTAATACTCAAAAAAGTTCCAAGATTAGTGCTGGTCCTGTTACAACAAGAATGAACCACTAATCCAACATTTGGTGACTCCATTTTTAAGAACATCAGTCTCTAGTTAAAGATCAATCTGACATTATATTCTTAAGGTCACCACAAGATCTTCTACCAAGGGTGTCCCTTTTGAATTCATTGAACTACCATTAAAATCAGCAAGGCAACTAAGATTTGCAAGGACCCATCCCTATATAGAAAGTCATTTTTCCAGACTTAATATAACATATACTTATGTAAGAAGACCCTGGTAGAACCCTATTATCACCATGGCTTTACCTTTCATAGCCTTTCATGGTCAAATCTTGTTAAACCTTCTGCATTATGACCCAGTCCTAGGGAAAACTCTTAAGAGTGTTCCTCTTTTTAATGGGGAGGGGCCTATTACTGCCATTGAGCACATCATAAATATTGCCAGCCTCTGTAATATTCACAACGTCACTAAAGAGAACATTGTTATCAGGTTGCTAGCATTGTATTTTAAGGGTAAGGTTCTAGATTGGTATGGGACTTTGCCTATGAATTCAGTCATCACATGGAATGAATTAGGGACTCTCTTAATGAATAGATTCAAGGGGAGAAGAGTGATCACCTCTCTCTCACTTAGTAACTAACTACCATGAAAAGAGATCCCCATGAGTTCATGCAGGATTTCAATACCAAGTTTCAAAAGACCTAGGATAGAATCACCATTTTGGTGAGACCAACCCCAAGATATGCCTTCCTCTATTATTTAAAAGCTTTGAATATTGACATTACTGTCATGATATAGTTCATGGGAGGACAAGTGCTACCAGCTGCCTATGAAATAGCCATAGTCGCTAAAAATTGCCTGGTGTAAGTGGGAAAGATAGCCCCTAGACCTCATATGCCACTCCTTCCTAAATTTCCACCTCTAGTCCAGACTGTTACACCACCTTAGCTCTTCTACCTAGCATAGAAAAGTTGACTGCTACTTCACCTAATGATCTTCATAAAGTTAAGAGCTTGCTGCAAAGCATGACCAATGAATTAGTGGCTCTCAAAATGCAATAAGCTCAAAGTTATCAGCCAAATCAGGGATACCAGTAGTATGAACAAGCAAATAGACCCCCTTTTCAAAATTATAATCAAGGATAGGGTTAGTTTTCACAAGCCAGGCCTTATCAAGGGTATAATCTAGGTGCTCCTAATCTCCCAAAGCTCTTTTTCCCACTCAAAATAATCTGGTACAAGAACAACCAAACTGTCCACCCCTGGGATATGGTCAAGAATAGGCTACTTATACAAATAAGATGATGAGTCAATATATGAATGCACAAGACAATCAAGCTTCCCAATTCCCAAGCTTTGAGGCATCGGTACAACTTGACATGGATAGTAGGTAGGTTCAATCTGATTCCACTCTCATGAATCATCTAGAAGGTGAATTTTATGTAGTCAACTATGTGGGCAGTATGAAAAACCAAAGTGATTATGTTGCAACCAACACAAGGTCAAAAATAAGAGCTATAAAGGAAGCTCAGGTAGCTACCTAAACATCCGTAGCACCTTCATCATCACATGAGAACCATAACTTTAAAAAGTATAGGCTACTGGTTGTGCCCTTAGCTCCTCAGCCTATGCCTCAGGCTGTAAGTTCCCCCAAAGAAAACTTAAAGGGTAGCAACCCTCAGATCAACATGGTGGACTAGATGAAGAAGTTGCACATGAACATCTCTTTATGGGATTTATTGGCAATATCGAGACAAAAGGACATACTCTAGAAGGAGTTGTATGAGCTAGCTGTCCCAACAAAGGCTAATAACATTTTGATCATGAATGGGCACCCCTCCACAGCAAGCCAAGTAAAGAAAGAAGAAAAATTTCCCCCTTTCTATCTATCCTTACTCATAGTAGATTTCTTGGTACAAAATGCATTATTGATAGTGGGGCAAGCACCTCAGTAATGCCCAAATGCATAGCAGATAAGCTGGGACTCAAATACAAGGAGATGACCAAGGGAGTCATGTAGTTAGATGGATCACCAACCAAAACACTAGGAGTGGTAAAAGGATTGAATTTAATGTTGCATGTGTGTCCAACTTTCTTAGTTCTCCACAATGTAGTGGTGGTGAATATTCCTCCCTACTTTGCCATTTTCTTATCTAGGGATTTCACATCAAAAATACGCAGTTACCTAGCAACAAACTAGTCTTACATGGTTTTTAGAACCAAATATGGGACTAAGGTCAAGATTGAGTTAGAGCCAATTCATAGAGACCATTTGGAGCCATACTCAATCAAAGTGGTGAAAGTCAACTAAACCATTATTGATGAAGAAGAATTCCAAGTGGATCAATCCCCACCCTCTTCTCTTGAAGGAGTTACTGACCTGCTCTTTAATGAATGGGGAAGTGACAACTTTGAACATGACCCATACAAATTCATATAAGAGGTAGGTCTTGGAATCTATTGCATGCACGAAGAGGGTACTCTTCTACCCAATTTGATGAAAGCAAACCAAGAGAGCTTAGGTTTATGGTAGCTTTTCTTTGATGGCTCAATAAGCAAATTGGGAGCTGGTGGTGGAGTAGTGTTAATTTACCCCTCATAGGAGAAATACTTCTTGAATTTTAGGTTCTAGTTTTCTTTTACTTGCAATGTTGCAAAGTATGAATCTCTCATCCATGGTTTGGAGTGGGTAAGGAAAAGAGGAATTAAAGAGCTACAAGTTTTTGGGGATAGTGAGTTGATCATAAATTAGGTGAGAGGCCAAAATCTGACAAAGAATTCCTTACTTAAGTCTTACAAGCACAGGGTGTGGGACTTAGTGGAGAGTTTCCTTACTTTCAATATTACTTCCATTCCAAGAGAGTAGAATAAGCAAGCTGACAGACTAGTAGTAGTTGGTGCTCAGTTTGACATACCCAAGGAGATAAAGCTGAGACAATAGTCCACACCATTGAAAAGTGGTAATCAAACCCTCTGTGCCTAATAACATCACCAACTAGTAGGTATTTGACAATGATTAGTAGATAACACTCTTATTTCAAGAGGAGGCTGAGTTTACCTTTAGAAATCAAGCCAAGCTACAACAACAGTATGATGTCCAGATTGTTTAGCTGAAGAACAACAAACTTCTCAAGGGCTTGGTCACTCTGGAAAGTATCTTCAATGAGGATAACTAATTTAAAAATGACAAAGGAAGCATCATAATGAAGAAAGAGAACTATGAAAAGGTTGAGATATTCAAGAATAGGTTACTTGCACTTGGGAAGTTATGTATAGATCATGACAGGTAGGCTTTCATCTTGTTATGCCAAAAATTTGCTGATGTCTTTGCTTGGGAGTATAGCAGCTTGAAGGGTTTTGACCCAAGTTTGGCCCAACATACCATTGAGCTAGAGGCAGGTGCCAATCCCATAAAACAAAAACAAATGCCTGTCAACCCAAAGATTGAGCCTCTCATGCAGAAGGAACTCACCAAGCTAATTGAGTCTAGGATCATATTTCTAATCAAACACTCTTCTTGGTTGGCCAACCTAGTTCCTATAAAAAAAGAATGGGGAGATCAGATTATGTGTATATTTCAGAGACCTGAATAGAGTCTCATTGAAATACCACTATCCTCTCCCAAGTATGGAGCAAATCCTCCAAATGGTGACATGCAGTGAATGTTTCTCCCTCCTGGATGGGTAATCAAAGTACAATTAGATTTTAGTGCAAGACTATGATCAATACAAGACAACCTTCACTACCAAGTGGGAGATGTTTGCTTACCAAAAAATGCCATTTCAACTGTCCAATGCTGGAGCCACTTTTCAATGAGCCATGGACATGGATTTTCAAGGCTTGATAAATAATGTTGTAATGGTCTATCTTGATGATGTGACAATATTTTCTAAGTAGGCCAACATATGAAACATCTTAAGCAAATCTTTGAGAGGTGTAGAGAGTTTGGTATCTCTCTCAATACAAATAAATGTGTGTTCACTGTCCATGAAGGTAAACTCGTTGGCCATGTTGTTTCAAAGGAGGGCTTGACCATTAATCCAGAAAGAGTTCACTCCATCCTATCATTATCCTTGCCTAAGCATAAGAAAGGTCTGCAAAGCTTCTTTGGTAAAGTAAATTTCATCAGGAGATTTATCCCAAATTTTGTCGAGATAGTCAAGCCACTAAGCTCCGTGTTAAAGAAAGATGAGAAATTCACATGAATAACACAAAAGAAGGATAGTTTTGAAGGGATCAAGTAGGCTATCACCTAGGCTGCTACCTTGATTAGTCCTAAATTCAGCAAGGATTTCAACCTCTACACCTTCAAAAATGAAGAGCTAATCTCTGCCATGCTTACCCAAGCAAATGATGAGAACCTTGAATAGTCACTTGTGTTTTTTAGCCAAGTTTTAGAGGGTTTTGAGATCAGGTATACATATGTGGAGAAGTAAGTCCTTAGAGTCATATGAAGCCTAAATAAATTAAGACATATGTTGTCTAATAGTAGGGTTCATCTCATGGTGCCACATCCTAGTGTCAAAGATTTCTTGATCAACCGTGATCTAAATGAAAAGAGAGTGGGATGGATCACCAAAGTAATGGAATATGACATGGACATCAAAACCACCAAGCTGGTAAGGGGAAAAGGCCTATGTGAACACCTTTTTATAGACCTTAAATAGCAAAAAGAAAGCATTTTACTAATTCATGATGAAGCTACAGTAAGAGAACCAGTAGTCATGAAGGATTAGGAATCAGACATGAAATGTTTCCTTCTCATCGGTGAGTGCCTATAGGGCCTTGATAGGACTAAGAGGAGATATTTCAGACTCTAATATCTCCCTTATGTCTTGATTTATGGGGTGTTATTTAGAAGGGATTTATTAAGAGTACTCTTGAGGTGTATAGACCCAGGTCAGGTCAAAAAGGTGTTGTTTGAGTTCCATGATGGGCTAGCTTGTGGTCACTTTACTCCTAAGCCTACAGCTACAAGGATTATGAGAGTTGGTTACTTCTAGCCCACTTTATTTAGAGACACCCATGCTTGGGTATGAAATTGCTAGAAGTGTACGCTCTTTGATGGGAAATAATGGCTAGCTGTAATGCCTCTACAATGTATTAAAGTGAAACAACCATTCATGCAATGGGGCCTAGAATTCATAGGGGTGTTCAACCCTCCCTCCAGTGCTAGCCACAAATGGGTCTTAACCACTACAGACTACTTCATGAGATGGGTAGAAGCTGTCACTTTGAAAGAGGCCAATAAAAGTGTAGTCTTAGATTTTTACGAAGGCCTGGTGACAAGGTTTGGAGTCCCAACTACCATCATCTCAGACAATGCATTGGATTTCTTGGGAACTATAATGAGTGAGTGGGCATTGGGATACAACATCTATCTTAGCACTTCTTCCAACTACTACCCATAAGGGAATCTACTTCATTATTTAAATTCGATAGAATTAACATTAGCATTATGTAAATTTCATGGAGTATGTGGAGACTATGAAAGTAAGCTCATTATAGCCAAAATGATCCTATGTATTAGGTATTACTAGCCAACTATAGATGTAGATGCAACTACATATGTCAAAAGGTGTGATAAATGTTAGAGGTATACCAATTTGATTCATGCCCTAGAAAAAAACATTAAAACCGATTATTACTCCATGGCAATTTTATACATTGGACCTAATCTAATTAAGAAGATTAACCCTACCTCATCTGATGGCCATAAACACATCCTTACTACTATTGAATATTTCACTAAGTGTGTTGAAGCTACACCCCTCACTAACATAATTGGAAAAAAATTCCAAGTTCACATTCAGCCATTTCATTTGCCATGATGGTATCCCGTTTGACATTATATCTAATAAGGATGTCAAAATGATGTGTGTCGAGTATAACATTACTCAACATTTTCTACTTCATATTACACACAAGGTAATGGCCAAGCAAAAGAATTTAACAAAACCATTGTCAAAATCCTTAAAAATATTGTCAATGATACTGGCCACAATTTTCACCTCTAGATCTTTTTTGCCCTCTAGGCATACCATACTAATTACCGTACCCCAATAGGAGCCACTCCATATTCCATAGTTTATGGCACTAACGACATTCTTCCCATTGAGGTTGAGTTACCTTCTTTGCACATCTCACTAAAACATGTCATGGATGATGAAGACTACATAGTTCCTCTCCTACAAGAGCTAGAATTACTTGATGAGAAATGCATGGACATTATCAATAGCCTTCAAGTATACCATAATAGACTCTATGTCCACTATAACTGATGGGTTCAACATAAACAATTTGAACTTGGTGATCTTATTGTTAAATAAAACCAAAAGAATACCATAGCTAAGAATAAGAATGACAAGTTTAAGGTTAATTGGATAGGCCCGTACATCATTGTTTCAAATTATGGCTCCAAAGCATATAGGATCTCTACACCAGATGGAGATGTACTTGATGAGCTGATGAATATCATACACCTCAAGCATTAATTTTATTGAGAGACCTAAAGTATTTTCTATGATGCTCATTTTCATTATACCATAATATCAACATCCTTCTTTGTATCATACCATATACCATTCTACCATATCTTCCCTTTTGACCAATGTTATTTTAACCCTTCCTCCCAACCCTTTGACCTTGGTTCTATTCTATTAGTTCTTAGGGCACATTCAACGAGGGGATTTAGGTCAAGTTTTATCATTTCCTACAATATTCTAGACATGGATACTATTTTGGACCAATATGATATTGGTTTGGTAGTTTCATCCTTCATTTCTTATTTTGTTTTATTTTGAGTGCTTGATTATAACCACCTTTGGGTAAATCAGTGTTTCACTTCATGCTACTAGTTATAATTTCCTATTGGAAAATTAGTATCACTAACTTATGTCATTGTTTCTTAATTATAACCACCTATGGGAAAATTATGAATAACACCTTTATCATGCCTTGAAGTCCCACCTTTCCATTCTTATGTCGTATTGTGTCATTATCCTAATTTGAGAACTTGATGCTATCCAATCAGATCTCTCTATTGTAAGGTGAAATTATAGTGACTTGAGGTCCTATTAGGATTATTTAAGCAATGCTTGATTCCCATTGAGGTCATCTCAGTCACCCCCTTTTCCACACTCTTGTCATTTTGTGCATTGTACCATTTATTATCTCATCATCCTTGATTGAGTTGAGATATTTCAAAATTTTCAAAAGACATTTGTATAACAATCTTAGAAAATCCTAAAAATAACCACAAGGATCATTTTTCTACCTTAAGGATTCTGGGAACCCTTACTAATTCAAAAGAAACCACTTATCCTTTAGTTTCCCCATCTTTTTTGGCCTTTAATCCATATGATCTCAACATTTATTGAGTTTCTATTTTGTGCCTTATGTATGAAACTTTGATACATTAATGACTGCTAAGCTTCATCTCATGCACTCATCATTTTGTGAGACCATTCCCATATTTCCTCTACCTTATCAATCATGTTTTTTTATCATAATTTTTCTTCTATCCCATCTCCTGGGAGAACTACATTTGGCCTAAATTTTATGTTGGATCTTACATCCATGGAACTATATAGGCAGTGCTCACTTGCCTAGTTCATCTGGAGTCAGTTGGGCTACCCCTTCCTTTTCTTCTATTCCCCCCATTTGTTTATGTGTTTCATGGTTTCTTATAACCTAGGGGTAATGATTGTTTTCTTGACTATTATCCATTTACACTAACATTGTTATTGACCATTGTTTGTGTTTGTTTCCTTTTGTTCCTTATTTTGTTTTGTTCTTATTATTTTGTTTTATCTTTCTTGTCCATTTCTTGGTGTTTTGTCTTCCTATTTGTTTATTTGACTATTTTTTTGATTTATTATTTTGCCTTGACTTAGTATATATATATATATTCATTTGGTGATTCTTTATGAATTATGCTTAAGCCCATTCATATTCATCCATCAACATTGTCAATTTTATCATTGGTGCATTGTTTTCAATTGTTTATTTGATCACATGTCAGTCCTTATGCATATTTATGATAAGTTATCATGGTGTTTTACGTCATGATTCATACCATTATGTGTTACAACAAACATCAACTCAATAAATATTACAATAAATGCAATTGCAATACTTCTCCTTGGCACCTAAAAAAATCCCACTCTACACGAATCATTTCCCAAATAGAGTAATTAAACCACATAATAATTTTAATCCTTGCTAGTTAGGATGTGCATCTTCATACTAACAGGTTTCCCAAATTCATATTTCTCCTCTATACTAGCTTACTCTTACTCCGTGAATATGGATTCAACATGTAAGCCCCCTCTTCCAATTTTCCATATTACTCCCATCATTCTACCAATGATTCTAACTACCTTTGGGCAAATCACTATGTATCATACCACCCATAGATCTAATGATTATAACCTCCTATGGGAAAATAATTATGTTTTAATATATTTGGAGGTTAATTATTATAACTACCTTTGATAAAATCATTCTCCTTATTTTTCCCAACTGGGTCACATTTTCATTGTGATAATGCTTATAACCGCCTTTAGGCAAACCATTATCTCTATCTGACCAATTTGGGCATGTTTTTATCCTACCAATCATTATAACCACCTGTGGGCAAATAATTTTTTTCCTTTTAGTGATTATAAATAACTTTGGGCAAATCATTCTCTTGTTACCCTTATACTTTGTTTAATTATTATAACCGCCTTTGGGCAAATCATTATATGTTTACCTATGTCGATGATTATAACTAATTTTTGGAAAATCATCCTATTTATCTACCCAACTAAGGTAACTCACCATGCCACTAATTATAACCACCTATGGGTAAATCATTCTTTTCCACCCCTTTTACCTTTTGCCCTAATCATTATCTTTCTTGTGAGGGACCGATCACTAACCCCTTTTGTTGATTGTTCCCTTTAGGGGGCATCTAAAACTCATTCATCATTGTTAAAGTATTAGGCATACAAGACCTTTTAATTCTTCTATAAATGTTACTATGCCTATAGTTTGTAATATTTTACTAAATAGGGGCACACTATAGACACTTAAATTTGGACACAACTAGCTTTGATTGGACTTCAGACTGATTCCTACCAACCATTATAAATTAAGAATAGGAATCACCAAATGTCTTAAGTTTATTCACACATCATTCATAAATTCTCAAAATTATGTTGAGGCATCACTATTTGGGATATTAGCCTTTATGTAATAATAACCTCTCATGGACTTATCCCCAATCACCTTGTAGCATACAAATTATCAATTTGACCTATGAATCCATTAAACTAGGCACTTGATCAAATCTTAAGAGATAAAATGCTAATCAAAATCAATCATCTAATAAAATAGGATTAAATTCTTAGTTGAATTATCCATTTGTAATTAATGAATATCTAAAAATGGAAATTTCAAAAATCAAAATATCAATCCTTTCATCATTATCTTTATGATTTCTTAAGCTCTTTGAAAATATCCTAAAATATCTAATTTGAGAACCATACCTAATAATTTAAAATCATAATTACATGACAATTATTAACTCAACTAGAGTTAGTCTAAACTCACATAGGATTATTTTAGACTCAGTCCATGTTCAAACTCAACCTTAACTCACCTTGGGTGAGGGTTAATCTTAAGGCTATAAATACAAGGCCATACCCCTTTATTTCTAGGCTTGGATATTGTAGAGTTATTATGCGGTATTTACTTCATAAGCCTCATACAAGTAGTGTTACCATGCCCAAATATTAAGCAAACAATCAAATCCAAGGTGCCAAGGAGAGAAGGGGCCAAACAAGCTTCATTGTCAAAGACTTCTTGATGTACATTCTGAACAAGCCATTTAATAAGCCATTTGAAGCTCCAAGGAAGGTAATGGAGTGTGTTCTTTATCCACCACTAATGCCACATTTAACCGAACAAACAATAAAACAATGATTTTTGGCCTTCAAAAGAGAGATAAAAACTGAGATAAAATAATGGAAAGGGAAAAAGATAAACTTAACCCTAATTTCAAAGCATGTGGGAATTTTTAATTCTATACTAATTTAAGAGTTTATTTTGTTGTGTTTTTGTATGCTTACTTATTACCTAATCTATCCCTAGTGTCTAGGCTAGAGGTGTTATGATTTTAGTGTGTTTATTTGAGTTTTATTAATTTTACTAAGATAGGACTAACCTCCCCTCTATTGAAATTTTTGTTCACATTTCATTATTAGGAGAAATAGTTAACTTGTAAAAGCCTAATTAAAGGTGTCTATTTTGTGAATATAATTAGTTTTAACCTTAAAAATTCACTTTTATGCATTCAAGATCAAAGTTTTATTTGGTATGGATTTATTTTTTCATGTCTTGTTGACCCTTAACCAATGCATATATTATACCTAAGAGGGTTTATTATTCGTTTAATATGTAACCCTCATCATTGATCTATATACTTTTCCACTTGATGGATAATTTTTCACACGAATTATAGATTATAAATAACATATTTTTTAGGATTAAAGCATGTGTATGTGATGCAATTCCTATGCCTATAAATACCTCATCCATCATGTTGGATCTGATCTTCTTTTTGATGCCTTCAATGATTTTTGACTTTAGTTACAACTTCCAGGTACTTTGCTTCTCTTTGACACTCTTGACCAATTATTTTAGCTCACTAGGCTCATAATCCTTCTTTACATGCATAGACTTCCTCTATATTGAAGATATATAATATTCATCATAATTGTCTACACTATCTCTCTTTTTAGGATCCATACCATCATCTCCATAGGTTCACTCTCCTTGCATAATTCATACTTGTTCTTTCCATATAGCTTTATAGGCATAAAAGCCTCATTCATTATTTCAAGGTTATTAAATTATTTCAAGGGATATAAATACCATCCAATTTCCTATTACAAATTCCATACACCTCTCATATAATCATACACTCAATGTTAGAACTCTTCACATAATCAACTTTTCTCTCTTTTAGGTTTCTTAGCTTGTGTCCCTATGTAAACACAAATTTAGATGGTTTTACCAATATAGAGGGGTTAATGATGTTATAAAAACATATATAGATACCCATTATCTTCATTATGATTTAATTAAAATTATATAGCCCAACTCTCGAGGCAACTTACCCAACTCAACACACCCTTCTTCCAATTAAGTCTCTTAAGGTTTTATGTAAGCACATAATACTATAAACAATATTGTTTAGTATTGAACCACTAAAAAACCTATTTAATAATATTATACATATTAAATTACATTTTATTTCAAAATTTTATGAATTTTTTCAGGTTTAAATAAAATTTATTTTACATTCCATCTTAAAACCCTAGCTTAAGCTTAGACAGTCTTGTGCAAGACCTAGAGGGACCAAAAAGATATATAAAGGGTTTTAATGCACTTAAAATATATTACCACATATAATAGGTTTGACCTACTATTTTTACTTCTCAAATATTTGGTTGGTCTTAAATAATCACAAAAAAACTCTAAAATGCCAAGTTACATGTTTTTAGGTGCTCTTTTTGAGACTGTGTTAAGGAAACTGAAAGGTTGAGAGGAAATATTGCCCTATTAAATGGATTAATTATTTTATGTGGTATATAACACCTTATTATAACATCTTAAATAAATATTCAACCTTTATCAACCCCTAAAAGTCTCGAACATGAACTTATATTAAATTCTAGCTTCTTGTTTCTTGCTTGTGTCAGCATATTTAAGGATTGGCTTGAAGTTTGAAGCTTTGAACTTATTTTAGGAATTAAAAGGGATAATAAAATTATATAAATACTCTACTATCATCTAAAAAAATATAATACTTTCATGTATCTCAAATAAACACTCTATTATTCCTCTCATTGACTGTGTCAAAGAATGAATTCTTGAAACATGAGCAAAGCACCCTATAGCCTAAGGGTAAGTATCAATAATTATTAAAATAAAAGTAAAAAAACACTATGAGATTGATATAAAACTACCAAAATTTATAAATCCATTAAAAATATCTTAAAACATTCTTTTTATTCTCTAATATCACATACATACAATCTTCATGTATATAATTTATGAGGAAGGTAGAGTTCTAGCAAAACTAGATCTTTTCTTGTATTTTATTCCACTCCACCTCTATTATTTGAGATTATCCTGATTCCTAACCTATAATAATACTATATTAAACTCTCTATAACTCATTACATGCACATATCACCTCTTAATATGCTAAAACATGTAAAGGAACACCTTTTTCTTGCCAACCCCCACATAGGGTGACAGTTACACTTCTTGATTCTTGAATTACATTGATATTTTCCATGAGTTGGGAACTAGTATACATCAAAACACATTACTAGGAAATTATAGGGTCATAAATAACATTAATTAATCTTTAGATTATATACAAGACTAAAAGCCCCCCCACATGCTAGTCTAGGAATTCAAAATTTCAAATTAGCCATTTTGGTAGGAAACTCCAAAAGGCTTCAACAAACTAACACAAAGACTAATAATTAATATAAGACATAAAAGGGACCCATAAAAACTAAAACAAAGCAAAATTCCTATATTAACACATTCAAACATGCTAATGATCAAAATACTTAGTCATGTTCTACATCATAGTCCCCAAGTGGGGAAAATTTGAGTTCCTGCTCAAATGTAATTGGTCCACCTATTTTATTGCTTTCTAATTTATTTTATTGTAATATTATAAGTTCCTCTTTATTATTATCATCTTTTCCTTCTCTCTTATTCTCGATTTTTTCTTTCATCTTTGTATTTTTGCCTTGTCTATTCTCTTTGCACACTCATTTTCTATCTTCATGAGGTGTATAACTTGCTACAATTCCTTGTCTATCTCATACTCTATATCCTCCATTTTTGATTTATCTTCACCGTACTTGGAATCAACTGGATGGTTCTCATTCTTCACTTTTTCTCTTAATTCACAACTTTCTTCTTCATTTGTCATGCTTTATTCTTGCATTTTTGGATGGTCTTTCAATTCAATCATGCTTTCTACTTAATTCTCATGATCTAATAGATTCTCATAATGATGATCTCCCTTGAAACTTGTCATACTATATTTGACATCTTATTTAGATGCCTCTTCTAGAAACTTCACATTCTCAAGTTGGGACTTCTCATTGCTTTGCTCATCTTGAAATTGCATTTCATTAACGAATTGAAGTTCATCATACCAAAACATTACTTGGCAATACTTTGTCTTATTATCATGCATAAAATTAATCAACTCAGTTTTAACATTACCCATTGAATATGATAATTTCTTAACTTGTTCTTGCTTCCTTTGTTTTCCCTTTAGTTCACTTGCTTCTGTATCTCCTTCCATGAGCCTTTGTTCTTCACCTCTTAGAAATATATTTGATCTAGTTCTTGGGATAAGGCTTCCCTCTATTTTCTTTATCCATGTTAAATTTATATCACTCCTTTGAATCTCCTTAGGATTGATATTTTCCTCTTCTAATTGTACATGCTCCATCAACTTGCCCTTTTGGCTACTCTTATCTCTTTCTTGGTCAATCATGAGCTCTTATGCTCCCTTGTTTATTTCCTCGATATGATCATGGAGTGACTCCTTTATCATCTTCAAACCTGCACTACCATGTTTAGTATCTATCAAACCATACTCATGAGGCTTGATAGTCTCTTTAAAGACCTCATTGTCCCTTTTACGCTTTATTTATTATACTTTATTCTTTTGAGCCTCTTTAGGATTCTCTCTCATCCTATTGAGTTTTATTAATTTATCCTTTCAGATCTTCACTTGCATTATCATCTTCCATTAATTATTCCTTGGCTAACTTAAATGACTCTATATTTGGATTATCTAGGCTTGCCACTTTGATTGCATTACTTTGTATTATTTCTTGTCCATCTATTTGACTATAACTCATCACTTGGTAATGAATTTTTTACCCCTTGTAACTTATAATTTCACCTCCTTGATGTGTCTCTATGGGCATCATATTCTTTGTCATTGGTATCTTTTCTTCTCCATCTTGAAATTTTGCCTCTATCTCATTTGTGATAGCTCCAATAATATTTTTTTATTGACAAAATAAATCTAATAGGTTGTCTTAAACTTCTTGAATTAATTCTCTCCACATCCACTCTTATTCATGGTGGTATTGGAAATGTTGTACCTTGTCTTGAACTTGGATTCCATCTCCTTCATATGTCAAGATAAACATTCTTTTTTACTGAAAATTAATTTATATATCGATCATTATATATCTCTCTTTATCCCCCATAGACTCATACACATTAATCATCTCTTCACCTACTATTATAGGATAGAATTTTTCCTTTTCTTCATCTTTTATGATATACTATGCTATCTTTCTTGATGTAATCTTGACCTTCATACCTCTTGTCTCCATCTTCTTGATGTAATATTTCTTATTTTATGCCTTCCACGAGGCATCCCCTATGCATAGCTATCCAATAAGCTTCTTCATCATCATAAGTATGTTTTTCATGCTTGATCTCTTTCATATTTTCAATCATTATGTCCTTAGCATGGACTTCTTCTTTCTTTACTCTTATACCTACATTTATACGACAAGATATCATTAGATTTAAACATTTGAGGCTTGTTTGCATCCATATCCTCCTTATTAGGTTGATTTGTCTCCATGAATATCTCCTTATTCACAAGGTGTTTCTCACCTCCCTCATGTTCATCTCCTTTTTGAGCTGCTGACATAACATTCTCTTTTGTTTCTCCATGAGTGGCCTTATATTCCACTTAACCCTTTTATTATTTATTACTCAACCATACCATTGGTTTTATTATTATTTTATGAGATCCCCCAAGATCTTTATCCTCTCTAACCTTTTATCTATCTCTCTCAACCAATCCTTCATTTTCTTTTACCTTTTATACTTTCATCTTCTTTAGTCCAAGTCTTTTTCACCTTAGAACCCTCTTGTCCAAGTATTCTTCACCTTGGAACCCTCTTGTATAAGTATTTTTCACCTTGGATCTATGACTCTCACTTGGAGTCTCTATATTCTCTCTTGAGGTTTTGCTAGTTTTCTTCTTAGTCTACTCTACCATAACTCATGCAATATTCATTTGCAACTTTAACAATCTAAAATAGAAATATTGAATATTCAAAAACTTAAACTATACTAAGAGCTTACCTACTCTGATAACACTTGATGCAAGTCCTATGCCTACAAATTCCTCATCCATCATGTTATATCTGATCTTCCTCTTGATGCCTTCAATGATCTCTAATTTTACTTGTAATTTGTAGGTACTTTGCTTCTCTTTGACACTCTCAACTAATTCTTAGCTAACTAATCTCATAAGCATTATTTAAATGCATATACTTCATATATATTTAAGAGATATCATATTCATCACCATTTTTTTCACTTTCTCTCTTTTTAGGATCTATACCATCATCCACATCATCTCCAAAGCTTCACTCTCCTTGCATAGTTCTAACTTACTCTTTCCATATAGATTTGTAGGCCTAAAGGACTCATTCATTATGTCAAGGTTATTAACTTATTTTAAGGGCTATAAGGACCATCAGCTTGACTATTAAAACTTTCATACACCTCTCATATAATCATACCATCCCAATATTATAAATTGTCACCTAATCAACTTTTCTCTCTTTTCGGTCTCTTAGATTATAACCATATTTAAGAATAAATTTAGATGGTTTTCCCAATCCATAAGGGTTAATTATGATATAAAAATATATCTGTATACCTTTTATCTTCATTTTTATTTACCTAAAATTTCATGACTCAAATCTCAAGGCAACCTATCCAATTCAACACACCCTTCTTCCAATTAGGTCTCTTAAGGTCTTAGACAAGCACACAGTACTATAGACCATATTATATGGTATTAAACCAAAAAAAACATCTTGAATCGTCTTTTAAACTTTAAATTACATTTTATTGTAAATTTTTAGGATTTTTGGTAGGTTCAAACAAAAGTTATTGGACATTTCATCTTGAAACCCTAGCCTAAGTTTAGATAGGCCTATGCAAGGTTGAGAGGGAACAAAAAGAGATATAAAGAGTTTTAATGTACTTGAAAATATCCTAACACATAGGATAGGTTTTAAATAACACATTTTTCCTTATCCAATAGCTAGTTGGTCTTAAACAATCATAAAAAGACTCCAAAATGCCAAGTTACAGGTTTTTTAGTACTCTTTCTTGGATTGTGTTATGGAAACTGAAAGTTTGAGAGGAAGTATTTACCTATTAAATATATTAATGATTTAATGGGGTATATACCACATTATTATAAAATATTCAATATATTTTCAACCTTTAACAACCCCTAAAAGTCTCCAACATGAACTTATACCTAATTTTAGCTTATTATTTCTTCACTAGGTCAACAAATTTAAGGATTGACATTTAGTATGAAGAATTAAACCTATTTTAAGCATTAAAAAGGATAATAATATTATATAAATACTCTAATATCCTCTTTTTATTAAGGAATCCAAGAAGGGATGTTAGATCAAGTGTTATAATAAGTAATAAAGCTTGATGAAAAACACACTAACATGCTAACACTTACTTGCCTAGATCATAGGGGAGCATAATGAACAAAACCAATGGAAAAAAAAACTAAAATGAAAATAATGACAAATTCCTTACCTTCCTTTAATGATCCAAATATTTTTTGTGTAGATTGATCGGTTTGTGCTCAAAGAGTCTTTGGCAATGGAACTTGGTTATCTCCTTCTCTCCTTGACACCATGGCTTGTGGCTTGATGTTGGCTTTGGATTATGATTTTAGAATTATAACACTATATATTTTAATATTGATATAAAACTCGAATTATAAATTTAATCTACCTAATCTCTCTAAATTAAGAGGCAAATGCTTATATTTATAGGAGTAGGAACTAATCCCAACTCAAGGTGAGTTAAGGTGTAGTTTAAGCATGGAATGGGTTCAAACCTAACCTAAGTGAGTTCATTAACCCTAGTAGAGTTAAAAGGTGTCAAAATCTCATGATATGTAATGAATAGGCATGGGTGAGATATTTTTATAAATTTTTAAAAGCTTGATAACTCATAAAAGGTAATCATGAAAACTTAGGATATTCTTAATTTTTGAATTTTCTTTTTTTAGAATTTTATAAATCACACATGGATAATTTAACCAAGCATTTAATTAGGTTTATCATTTTAATTAATTATATCTAGGATTTTATCATTTTTAATATTTGATTTAATTTCATGTGTGCACATGCACCAGTTAATAGGTCTACAGGCCAAATTGCATGTTATGCTGTCACAAGTTGATTAGAGATGAATATGTGAGAGGTTTTTGTTTCTTATAGTAGGATACCCCAATTAGGGATGTCTTAATGGGATTTAGATCTTTGATAATTGATGCAAAAGAAATTTTTGGATGTTTAATGATTCTTAGGATTAATTTGTAATGGTTGATAAGAATCGATCTAAAGTCTGATCAAAGACCTTTGGTGGCCAGTTTTAGGTGTCTACAATTTTCCCTTATTTAGGAAGGCATTATAAGTTATAAGCATAGTAACATCTTCTCAAAGAATGAAAAGGTCGTACATGCTTATGAATTCAATGACAATGTATGAGCTATTGGTGCCCCCTAGAGGGAGTGGTTGGTACATGGGTCAAAAATTAGTCCCTCGAAAGGAGGAAATGATTGGACCAAATAGATGAAATGAGGTGGAAAAGATTGATTTTCCCATAGGTAGTTACAATCAGTGGCATATAGAATTTCCCTAGTTAAGGCAGACAAAAAAGATGATTTTTCCACATATGATTATAATCATTAGCATAGCTGTGATAAAAAAGGTAACGATTTGCCCAAAGGTAGTTATAATCATCAAAAAAGGCTTAGGGTAACAAGACAATGATTTTACCAAAGGAGGTTATAATCATCAAAATGGAAAATAATGATTTGCCCATTGATAATTATAATCATTGGTAGAATAAAAACATGCCATAATTGGGTGGATAGGGATAATGGTTTACTCAAATGAGGTTATAAGAATTATCGTAATGAAAAGTGAATGATTTGCCCAAAGGCGGTTATAATCATTAACCATCAATTGGATGGGAACATAATGATTTGCCCATATGCAGTTAGAATCATTGGTAATTCAAGTGGGATAATATACAATGATTTTTCCAAAGGCATTTATAATCATTATATCTCAATTATGGTAAAAATGATATGGAAGATGATGGCAAATTAAGGATAGAGGAAAAAGATGAGTTTGGGAAACCCACTAGTAGGGAGATGCTCGTCTGAAATAAGAAAGGTTAAAATTCTTTCATTGTTTAATTAATTTGTTTGGGATATGATTTGGATTAGATCGAGAATGTTTTTAGTTCCAAGGAGATTTATCATTGATTTATTTCCATGTAGACTCTTCAATCTAATTTTTGTTGTAGCATGTGATGGTAGGCATCATGATAACTTGGCTAAAATATGCATAAGGACTGACATGTGAACCAATAATCAATAGGAAACAATGCACCAATGATAAAAACCATGATGAAAATTTTGACGTATGAATATGGATGGATTCAAGAATAATGTGCAAGGAATCACCCAATGAATGCACATAGATTGAATCGAGGCACAACAAGAAATCAAACAAATGGGAAAATAAATAAATAAAGAGAAAGACAAAACACCAAGAAAAGAATAAAAAATAAAACAAAGAGAAATAATAAATAAACAATGGTTAATCATAATGTTAGTACAAACAACATGACACACACAAGATGATGAACATTACCCCTAGCATATAGGAAAAAACATAACAAACAAACAAAATGTGGTGAAAACAAGAGAAGGAAGGGGGTGGATGAGCTATCTTTAGATGCACTAGGAAAGTGGATGCTACCTACATAGTTTCATAGATGCAATATCCAACAAAAACTTTAGATCAAATGTAGTTCTCCCAGGAAATAGGATAGAATAAAATGATGAGAAAGAAAACATGATTTTGTGTAATATAAGAATATGGGAATGAGATCATAAAATGGAAAGAGAATGGGATACAAGGACAAAAAGGATGGGGAAACTAAATGATAAGTGGGTTTTTGTGAAATAGCAAGGGTTTCTAGAATCCTTAAGGCAAAAAAGTGGCCAATGTTTCTGTTTTGGACTTTCTAGGTCGCTTTTACAAATGTTTTTGGAATTTTTAGAGCATCTCAACTCAATAGAGAATGATAAGACACTATATGGTCCAAGATCTTAAAATGGAGAGAACATTAAAACTTAAAAATTACTTACAAAATAGTGAGAGTGTGGCCTAGGTAACTTGTAAAATGGTAAGAGTGTTCAAAATTTGAAATTGTTCACAAAATGGTGAGAGCATGGAAATGGGTGCTCACAAAATGGTGAGAGCATTGAAACTTAAAATTGCTCTCAAAATGGTGAGAGTGTGGAAAAAGTGTGACTGAGCTGACCTCAATGTAAATATGCAAAGTAGAGGAATTTGACTAGTGTCACATTTAATTAAAAAAAAATATGCAAAGTAGGTAAATAACATAATACAACATAGGAATGGCAAGGTGGTACTTCAAGGCATTGTAAATAAGTGTTGCCCTTAGTTTGCCCATAGATAGTTATAACTAGGAAATAATGACATAGATTAATGATACTAATTTGCCCATAGGCAATTATAATTAGTAGCATGACCATGGGACACTAATTTTACCAAAGGTGGTTATAATCAGGCCCACTTAGTATAGAACAAAACAAGAAATGAAGGATGCAACTACCAAACCTCTATCATACTGCTCAAAAATATGGCCTCTATATGGAATACTTGAAACAACTACTAAAACTTGATCTGAATCTTCATGCTGAAAGTGGCCTTATAACCAATGGAATGGAACCAAGGTCAAATGGACTAGGTAGGGTATATAGAAATAACTCAAATGAAAAGGTATGGTAGAATGGAATGGTATAATGATAAATTAATAGAATGTTATGGTATAAAAAAGAAAGTTGATATTATGGTATAATTTTAAATGGTCCTCATAGATAATACACTAAATCACTCAAACAAGGTAACACTTGAGGTGTATAATGTTCATCATCTCATCAAGTTCATCCCCATCTAGTGTAGTGAGCTTATATGCTCTAGTGCCATAGTTTGTAACAATGATGAAAGGACCTACCCAATTTGGTTTAAACTTGCCTTTATTTTTCTTCTTAGTCATGGTATTCTTTTGGTTTTCTTTAATAACAAGATTACCAAGCTCAATTTTTTTATGTTTCATGTGTCAATTATAGTGGCCATGAAGTTGATTCTGTTATGTTGAAAGGTTGTTAAATATGGCTAAGCATTTCTCATCAAGTAACTCTAGTTCTTGTAGGTGAGATACTCGATAGTCTTCATTATCTAGGACATGCTTCAAAGAGATGCACAAAGAAGGTAACTCAACCTCAATGGGAAAAATGGCCTCATTGCCATAAATAAGTGAATATGGAGTGGCTCCTATTGGAGTATAGTGATTGGTATAGTATGCTTAGAGGGTGAAAAATATTTGAAGGTGACAATCATGGTCGACATCATTTACAAATTTTTTTTTGGATGTTGATAATGGTTTTGTTAGATGTTTTTGCCTAACTGCTACCTTGTGGGAAATATTCCATGGAAAAATGTTGTTTAATTTTGTACATGGCACATGGCAATTTGACATATTTATTTTTGAATGATTTTAAACTATCAAATATAATGTTAGAGGGGATACCATAGTGAGAAATGAGATGGTTAAAGATGAATTTGGAAATTTGCTTTTGAGTCACGTAAGTGAGGGGTATAGCTTCAACCCACTTAGTGAAGTATTTTGTGGTAGTAAGAATGATTCTATGGTCATCGGATGAGGTAGGGTTTATCTTTCCAATGAGATAGAGGCCCCATCTATCAAATGGGCATCATGTAAGCATTCATTTCAAAGTCTTGGTCAGGGCATGAATTAGATTGGCATGTTATTGGCATTTATCATACCTTTTGACATATGTAGCTACATCTACATCTGCATCCATCATTAGCCAATAGTACCTAGTACACAAGAGCTTTCTAGCTAAGATTTACCTACTAGTGTGGTCTCTACATACTCTTTCATGAACTTCTCATAATGCTAATGTAGATTCTATTAAAGTTAAACAATGAAGTAGAGTTATATCAAAACTATGGTGGTATAGGGTTGATCTAAGTAAGGTATAATGTGTGGCATGGTGGACAAAGGCTTTGGATTATTTGTAGGATAGGTGTAGTGGCATAATTTCATCATGGAGATAGGCATATATGTCTGAATACCAAGTAGATATGGGACCAATAATATCACATATCATTATGATAGTTGAAGGTTTATGAGCTAGTGCTAATAGATTTTCAATGAGAAACTGGTATTATTTTATAGTATATGTATGTCAAATCAATAATCTAATGGTAGGCATGACATCTACTATTCTATTACTAGTTCATGGTATATGTTCAAATTAGACATCAATAGTTTTCTATTTGAGAGTGGCGACCATGCCCTTATATGGGACTATCTTGTCATCCTTAGTCTTGAAATGGTATGTAACTTGATTAATGATTAATTGAGAATCACCATAAACATTTAGATGTTGCACATTCTATTGTACTACTTATCAAGTCCCTGTAATGAGTGATTCATATTCTACCATGTTATTGGTACAAGGAAAGCTAATCCAGAATGACTTAGGGATTATATCCCCTATGAAGTAATGAACAAAAGGCCTATCCTTGATCCATGTGTTGTGAATGATTTATCAAAATATAGCTTCTAGTGCTACTCCTTGAGAGGTGTTTCAATGATTGTCATAATGGATTTGTCTAGGAATTGGAATGTTAGTGGTTCTATATTTGCAAGTGGCGTTTCAATAAGTTAATCTACAAGAACTTGCCCCTTGATGGCTTTTTGGTTAACATATTCTATCTCAAACTCATTGACAATCATGATCCATTTGGACATATAACCTTGTAAAGATATTTTGGATAGTAGATACTTGAGTGGATCTACTTTTGAAATGACCATGGTCTAGGTATTCAACATGTAATGTCATAGTTTCTGAGATACAAGGACCATAGCTAAACATGATTTTTTAATGGGCATATAATTGTGCTCATATGTGAATAGTGTACAGCTCAGATATTACATGACATGATCCTTTCCATTATCATCATGTTGAGATAGAAGTGCCCCTAAGGCTTTATCGATGCTGATAGATATAGGAGGAATGGATTTCCCAGCATAGGAGGTAATAAAATAGGTAGGTTGGCAAGGTATTCTTTCAAGCACTAAAAATATTTCTGATATTCATCATCCTAATGAAATTCTACCCCTTTATTTAATAGATGTGTAAAAGGATGGCACTTGTCAACCAACTAAGATATGAAGCATATAATGGATTGTATTTTTCCCTATAAACTATAGAGTTACTTCAAATTGGTTGGTGGTGGCATCTTTATTATGGCTTGTACTTTGGTTGGATTGACTTCAATGCCTTGGTGAGACATAATGAATCTAATAAATTTACCTGAAGTAATTCTAAAAACACATTTATTAGGGTTGAGCCATAATTTGTATTCACATAATTGCTCAAATATCCTCCTTAGTGTTATTATATGATTGGCCCTAGTCTTTGATTTACCTAGTATGTCATCCACATAATATTCAAGAATATCATGTATCATATCATGAAATATGGTGGTCATGGCTCTTTGGTAGGTGGCCCCAACATTTTTGAGACCAAATGGCATACCTTGATAATAAAATGTTCCCCATGGAGTGGTGAACATTGTTTTGTGTTGGTCTTCCAGTGTGATTTGAATCTGATTGTAGCCTAAGAACCCATCCATCATAGAAAAAATTTCATAACCCATTGTGGAGTTGACTATCATATGATTGTTAGGTAGAGGAAAGCCATTTTTGGGGTAGGTCTTGTTGATGTCTCTAAAATTAGTGTAGATTTTGATTCCTTTTGGCTTTTTATTGAATGTTGTAGCATTGAAGATCCATTCATAATAATCTATTGGTCTAATACGTCTCACTTCTACAAGATTTTCCAAATCTTTCTTAACTAATACAATAATGTGAGGATGCATCTTACACAATTTTTGTTTCACATGTTTGGCATTAGGATGTACCATAATGTGGTGTACAACCAAGGTAGGGTCCAAACTAGGCATGTTAGAGTAGGCCCAGGAAAATATATCAACAAATTCCCTCAAAAGGGTTTTAAATACTTCATGCTCCTCCTTGGTGAGGGACACACCTAATTTGATCCATTTCAGGTCATCTAGAGTCCCAATGTTAACTTGTGTCATTTCTTCTACTAGAAGGGTTGAACCATCTTCTAGAATAGTTGGCAAAGATTTAAATTAGCCTACAATAGTAGAGTCCTCTATTAGGATTGGATCTTCAAGTTCTCCTAGGCTTTATGAATTAGAATCCCCTAATGGTAGGGATAGAAATGTAATAAATACTATTGGAAACTACTAGATGATTTGATCAAAAACCTATTTCTCTTTAAGGTTGAACTTGGACCCATAGGAAAGTTCATCATTGGTGATCTCGTAATATATGTTTGAGGAAGGTTAAACACCCCCATCTAGTGGTGCCTAAAACATGTTTTCACCACTAGACTGGCCTTTCTCTTTACTATTTCCCTAGTCCAAAAGCACCTTGAAGAGGTTTTCACTTTGGGACCTTAATATTTTATTTAATTATTTATGGATAAGGGTGTTCACCCATTCACAAAAATATGCTATAGGATCCAACTTGATTGAGAACCCTTATTTATGGTCTCTTAATGAAACATTATCCCTAAGGCCTAAAAAATCATTGAAGGCTTCATCATTCTGAAACTCATCAACTGTTACTGTTGATTCTTGTTGGTCTCAGTATATCAATTGAGGGTAATATAATGGAAGTGGATTATGGTGAATAATTGGTCAAAGATTAAAAATGACATTAATTTCAAACAAATTGGTATTGGCTAGGTCATCAAAATGTCTACAATCAAACTCTTATTCACTATTAGTATCATTATCACTAGTCATTAGCATTAGAACTCAAATAAGATATGTGGGGTCACCCTAAGGTAGTTTATATCCAGGTCTATAGGTTCCTTTGTACTGAGTGGTAGAAATTGGCTTAAGTAGACCTTGTTGATTTAGCCCTAGGCCTCTTCCTTCATAGGCATGCCTTTCCATGATCTTGTTTGAAATGGGATACTTGGTATTGATATAATAGTCAACCAATTTGTCATTATACAACCATGATTCATCACCTTCAAGTGGGTCCTTTTCTTTGCCAGTGACCAGTATGAAAGTAATAGGTATTGGAATATGTGAGTGGCCTTTAGCCTTTCGTTTCCATTCTATGCAAGGTGGTTTTAATTTTGGTCTTCCAAAGGGCTTGGGGTTCTTTGGAATTTGGCAATGTAGAAGGTATAATGTGTCAAATATTCTCCTGGGCCATTAGCTAAGATGGTATACTGATTAGACATTTTAGGAGGTGACATGTGGGAAAATGAATCAAGGGTAGCAGGTTTAATTTGATTGGCCTCTGGTGAATCTAAATGTATATCTTTTCCCTTGTCCTTCTTGGCAACTAGATTCAAGCCAAAATGGTAGTTATAAATTTGGTATTCAGCATCTAAATGCTTGAAATGTTCATATGGATACAAATCTTAATGGAGAGTAACCTCCATACCGAAATCAAGGAACTTGATACACTGGTGTAATGTCAAAGGGATTGCATAAATCTCTTGTATCCATGGTATACCTAAAAGCATATTATATGACAAATCAAGTTTTAACACATGGCATATTATATCATAGGTCAAAGGCCCAATCATAATTGACAAACTAATGGTTTCCTGTTATTCCTAGTCTTCATTATCATAGGCTTTGATGGTGATCATTTTTGTTGCAAATCAACTATTGTGTAATTGAGAAACTTGATGAGATTTAGAGACACAATATTCAGGCCTGATCCATTATCTATGAAGACACGTTTCACTTTGTGCCATAGTATGACAACTTTGATGTATAATGTATTGTTATGTAGAGGGTAAAGGGATGACATATCGCTTTGGTCAAACTTTAACTATTGGCCTAGAACTAGATGTCCAACCAAAGATTGGAATTTGTTTGAAGATATGTCATTTGGAACTTGGGATTGGCTAAGGAAATTTGTTAAGATGTTATTATGGATTGTAGATGTACACAATAAATCTAAAATGGAGATTTCTGTAAGCATCTTCTATAATTATTACACAATATCAAACATCTCTTATTACATAATAGGTTGTGGCTTATTCCTAGCCAGAATTGTTGGTTGGATGGGTGAAGTGGTAGATGGCTATGAGCTTGGTATGGTAATATTCAACTGCTAAGTTATGATTGTAAAACTAGGATTAGATACAAGACCATTATTGATAACAAATTTTGGTAAATGAGGACTAGATATGATAAGTATCAATTGTCAATGCACTTATGCGTGGTCATGGTATAACAATGAGTTATCAATGTAAGGTCTAAAAGTAGGAATCCCTACTTTTTAGTATGCCTATATGTGGTCCCAAGTCAATGAAGGATCACCAACATGGGTTGATTGATTAGGAATGATTATCAATGGTTTTTTTTGATTGGTATTTGGTATCATATTGATGGAGATGGTGTTAACATGACTTCTTGCAATATGACCTGCAACCTTGTTGTAGTCATGTGCAACTGCATGGTAGGTCTATTATTTGTTGGCATCATTCTAGCCTTGGTTCCATCTAATGATTTGATGTTGTTAGTCTTGATGCTAATTTTTTTGGTTTTATTGTTTCTATCTTAGATGTTGATACTATTATTATTGTTGTCTTAGCTACTATTATTGTTATTATTGGTTATGTTTTGGAAAGGGGTTTTGATAAACTCCCAGGTTCTAATTGGATGTGGAAACTCCACAATCTAATGTGATCTCTCCATTTTATAACATATTCTCGATCAAATATTTGGTTTTTACATAATGTCACAAATTATGACCATTAACCCAATGATACTCATAGAATTCATTTTGCTTGTACCAGTCTGGAAAGTCAATGCCCTCAGGATAGTGCTTTAAAATAGGCTAGTTAATTAGGCTAGAAATGGAGAGCTTGAAAAAAAAAAATTTAATGGGTTTTCCAAGGTCACTAAAAACATGATGAGTAGGCATAATTTTCCTTGGAGGAGGGTTTTGCAAAGGCACATGTTGCTACATTTACTACATTGGTTTAGGCTTCTATGCATATTATGTTTGTTAAATGGGTTGTTTATGAAGAGTAATTTGCATGTGTGGCATAGGATGAGCATATGGTGCTTGCACTATTTTGAAATGTTGTGACTTGGTTACTCCATTGCCAACAAAATTTTTGTTGTGATTGAATGGCTTGGGTTTGTCATAATTACTGGCCTGGGTTGATTGTGATGTTTGTGCTTGGACTTGGTTCTAATTTTGGCCATTAATTTTGTTCTAACTCTGGGTCTTATTGGTTGAGGTAAGTTTAATGATCCCTTTGTTAATAAGGGATATTTTAATTAATATACCTTTGTCAATGATTTCCTTAAAAGTATGTGCACACTGCAACTCCAAATGGTAAGATATCTCACTGTGCAAATTTTTGGTAAACACAATGACTAGTTGCTTTTTTGGTAGAATATGGGTAAATCAGATTGCAAGGGATCTCCATCTCTATAAATAGATTACAAAACTTTCACCAACCTTTTGTTTAGCTTGTGTCAAATCTACCAATTAAATTTCATGCTTGAGATTTTATGAGAAGTGTTTCACAAACTTGTTTGAAAGATTGTTGCAATCAGATATTGAATGCTTGGGTAATTTTAGGAACCATTCTAATACTTGTCCTACTAGGATCCTTAGAAATAAAAATAAAAGGTATATGCTATTATAGGCCACTTTCTGTAACACAACAAAGAATTACATCAAATGGGCTTTGGGGTCACCATTCCCCTTGTATTTGTTGAATTTTGATGGTTCATACCCTGAAGAAAATGATATATTTAGATACACCATATTGAAGGGCAAGGAACACACGTCATCTAACTTGAACTTTTTGGTTTGTTTCCTAGCCTTAATGGTAGTAATTTCATCCTTCATTTATTTTAGTTCTTGTGTTAGGAAACTAATGGAAACTTTAGTTTGAGGTGGAGGTTGGGCAGTCAAAATTGGATTACTTTGATCGAGGTATAGTAGAGGCATTTATGGGGGAGTGTTGGTTTTGTTTGAGAATGGATCAAGAATCTGCATGCATAAATTAGGGTGTGGTTGTTGGAATTACATGTGCTATTGTGTGATATTCTAGTTGGGATTGGGTATATGGTTTTAGCTTTAGGGAAATTATGACTGAGATGGAGGGATATGGATGTACTATGCCTACTAAGGTTGAATAGGGACATGATGTTGATTTATCAAACCTTGATAATTAAGGGGAACCCTTGAACCAATACCCTACCGTTGAACTTGTGGCATGTTTGGCACAAAAGGCAATTATTATCTAATTATTACTTATGGAACATTAAAACCTCTTGGTTATACAAACCCTTATTGGGAAGTATATGCATGTTGGAGATTTAAAATTTGTCATTGAATAATACTTATACAGTGTTGTTTATAAATCATTTGGTTTTGTATTAGCATGTTTATCTATGATTTAAGAGGTATGTTTGTCACTACCTGGTGAAGTGGAGCATTGGTTACCCCTATTAAGGTGATAAAATGTTTTTCCTCGATTGTGTGGGTAAGTTGGATAGTGCCTATTATTGTGGAATGTTATTCATTACCTATTATGGTAGATTAAAATTCATCACATTTTGTTGAGGCATGTCACTATTTTTTTCTTGACTACTTAATCCTTGTTGTTGCATGCCAAAATAAATAGCTAGCTGAGGTTTAGAGATAGTTTGTTGAGGTTGGGAGGTAGAATTTCCTACACCCTATGTTTGTGAACCACTCATGGTGTTAAATAGAGGAATATTTTGTTTTAGACTATGTGTTTGTGTGTTTACACTACTTTGGTCTAGATTAGACATTGCTTGTGTGTTGCCCATTATATTTGGCCCACTATGTTACATTGAAGCAGAAGACACTTCTTCAATAGTTAGGGTATTGAACATGTTTTATACTAAATTTATTTGTGCAAATATGTCTATACCTTGATTTTCTTAGCTTTTAAACTCAATTAAAACTCTTGTTGAAGGAGATATCTCAATAAGAGGAGCATTTGACATGGTCATATTATTAAAGTTGCATGCTAGGTTTATGTAATTTTGGCACATTGTCTGTATCTAAATGAAGTGATCCTCTATGAGGTCCTTTTGTGTGAAAATAATATGAGATTATTTATATGACATCAACACAATGTCATGAGGGTTTATAGATGAGGTATGTTCATTATTTTTATTATAAGACATGTTTTAAGGCCCTCTTACTAGACTTGGCAAGTTTTGATGGAGGAAGTCTGCTAGAAACTTAACCCCTACCTCCATGACTCTAATTAAGACTTCATCCTTATTCACAAGCAAGTGATGATTAACAAGTATGGGTCATAGGCCAATTTCATTGTAATGTAATAGGGTTATTATTGTACTTATTATGCAACTAAAGGTATGCTAGCCAAGTATTAGGCCATTTGTTCTTTATCTTACTCTAACTATAGAGGTGTGTTGACTAAATAATGAGCCAAAGGATCTTGACTTTATTCCCCTATTTAATTTTTGTAAGGTGGATAAGGATCCATCTCACAAACAACATCATCTTCATAAGGGTCTTAAACAAAGTCCTCTCACATGATAACATTTCCATATCCTAGATTATACATGACATTAATACATGTATAGTGAGACATGGTCAAATCTATGGTTAATGCTTCATAATAAGAGGGGATTAGAATTATACAAATTCTAGAAAATAATGTCTAAAAAGACAAATGGTTCAAACTAGGTCTAACTTGGCCAAAGGGATGGAGCTGTATCTTTAAAATGGTTTGTGACAAAACTTAGTATAAAACAATCTAATGTCAAATGTCTAACATTAAATATCTCACACAAATAAGAACTAAAAATTAGAATGCCAAACTCTAAGGATAAAATGTTCTACATAGGTATAAACTAGGAAAATAAAGGTTGCTAGATCTTTTGGCCAAATGCGACATCAAAAACTAGGCTCAAACAAAGCATGTGATAGGATTTCTGGCCAAATGTGGCATCAAAATCTAGACTTAGAATAGATAAGTATTTAATCTAAAAAATTTGGAACACTTTGGCATAAACTAGGCACTTGATTCTAGACATAAACTTGGTCAAATTGGTATGAGGCACAAAATAAAAGGCACTTGGGGATAGACTATTTTCTCCCAAATAATGATACAAATAAATAGTTTTCAAATTTGGGTAAATAATTAACCTAATTTATGCAACTCAAAAGAGAAAGATCGGTATCTAAGCCCCAATTAGACAAGGCATAAACATAAATCAATCAATGTTTGTATCCAAACTTGTCAAAGTTAATTAAAAATTTAATTTAGGAAAACTTATTATTTTAACATAAACAAGCTAGATAGAATTGAATGACATAACGACAATAGACAAAGACCACAAAGGCATACATGGATTTGGTTTTAAAAATGTGAAACTTGAACACAAGACAAGACAAGTCTATGAAATAATTTGAGCAATGTAATGATGTTATCACTCTCTAAAGATGTAAATAATGGTTTGGTTTCAAAGACTCTAAGTCACAAAATTGAAATGATTTGGGCAACATAACATTACCCATTTTAATCAAGTGACACACAACTTTTTTGATAAAACAATTCTAAGGTAAAATCACAGTGTCAAGCGGATGACATAATGCCTCCTCAAATAATGGATAAATGTGGACACAAGACTCATTTTGATGTGGGAAGACACAAATTTTAAACTCAAAAAAGACCAAGAAATAAAGGAAAAAGACCAAATACAACTAAGTAAATCATTCTAAGCCCTAAAATGACAAGGTTGGTCAAATGGGGTTGACTAAAACTATAGTTTTTGAATGTCTAGATTGATCCCAAATGAAATTAACACTAGAGAAGCATCACATCAATTGAATTCATATCAATTAACTTACTATGAAAGGGTCTATTCCTTTGCATAGTGATTCTATCTGTGGACTACTTAGTGGAATCCCTAGTTAACCCAACCTAACTCAGGCCTTCATTATGAAAGGAGAGGTTAGCTGCTCAAACATGTATCTCTCATAGTATGCATACCCTAATTTGTATACCCCATCATGGAACGGGGTTGAAACACTATCGGGAGATAAATCCCTGGCCAATGCTTCCCTAAAGAACTCATGAATAAGTTATGAACTCCCTTTAAAATCAAAATTGCATGAAAATAAAACTAAGTGGAAAGATTTTAGAGGTTATTTTTAGATCACCAAAACCTTGTGGGTTTTGGGGAGAACCTAGACGACATTCTTTCCATGCCTTGGACTAGGCATAAATTGCAGGTGAAAAGGTGCTTTTAGTCACCCAAGTTTCCTATAGGTGATGGGGGGAGCATACACACACTCTTCATTTTGCACAAAAAAAACACACAAGTAACAAACACTTTCAATAAATTGCAATCTAAGTGAAGTGTTGATTTATTTCACCAAATTGAGATGTTTATTAAGTTCTTTGGCCCCTTGGCTTAAAATTGAAAAACTTGTAAGAATTTTCACAAAACAACTTAAGCAAAAACACATATGTTCATTTTAAGCACTAAAAATGAAGTGTTCAAGACTTAACAAATTCATTTTAAGCACCAAAATGAAGTGTTTAAGACTTATCAAATTATAGGCTCCTTTTAAGCACTGAAGTCAAATGTTCAATATTTAACAATTCTATGTTTTTTTAAGGACTAAAAATCAAATGTTCAAGATTTAGTAATTCAGGTTCTTTTTAAGCACTAAAAATCAAATGTTCAAGATTTAGAAATTCTAGGTTCATTTTAAGCACTCAAAATCAAATGTTCAAGATTTAAAAAATTCATTTTAGCACCAAAATGAAGTGTGTAAGAGTTAGCTAAATTCATTTTAAACACCCAAAATGAAATGTTCATGAGTCTAAACTTGCAAATTCATGCTCTATTCTTGCTTTAGACCTGCAAGAGTTAGAGAGTTTCCTCCTGCTTTGAATCACTTTCAATGATGAGCAAACAAAATTTCAAAACATAGCTCTTGGGTTTGTTATTTTTGAAACATAGAGACAGACCAATATCTATCACCTATGACTGATGCCAGTTACCAAGGAACTAATGCCAGTTGGTAATAATTGATATCGATCGATAAGGACCAAGATCAGTTGCCTATGAACCCTAAGGCAAAACCAACACGAGATAAAAAAAATGTTAGCTCAAAATTAGATAAAAACTTCTCAAAACCTGTAACATAGTGATTAAATAGAGAGTATAAAGATCAATGAAACCAATAAATAATGATTATGAATGCTATAAATATTTAAAATGTAAGTTTTGTAAACTATGTATTCTCCTACAACCTAATCAATGGCAGTCACACAAAACCAAGATCGGTTAGGTAGAACTGATGATGTTTAGGCAGAAGCAATTCCAATTATGCCTGATTGATATCGGTCTTTATTTAGATCTGAGTTAGCACAAAAATAAAAAATATGGTAAAAACAAAGGTAAAAATACAAATATGAATATATTCAAAAAAACATTTGAAAATTTAGGAGTTACATCTTGGTATCCGTGGTATTTGGGGTGCTTAATGTCCCACTAGAATGCCATTTATGATCAAGGAATCCAAGAAGGGAGGTTAGATCAGTAACAAAACTTAAATAAAAATAAACTAACATTCTAACACTTACTTGCCTAGATCATAGCTGGATCATAATGAAAAAACCAATGGAAAACATAAATAAAATGTAAACAATGACAAATTCCTTACCTTCCTTGAATGATCCAAAATATTTATTGTGTGGATTGCTCAGTTTGTGCTCAAAGAGTCTTTTGCAATGGAGCTTGGGTATCTCTTCTCCTTGACACCATGGCTTGTGGCTTGATGTTGGATTTGGCTTGTGATTTTGGAATTATAACACTATATTTATAAATATTGCTATAAAACCAACAGTATGACATTACTTTGTCCAAGCTCTCCAAATGAAGAGGTAAATGCTTGTATTTGTAGGTTTAGGAACTAACCCTAACTCAAAGTGAGTTAAAGTGTTGTTTAAGCATGGAATGGGTTCAAAACTAATCTAAGTGATTTAATTAGCCCTAGTAGAGTTAAAACGTGTCAATTTCTCATGATTTGTAATGAATAGGCATGGGTGAGATATTTTTAGATATTTGCAAAGGCTTGACAACTCACAAAAAGTAATCACAAAAACCTAGGATATTCTTAATTTTTAAATTTTCTTTTTTTATAATTTCATTAATTTCACATGGATAATTCAACTATGCATTTAATTAGGTTTAACATTTTAATTAATTATATTTAGGCTCTTTAGCATTTTCAAATTTTGATTTAATTTCATGTGTGCACTTGCCCCACTTAATAGGTCTATAGTCCAAATTAAATGTTATGATGTCGAAGGTTGATTAGAGATGAATCTGTGAGAGGTTTTTATTTCTTATGGTGGGATACCCAAATTAAGGATGTCTCAATGATATTTAGAGCTTTGACGATTGATACACAAGCAAATTTAGGATGTTTAGTGATTCTTAGGCTTAATTTGCAATGGTTGGTAAGAATCATTCTGAAGTCTAGTCAAAGACCTTTGGTGGCCAATTTTAGGTGTCTAAACCTCTCAAAAACTCTAATTCTTTCATGTAACTTAAATAAACACTCTATTATTCCTCTCATTAACTGTATCAAAGACTGAATTCTTGAAACATGAGCAAAACACCCTATAGCCTGAGGCTAAGTATCAAAACTTATCCAAATCAAAGTAAGAAAACACTATGGGATTTATCACACACTACTAACCTATGTAATCCAAAAAAAAAAAAAATCTTAAACTTTCTTTTTATTCTGTAATATCACTTACATACAATCTTCATGTATAAAATCTATGAAGAAGGTAGAGTTCTAGCAAAACTAGATCTTTTTTTGTCTTTTCCTCCACTCCACTTCTATTATTAAATATTATCCTCCTTCCTAAAATATAACACTAATCTCTTACACTTTATATAACTGATTACATGCACCTATCACCTCTTAATATGCCAAAACATGCAAAGAGACACCTTTTTCTTACCAACCCCGATGTAAATGGCAGTTACACTTATTGATTTTTAAATTACATTGTTATTTTCCATTATTTGGGAATTTAAATACATAAAAAAACCTTCATAATACCTTATATGGTCATAAAAAACATTTTTTAATATTTAGATTCCATACAAGACTCAAAAACACCCCACAAGGCTAGTCTAGGAATTCAAAATTTCAAATTAGCCATTTTGGTAGAAAACTCCAAAGGCTTCAAAAACACTAACACAAAGACTCAATGAATATAAGACATCAAAAGGACCCATAAAATACCCATAATAACCAAAAAAACCAAAACTCCTATCATGACATATTCAAACATGCTAATGATCAAACTAATTAGTGATGCTTTGCATCAGTATGTTTATCTTATTTATCAATACTTGATGATGTTCATTATGAGTGGATGTTTAATGTTGGGATTAGATAATTTTGATTGACATGTATGCAAATTTTTGGTATCATATTTGGCATAGTGCCCATTGTGTTAAATTTATTTCAAAATTGTGAGGAGTTTTCCTATATGTGTTACTTGGATTCTACTCCTATTTTCCACTAATTATTTTTCATCTTTAATTGTATCTTATTATAGTTTTTGAAAAATTCTAGTATTAATTATTGTAACATTGGGGATTTCACATTATACATTTTTTTTTTTAAAAAAAAAAAATCTATATTTTGAGTGAGTTATGCTCAAACCAACAACTAATACATATAATTTTAGAGGTTAAAAATGGTAGCGATTGACATTTCACATTCCTATGGGATCTTGTGTAGGTTGTTGTTAGATTCTTGTTTAACATGTGGAACATGAGTATTTATGTTTCAAGTTGAAACATCTATAAATTTCATGTATTTGAATCTTGAGTTGTAGACATGATATGAAAAAAATTGTGGACGTGTTTGCATTTGATAAATTAGACTAATGCATGATGACTACATCAACATTATGTACAAAAACACTTCAATTTATATGTTTTTAATTAAATATAATTTGTGGTGAGAATATATATATATATATATATATTTATATGTTATTAATTAAATATAATTTGTGGTGAGAATATATATATATATATATTCTCACCACAAATTATATTTAATTAATAACATATAAATTGAAGTGTTTTTATACATATATATATATATATATATATATATATATATATATATATATATATATATATATATATATATCCTAGATTTTTAGTTTGGAGAGACGGTATTTTCATTGTATTTTTAGTTTGTTGTTTTTTTAGATGTTTTATTGTGATATACATTAATAGGTCACATGGGATCAATTTTTGGGACTGTGATAATTTTATATATTTGAAGCTAGTACATCATCATTCATGTTGGATTAAATTTCATTTAAGCATATGTGCATTACCAAACACTTAATTTTATACAAATTGGTGAATATTAGAGTTGTCATTTGGATAATTATTCTCAACACATTTGTCAAAATTTGTTTATTGTTTGATCTAATTGGATATTTTTTACATTAGTTGATGAGTAGATTGTGTTTTATACACAAATGTTTTAGATATTCATAATTTTAGATGTATTTGGATATGTCTAATCATTTTATAATTTTTTACAGAGTTTTTAGATTGCATCAATTGGTGGTATATGGAGACTACATTTTTGTTCAGGATTAGATATTTCAAAGCTTAGTTGAGATTGTAACTAGTGAGAAAATGCATACACATTTATTGAGAAATGATAATTGACACACTTTTTATACCATATGAATTCTTTGATGTGTCAACATGATTTGATAGAAATAGGAGTCATTTGATTTAGGTAACATCAAGAGAATGGTCCTTCAAAAACTTTATATGATGATAAAAATGTGCAATTGAGAATTCTCTTGAAGAACATTGAGGTATTTACCCTCTCAAGGATTTAGATATTCATAGAAAGAATTACATGAGATATAACATTGGATATATTTGAAGACGTGTATTAGGAGATAGAAAGAGATTTTTATAAAGGGATATATGGTATATATTTCACCTTTGTATTGAACATTTTTAGAATCATTGCACACACTAGTGGAAAGTGTGGTACCAAATTATTGAGAGGATTTTAGAGTACACAGTTTGAGAATGATTCTATGTCATCTCAGTTATAGATTATGAATTGAATAAACAATAGATCATAATGGGTGTGTTAGGTTTTGATCCAAATAAAAATATAAGAATAATAAAAATACATTCAAAGGAATGGAAGGAAATAAATAAATATTTAAAATTCATTTAAATAAATTAGAATGTGAAGGGTTACACTTGACCTTTACTTTATACATTGAATTTTAAAGGGTTGTAAACTAATGTATTATATACATTATATATAAATGGATAACATAATAGTGGATTGTCATATTAATTATTTCTTGGATGTTATTGTATATATTTTTTCTATCTTTCAATTTTAAAAAAATCAACAAATATATAAATCACTTTTCATCTTTTTTATATGGTGACAAGCCCACCACTATAACCACATTACAATTAACTTAAAAAATAGTTAAAGCTTTGAAAATCCCTTGATTTTAGGTCACAAGTTTTATTTTCAAGTATGTCACTATCCATGAAAAATTATTTCTCAAAGTCTTTATTTCATTTTTCACTTAGTAAACCAAAGCCTTAACAATTTAAAAATGCATTTAATTGAGCTTCCACATCTTTTAACATGTTTTTTTGAGTAGTAGGGTTAAAATAACCATGCTGGCAATGGTCATTTTTATTTAAATATCAAGGTTAATTATATTAGTCATGATCATTTTTTTAAGTGTTTAGGTTGACGTTTTGCATTTAACAAGAATTGATCCCGCATAGATTCTTTGTGAGCCAAAAAATTTCACCAATGAACTAACAACCTTTTGACAACGATCATTTTTATTTTCAAAATGTCTAATAAAATATTATTTTATCTATCCATTAATATATTCACTTTTTAAGACCAACTCCAAAACCTATCTCAATATTTAAGCCTTCACAATATAAAAGTTTAAATGAGTTTAAGATAATATAAAAAATGAGAACATTTTAACTTTTGAAATGAAAAAAAACATTTAATTTTATTTTAATCTTAAAAATAAAATTAAAAAAATCAAAATTGATCATTGTTTGAATAAAATAAAATAAAATATGATTTTAAATTCTTTGTTATTACGTGGATATGTATAACTTACAATGGTAGTCAAGATGGTTGTAAAATGTAATATTTATAAGTTATTAAAAATTAATGGTCAGTCTTAAATTTAATATTTATTTGACCATTATAAGATATAGTCTTAAATTTAAGATTTATTTGACAATTATAAGATAGTTTCTCTCTTTAATTTGATGTTCATTTGATCATCATAAGGAATATTTTTTTGCTTTCTTGATGAAGCCAATCAAAAAATCATAATATCTTGGATATACAATGAACTTTGGAACCTATTTTTTTAAATCTTAGAAATAGTTTTTCAATCCTAACATAATAGTGTAGCTATATTGAGGCCATCTAACACTAATTAGAAGGAAATTTTTAGAAACATTAGTGAAGTTATTAATCAATGCACTATGTGATAAATCTAATATAAACACTTAAAATATTGATATCTCTTATTATTTTTTAGATATATGTATTTAATATATCTATACTAATATAATATCAAGAAATGTCTATCCATTAAAAAATAATTCTAATTCAATGGTGTTGACAAACCTCCTGTGTGTTGGAAAACTAAGGTACTACAAAACATACCTTATTTGTGTACAAAAACTATCAAGTTCACAACATAACTTAGTCTGATATATTATTTAAAAAAAGGTAATTTTTTATTAAATTAATGCATGGTTGGGATCAATTCTAATCTATTTTTTGTCTTTATAGTTATTATCAATCTATAAAAGTAAATTTGGTCCTAGTGTTTTGAATATCCTTTTTTGTGGCTCTAGTGTAGGAGAATATAACATTTTTGGTGATCTAAATTTCCAATAACACATTGTATACCTAACATTTCCAATGTTTTTTTTAATGAAATTATTGTGAAATTACATCCAAGGGATATATATCATAGAAATAAATTACTATGTTTCTTGATTATGAGTGATAATACCAGCCACTATCAATTCAAACATTAATTTAAAATAAGACTTATTCTTCCATGACATTTATGGCAAGTGTATTTATTTTGTGGAGGTTAAATTTATAATGAATTATACTTTGATACTTATAACCATAATGCTTCAATGTTATTTTATTTAAAATGTAAAATTAGTATTTGTAACTTTCAATTTTGAAAATTGACGTGCAATAATCACCTATGTTTTAATTATTTTTCTTAAAAAATAATATATAATGTAACACCTTCAGTATAATTTATATGAAGGATAGTTTGAAATTTCTATCTATAATAAAAAAATATGATAAGAATAAGTATCAAAATACAAAATTCATATTATTTAAATTACAATGCCATTTTAGAATAAGTTATTACTAATTTTGTAAACAATTATAACAAAAATATAGTTTGAACATTTTTTTCTAGATTTTCATTAGGAGGCAAAAAATTTCACCATTGTGAGAGCACCATAATCAACACAACATCCTTTAAATGTATATATTTTATCTCAAATTTCAAAGCAATCAGAGTAAAATTTCAAAAAACAGAAATACAATTGCTCCTTAAATGTTCAAAACAAAATGCCTTTGAAGTCACAGGAGTTGAGATTACAAACATAGATGAGTTGTTTGGGGGAAAAAGTATTATTAGAATTAGAATTGGAAGTGTCTATGTTAGGGGTAGTTAAAATATCTTAAATACATTTATTTTATAAATACCAAGAGATAAATCTTGAGGTGCTTATAGATTTTAATATATTATATTACCAATAAATGTTCCCACTAATTGATGATAAATAACCTCAATCTAGTTGCACCACTCTATTAGGGTTAAAAACCATTTTAAAGGAAAAATGGGATCCAAAATCCATTATATTTCTAAGATATTATGGTTTTTAAAATTTAAATCTCTATGTAAGAACTAAAAACTTCAATATGATAGTGAAATGGGAATCAAAATTAAGATTTAAATTATTCCATTATGATTAAATAAATGTTAAATTTTAGATAAAAATAAAGTATTAACATTTCATAGACATTAAACTCCACCACCACTGAGCGTAACTAGTAGTACCATTTGGCATGGACTGCCACATTGGATGCTAACTTCTTGTTGTGCCCCATCCCATTCTCTATCACCTTGCCCCCTCTGTCAGACTTAACCATTTTTATTTGGATTAATCACTATCATTTGGCTTAACCATCATTGTTAAGCTATTGGCAGGCCCTACCAATGTAGTTAGTAGGGGATGAAGGTTAATAATGAAGTGGTAAGAGTGAACTTATCATTATTTTCAAATCACAATAAATTTTTTGAGATTTCTAACTCTTTGTAGTACTAGTAGGGTCCCTCATCCTCATTGCATTACAATCACAATCGATTGGGATATTTAGCATTATTAGAATTGGTTTACAACTTAGCCTAACCAATTAAGTTCTATATATAAATGCCCAAGAATATTTGGAATTTTAGTTATTCAAATGTGAACATGCTGGCTATGACCAAACACACTGACATTAATAGGATCCCTTTGAATTTATACTATAAAGGTCTTTGATGTTTGGAATTTTGACCCCTAATTATGTGTTTATTCTTCCTCTTAACTGCATTGATGGGGTAGAGGTAACACCTTAACAATCATGGTTAACCTATAATATGCGGGGTTGGGGTTAATGCCATTGAATGAATAATGTGTTCAATGAATTATATGCAACATATCCTAATTACACAAACTAACAAAATAAATTATGCATTGAATGAATGACTATGCCCTAACTAATCATTAATTATTTCAATTAGTCAATAATATAGTCAACATAATACTCCTTAGTTCTTCAATGATAATTCTGCTAATATGAAGGATGGGCATGTATAATTATTTATTATGAGCTTGAAAAATAATTATTTTGTTCATTTTTATTGATAACCCAATGAAGTTAATAATAAAAGGCTCATGGAAAACCATTGACCGCTTGAACCCCCTAATGTTATGCCTATTTGGGAATGATTTTAGGATCTTACCCTAATCTGTGTTTAAACGTGCATCTGTCTTTTGTGACTCAACTAATTCCCTTAAATGGTGATATGAATGGATGTTTTTGATTTTTAATTTCCTATTTTTAATGGAAATACTGACATATGTGGTGGATAACTTAGTACGATGTTTCTCTCTATGTGTTATGTTTCTCTTAACTTAGTACTAATCTTTCTTGTGGGGTTGTAAAACACTTATCAAGTTAATAATAGGAGGATCATAAAAACCCATTGACTATATTATTGACTAATTCAACCTAATGGTATGTTTATTTGAGAATAATTTTATGATCAAGGGTTGGATATTAAACAATGTAGATAATGACTATGCATTGAATGAATTATTATGCCCTAACTAATCATGAATTCCTTCAAGTAGTCAACATAATACTCCTCAGTTCTTCAGTGCTAATTTTACTAATATGAAGGATGGTAATGTATAAATATTTATTATGGGATTTTAAAACACTTAATATGTTCATTTTTATTCATAACTGAATCAAGTTTATAATATAAGGCTCATGGAATTAAACATTGACTATATTGTTGACTGCTTAAACCCCTTGATGGTATGCTTATTTGGGAGTGATTTAAGGATCTTACACTATTTCATGTTTAAATGTGCATATATATTTTATGATTTAGCTAATGAGTATTGAATTAAGAGAAACATAACATAGTACTAGTATATCCACTATCCACTAAGAAGATGTCCACCAGCTATGTCACTCTAAAGTTTAATTTGTTGTTGTTAATTAAAAGAGTATAGGAGTGTGAGTTCTGTTTGAAGTAGTAACTAGCATTGAATGAATTATGCATTCAATGAATTATATGTATCATTTACTAATTACACAAACACACAAAATAATTGTGTTCACTGAATGTATATGATCTCACTAATCATTAATTTCTTCAAGCAAGCAATAATATAGTCAACATAATACTCAATTTTTGAGTCATAATTGTCTTCATATGAAGGATGGGAATGTATAACTATTTATTATGGTCTTGAAAATCTCTTATTATGTTCATTTTTATTCATAACTTAATCAAGTTAATAATATAATCTTCATGGAGTTAAACATTGACTGTTTGAACCCCCTGATGACATGCCTATTTAAGAATGATTTTAGGATTTTACCCTATTCTGTGTTTAAACATGCATCTATCTTTTGTGACTCAACTAATTCCCTTAAATGGTGATATTCATGAATGTTTATAATGTTTAATTTCATGTTTATAATGGAAATACTAACATAGGTGGTTGATATTTTACTACTATGTTTCTACCACATAGGTGGTGGATATCTCATTACTATGTTTCTGCCACATAGGTGGTGGATATCTTAGTACTATGTTTCTCTTCACTTATTACTCAATATTAGTCTTTATTGTGGGTTTTAAAAACACTTGGTGTTCTTTTTTTTCATAACTCTATCATATTAATAATAAAAAGATCATAGAAATCCATTGGCTGTATTATTGACTGCTTCAAATAATTAATGTTTTGGGGGTAGTGTTAGAGTTTTGTGTGACTAGTGTTTAGCTAGAATACAGAAGTATAGAGTTCTAATTCCTTTATATGTTTCATATCCAATAACTACTATGCATTTAATTCATATACATTCACTAAATTATATGTATCATATCATAATTACACAAACTATTCAATAAACTAATCATTAATTTCTTAAAGTAGACAACAATACAGTCAACATAAAACAATCCCAAATGTATTACACAAACTAAAATGATATGCATTTCTGAGATGAGTGATGACCTCCATCTACCTACATAAAGGAAAGGAACCAATGAACCATACATATGTATAATGGTATGTTGTTATCCATCTTATTACAAACTATAGAATGCCCTACATCTTGCTTGTCTGTATAATACCCTTTACATTCTATACATTTTGTATAATGGTCTACTGTATAATAGTAACATACTTTGCTTATCCTACTATGATAATGAATATCTTTATTAGTTCATTGGATCCTTTCCTTTATGTAGTAGGATTTATTTTTTTAGTTTTTATGTGAAGAGTAATATCCCCAATGCTTAAGATAATACTTAGTATTGGTAATGAGCAATAATAGACCATTATAAAAACTGATTGTTCATTAGTTACTTTCTTTTATGTAAAAAGACAAATAATAGTTTGAAAATTTCATACATTCTATATAATGGTCTAATATATAATATTAATACCCTTTACTTGTCTTTTTATGATAATGGGGTGTCTATTGGTTCATTGGTTCCTTTCCTTTATGTAGTAGGATTGATCATTTTATTTTTTATGTGAAGGTTAGTAGTATCCCCAATGCTTAAGATAATACTTAATATTGATAAATAGTAGATCATTATACATACTGATGGTTCATTGCTTCCTTTCTTTTATGTAACAAGATGGAAAATAGTGTTAATAGACCGTTATATAGACTGATGATTCATTACTTTCTTTCATTGATGTAGAAAGATGGACAATAATGTGAATAGACCAGGGGTCAAAATTCTAAACATTCAAATTCCTTTATAGTATAAATCTAGAATAAAAAGTTATATAGTTACAATTCCTTTATATGTAGCATATATGAGAATGTTATATAGAACTTAAAGGTTATCATATAAACAATGAATATATATACAAACTCATTTTTTGAAAAAATATAAATACTTGATTTGTGAATATAAAGGTTGTGAGTTTTCCCTTATCTTCAAGAAAGTGGATAAACATCCTTATAGCTTTGATGGTGTGCCTATATAAAATTACAGTGTGACTATATATTGAGATGAAATGATTAAATGAGGAAATTTGGATGCTATCTTGTGGAGGCAGTAGAGGTGTCTATATCATGATCACTTTCTTATTATTATTCTGATTTATAATAATGTATTTTCATGGGCATATGCACACCTAACATTTAAATATTAATGTAAAATATGCCACACATTAGGGTTCATGAACCCCTATTACATTTCATTATGAGACATACACGCATAACACTTATAGATGGTAAAAAAGTTGTGAATTTAAACCTTGGTAAATAGCAGATGGTAGATAAAGTAATTGATAGGGATACAAAATTCAATGAAAACCATGGTCATCCATGTTTCACATTTAATGCTCATAAATTACTTGGGTTAGATCAATTATTAGATCTTTGATTATGAGTGTAATTAGATGGTATGTTTAGCGTTGGATATCATGCAGGTAGTTAACCTCTACATCCCCTTTGGCTACTTTATCTATCAATTTTGTTAGGGGCATGATATTTGAAAATGATGATTTAATATTTTATTTATCTTCACTTGCATTAGCCTATTAGCCCTTAATCGATGGACCCCACTTATTACATCCTTGTTTCTAAGCTCACTCACATTGAACATACTAACTAGTTATGCTCATAATTGAGGATGTAAGAAGTGAGGTCCATCATGTAAGGGTTAATAAGCCAATGGAATGGATAGAGAGGGAGGGGAGTTAGAGTATCCAACATGAATATGTTGGTCAACTATCAGTGTGACCTCCATGTTCTTATTAGATGTTCTGGAGGTAGATGGATTATCTAACAAGAAGATGGAGGTCATATTAATAGTTGACCTACATTTGCATGTTAGATACTTTGAGGGTAGATGGAGTATCTAAAAAGAACATGGAGGTTAACTATTAGTGTGACATCGATGTTATTTCTAGATACTTTGAGGTAGATAGAGTATCCAATATGCACATGGAATTGAACTATTTATGTGAACTCCTTGTGCTTGATAGATACTCTGAGGGTCCCTCCCCTCTATGCATTATATTATCCTATTATCCTTCTAATGATGGGCCCCACTATTTACATCCTTGATTATGAGCATAACCAATAGACACATTCAATTCTTAAGCCAAAAAGCACTAGGATAAAGTGATGAGAAAATGGGATGTAACTAGTCGAAGGTCAATGTCCAGCATGGAAGTACACATTGAACATGAGCACCTTAACTAGATGGTATGTTTGCATTTATGTTGATGTGTCTATGGGGATTACCAAATTGGTGAATGTTTAGTACTCTCAACTAGGCTAACATCCATCAACATGTTAAGGTAAATAAAATTGTTAAGGCAAACACTAGTTGAAAAATAAATGTTAATTTTGTTGAATGTTGACTTGTTACTTTTGTACCTTTCCCCTATTTGAAGACTATACCAGTGTTTATTTTACATTACACCAATCCTTTTATATCTATACAAGAGCCTATTAGCCAATAATACAAACACACCATCTAGTTAAGGTGATCGTGTTTGGTGTGGACTTTTATGATGGATGTTGACCTCTGACTGGTCACATCTCACTTTTCCATACTTTGTCCTAGTGCATTTTTGCCTAAGCATTGAATGCACTTACTATTTATGCTCACAATCCTCAAAGGAGAACCTTAACTAGTAGTAGCATTCACATTCATGGATGACATGTATATGAGGCCCACAAAATCAATCAAAATCTAGTGCTCACATCAAGGCTAATGTCTATTAACAACACGTTAAGGATAAAAATAATGGTTAAGGAAAATGATAGTGGTTAAGGTAAATGATAAAAATTGAGTCAAATGATAATAATTAAATCAAATTTTAGGGGTGAAATATAATTAAATGTAAGAACATAATAGTTGTTTATGCTTAGAATCAAGGATGTAATAAGTGGGGCTCATCATCAGAGGGCTAAAAAGCCAATGGAATGGATGAAGGGGAAGAGGGTACATGGAGTATCTATCATGCATGTTGAGGTCAACTATGAGTGTGACCTTTATGTACATGCTAGATACTTTGAGGGTAGATGTAATATCTAATAGGCATGTGGAGGTCAACTATTAGTGTGACCTCCATGTGCTTATTGGATACTCTGAGGATAGATAAAGTATACAATAGGTACATGGAGGTAAACTATTAGCATGACCTCCATGTGTCTACTAGATACTCTGAGGGTCCTTCCCCTCCATCCATTCCATTGACTTGTTATCCCTTAAATAATTGGCCGCACTTATTACATCCTTGATTACATGTAGGCCTTTACCCTATTCCATTTCTTGTTTGTCATTACCCTATTCCTTTTCAACCTCTGTATGAGTTTGTGTGCTCATTACCATGTTACATAGGTTTGCACTACATTCTTAGGAGCATCCTAGAGGAGGCATTTACTATACTATTTTATTACCTATAATGAATTAAATTGTTTACATTGTTAGATCTTGAATCTCAATTTGCATAATATTAGTTTGAGCATCTAAGATCACAACCTTAACATTTGTGGACAAGGAAGAAATGAAATGCATAACATGTTTTTAAATTAATACATTCACTGTGGATAACATTGTATTTTTAAACTTATATAATTTATCATGTGCAACATTGAATATTTTTTCACTAAAATTGATAGACAATCTTAATTTAAATATTATTATTATTTTTATTTTGAATACTAAATATATTATGTCGTGTACTGATGTCATGTTTTGGGATCATTCAACGTAACCTATAATGGCATCCATAGTGGTGGTGGAGGTAATAGTGTGAGATTTCAATGTTTTTTCCATTTTACCATCATAATGTACTTTTAACCCTATATTTTTTACTATCATATGGGATATTTTCTTATTGCTTTGATACAATGACTAAAAAAGTCTATTATCTTGATTATTTACCTCATAGTTTTCTAGGTTGTGTGAGGAAGAGTAAATAACATTGTCAATCACTAGATATGAATGTACTCACTCCGCATATTCTCCCTCTTAGTTGGCTTCTCATGCCTTTCTAATTTGTCCATGGTAGACAAAATGATGAACACTGCAGCTCCAAGTATGTTTTATTTTAATAGATATTTTAATTGATCAATCATGATATAATATGTTCACATAATAGGTTTCCAAATCCTTCAATGTATAAATTGAAAATATAATTCACTATACTTTTATCATACATAAATTGGACATATAAATTGTTCGTATAATGCGGATAGTGCATTGCACTTATATCCCTATCATATGGGATATTTTCTTATTGCTTTGATACAATGATTAAAAAAGTCTATTATCTTGATTATTTACCTCATAGTTTTCTAGGTTGTGTGAGGAAGAGTAAATAACATTGTCAATCACTAGATATGAATGTACTCACTCCGCATACTCTCCCTCTCAGTTGGCTTCTCATGCCTTTCTACTCTGTCCATGGTAGACAAAATGATGAACACTGTAGCTCTAAGTAAGTATGTTTTATTTTAATAGATATTTTAATTGATCAATCATGATATAATATGTTCACATACTAGGTTTCCAAATCCTTCAATGTATAAATTGAACATATAATTCACTACACTTTTATCATACATAAATTGGACATATAAATTGTTCGTATAATGCAGATAGTGCATTGCACTTATATCCCTTCCATAAAAAGGCAATGCATACAAACAATTGTTGTTGGTTTGATTCTCTATATATGAATTTTTTATTCTTAAAATTATCTTTTCATTAGTATATAGTGATTTAATATTATGTCTATGAAATGGTGTGTATGTTATCTTATCAGTGGATTCCATGACTGTTCATAACCCAAAACATGGTTGTGATATTTTTGATAGCTTTTACTTACTGGAAGCAAAATTGTCTCCTATAAAGTTACATGGCACAACTAAATAAGGAAAAAATAATTTTTATATCTTTGTAAAATCATCTAATGGAGTAGAAGAGATGCCAACCCAAATAATTAAAGACATCTTGATTGAACTAAATGACATTGATTTGATAATATGAAAACATTTTTTGGTTTTAGGTTACTTTATTTAATTATTAAAGTGATTATAAGTTGTACACAATGTTAATCATTTTTCATTTTTGATTTGAAATTGGATACAAACAACCCTTGGTGGTTTGAAGCTAATGCAAGATGTTAATGTTTCCAAACATGGATCTCAGTTTCCCCTAGTTAAAAATGTTAGTACCATGAATTGATTGTATTCAAATTTTAATCTTTTTATTCTTGTGATCAGTCATGATTTAAAATTTTATTTGGTTCAACCTTTTAATATAGAATTTGGAGTGTGACCAGCATTTTGAACCTAGGAGAAGCTTCCTTAAGATATTCCAATAACATCAACAAAAAAGGGAACAATCAGGGAAGGTGGTAAGTTTTTATTATTTTTTTATATTTAAATGTCTATATTCTTTTATTAAATTATAAATTATCATTATAAATAGTGCATTAATTTTGTAGTGAAATAATGGTAGGAAGGATGGATGTACTACTCTCATTCATAGGAAGATCAAAGAATTTAAGTAATGAAATTGTGCTCTATAACCTCCTTCCATGCATATAGATAACCTCCTCCCACAAAGAAGGTAATATGGGAGAATAGAATATGTGGGGTTTATGAGGTTATGAAATTGGTATGAAAATTGATAGTGATCATTCTTTTTTATTTTTCCCATAAAGTAACCTATTATTATCTTTGAGGAAGAACTAAATCACTTTTTTCATTAAAGGATGAGGATGATCTATATTATGATGTTGCAAATGATTCCCATGATACACGGGTAATTCTTATTTCACGTTCTTCCATTTTCAATTCACATGTATATCTTATTGTATACTTATTTGAGATTTATAATTGTTGCACTTATTTTTTAGGTAAACAATGGTAGTGAGGAGGGGCACACACCTATTTCATTAGAGGTAGAGGATTTTTCAAACTATGAGATGCCAAAGGATTAGTCCACAACCTCTCTGTGTGCACATGGGCTTATTCAAAAGAAGGTAATATCTTATGATTTGGGATTTTTTTTTAAAATTCATATGAAACATGATTGTGATATTATTTTATTTATTTTACCTTCATAGGAATCAGTTACCCTCCCTTGTAGGAAGAGCAAAATAATGGAATGAATGACCTCTGTAACCTCTTTGTATGGATGTGGTCATAGATAGAAGGACAAGTTAGTATGTTGGGATTTTCACGTGTTTATTTAAGTCATATTAAACATGATTCTAATACTATTTTATTACTTTTCCCTGTATAGGCACCCATTATCCTCCCTCGTAGGAAGATTAAAAAATGAAACATAAGTAGCCTTTGAAGGACAAGGTAGAATGTGGAGAATTGTGAGTTTTTTAAAGTGCTATAAATTAAGATTGTGATATTATGTTTTTGATTTTAATTTCATAACAACATGTTACCATATACAAAAATGTAAGGGACTCACATTTTTCTTGTGAGCATGAAGATGATGTTGAATTTCAACTACCATAGGATTTCTACAGCAACATGGCACAATGTCTACATTTTACAAAGGTAATTATCCCATGTTTTTATATTTTCAATTCAAATATATATCCTATGAATTTTTAATTGAAGATGCTTGTTTAATTTGAATATTTTGATGTGTGTATTATCTTTGAGTAAGAGGAGTCTAGTTACAAGATTATTCAGGAGTTTGGATACAAGGACCAATTCTATTCCATTGCACCATAATGTCTTGCATTGTATGAAGGTGGGAAGAAATTCTAGTCAAAACCATAGTTCAATTCACACCTTGTTGAAATACACATGTTACTTCCAATTCTAAATCATAAAGCACCAAGTTATCCAATAAAGAGAAGACAATGGAGGTTTATTGATTGGAATTTGAATCAATAATTAGATGAGATGTGAAGACGTAGGAAACTAGATTTTTAAAAAAGAACATGTTTATAACTCTGGCGATTTGACCTCCAAAGGGTTGGTATCCATAGAAGAACTCAAGAGATATAATTTTGAAGAAATAAAGATAAAAAGAGGAAAGAGATTCTAATGTTGAGGGAATTTATGAAAGTAAGTGATACATTGTGTTTTCCATTATATTCATTCCTTCATAATACATTCATATCTTGTGCTTACACATGAGTTATGTAACTTGTCAGGAAAAAGAAACTTCCTTGGCTACAAACAAGAATGTGAAGGGGAGAAGACAAGAGTTGAAGGAGATTGCATATTTGTTTATCCTCATTTTTTCAATCACTCTTGATATTGAATCAAATAATTGTGGTTTTTATTTTTTAATTATGAAAGTAATTGTATTCAATTTTTTTACTAGCATGACAAGGATAGCTCAACATAAAATAAGGAATGAAAGAGGAGAAAAAGATTTTGAAGAAATGTTTTATTTAATTTATGGAGATTTACTATGTTTTTATCATACATCATGTCAAATGTTATGACATACTAAAGACTATAGAAATGCGATATCATATCTTCTATTATGAATGGATTTGTTTAAAATAATGATACTTTTCCCATAAGGTAAATGAATGTAGATATTTATCTTCATTAAATAAAATGTGCCATCTATGCATTACAAATCTTGTCTATCTGTGATATGACTATAACATACATATAAGGGTCACAAAAGTAATTATATCTTCGAATGTGGATTAATATGCGAGTTGGTTGACCCCAATAAATCTAATTAACTAAAAATACCACTATTATGCATTGTTTCATTGGTTTTATCTTATGAGGTAGGTGTCCTATCCAAATTATGTTAAGCACTCAAGGATCTCTTGTGTTTTGGTTTTATTTAGGGTCACATGGCTATGTTAAGCATTGATTTGGATCAAGTAGATAGGGTTTGAGGGGAAGCTTCTAGACACCAAATCTTCTATTACTCTTATTTCAATGAATTGAAACATGAAATTTTATTTATTCATGCCCAAATTTTTTACACATTAGATTAGAGCTACACATTTGATTTATTTATGATGGATTTTTCAAAAAACATAGATGTTAATTTCTTCTTATATGAACTACGCATTTGAATTGAATGATTTGTGATGAAATTCATATAGTTTTCCATAATAAAAATTCCTTTAAGATGGATTTATGATTGAATCATTTTTATTTACTTTAAAATAAATGAATTGCATGGGATTTCCAAAAAAATTAACATTAGTACTTATACCTGGTGATGTAACTTCAAGCTTGAATTCTTAACATCATTTTTGGGAATGGATAACTCTAGTCTCTATTGACTATTGAAATTTTTTTCCTTGGTTTTATAAATGGTAGAAGCATGGATATTTTTTATATTCATGATATCTTTAGAAACCAAGGTGTTTGTAAAGTCTCTCAATTTCTTAAGAGTGACAACCTTCTTAGGGAGTTGAGAGATCACACTTTTAAAGTTGAGGAGATGAAATAGGTGTATTAATATTTATAAAAACTTATTGAAATAAATAAATATCAATCTCAGAGGTGCTCAAGGTGGGATAATGTGGGGAGCCTTTGGAAAATCAAGAAAGTATCATGTCCAATAGGGTTATGGCATGATTATGTCAGAAAATTATGGTTACCTACTCATTAAGGACAACATTTGGGAGAAGCTATAGAAGGTTAAATCAATTCTCAAAATTTATTTGTTCATATGGAGTATATCTCATAAGTCCTACTCCATGTGCTTTGTGGAAAAAAGAGGTTGAAGATAGAAATCATATTTTTATTCATTGTGAATCATAATGTTGTTAACAAAAGTTAATAGAAGTTTCATATTGTTTGGCTATTTGCTAACTAATAAAAAAAAGGTTTATTTAGTTTATTGGGATCTCATAATTATGTATGAAAGTTGTGTCTAGATATTTGATAGCTAAGGTATAACAAAGGCTTATTCAGGTTATTGGGATCTCATAATTATATCTAAAAGTTGTGTAGAAAGGAAAACCTCATAAATTTTCATGTACAATTATTTGGATGTTCATAATTTAATTATGATTTAAAATATAGACAAATATTGATTATTTATCACTAATTTTTATGCATAAATTAAATTATATTCATCCATATGTCTAGGAAAACACTTTTTAGATTGTCTATTATAGCGTCACTTTGGTTAGTTTGACTATGTCTCCCACCTTATGGATGATTAAAATAGCTCTACTTGGTAAGACTCTCAAAGATGTTGCAATATGTATTATTATCACTGAGGTTGGTAGCTATATTTTTTCCACTACTATTCTATGGTAAATACAACCATGTTATATACTAGAGACAATGAATTGCATTGATATAGAATATGTTTTTTTAATTAATTATTAATTTATCCCATGTATTTTACATGTTGTAGGCCCTGTGGCATGTACCATATAAAAGTACCACATGTGTATGGCTTATAATGAAATGTAATTAGGATTCATTCATCATGTCATGTGCCATTTACTTGTTAGATTCATATTTAAAGGTTGAGTGTGCAATTCATCATGAAAATGAATTATTATAAAATGGAATAATAACACGAAAGTGATCATGATAGACACCCCTCTACTCCCTAAGACAACATACAAATAGCATCATTTCACCATTTCCTCCTGGTATAGAGTCAAAAAAACATCATCAAAGCTGAAAGGATGCTTATACAATCACAACAACATAATCAAATCTGAAAGGATGCTTATACAATCACAACAACATCATCAAAGTTGAAAGGATGTTTATCCACTTTATTAGAGGTAAGTAAAAACTCATAGCCTTTACATTCTTTATATTGGTATACAAATCAAGTGTATATTTTCACTCATTGTATAACACCCTTTATTACAATTTGTATAATTTCCTACATCTTACTTGTCTATATTATACCCTTTATATTTTTTTTAATGGTTTACTATTGTCCATATTTCTATATAAAGTAAAGGATCTAATGTACCATTGGTTTGTATAATGGTTTACTCTTGTCCATATTATATTTTATATAATGTCCTGCATCTTGCTTTTTTGTATAATACCCTTTAACTTCTATGTCATGGTCTATTGTTTTCCATCTTTGGTGTCAATGTAAGTGGTCCACTTACTCATTCAAGTCTACTAAAATATATTCTTGCAAATATATATTTGTATTTTTATGAAAAGACACTCTTAATTACCTTAAAGGAAAGGAAAGGAGATATATCTTTGTAGTCTGTATAATGCAATACATCTTTCTTGTTTGTATAATAACCTTTACATTATGTGTAATGGTATATTGTTACCCATATTATTGTATTATGTATAATTTCCTAATTTTTTTTGTCTGTATAATACCCTTTAAATTATGTGTAATGGTCTAATGTTGTCCATATTGATACATAAAGGAAAGGAACCAATGATCCATTAGTATGTATAATGGTATACTATTTTCAATATTATTATAGTCTATATAATTTCCTACATATTGATTATTTGTATAATACCCTTCACATTGTGTATAATGGTCTACTATTTTCCATTTTACTGCAAAAAAAATAGGAACCAATGAAGCTCCATATCATTAAATTAAAATGTTTGTATTTATTTAGTAATGGACAAAAATAAATATAAAAAGAAGGGAACTAACAAAGCTATAAATAGGAAAGTGATTGACATTTTGAGTGTAAATTGTGATCCCAATAATCAGACTTCATGATGCAAAGGTCTTCATCAAGCTTGCCTATAATGGGTGGAAACATGAATCATATATACCTTTACCTCTGCAACAACACCTAGCTCTGATCTCTAGATCTCTCTCAATTCCAAATCATATATCCTTCCTGGAAACCTCTCTCTCTCTATCCTATCACCACCTTATTATCATTTTCAATCTCTACATATCCACTTTCCACACCTCATTCATTTTGACTACTTCTATCCTACTCACACTCTTGGTTCATAGGCCCTAAGGCCTAAGTTTTTGTTCTCGGCTCCTAAAATGCATTAAAATTATTTCATGTCTATTTACCTATCTATTTATATTCCTTTAAAAATTCCAACTCAACTTCATAAGCCCCAAGACTCAACTTTCCACCATTCACTATTTCCTTCTCTTATTCAAGCTTCTTTATAGCTTTTTTTTGACTAATTTCTATTGTAGTCAATTACTATTTTATATTAGAAATACAAAGTTATATTTGATCACCCTCTATCATTTACCTTTTCTCCATGAAGTTTAATGACCTAACTCGAGTCCTAGATGTCATTTTCTATCTCTCTTTAGGCCAAATTAGGCCTCTTATGCCCTATTTCACACACAATTAGGTATATCCATACTCATCCATACTATACTAATCTAAAAAATTTATAATCATTTATATTACCTTGGAATACACTTAATCACAAATTTTTGTAATGTTTGGATGGTATAATATCTAGATATGCATGTTTTTGTTTAGAAACCGTAGTTTAGGGTTGTATCTGACTGTACAAGCCCGAGAGGGTTAATTTTAAGGTTTTAGACTTATAAATGAATTTAAAACTAATACTATTAATGGTTAGGGTATATAAAATCACCTTACACATTTATACATTAATTATCTCCTTTAGACACATTTTTCATCATTTCTCACAAGGTTTTGTCTTGATTGTGTGTACAGACACAATTTTCTTACAGGGTCTAAATGTAATGATTAAGGAAATGTATTGCAAAAAGTTTTAAAAACATATAAAGAGGATTTTAATCATTTATATAGTAATTAATAGTTTATATATGAAACTTAATCAATGGTTAGAAAAACTTCTCTTGTAAAAAGTATATACACAATCTTCTTCAAGAACATAGAACACATAATATAGGGTGTATCAATTAGTGATCAAACTGACTTCTTATTGATTTTTTTAGAGTTAATATATATTAAATATTATAACCCTTCATATAATGGTATTATTACAAATTTTATGATATTGTCATTAGTATTTCAAAATAGAGTTCTTACTTCATCTACATTCATATTCTTTGACAAGTATGCTCAGAACTAAGCATGAAGATAGAGGATTTCTTTATCTTGATGTTCTTCCATTATCTAATCAAGTCCTTTGCCACCTTTCCTTCTCTCTATCCTGCATGACTTACTACCCCAAACATATATCTATTCAAAACTCCTATAACTGCCCTAACTACCTCTTGATTCCCCCTACGCAGCAAGGGAAGGCATACCATTAGTATGTTTAGGCATAGTTAGGACTTAAACATAACATCAAATCTAACAAGTAATAATCCACCAAGAAATTAATAAAATACCTATAACACACAAGGAAACAATAATTTGACCTTTCAAAAACATAAAGAGACTCTAGCAATAATATAAGGATTTTTAAAATTTTGAAATGATCATTTAGGTGGGAAAATGCCTAAGTGAGTCAAATTCAAATTTGACAAAGAACTAATACCTAAGAGTGACTCCTAAAAGCCTTGTATGATTATAATGACCCTCTAAATACTTAATCTTTTGGAATTAGACCAAAATTTACAAATTATAGTGATGCTCTTGCATCATACTACTAAGGAAAAAAGAAACTTCCTATAAAATTTATAACTGATCTTGCATTGATGTTCTTAAAAACATCTCCTTTTCAATTTCATGTCCTCCTAGATCCTAAGGCCTATTTTAAGCATGTAGACCTTCTTGACTCTTGGTTAAAGTTATTATAAATTCTCCCTTTATGATTTCTTTCTTGCCATGGATTTCCAAACTAAACATTATCAAATTTTGCTTGTTATCCTTCCTCCAAATACCTACATATGAAGCAAACAAGTAAAATATAAAACTCCTTGCTTGCCCTCTTGATTTTCACATTATTTCACTCTCATTTTTATCCTTTATGTGCTTGGATCTGCTATTTCTTGCATTGTTTTTTATTGTGTCCTCTTCTCATTTATGGTACCATCAATGTCTTTAATTGGTTCCTTATTATTTGTCTATTGCTCATTATCTATTTGGTCAGTCACAAGTTCTCTCAACATGCTTATATTATTAAAAAAAATTTCCAAAAATCCCATACTTCTTATCAAAGACAATTTATGAGATAAGTTTGCACACAACATTTCCAAGAGCTCCTTTGACAACAACTAAATTTCATATGAAAAATCAAACTTCTTATTACCTATATCATCCATTTATTAAAACTCACTTAATGTGTCACTCACCTTATCATGCTGGGTTGAATGTAATAACTATTTTATACCTATAATTAATAACCTAGAACTCCTTTAAACTATTGTATTATCTTGTCTCTCTTATCTATTAACTTGTGTTCCATTCTCTTCCTTTTATCTCTTGTACTTAGCCTCCATTTATTCATACCATTCATATATGTTCCTCTTGATCACTTCTTGATCAATTGTTTCTTATTCTTGTTCCATGAGCCTATTTATTGGCTCCCCTAGTTCATCTTCTTCATCATCTCTCACACTTTCATACATACATGCTAAAAAATCATTAGATTGAACATCATTAGGCTTGATTGACCCCATATCTTTTCTCTTAGGTTGCTTGGTCAACATTCTCAAATGTTTTCTCATTTTTTACACTTTTTCTTGTCTTTTCTTCTTCTTCATCATTTCCTTAAGAGGCCATTTCACTATTTTCTAAATTTTGATTGCAAACCCTTATCTAAGCTCCTCTATGACTTGATCTAACTATACCAAGAGTATATTCATCTCAATAATCTCTCTCTTCATAACTTCCTCTCTCTTTATTTCCTTGTGTCAATCCTTCTTCAATACTTTAATTTCTCTTTCTCTTTTCACTCTTTACACTCTCTTCACTTTCTCTCTAGGTCTCACTGAGACCTATCTTTTCTTGACAAGCTTATCTTCTTATCTCCTTGACCTCACTTGGGTATTCTAAATTTATATCTTCAATCTCTCCTTGATATTTCTCCTTTTTAAATTTCACTATATATCTCTCTTTTTCTAAGTCTCTATGGTTTAAGGGCTCTTTCCACACAACTATTCACCTTTCTACCTCTCTATCCATTCCTGCAATCTCATTAGCAACCTTATATCAACATTTCAAACAACTTATAACATTTACTTAGTAGAATATTTATAATAAATTAATAAAAACTTAAAAAATAAAAAAAACATAAATTATCCATAGATGTAACCTTGATTTGACACCAAATGATGTAGAAGTCTTCATCAAACTTACCTATTATGGATGGAAACATGAATCATATATACCATTACCTTTGCCACAACACCTAACTCTGATATTTGGATCTCTCTCAATTACAAATAATCTATACTTATTATAAATCTCTCTCTCTCTCTCTCTCTCTCTCTCTCTCTCTCTCTCTCTCTCTCTCTCTCTCTCTCTCTCTCTCTCTCTCTCTCTCTCTCTCTCTCTCTCTATCTATCTATCTATCTATCTTCTCACCATGGTAGTATCATTTTCAATCTCTACAGATCCACTTTCCATACCTCATTCATTTTGACTACTTCTATCTTGCTCACACACTTGGTTCATAAGCCCTAAGGCCTAAGTTTTTGTTCTAAACTCATAAAATACATTCCAATTATTTCATGAAAATTTAAATATTTATTTATATTCCTTTCAACATTCCAAATCAATTTCATAATCCCCAAGACTCAACTTGCCACCATTCACTATTTTCTTCTCTTATTCAAGCTTCCTTGTAGCCTTTTTTTGATTAATTTCTATTATATGGTCAAGTACTATTTGATATTGGAAATATAAAGTTATATTTTATCACCCTCTATCATTTAACTTATCTCCATGAAGTTTTATGACCTAACTAAACTCTTAGATGCCATTTTCTATCTCTCTCTAGGCCTAATTAGACCTCTTATGCCCTATTTGACACACAATCAGGTATATTCATACTCATCCATATTGTAATAATATAAAAAAATTATAATTATTTATATAACCTTTAAATACAATTAATCATAATTTTTTTAATGTCTGGTTTGTACATTTTTATTTATAAACCCTAGTTTAGTGTTGTATTTGACTGTGTAAGCCCAAGAGGGTTAATTTTAAGGTTTTAGACTTTCGAATGACTTTAAAACTAATTTGAAATTTTTTTATGTTTTAAAAATCCAATTACACCTTTATCCATTCATTAGGTCTCCTTTAGACACCTCTATTCATTAATGCTCATAAAGTTTTGTCTTGACTGTGTGTACAGGCATAATTTTCTTATAGGGTCTGAATGTGATGCTTGAAGAAATGTATTGTAAAAAATTTTAAAACTAAATAAATAACCATTTGTAATTGATTTAAGGACATAATATTTTATATATGAAACTTAATCAATGTTCACATAACCTTCTATTGTAAATAGTACATACACAATCTTCTTCAAAAATGAAGAACACAGACTACATGGTGTATCAATTATTGATCAAACTGACTTCTTATTGATATTTTTGGAGTTAACATATATTAACTATTATAACCCTTAATAAAATGGTCTTATTATAACTTTTATTATATTTTCATTAATATTTCAAAATAGATTTATTACTTCATTTACATTCATATTCTTTGACAAGTATGCACAAAACTGAGAGTGAAGATAGAGGGTTTTTTTCTCTTGATTTTATTTTATTATATAATAAAGTCCCCTAAAAAATTTGATTATATCTATCCTAATTTAATTTCTACCCCAAAGATATACCTATTCAAAACTCTTACAACTTCCCTAACTACCTCTTGATTCCCTCAAGACTCTTGATTTACAAATTGTAGTGATGCTCCTGCATCACTTTGGGTGACATCCCTTCATAGGAATAAATGTTTTTTTATGTTGTTAGTGTCATATACTTACTTAATATCCATGTTTTTGGTTCTGTGTAGCTTATAAGAATTCCAATCCCACTTCCCCAAGTAATTTTTTGGACCAATCTGGAAGTCTTGAATAAATGAATGCAAAGGTGGATGATGACTTTTGAGAATATGAAATAAGGCATTTGAAGACTAGGTTTGATGTATGGGAGCAATGGGAAAAGGTTAGAAAATAAAGGGAGGATAAATTTAAGGGAAGTATTAAAGGAATGAATACAACCATATCATCTTTGAAAATTGAGAACAAGGAGCTAAAGCTTTGTATTGAACATGTAAGGAAATAAAAACTACATGCTTAGATGTGGCTCGAGGATCAAATTACATCACTAAGAGTATATGAAGTTGTGGGAAGTGCTAGGTTTATTTCTTTGGAATAAAAGAAATACAGGAATGTAATACAAAAGAAAATTTATGAGTAATAGATTAAAGTATGGATAAACATTACAGTCCATCTTATGACTTTATTTATAACAACTCCCACCACATCTATGCTTCCTAACTCCAACACCGATAATAATGATCATAATTAGTGTGTTCTTCTACTATGGTTCATTTCACTGTAGTTGTTAACTTTTGCATTTATATGGTTCATTTCATAGTATTTATCTTTTTAATTATTCTAGTTTGGTAAATCCATAAAATATGGATATGCATGCCTCAAAACAATGTGAAATTTGAAAAATTTCCTAACACCATGTGTGCTAAATTGGCTAAATTAAGTATGGATGATTTAATGGCACGTGATATTTAGCATGGATAATTTAATTTCAAATCTATATTTTAATTATGTTGTCAATTTATTGTTGATGGTAATTTAAAATCTATAAAAAATGTTAAATCATATTATAGCTTATTGGCACTCTTAATGGGTTTAGAAATAATAAAATGAATCCCAAATTGGGGATTATACAAAATGTGCAAAGTGATTACATCCTTGATATAAGAACCATCCTTATTAACTTTAGATGAAGGAATCACTTACCAATTAAACACTTGGTGTTGATGCAATCATTGTCATCAATTGAGATTTGTAGCCAGTATTATCTTAATCACATGTAATAAGATATAATAATATCAATTTTAATATTTAAGGATAATGATAAAAAAATTTAAGAACATAATGAAATTTTCATTCATTTACAATATTGATAAAAACTTAACATGGTAATTACTCTCTACCACGAGAGATCCCTCAATTCATTTATTTTACATACATTATTTCTCCTTCTTACTCCCCATGAAATACTCTAATATTATACACATAACACATATAATGGAAATACCATAAATAAATAAAAATAATTGTCATAAACTAAAACATATGCCCTATCTATTCCCCCTAAACTCTATAAAAGAGTTGCATGTTGGGCATATCAAAATATTTGATCTGGCATCATTGACCACATGTTGTGGTTGTAGTGCCAATGATGGTTTATGTTGTTCATCATTTATATTCAAATCTGAATCATAAAGTGGAAAAAGAGGCTCATTAATAGTGTTTTGTAATTGCATAAGTGGTAAAACCATGCTAGTACCACTGGATGAAGCACCACTAGTACTTTCTCTACCCTACTTTGTCATTACTTTCACATCCCCAACATTCTGTACATATTTGATCTTCACATCAACAAACTACCGTACAAGTGACTTTACCTATCTATGAAGTGTGACTAGCTTCTCATCTCTTACACAAATCTTACCAGACATTTGGTCACACAATAATTTAAAATTTCTTTCAACAATCTAATTCTCTACATTCTAATCATAAAGAGTCATAAGACCATGAGGAAGAGCTACATAGTATGAACCGTTCAATTTACTACCATCATTAATTGGAGTAGAATTAAAGGCTATCAATTTTTTCCTTAAACCATAAATAATATACACATATTTGAAACATGCATTGCTTATGTCATAACAAACAACAATACATTAGACGTATATGTTATCCATAATCCTATGCAAAAAATAAAACATTTAACAAACATAAACATCTTCAAGATTCATATAAACATTTGATTTTAATGAAAAGAAGTTGGCACACCCTAACATGTTAAAGAAAATAAGTTGATTACATACCATCAAGTTAAAGCAGTCAACAATATAACTAATTGGTTTCCATGATCTTTATATTATTAACTTGATAGAGTTATGAATAAAAAGAATAACAAGTGTTTTTTAATCCCACAAAAAATACTAATACTGAGTACTAAGATAAGAGAAACATAATACTAATATATACACCACCTATGTCAATCTTTGCATTAAAAATAGGAAATTAAACATTATAAATATCCATTCATATCACCATTTAAGGTAATAGCTGAGTCAAAAAATATAGATGCATATTTAAAAATAGAATAAGGTAAGATCCTAAAATCATTCCCAAATAGGCATACCATCAGGGGGTTCAAGCAATCAACAATACAATCAATGTTTAATTCCATGAGTCTTTTATTATTAACTTGATTGAGTTATAGATAAAAATGAATACAATAAATTTTTTAAAACCCACAATAAATAGTTATACATGCTCATCCTTCATATTAGTAGAATTATCATTGAAGAACCGAGGAGTATTATGTTGACTATATTATTAACTGGTTGAAATAATTCATGATTAGATAAGTAATAATAATTAATTTAATGCATAATCAATGTTTAAATTAATGAATATCCAACCTTTGAGCATAAATTATTTCCCAAATAAGTATACCATCAGGTTGAAATAGTCAATAACACAGTCAATGGGTTTCCATGATCCTCCTATTATTAACTTGATAAGTGTTTTACAAGCCCACAGGAAAGACTAATAATTAGTACTAAGTTAAGAGAAACATAACACATAGATATAAACATAGTACTAACATATCCAACACCTATGTAAATATTTCCAATGGCAATAGGAAATTAAACACTAGAAACATCCATTCATATCACCATTTAAGGGAATAGTAGAGTTACAAAAGATAGATGCACATTTAAACATAGAATAGGGTAAGATCCTAAAATGATTCCTAAATAGGCATACCATTAGGGGGTTCAAGTATTCAACAATATAATCAATGGTTTTCCATGATCCTTATATTATTAACTTGATTGAGCTATCAATAAAAATGAACATAAGTGTTTTGCAAGTGCATCCTTCATATTAGGACAATTATCAATAAAGAACCAAGCAATATTATGTTAAATATATTATTTCCTTCTTGAAGGAATTAATGATTAGTGAGGGCATAACCATTCATTGAACACATTATTTATTTTGTGTGTTTGTGTAATTAGGATATAATACATAGAATTCATTGAACACATAATTCATTCAATGTCAGTTACTACTTCTAATAGAACTCACACTCTTATACTCTACCTCATACAAAAAGGCATTGATTATATTGTTAACTACCTTAACCCCTAATGGTATGCTTATTTGGGAATGATTTTAGGATCTTAACTTGTTTTGTGCTTAAACATGCATCTGTCTTCTATTATTGAGCTCATGCTGATGGTGGTTATAGCTATACTTGATTGTATGTACATAATAGGGGTCAAATTTCTAAACATTCAAATTACTTTACAATATAAAGCTATAATACAAAGGCACAGAGTTAAAATTACTTTATGTTTAACATATCCAAAAATGATTATGCATTGAATTCATATGCATTTATTAAATTATTTGAATCATATCCTAATTACACAAACTATTCAATAAACCATGTGTTGCATGAATGATTCTACCCTAACTAATCATTAATTCCTTCATGCAGTCAAAAATATAGTCAACATAAAACAAACCCAGATGAATTATGAAATCTAGTTATGATATTCCCTTCTGAGATGTTAAACTAATATCATGATCAAGGGTTGGGGATTTAATAATAAAGACAATGCAATTCATTGTAGCTACCAACCTATATAGTAAAATCCATCCCCAGGGATACTATTATGGTTCATGCTTTTGAAATTGGGTAATGGAGAACAATGAATGGATATAGGATCCTACACATGTAGATAAAGATTACTGTAATAGCAAATGAAAATTGGTATACTCTTTGAAAAAAGGAAAGGCACACAAGTAACAAGTCAATGTTCAACATATATTAACATTTTATTTCACAACTAGCATTTCAATTAACTATTTTCATTTGCCTTAACTATCATTTTTTTATCTTAACATGTTGTTAATGGATGTTAGCCCCATCATGAGCATTGGAATTTGACTGATTTAGTGGGGCCTATGGACATGTCAATTAAAAATGCAAACACTACTACTAGTTAAGGTGTTCCTCTCACCACCACCCCTGAGCTACCATTGTAGAATACCTATGAACATAATTACTTTCTCAAGTTAGATCACTTATTAATTGGCCTCATACAATAATGTTTAATATAAAATATAATTCAATAAATGTTCCTATTTTTAAATCCTCCTTTTTTTTGACAACTATTATCAACATTATATTAAATTATAGTGACATTCCTTTAATAATGTTGGATAATGATATTTGTTGATATAACTCATTGATTATAAATTTTCCAATAGACTTTTTCTTGAAAAAAAGGATCTAGTCTCCCAGTGGAAACATGGTGATTGGAAAAATGAAGAAATGAGGGATTAGAAAAATTATTAGAAATGGACATATCTTAACATAATGATTGGAGGTCCCTTTTGAAGTGTTTTAAATCTTGAATTGAACCTCACTTCCCTATCTTAAATGTAATTTAAAATTTAGTATTTTTTTGTGGAGAAGTAACTATGATTTCTTAGCAGATCTTTGACTTTACATATTAATCCCAAATCATTTATCTATTATATGTAGAAATAAAACTTTTGAGAGGTACCATCATTTTAGATTTGTGTATTAGGCATTTCAACATATTAAATTTTCATTTCTTGCATGAAGGTCAGATTTTTTAGATCTACAATTGAATGATATAAATAAAACATATAGTCTATATGTGTGTGTGTGTGTGTGTAGAACACTATATAATGTTTAGGTTTTGCATATAGTTTATTTGTCTCTACCAAACATTATTCATTTAAATTCAGTCTAGGCCTAAAATCTACGTAATAGCAAGTAGAATTTGAGTCCTAATTAATAATATGTAGAGTTCAAGAACTACTTATCAATGGATGGATTCTAAGTCATGTTTATGTGTTACACACATGATGACCAAAAACATCCCTCAATGTGCTTGGGAGTGCCCTAGGTCTAGTCATTGAGTTTCAAAGTAGGTAGTTCAAGATTAACTATCACTTAAAAATTGGTTGATTTTGGTTGGGAAACCAATCATTTTTTTAATATTTAACACTTTTTGGTATGGATTTATATGATTGGTTGAGAGTGTGGACCTTACTAGATTATGATTATTGGTTAAGATTAGTCTTGTCTAGGCCCTTCAAATACGTGTCAATGTTCTATGAATACTTGATATTTCATTTAGTTAGCATGTAAATATTATCATATCATGTATAGATAAATCACATCATTCCTTATTAGGTGATATGATTTTAAAATCCACTCAATGCATTCATGAAAAATTCATAAATAATAATGAAAATAGTGTACCAATTCAATTTTTGATGTGAAAGTAATAATGTGTAAATATTTTCAATACCAGATGATACACTTTTATTATTTATGTTCATGTGTGAAAGAGGGGTTACTTTCCACCCTCCCATCACCACCAATCATGCTCAAATACCATTTTTTTACATGTGCACAATACATTAGTAATGATCATAGCCCCATAATTATACTAGTAGTATTTGGGATTCATGTCATTTCCTAGTAATTTTTGAATATGTTGGTTTGACTTGTTAGTTAGGGCAAGTTTTGACCAATTTTGATAAATTCCAAACTCCAAACCATGAACATGAATTTCTTGGTGTATGAGTTAAACACATATAATGGAAAAGGAGAGGAGAATAAATAGTAGAACTTCCAAAACAATGAACAATAAGTATGATGTAAATAACAAAGTACAAGTATAGGGTATAAAGAATAGGTTGATACAATGTCAAAAATGCCAATGATAGGGGATAAGGTAAAATTAGATGTGATAAACTTGAATTTATAATTTAACATCTTATCCATCTCTGTCATTGATAGAGAAATAATATTAGAAGAATAATTGCAATCCCTTGAACAAGATATGGATTTATCCTCAATTATCATGGAATAAAATAAAGTGATCATTGAGTAATTTGTACATATAAAAAATTTAGAGACATCCTTGGAAGAAATTAAATATTCCTCTACAATAGACATCACTAATAACAATAATTCTAAAGAGCTAACCCACCTTCAAGCTGAATTGGTGACTAGTAAAGAAGAACAAAAGGATTTGTCTATGAAAGTGGAATTTATGAATCTAAATTCATGGGTTCAAGTAGTGAAGAACAATAAGAAACCACCTTCACTTGTTGAGGTAGTAATAAATTCAAAGTTTGAATAAGATAGACAAAGCCAAGTTAAATCCCTTAACTTACAAATCAAACGATAAACCAAAAAAGAAGATGACATCCAAACAACATCTAATTTCATAAGTCATGATTTAAAACTACCCAATATATAACCTGGTAGTGATTGGTTTAATTAAGATTACTCCATTATTTTATTTCATAAAACACAAGATATATTAGAGGTATTGAGATCAAAGAAAAATATATTTGGCCATATTGAAAAAATTGTCTTGATGAAAATTTAATTGAGCTACAAGAAGAAGAGGTTAAAGAAAGTAGAAAAAAGTGTTGAAAACTTAAAAAAAATAAAGTGGGATGTGATTCATAATGGTATATCTTGGATCAAATATTATCCCTTGGAATGGTGGACTAAACCTTGGCCCATCTTTGCATAATTCTAAATTTTGGAGCCCCAATCCACAACCTCAATTATAATTATAGTTTAGAATTGTTGTGGTTCTCTCTTTTTTGCCCTAGGTTATTTTGAAGATGTGATTCTTAACTCATATATCATCTTTCTCATGTAAACCCATGAAACTAAGGAGAAACCACTCCCCCAACATACAATATACTCATGGATTATGATGCATACACCAAAGCTCCAACATGGAACAAAAGGATCTAGTGGAGTAGCTTGTGAGTCAAAGTATAATAGTGTGTCCCACTTTTTAGCATAAATATGCTAGATACACTTAATCTCTCCTCAAAATATCTTGAGTTTGGTTTATTTAAATTTATCAAACAAATGTGTTTTAAATTATATATACAAAGATGTAGTGCATAAACATTTTTCCAATGTTTTAAAAAATCATTAACTTCTTTTAAGGATTTATTTTTGATTTATATTTTATTTTTTTGATGGCCACCTAGTAGGACACATTATTATACTTTGACCCTTGCCTATATAGAGATGGACTCCAATCCTCTATCCATCTTGAAGGATACAATGATTTTGTAATATTTTAATGGATATCACTAGAAAAAATATGTACTTTGTAAACTTATTCATTGTTGTTTGTTACTTTCCCCTAGAATAATCAAAATATGATTTAACTCTTAAAGGTGAATCTCCCTTTGTAGACTTGCAACTAGAGATTACTATTAGGAATGGTAAAAACATTCCAACTGAATAATATAAAGAGTTAGCAACAAGAAGATCACACATGAAGTTGTAAACAAATGAGATGCAAAACAAGGCAAGTCAAATGATTATTCAAAATTGAGATACTAATACAATAAGAAGCCCTTGCATAAGTAGGTAAGGAAAAACTAAAAAATATCCTAACTAAGTATTGTGGGATGAATCCTCGCGTAAGATAAACTAAAAAAAAAGATGAAATAACTATATATAGCCTAAAAAACATGAGAAATACATACTCTAACACCCCCTTCATACCAACCACCTGAACCCTATCATATCAACCACCTATATGGAATCATCTACAGTATTCTCAAGAATATTTGGACTATTATCAAGATCAATTATACTAGCACCATCAAGTGCATTATCAACATTATAATCACCATCAATCCATAAATCCTTACAAGGATGAGATTTGTTCCTGCTTCTTAAATTCATTTTGGGGATAGGCTACTCAGAGCCTTAAACATGAACCAAATATTTATTCCCCTATACATAAACCTTTGGCCTCCCTTTTTTCTTTTTCCCAATCACAAATTGAGGTGAAGGATATTGAGAGTTAAAAAAATTGTAAATCAAGAAAATCACACCAGGATGCAATAATTTAGTTTTCCTACCTAACTGAACCTCCTTCATAGAATGCTCAAGGGAATGAAAAATATAGAATGGAATGTTGAATGGTATATGATGTCTCATATAATTTAAAAATGGTAAGTGATAGTAATTATCAAATTTATATCTACCATCAAGAGTGATGTACTTGATTATTTGTTCATCAACCTCATCAAATAGAATTGGGAAATCCTCCCTCTTGAATCCTCCTTGAAAAGTAGTCAAGGTTTCATTTCCAACCAAGAATTTTAATTTCTCTTGCTCCTACCTAGCAGTCAATTTTATATATGTGTATTCCTCAATGTGAAGACCTATCATGGTAGCAAGAAGCTCCTCTGTTATCTCAATAGAAATATTCTTGATTTTTACAACCCTCTTATTCCAATTCTTGATGAATTGAGTGGAGAGATGTACATTGTATCCATAAAGTTTTTCCATAAAGGAATCCAAATCCCTAGTTTGTAAAATGATGCAAACCCTAGCCCTTTTCCTAATAGTATCTGCATTCATCAGCTCAATCTTATTAAGATCTCCACCCATCTTCTTTACGCCTCTCCCGTGATCTACAATCTCTTTGTTCTTCTCTGTGTTCTATCCTTTACTAATAAAACAAATATTATTATGCTGAAACCCCCAATTCTCATTCTAAACCCCACATTCTACACACTTCTTATTGAACAAATGATAATCTTACCACATGTTATAATGGTTAACCCACACATCACCCATAATCATATTAAAAACAAAAAGGCAAAAATACCAAGTTTTACTAAGGCAAAACAAGCCCTTTTTGTAACCTTGGTAATATATTGGAATTGTCATGTTTTTCATTTTTGAGAATTTCATTAACATTATTGGGCGTAATATCCAATAAACCCCAAATCTTGAAATATTTAGAATCAAATCCTCTATTGTCAAAATATCTGCCAACATATTCCCCTCCCTATAGGTATGCTGATTTTTTTTTTCAAAACTTTTACTAATATGTAAAATTTCACTAATAATATGATCAATAGACCAAACCACCATTGTGTGTAATTTGATTTTTAAAAAGGTATAATTTGGTTCTTAAAACTTGTTAATGTGTAAATGTCCATAATGGGTATAAAAAATGGTGATTACTTTGTCAATAAATTCTATGGTTTGATAATAAAGTTTGAAAACTCTTCTACGAGGGCTACAAGGCCTAAAGTGGACATAAATAAGGAATTAGGTATTTAGGTTGAAACTCAAAGTCAAAAAAATTTGGAATATATGTGTTAATATTAAATATATTCCTAAGGGTCTTGAGGAACTTAAAAAATTTAGTAAGGTCAAAAAGTTGCATTTGAAGGCCTATAGGGAAATCTAGCTAAGTAAACTTTGAAAGCATTATTTATACTTTTGATGACTCTATGGGAAAATTAAATTATAAAATGGATATTTAACACTTTCAATACCCATATATATCTCTAAATAATATAAATTTTATTTGCAATTTGTGTTTTTGTGGTAAAAAGATAAGATTTCTAAATATGTTCAAGACTAGAAATTAAAGAAGGTAAAAAAAGAGTAACATTTTAGATTCAATTAAAATGTTTAAATGGATGATATTTTTATTTAAGTATGTTTTAATATGAATAATACATTATATTATATTTAATTTGATTACAAGATCCTGATTAATGACTCAAAGGCATAAGAGTAGTTATCATCAACACATTGCATGTGTGTGAGATGAGTCATCAAGATTCATTAAATATGAGGGAAAAAAATGTTGATATATGAAAAATTTCAACTAATAAAAATAACACTCAAATTTATGTCCTCACACATAGACAACTCCAATAGTTCCATTCTTACATCAAAGTAATGAACTTAAGAAATCTCATGAGACTAGATGCATAGATAACTTGGTATAAATTTATAAGTTAAGAATCATTTTACTAGTTTAAGGATATTATGACCTCAAATAGTAGAATAATTATTTCTCATTAATATTTTTTCTCTTTTATTTCTTTAGAAATGCTTTTGGCACTCCCTTATTATACTAGATTTATGTAATATGTTCTTTAGTCCCATTGGCCATTTTTGGCCTTCTATGGAAATTAACATCTAAATTAAATTAAATTTAATCATGATGACATGAGGGTGGAATGTGTATTCCATATTTTCAAATTAATTCCATTCCTTCATTTGTGTCATCCTTTGTCTTTCCGAGGGTATGAGGTTATAAAGGCATATGGAAAGGGTCTTGTGACCTCACTAGCCATATGTCATTCTTGCTTTTTATTTTCTCTACTCACATTTTTATCTACAGATCCAACAATCCCTTCACACCTTTCCCAAATTCCATTATTGATGGTACCCTACATAATATAGTAGCAAAAATCATTAGGGGGAAATCATTTTTTGAAAGTACAGGCATTTAAAAAAAAAGGTGATTAATTAAGAAAAAATAGAAAAACTTAAATCACCAAAAAATGTTGAAAAGGGAGGAAACACTATTTTTTTAATATTTAAAAGCATTTCCATTGCATAGAGATATATATTAGGTATTTTAATTTCATAGAGAATAGATACAAATTATAAGTGGAATATAATTGAGATTATATGCCATTAATATCCAACTATTCAATTTCATTAATTTTCATATTATTCAATTTCATTAATTTTCAAGTTGTTCAATCTCATTACATTAGATGATGATGAGACAACTGAATTTGATGGGAATAACTATTTGTTTCTATAAGTTTCCACACTATTCAATCCCATTACATTTGCATTTCAAAATGCATACTATTGTCATTCACAAAAGACCAAAAATGGGGAAGGAGCCATTGATAATGATGTAGACTAGGGATCATGTTTATATGTTGAAACTATGGGTTCATATCCTCTCTTAATTTGAGATAAGACCTTAGTGTCATACCTAAATTTTACCAGCAAGTCATTCGAAGTCAATTTTTTTACAGAAAGGTTCATCATAATTTTTGAACCATTTGGATTATGGGTCAATCTTGTCAAGGTCAATCCATTGATCTATAGTTTAATGTTTAATAAAATTCACAACAAAGATTTAATATTTAAAACCATATATTGTAATTATAATCTACAACACCTTATTTATATTATGTAAATTACACAATTATACCCCTTCAAATACCATACGACCCTCTAAAATTTTATTTGTATTAATTTTGATCCAATGAAAAGTTCTAAATATATAATTTTGAATGAACAAAATTCTTATAAAAAGAAAAAATACATGAAAAATAACTTCATTAGATACAAAAATTCAAACCTTACCACATACAATTAAACCCAATATATCCCAAATCCACTTACCTAAACACAAAATTCATAAATAGAAACTTGGGTAATCAATACCAAGGAGTCCTTATAAATCATTCTAAATAAATTTAAATTATTTAAGCATCTTTATTTTTTTTAATTTGATAACTCTATCTCTACTTTAGGAAAGGTAACTATAAAATTAATTAAAGCTCTAAAAAGTATGTATTAAAAACATACTTTAAACAAGGGCCATGTAGCAGCTAGTCATTGTCTTTGTATTGAAAATTATTTATGGTTGAATTTACATATATATTTACAATGTAAAATCAACACAACAATGAATAATACACATGGATTAAGTATGATTAGTTAGAGCCAAAATATTATTCAGTATGGTGAAATTTACACTAGTTCTACTTTTGTAAGGACTAACAAGATTTTTGTAAGCTTTTGTAGTTTGTTAACTTGTTAAAAACTAAATTCGAATGTAACTTGCATCTAATTTAAAGCTAAAATGGGACAACATTAACTTCAAATATGGTGGATGAAATTAAATATGTATTGGACTATACATAAAAATAATAACTGTATCTAAAAATGATTATAACAATCATTATATCTTATAAAAAAAAGGCTAAAACAAAAAAAAATACTTAAGTGATTCCTATAGTGCCCTATTTAGGCAGGAACTAAAAATATTGTTAAATTAATTAACTAGATTACTATTAATTTTCATATTTATTAGTTTTTTTCTAAAAATAAATAAATAAAAAATATATGTAAAATTATCACATATAATTTATTAAATTTAGATATCAAATATTAAATTCCTCCTACAAACTAATGTATCCATCCAATTCAAATATAAAATTATTTATTATTTAAAGGAATAAATATTTGTACATAATTGTTTAGATAGTTACAACTTGTTAAATTTATTTATTAACTCGTTAACTTGAGGTGAAATGGTTGGAAAAGTCAAATAAATAGTGAAAGCATGTTGAAATGGCATATGAGTTAAAATTATTTATTTTAAATTAGTTCGAATAAGTAATACATTGGGTTGAAATAGCATGCACATTACATAAAAGATTTTGTACCTTATGTTATATGGTAAATAAATGTAATATAATGATATTTATAAGAATATATTATGATAAATCTGACAAGATATTTGGGAATGTGTGTTGTGAAAAATATATATATTTTTAGTGGTACAATATAATATGTAAATTAATTGGTGGTATAGCATTATATTAAAAGTATAGTAAATCCTTTGCTTAGTTGTATAGGCTTTAATAAATGAGTAGATAATATGTTCTCCTTGACTTTGCTCAAGAGGAATAAGGGAAAAAATCAATGCAAAAAATAGTATTTAAGAAATATATATTTGGAAATTTATGTAAAAATATAGTATGTGAAATATTAAATTGACAATATGTTTTTGGTGAAATATTAAATCGTTACTTTCATGAGAAAATAAATATTCTTATATTTATCACTTTTGAAATGAGTTTTTAATTATGACATTGATATAAATGGGATGTTCCATGAGAGCATGTAGAGAAATATTCTTTAATATTTAGGTGCTAAATTTTAGAATTGTTAAAGTATTATGTCTTGTCAAAGGTTTTCATTGGTTTATAGTAGGAAAACTATTTGTTCAAATAATTTCCATAGCACCATACTGGTAGGGATGTTAAATGTGGATACATGTATTTTATCCATGTCCCACCATCAATAATCCAACACAACTTTATGTAAATAAATTATTAATTCTTATGCCTCCTCAAATTTGGTGAAAACTTAGGCCAATAGTTGTTTCAAATTTTTATATTATTTTTATCACTATAACATGTTTGTCTCGACATGAAAAAATTCACGTGATTCTAATATAGAGGAAATGACGGGGATGAATATGAAATTTCATTTTCATACACTTTTTTTTAAGTCATGATTTTAGGGAGTGATAAATCACGTTTTATAAAAAACCTCACAATTTTGATGATTTTTTTAGTGGGTTAACTATTTGACCATTTAAAGTGATTTACATGATTCAATAAATAGATTTGAGTGATGGTTCATGATTTCATTATCCATGTTACATACAATTTTTAAGCCATCCTATCTAATCTCATAATTATTAAAACTGTAACTAATTTTACTACCGTCTACTCAAATTTGCCAAAAGCCCTTTTCAAATATTATGTAGTGTAAATTTTTTAATTCTTCTATGCCCTGTAACTTGATGTTTTATTATGCTAAGTAGTTTTATTCATCATCAATGTGGTGTAGTTTTATTTTCACTTATGTATTGTTAATATATAAAATAGTCAATGTTATAGTGTAACAAGAGTGTCATGTGCCAAGTCCCTGATGGGGTTAAAATAGAATTTTAATATATTCTAAGCATTTTGTAAAAAAATTGACTTTATTAAATATATTTATCATGAAGAGAGTATGTGTATCTATAAAAATTAATTGAAAGATATTTATTATAAGCATGTGCATTTGGAATATTTAGGGATGATTTGAAAGCATCATGCATTTACATATAAACTATATGTAAAGCTTTCATGTCATAATCATGTACCTGTTCCAATTTTATATTTTTTCATAAATTAAAAAAAAAATGATTTTATTTTACAGTCAAAAAACAAATGAAATAATAAACCATCAAATTTAACACAAGGTGTGGTGTAATATGTACCAAAATTATTGATTATATTCTATATTTAAAAATTCCACAATTCTCTCACAATCCTCTTCTGATAAGATTACCTAGTTGACCACTTCATAATCTAACTATTGTTTAAGTGACCAAGTCACTCCTCATCTCAATGTCCATGTCATACATGACCCATGAAGTGGCCAAATCCATTTCAAATTCACTCTCCATCATTCAAATGTACCTTGAAGAGGGCTGTAAAAAATGAAACAATTCAAATCCATAATGATAATCATTTATCTCACTCACCCCTGGTATCAACTCCTACAACCAATATATTTTTACTAAAGGATACATCATCTAAATACCTCAAATATGAGGAATTATTTGTGATTTTATTTAACTTATCTTCCCTATTTTTCATTGAAAGAATGACCCTTCTCATTTGACCTCTATATTTGAAAAGAACACCATAACATTCTCTAACAAGATCAGATTTGAAAACACGCTATGTATTTTTCTAAGTTCTGTAGAACTATTGTACATATGTTGAATCCTATTATCTTACCAAAACTATGATAAATATGCCAAGCCATAATTTTCTTGAGACTAGTAATTACCTAAATCTGTTAATGTATCAACATAACCAGTAAGGTATCAAAGAAACTATGGACAAACTGTCATGCAATGGGTTCTATTTTATCATCTTTAAAACTACTCCCAAATTCATTCTTTGTTTTCTTCATTATTTAAATAAAATCAGGTGTTGTATTTCCATTAAGCTACCAAGAGATTATATTTTTTGGGCATCTCTTAATATTAAAAACATTTTTAAACATAAAAGACTCTAAACTATCATGTGTTTCTATGCGATTATAATAGTACCAACCACATTAGCCTCATAATATGTGGATGATAGAGATAAGATTACACAAACATCATTAGCTCTTATAGTGGATCATCAATATATACCTTTGAAAGCTTATTATCTTTCCAAAATCTAGCATTGGATTTCAAAGTGTGATCTCCATTGTCTATTATTCTATATAGATAGATTGTTAGATTCTTGAGATGGACCTATCTTGTTTGCTTCGATGAATCCCTCATAGTGGGTACATTAGAGTCATCCTCCTATAAGAGATCAATTGTGTCTTTAGAATCTAGAAGTTGTAATAGTTTTATAAATAATAAATTCAAATACAAGCCTAAAAAATATAAGGTGCAGTTGAAAAAATAAGGGAAAATGGAAAAATAATTTGGCATGTCTCAGATTGAGTTAAATAATCATTCCCTCTATGAACAGATGAAGTTTTTAAAATGTCCTAGTAAATGAATTTTCAAAATTATGGCCCACATCACACTTTATTATCTAAAAAAACAACATTCTTATCTTTCAAAACCTAAAAATATAATATGCATGTGTTAACACTAATAATATGTATATGAAATAATAAGTGTCCATAAAAAAAAAAAAATTAAGTTTCCATTAGTCTCCTTGAAAACATATAAAATACATTAATAGAAACTCTAAAGAGACAATATAAGCTCCAAATAAAATGTAATTTTAAGTCTTACATTTAAATTGCTTTCTTCCACTTTAATAAATGAACTTAAATTTTATCTGTAGAACACAACAAAATTTAACTTACATTTATAAAGTCTTACCTTGGCTTCAATAAAGGATACAACATACTGGATTTTGAAGTGATTCCATTATTCTTCATAAAAATCACTAAATTACTAAAGGTTGATATTTTAGACTCCTACTTACTACAACTTCAAAATAACCAAGAATTTACATTACATGGACTTTACAGAGACGATTTATTGTGGAGATAACAAAGAGCTTCTAGTTTATTAAAAAGAAGCCTTGATATTTCTCTTGTAATCCATTAAAAATCATTATTTTTTTTGAGAGGATTGCCCAAACCTTGTGATAATGAAAATTAACAACTAAGAGATAGAACCAGTAAATTTAAATTCATGACTTTCATATCCTCTAAGGACATGCAAGAATATTAGATTTTCAAGGGCTTCAAAATTGTAACCATAATCTTGAAAATTCCCCCACAAAAAATTATAAATAACATCCAAATGAAAATGGCTTGAATAGATTAATCATTGGCCCAAGAAATTTCTAGTCAAGCATTAGGTCGTATAAAATTCAACTTTCCACTTTTCCTCAATATCAAATTATTATGATAATGGACACTTGGAAGTCCACATCTTGGATACATTAATGGTAATGTAGTTCATAAACATAATAATGGGTTACAATAATCCATTACCTTAAGAAAATAAAAAAATTCAATTGATGAGTGTATGTATGTGAATAACTCATGCGAAATTGTGGACTCAACTTCTTGAGGTCTAACCAAGGTAACCAACATAATGGATGGGTGATGGGTGGAAATAAGGATTGGGATGATTGTTTGGTGGAATGGGATTTGAAATTATGAGTGGTAAGGTATGCTCATGATGGAACCAAAATAGTTTCTTTATGCCTTGTTTCTCATTAAGAGCGTCAAACTGAGCAAAAACAAAACTCCAAGGTCCCTCAATATCGTTGATGATTAAGAGGTGAAGCTCTTGATCAATGATAGGAATGTCAAAGTGGTACTGGTTTTTTGAATGAATCAAGTAATGTGATTGAATTTGTTAGGATAACTATGCCCTATCAATTTCTACATGAATGTGAATGATATATGACAAGACTAGACCTGATGGGAAAATAAAATGGGGATTGGAACGCTAGGTGAGGATAATATTATACTCATGACCTCAATTTTGGGTAAGGAAAATGATGGGTGGATCAAGTATCTACTCTTGCTCTTATATATCAGTGGGTTCAATTCAAATCCTACTTAGCAATGAGTGGAACTCCAGACTGGGTATGTGCCATTTCCTAATAGTTCCTGAATTTGTTGGTTTGATTTGTCAATTGGGGTAGGTTTTGACCAGTTCTGAAAAATGTTGAACTCTGGGCCATGTACATATATTTTTTGGTGTATGAGTTAAACATAAATAGTGGAAATTGAGAGGATAATAGATAGTAAAACTTCCTAATAAATGAATAATAAATACAGTGTAAAGAATAAGGTGCAGGTATAGGGTACAAAGAATAGGTTGATATAATGTCAAAAATGCCAAAAATGGGGGATAAGGGAAAATTAGAGGTGATCAATTTGAATACACCACTTAAAATCTTTTCCAACTCTGTTATTGATAGAGTAACACTTTTGGAAGAACAATTGTAATCCCTCAAACAACAAGTGATAGATATATCCTTAATTGTCATAGAAAAAAATAAAGTGATAACTGAGAAATTTATATAGATAAAAATGTTAGATACATTATTTGTAGAACTTAAATCTTCCTCTACCAAATACATCACCAAAAAAAAAATTCTGAAGAGTTAGCCCACCTTCAAATTGAATTGGTGATTAGTAAAGAAGAATAAAAATATTTTGCTATGAAACTAGAATCTTGCATCTAAAATCATGGGTTCAGGTAGTGAAGAACAAAAATAAACCACCTCTACTTGTTGAAGTAGTAATAAATGCAAAGTTTAAATAAGATAGACAAAGGAAAGCTAAATCCCTCAACTTACAAGTCAAAAGATTAACCAAAAAAGATAATGACATCCAAATAATGTCTAATTTCATACTCCATGATTTAGGACTACCTAATGTATAGCTTGATAGAGCTTGGTTCAATAAAGATGACTCCTTTATTATTCACTTTTGCATAACACAAGATAGATTGGAGGCATTGAGATCAAATAAAAAGTTATTTATCCCTACTAAAAAATATATCTTGATGAATATTTAATTGAGCTACAACAAGAAGAAGTCAAAGAAAGTAGAAAAAAGTGTTAGAAGCTTAAAATAAATAAAATTGGATATGATTCATAATGGTAGATCTTGGATAAATAATTCTCCCCTAGAATGGTGTACTAAACCTTGGCCCATCTTTGCATGATGTTAGAGTTTGGAGCCCTGATCCACAACCTCAAATATAATTACAATTTAGAATTATCATGGTTCTCTCTTTTTTTCCCTAGGTTCTTTTGAAGATGTGATTCTTAACTAATATATCATCTTTCTCATGGAAACACATGAAACTAAGGAGAAACCACTCCCCTCATATAAAAGATACTCATGGATTATGATGCATAGACCAAAGATCTAACATAGAATAAAAAACTCTGGTGGAGTATCTTGACTCTATAGAGATGGACTCCAATCCTCTATCTAGCTTGAAGGATCTAATGAATTTGTAAGATTTTTATGGATATCACTAAAAAGAAGACCTATTTTGTAAAATTTGTTCATTGTTCATTGTTAATTCCCCCTAGAATACTGGAAGTATGATTTATCTCTTGAAGATGAATCTCCCTTTGTAGACTTATAATTAGAAATTACAAAATATTTTTTTATTGGTGAAGTATTTCTTTTTAGCAACTTTAATGCCTATATTTTCTAGCTATAGTGTGTTATCCATGATCCTCATAATGACCAATTGATGATTTATGAAGTTGACCATCATGAATCAATGCTCCAATGATATTATGTAGACTCTATCATGAATTCTTATGGGTGACACCTTATCAAGCTAAGTGAATATCATGACCTTGTTATTCTAAATGGTATAAAACACTTACTAAAATCTAGAGGCTTTACATTTTTTTCTCATCCTGGTGACTTCTTCCCCACCTCTCACAAATCATGTTTTTTTCTCTTTTCATACACCATTTGGAAAATTAAACACCCCTTCTTCCCCTGGACTCTCTTGCCAATATAGTACTATTCATTTCAACCATGCATATGATGAGAGATACACTAATATTCTTAAAACCAACCTCATAATCATCAAATAATTTAGACCTAGTTGAGAGAGATAATAAGTTATCCTATGGAATTATGTTTGTTTCCCTTAATGCCTTCCCTCATTCCACTCATATTACCAGACCCACAATGCCCATAGTTGTTGCCCTCAAAATGATTTTTATGATATGGATTGAAAAAATGTTCACAAGTTAACTAAGATTATTATGACCCAAAAACCATCTAATCCAAGCTCACCCAAAAACTATAGATAATGCTTAGAAATAAAAAATGACAATACTTGTATAAAAAATGAAGAGCTATCCTGCACCAGATCTGATCCAATCCCAAGTTATTTTGGAGATCATTTTTACCAAAAACATTATATGTGCCGTTACCAACCCCCATACATGGTATAGGTATGCCACCTTTCTCTATGATGCTCATAATCAACCCCCCATCCAAGTGAATCCTAAACCACTTAATTGCCATTTCTTTACTAACAAGATGGTCCTTAAGGCCATTTTTAAATCGAGTCTAATAAAGCTCAAGGTGTGGAAAATTTAAAGGATGAATTCCTCCAACATATACCAACTATTTTTGTTGTCCATATCTCTAATATTTTTAATTTTATTATTCATCATGGTCTTCCTCTAACTTAGACATCCCATGTTATTCATCCCATCTTCAAATTTGGAGATTGTGTTCAACCAGGGAACTATTATACCATTATGATTGGGCATACTTTGGATAAGATTTATTTTATAGCATTATATGACTATATATCCAAGTGGGAAAAGATAAAACAAATTTAGGCAAAAGGTCAGATAGGATTTAGGAAAAATCACCAAACAATTGATCACATATTCACTCTTTTTGCCATCATTGAGGAAGCAAAGGCTAACAAATAGAAAATATATTGTTGTTTTATAGACTTACCTAAGGCATTTGATATAATACAAGGCATCTTTTGATTTAAAGGCTTAAATACTTGGGTTTTTTTATTTAGTAATTACCTTGGTAATGAATATATATATATAATATAGTTTTTTGGCATATTTATACTAAAATGGGTACTACATATAACATCCATAGTACCGTAGGTGTGAAACAAGGTTTTCCATTCTTATCTTCTATTTTTGGGCTATATATTAATGAATTAGATGACACTATCTCCATAAATTTGGATGTAACAAATGGCCATAGCCTCTTTAAGATTGACATTGCTATTTTTTTATTTACAAATGACATTGTTTTACTTTCACACTCAATTATAGGTCTTCAAAATCAATGTCATACATTAAGATATTTTTTTGATAAGAATGGTCTTTAAGTAAATATTGATAAGATAAAAGTCATGGCATTCAATGAACCAATAAAATAACATATACAATCAATTTAATGTACAAAGTAAAATAGGTTAAGGTGGTGCACTTTTACACCTACCTAGGTATGGTATTATATGGGCTACCTTTTAACCTTGTGTCTACAATATAAGTAAAACCTAGAAAAAGATATACAACTTTGACATCATTTGAAAGACAATGTTTTCATCTCCAATTTTAAGATATCTAGATAAAGATTCAACTTTTCCATACATTAGTCACTCCCACACTGATGTATGGTTATAAGGTTTGGGACCCATACTTGAGAGAAAATGATTTCAAATGTCTTGAAATAGTTTTCATTTCCATGCTATCATATAACATTCTAACCAAAATAATGGTTCCTAACTCAATTATTATTACAGAGTTTGGGGTATGTCCACTCCTTATCTCCTTAATTTTCCATGTTATCACTATGTTAGATAGGCTTAGATGCATGGTAGATTCTTTCTCTTATTAGAATAGGTATCCATTCTTGGCACTTCAATAGTATATGTAACTCACCAAATAAGGATGCAAATTTTTTTGGTATGCAAGAGTTAAGGCTCTCCTCTAGATGTTGGATATTGATATAGAAAGACTATTTCCTCTTAAGTTTTTTATTAATGCTTTTCAAAACACTAAACATGAAGTCAACAAAAGTATTCATTAATATATCATTAAATATTACTTTAAAGTTACATGTTTCAATCCTAAAGAACCTTTGAAACCAAAGTTTATCCATTATTTTCAATTTTAATCATGCTTTCACGATGATAGAAATAAAATTGTTGATATATGATGAGGATATTTCCATCATATTTAAGGATCCCTTTAGATCAGTTATGCATTTTTCTCTCATCAACTCATAATGAAATTTGATCATAACCTCCCACAGGGTGAGTGTATATGCCAATTATGTTTTCTAGAACCTAAAAGTGAAGAGCATTTTGTATTCAAGTGCCCCATCTATTATGAGATTTGTGGAAGGTACCATTGTATTTTTAGATATTCCCATGGATCCTTGAGGAGATTCATTCTATATGAGGACTATAAATGTTTATCCTTATTTATCCATGAAACATTTCACTTTTGACAAAGAACACTCAAATTAATGTCCTCACACACAAACAACTCTACAAATATTTGTTCTTACATCAAAGTAATGAACTTAAGGAATCTCAAGAGACCACGTGCATAAACAACTTGGTATAGATATGTAAGGCAAGACACATTTTACATGTTTGAAGATATCAAGCCCTTAAATAGTAGAATCATCATTTCCCTTTAGTATTGTTTCTCTTTATATTTATTTAGAGATGCTTTTGGCACTCCCTTATTATACTGGATTCATGTAATATGTTGTTTAGTCCCATAAGCCTTTTTTGGCCATCTGTGGAAATTAATATCTAAATTAAATAAACATGAGGGTGGTTTGTGTATTTAATCTTTTCAAATAAATTCCCTTACTTCATTTATGTCATCCTTTGTCTTTATGGAAACACAAGGTCTTAATGGTAGATGCCAAGGGTCTTGCGACCTCACTAGCCATATGTCATTCTTGTATTTTTTTTTCTCTACTCACATTTTTATCTATGGATCCAACAACCCCTTCACACCTTTCCTTAGTGCCATTGATGATGGCACCCTGCATAATATAGTAGCAAAAATCATTGGGGAAAAATCATTTTTTCAAAATTACAAGTGTTTTAAAAAAACATGATTAATTTGAAAAAATAGAAAACCTTAAATCACTGAAAAATGTGGAAAAAGGAGGAAACACTATTTTTTTTAAAATTAAAAGCATTTTCATTACATAGAGATATAGATTAGGCAGTTTAGTTACATAGATGATAGATATATATTATGAGTGGAATATAATTGAGATTGTATGCCATTAACTTCTAACTATTCAATTTCATTAATTTTCATGTTGTTCAATTTCATTATGAGAGGAAGATAAGTGAGATTGTATGTCGTTAATTTCAAAATATTCAATTTCATTAATTTTCAAGATGTTCAATTTCATTAAATTAGATGATGATGAGCCAACTAATTTTGATGGGAATAACTATTTCTTTCTATTTATTTCCATACTATTCAATATCATTAGATTTGCATTTCAAAATGCATACTATTGTCATTCATAAAGAATCAAAAAAGGGGAGGGAGCCAATGACAATGATGTAGACTAAGAATCAAGTTTATAAGTTGAAACTATGGATCCATATCCTCTCCTACTTTGAGATAATACCTCAGTGTCGTAACCAACTTTTACCAATAAGTTGAAGTTAGTTTTGTCATAAATAGGTTCATCATATTTTTTGAACCATTTGGATTCTAGATCGATCTTGTCAAAGTCAATCTATTGATTTACAATTTAATGTTTACTTTAATGTTTAATAAAATTCACAAACAAGATTTAATATTTAAAACCATATATTTTAATTACAACTTGCAACTATGACTTCTTATTTATATTATGGAAATCACACAATTATACCCTTTCGAATACCATATGACCCTCAAAAAGTTTGTTTATATTAATTTTGATCCAAATAAAAAGTTCTAAATATATAATTTTGAATGCACAAAATCCTTAGAAAAGAAGAAAAAAATTCATGGAAAATAACCCGATTAGATACAATAATTCAAACCTTGCCATACACATTTAAAATCAATGCAGCTCAAATACACTTACCAAAACACAAAATTTATAAATAGAAACTTAGATAACCAATACCAAGGGAGTTATTTTAATCATTCTAAATAAATTTGAGTTATCAAATCATCTTTATTTTTTTAAACTTTGATAATTTTATATCTATTTTAGGAAAGGCAACTCTAAAGTTAATCAAGTCTTTAAAAAGTATGTATCTAAAACATAATTTAAATAAGTGTTGTGTAGTAGCTAGTCATTGTCTTTGTATTTATTTTTATATATGGTTGAATTTACAAAGTAAACTCAATACAACAATGAATAATACATATAAATTAATTATGATTAGTTAGAGCCAAAATATTATTTACTGGGCTAAAATTTATATTAGTTCTACTTTTGACAGAACTAACAAGATGTTTGTAAGCTTTTTTGGTTTGTTAGATTCTTAAAAACTAAATTTGAATGTAACTTACATCTAGTTTGAAACTAAAAATATGGGGCAACATTAACTTCAAATAGAGTATATGAAATTATAAATGTGTTAGACTATACATGGTAATAATAACTATATTTGAAAATTATTGAAACAATCATTATGTCTTGTCAAAAAAAGAGGTTAAAGAAAAAACTTTTTACTTAAGTGATTTCTATAGTGCCTTGACTTGACTGGGATTAAAAATATAGTTAAAGTAGTTAACTAGATTACTATTAATTTTCATATTTATTAGTTTTTTTCTAAAAATAAATAATTAAAAAATATATGTAAAATAATCACATATAATTTATTAAATTTAGATATCTAATATTAAATTCTTCCTTCAAAATAATGTATCCATCCAATGTAAATATAAAATTAATTATTATTTACAAGGAATAAATATTTATATGTAATTATGTAAATAGTTTACAACTTGATAAATTTATTTATTAACTCATTAACTTGAAGTGAAATAATTAGAAAAGTTAAATGAATAGTGAAAGCATGTTGAAATGGCATATGAGTTAAAATTATTTATTTTAAATTATTTCAAATAAGTAATGCATTAGGTTGATAGCACACACTTTACATAAGAGATTTCATACTTTATGTTATATGGTAAAGAAATGTAATATAAAGATACCTATAAGAATATATTATTATAGATTTTACAAGATATTTGGGAATGTATGTTATGAAAAATATAAATTTATTAGTGGTATAATATAATATATAAATTAATTGGTGGTATAGTATAATATTAAAAGCATAATAAATCCTTTGCTTATTTATATAGGCTTCAATAAATAAACAAATAATATGTTCTCTTTGACTTCACTCTAGAGGAATAAGGGGAAAAAATAAATACAAAAAATAGTATTTAAAAAATATATAGTTGGTAATTTATGTAAAAATATAGTATGTGAAATATTAAATTGATAATATGTTTTTGGTGAAATATTATTTTGTTATTTTCATGAGAAAATAAATGTTCTTATATTTATCAATTTTGAAATGAGTTTTTAATTATTACATTGATATAAATGGAATTTTCCATGAAAACATGTAGAGGAATATTCTTTAATATTTAGGTGCTAAATTTGAAAATTGTTAAAGTATTATATCTTGTCAAAGGTTTTCATTGGTTAGAGTAGGAAAATTATTTGTTCAATTAATTCCCTGGTAGTGATGTTGAATGTGGATACATATGTTTTATCCATTTCCCACCATCAATAATCTAACACTACTATATGTAAAAATAAAAACTAAATTATGAATTCTTATGCCTCCTTCAATTTGGTGAAAGCTTAAGCCAACATTCATTTCAACTTTTTATATTATTTTCATCATTATAACATGTCAGTCTTGAAATAAAAATTTTCCCATGACTACAATATAGAGGTAATGATGGACGAATATGAAGTTTCATTTTCATACATTTTTTTTCAAATCATGATTTTATGGAGTGATAGATCATGTTTTTCTAAAAACTCAATTTTTTGTGATTTTTTGGGTGGGTTAATTATTTGAATATTAAAATGATTTACAGGATTCAATAAATAGATTTGGGCGATGGTTCATGATTTTGTTAACCATGTTGCATAAAATTTTTAAGCCATCCTCTCTAATCTCATAATTCTTAAAACTGTAAAGAATTGTATTACCATCTACCCATTTTTTCCAAAATCCCTTTTCAAATATTATGGAGTGTAAAATTTTCAATCTTTATGTGCTCTGTAACTTGATGTTTTAATATGTTAGGTAGTTTTATTCATCATCAATGTGATGTAGTTTTATTTTCACATATTTTTTAATAAACTAGTTAATATTATATTGTAATAAGTGTGTCATGTAACAAGTTTCTTGATGGTGTTAAAATAGAATTATAATATATTCTAAGAATTTTTTTGAAAAAAATTACTTTAAATTTAAATATATTTATTATGAAGTATGTGTATCTAGAAAAACTAATTGAAAAATAATTATTATAAGTATGTGAATTTGGTACATTCAAGGATGATTTGAAATCATCATGCATTTACATATAAATTATATGTAAATATTTCATGTCACAATCGTGTACCTTATCCAATTTTATTATTTTTATAAATTATAAAAAAGCAATTTTATATAACAATAAAAAAATACAATAATAAACCATCAAATTTAACAATGTGTATAATGATTTATTGAACTAGATTAAACAGCTTGTTGAGACTTATGAGTAATTTTTTAAATCCACACAACTTTACTAAAAGTGTCTATTCATTGTGTTCTAAAGTTTCAAATACAACGCGAGCACCAATTTCCCTCCAACTTCTAACAACTCCTACAACAATTATATTTGTACTAAAGGATTCATTATCTAAATACCTAAATTATGACAAATTATTTGTGATTTTCTTCAACTTATCATCATTATTTTTCCTTGAAGTAATGCTTCTTCTCATTGGACCTATATATTTGAAAGGAACACCATCAAAATTCTCCAACAAGATCAGACTTGAAAACACACTGTGCATTTTTCTAAGTTATGGAGAACTATTGTACATATGTTGAATCCTATTATCTTGCCACAATTGTGATGAATATGCCAAGCCATAATTTTCTTGAGACTAGTAATTACTGTTGATGCTGGAAAGTGCACCCAGTGGCAGGGAATGGATTCCTGACCTCTCCCCACAACATGGAAACCCCTCTCTCACCTGTGGGATGGCGAAGCAGGAGAGGAGAGTCTCTAGGTATGGGCTAGTTCCCTCTGATGTATCTTGTTTGTTTCAGGCAATGCAAAAAATATAGATATAGATATACTGGGGGGATGAAAAGGGAAAAAAGTGCAAGAAAGCAAACAACCTATTCTAAAAGAGGTGATACACCAAAATAAAGGGTTGACCTTCCAGATCCACTCTCAGAATCAAGAAAATGCAACATACATACATTGAGACTTGGCAGAAAAGACCAGGTTGCTAGAATGACAGGGAGGTTCTAGTGAAAGATACAGGAAACAGGGACTCACCAAGATGCTGTGGAATGCATACTGTAAGTGACCTCCTCTGTTTCTGCACCCCAGATAGAACTCTTCACCTGTAAGCTACAAACTGACATTCTATAGATAGCTGGTACATTGGTATTTAAAACCTGTGAGAGCATTTAAATGGAAATGACTGAACACAAATTAAACACACAGAACATACATAGGGTATCCATCCAAGAAAGAGATAAAAACTATATTTATTGATTCAGGTGGAGAAATTGCAAAGCTATGCTCTTTACAAATTTTGGAGAAGATCCAGATAAATGACCAAGTCTGCGTATTTATATGAGAAATGGGAGCCTTAGTCTTCATTGGGAAGAGAGAAAGTACTGTCAATGATGTCATAAGTCTGCCAAGACCATGCTTGATGCCTCATTTTACATGCCAACCGCTCTCCTCATTTTGCGTGCTGGTCTACTCTAGCCGTTGGGCGGGTCTTTTCCTATGTTTTATGGGCCTTTTTTGCCATTTCCTGTTGTGGGCGACAAATTTGCCCCCTGCTGCATGTGGGTGACCCTTTTGGTGACCGCTGCATGGGCAACCCTTTCTTCTTCCCCGCCGTGGCTGGGGGTTTTCATTTCGTCGCCTGAGGGTGGCACTTTTTGTTTTCCCGCCGTGGGTGGGGGTTTTTCATTTCCCACCGTGGGTGAGGGGTTTTTCATTTCCCCCACCAGGGGGCGAGCTTTTCATTTTCCCGCCATGGGGCGGGGGTTCCATTTTCACCACCTGTGGGCGGCCATTTTATTTTTTCCACCTATGGCGGGTGCTGGGCGATCACTGCCCATGGCGAGATTCTATCGTCTGCCACCTTCGAGCAGCCTTCAGCCGTCTGCCGCCTGCTGGTGGCCTTCGGTCGTCGACCGGTCAACAAACTGGCGACTCACAGGATAAGCGTGCCTACTATGCTTAGGACCCAGTTGCCTCTGAATATCCATTGGGTGTGGAGTCGGATGGTGAATTTGAAGAGAGTTCACAACAGCCTTTGAGATCCCAGAATCAAATACACAAAATTTACCCCCAAACAAAGGGAAACACACAAAGCTAAAAAACAACTGACTGTGCAAACTGCACTTAGGAAAAATAGGGAAAATTATGTACAGTCGAACCAAAATTTAGTGGCAATGCTTCAAATGTATCCCGTTGACTGGGATACACAATTCTTCACCACCCAACCTGGAGAGCTGGAATGCATTATGCTGCTTGCACTGAGTAATCATGTAAGGACCGCTCCAGAGGGCATCAAATTTTGCATGTTTTCCAGGCTTAGCTCTATCTTCGTCCCATTTTAGGACAATGTCTCCTTCGACAATTTTTTTTGATGAAGATCTCTTGTCGAAATGTCTTTTCACCTACTGTTGGCAACTGATCATAGAGACCATGGCCCGATTCCTTACCTCCTGGAGCTCCATTAGTTCACACAATCTGACCTCCATGTTGCTTCCTTCTTCTAGCTGTAGCTGATGAGTGAGGTCCAGTGCTGGCAATTTGAGTGAGATAGGAAGCCTTGCTTCCCTTCCATACACAAGCGTATATGGGAAATTTTTGATTGATCTTTTCAGAGTGATTCGATTGGCCCATAGAGCTGTTTTCAACTTGGCATGCCAAGTTTTTTGATTTTCTTCCATGGTCCTTTTTATAATCCTGATCAGATTTTTGTTATTGGACTCAGCTAGCCCATTCCCCTGCGGGTAGTAATTTGATGAAGTGCTGAGGTATATACCATACCTTAGCACCCATTCACTAGTTTTGGTTCCCAAAAAAGCCAAGGCGTTATCTGAGATTATGTTGGCAGGGACCCCAAACCTTGTCACTAAATCCTCATAGAAATCTAGGACTGTGCTCTCATTCACTTCTTTCAAAGTAATGGCTTCCACCCACCTGGTGAAATAATCTGTAGCAGTCAGGACCCATTTGTTTTCGGCATTGGAGGGAGGATTGATCATCCCTATGAAATCCAGGCCCCACTGCATGAATGGTTTGTTCAACTTGAATGGGCTGTAGGGGCATGGCAGCCAATCACTGCTTTCCGTCAAAAAGTGCACACTTCTGGCACTTCCTTACCCAGGCATGGGTATCCTTGAAGAGAGTGGGCCAAAAATAGCTAGCTCTCATTATTTTTGCTACTGTGGTCTTAGGGGCGAAATGGCTGCCTGCTGGCCCATCGTGAAACTCAGCCAATTCCTTGTCAGCCTGTCTGGGGTCAATGCATCTCAGGAGAACCCTGGAGAGATCCTTCCTAAATAATACTCCATCAATCAAAACGTAAGGAAGGGACTAAAGTTTAAAATACCTTCTTCCGGCCCTACCAAGACCCTGTGGACATTCGCTCGTAAGAAGGAAATGCCTCATGTCCAGCGTCTAATCTCTTAAGATAGCTGGTTCTTCTATAGTGGCTACATCATGGATCAACAAGCCATCTTCACCCTTTTGTCTCAAATCTATAGCTAGCTATTCACACAAGCCCCTTCCTCTCACCAACTTGGCAATTTTGATATCTATGTCATACTCCATCACTTTGGTGATCCACCCTACTCTTTTCTCGTTTAAGTCTCGATTGGTCAGGAAATCCTTGACACCAAGATGTGGAACCATGACATGGATCTTACTGTTTGACAACATGTATCTGAATTTCTTCAGACTATGCACTACTACCAGGACTTGCTTCTCTACGTAGGTGTACCTGATTTTGAAGTCCTCTAACCCTTGGCTGAAGAAGTCGAGTGGCCGCTTGAGGTCATCACTATTTGCTTGGGTAAGCATAGCAGATATTACTTCTCCATTGCTGAAGGTATAGAGATTGAGGTCTTTGTTGAAGTCAGGGCTGATTAGAGTGGGAGCCTGGGTCAAAACCTGTTTGATAGCTTCAAAGCTGTCTTTTCTTGGCATTGTCCACATGAATTCTTCACCCTTCCTCAGCATAGAGGTTAGGGGTTTAACTATTTCAGCAAAGTTCGGAATGAACCTCTGAATGAAATTTATTCAGCCAAATAAACTCTGAAGGCCTTTCTTGTGCTTTGGTAGGGACATCTCCAGAATGGAGCGGACTCTCTCTGGGTCAATAGACAAACCTTCCTTGGACACAATGTGGCCAAGAAGTTTCCCCTCATGAACTACAAATACACATTTATTTAGATTTAGGGAGATGCCAAATTCCCTACACCTCTCAAAAATTTGCCTGAGGTGCTTCATATGTTGTCTCACCTCCTTGGAGAAAACCGTTATATCATCGAGGTACACCAGCACGTTCTTATTTATCAAACCACTGAAAGCCATGTCCATGGCTCGCTGGAAAGTAGCACCAGCATTGGATAGCCTGAAAGGCATCTTCTGGTAGGCGAACGTTCCCCATTTAGTGGTGAAGGTTGTTTTATATTGGTCACAGCCCTGCACCAAAATCTGATTATATCCTGAATAACCATCTAGGAGGGAGAAACGTTCGAAACCAGTTACCTTTTGGAGAATTTGCTCCATGTTTGGGAGGGGATAATGATCCTTTAAAAAGACTTTATTAAGGTCTCTAAAGTCGATGCACAACCTGATCTCCCCATTTTTATTTGTAACTGGAACCAGATTAGCCAACCATGAGGAATGTTTGATCGAAAATATAATGCCGAACTCAATCAACTTGACCAATTCTTTCTGCATAAGGAGCTCGATCATCAGATTAGCAGGCCTCTACTTTTGTGTGACTGGCTTTGTGCCTTCATCTAATTCAATGGTGTGCTGGGCGAGTCTTAGATCAAAGCCTTTCAAGTCGCTATAGTTCCAGGCAAAGACGTCAGCAAACTCTTGACACAGCAGAATGAAAGCTTGCCTTTCTTGAAACGTGTAGACCTTATCGAGCGCTAGCAACTTGTCCTTGAAGATTTCAACTTTTTCATAATTCTCCTCTTTGGTAGTGATGCATGCTTTGTCAACTCTTAGTTGGTCTTCTCCATTGAAAATACTTTCAAGTGTGACTAGACCCTTAAGGAGTTTATTATTTTTTAATTAAACAATCTGATTTCCATATTGCTACTGCAATTTTGCTTGATTGTGGACCGCAAACTCAGCTTCTTCCCGCAGGAAGAGAGCTATCTGCTGGTCACTTTCAAAGACCTACCAATTTGTAACATTGTCTGGAATTGAAGGCCGAACCATCACTTTTAAATGGCACGAACCACAATCCCTGCTTATCTCTTTTGAAACATCAAACTGGGCGCCAACAGCGGCCAGCCTATCAGCTTGCTTATTCTATTCTCTAGGGATCGAGGTAATGTTAAGAGCAAGGAAATCCTCCATCAAGTCCCATACTCTGTGCTTGTAAGACTTCAGCAAGGAGTTCTTGGTCAAGTTCAAGCCTCTTATTTGGTTCACAATTAGTTCACTGTCCCCTAGTATTTGCAACTTCCTGATCCCTTTCTTTCTTGCCCACTCTAGTCCATGGATCAAGGACTCATATTCTACGACACTACAGGTGCAAGAGAATTGGAAATGAAAAGCTGAAAAGTACCTTTCTTTAGAAGGGGAAACTAACATTGCCCCACCACCAGCACCCAGTTTACTTCTGGAACCGTTAAAGTACAGCTGCCATAGGCCAAGGTCTTCTTTGTTTTCCTTCATTATATTGGGCATGACGGCATTTTCTTCATGCAAGCAATAGATGCCAAGGTCTGCCTCCTCAATAAACTTATAAGGATCGTGCTCGAAGTTATCACTTCCCCACTCATCCAAGAGTAGATTTGCAACTCCTTCAAGAGTAGAAGATGAAGATTTGTCTGTCTGAGACTCTTTCAGATCGATGATAGTGTAACTGACATTTGCTACCTTGGGTGAATAGGGCTCTAGGTAGTCCTTGTAGAGTGGCTCAGATTTGATTTTCACCTTGGTCCCGTACTTGGTTCTGAAAACTAGGTATGACCAATTCACTGCTAGATAGCCCCCTATCTTGGATGTAAAGTCCTTTGACAAACATATTGCAAAATATGGAGGAACATCCGCTACCACTATATCATGAGGGATTGAGAAAGTTGGGCAGGCATGTAGTGTTAGACTCAATCCTTTCAAGATCCTGACTGTCTTTGCAGGTGTCCCATCTAGTTGCAAGACTCCCTTGTTCATGGCTTCATACTTTAACCCCATCTTATTAGCAATACACTTGGGCATTACTGAAGTGCTAGCCCCGCTATCAATTATGCAATTATGTACTAAGAAATCCCCCATGATCAAAGATACATAAAAGGGGGAGTCCTTTCTTCTTTCTTTACCTGACTTGAAGCAAAAGGCTTCCCATTCATCATTAGGATGTTATTAGTGTCTGTTGGGATGGCCTGGCGATCTAGCTCATGCAATTCTTTCTTCAATACCTCCTTTTGTCCTGGAAGAGACAATGAATCCCATAGAGAAATGCTCACATGCAATTTCTTCATTTGATCAATTATATTAACTTGGGGGCTGATTCCCTTCGTACTTTCCTTTGGGCTGATCCCAGCTGGAGCTATAGACTGGGGAGCTAGAGGTGCAAACGGTTGTCTGGAAATTGGGGCCCTTTGAAATGGGTGTGATGGAGGATTTGTTACTACCTGAGGGGAAGCATGCGCTTCTCCAACTGCTCTTCTTTTAAATCTCATGTTGGCTACAACTCAATCAGCCTGATTGTCTGCAGTGCCCCTATGATTAATTGCACAAAGCTCACCCTCTTTTTGATTTATCAGGGTAGAATCCGGCTGAGTTTGATTATTACTCGTGCTGGGCTGAGCTAGAAACTCAAAAAATTGGGAAAAATCAGCAGCCTGATTTTTTGAATTTTGAAAAAAAATCATCATATCATTCATGTGGACAGCGTGCTCTTGACCTTGTCCCATGGTTGAACAACCTGGCTACTCCTGCACTAGATTGTTCTGAGTAGGCACCATGGCTTTAGATGACAAAGAGGGGCCTGAGTTATAATTTTGATAAGGCCTGGTTGTAGTGAGCTGCCCTTGACCTTGGTTATAATTTTGAAAGGGGGGTCTAGGGGCATGGTCATAATTCTGATAACCTTGGTTTGGCTTGTTGCTTTGAGCTTGTTGTCTTTTAATAGCAACAAATTCATTTGACATGCTTTGCAACAGGCCCTTAACTTCATTTAATTCATTGGATGGAACAACAACTGGCTTCTCAATGACAGGTAGGGGAGCAATTGTGGGAGTGACAGCGTGAATTAGGGGCAGCGGTTCTGGGAAAAGTGGCATATGAGGCCTAGGGGCGATTTTTCCAGCTTGAATCAAGCAATTTTCAGCCGCAATGGCAATGTCATATGCAGCCAGCAGTATATGTCCTCCCATAGATTGGATCATCTTAGCAATGTCACTATTTAATGCTTTTAAATAGTACAAGAAAGCGTAGCTAGGAGTCAGCCTTACCAGGATGGGAATTCTATCCCAAGTCTTTTGAAAATGTGTATTGAAGTCTTGCATGTACTCGTGCGGAGCTCTTTTTATAGTCGTCAGCTGCTCAGCAAGAGAGAGGCCATCACTTTTCTCCCCAAAATGACCAGTTAAATGAGTACCCAATTCGTTCCAGGAATGTATGGAATTCATAGGCAAGGTGCCATACCAATCGAGAGCTTTCCCTTTCAGAGACAAGGCTAACAGTCTGATGGCAATATTTTCTTCTGTTATATTGTGAATATTGCAAAAGTTGGCAATATTCTTGATATGCTCAATAACTGTAATAGGTCCCACTCCATCAAAAGAAGGCACATTTTTTAGAGTTGTTCCTGGAATCGGATCATAGTGTGGGAGGTTTAAAGGGCTCTCGCCATGAAAAGCTGCAAAAGGCAATGCCATGGCTAGAACAGGTTGTATTTGTGGCTGAGCTAGGTTGGTGTTCCTAGCAACAAGTCTAGGAGGATTTACTAGTGGATAAGGGCGAGTTCTTTCAAACTTGAGCCTTTTAATAGAGTTTAAAGGCAGCTCAATGAAAACAAAAGGGACCCCTCTTGAAGCTGACCTTGTGGTAACTTTTGGCATAGAAGTTTAAGTGACTGGTCTTATAATAAAAAACTGAGCTCTTACTAGTGGAGTCGCCAGATGCTGGAAATATTTGAAATGGTTGTAGCAGGACCAACATCAATCTTGAAATACTATTGTGTTAGAAACTGATAAAAACTTGTGGTCCCACCAGGTGTACCAAAACTGTTGACGCTAGAAAGTGCACCCAGTGGCAGGAGAACAGATTCCTGCCCTCTCCCCGCAACATGGAAACCCCTCTCTCGCCTGTGGGATGGCGAAGTAGGAGAGGAGAGTCTCTAGGTATGGGCTAGTTCCCTATGATGTATCTTGTTTGTTTCAGGCAGTGCAAAAAATATAGATATAGATATACTGGGGGGGATGAAAAGGGGAAAAAGTGCAAGAAAGCAAATAGCTTATTCTAAAAGAGGTGATACACCAAAATAAAGGGTTGACCTTCCAGATCCACTCTCAGAATCAAGAAAATGCAACATACATACACTGAGACTTGGCAGAAAAGACCAGGTTGCTGGAATGACAGGGAGGTTCTATTGAAAGATACAGGAAACATGGACTCACTAAGATGCTATGGAATGCATACTGTAAGTGACCTCCTCTGTTTCTGCACCCCAGATAGAACTCTTCACCTGTAAGCTGCAAACTGACATTCTATAGATAGCTGGTACATTGGTATTTAAAACCTGTGAGAACATTTAAATGGAAATGAATGAACACAAATTAAACACACAAAACATACATAGGGTATCCATCCAAGAAAGAGGTAAAAATTGTATTTATTGATTCAGGTGGAGAAATTGCAGAGCTGTGCTCTTTACAAATTTTGGAGAAGATCTAGATAAATGACCAAGTTTGCGTATTTATATGAGAAATGGGAGCCTTAGTCTTCATTAGGAAGAGAGAAAGTACTGTCGATGATGTCATAAGTCTACCAAGACCATGCTTGATGCCTCATTTTGTGTGCTAACCGCTCTCCTCATTTTGTGTGCCAATCTACTCTAGCCGTTGGGTGGGTCTTTTCATGTGTTTTGCAAGCCTTTTTTGCCGCTGCCTATTGTGGGTGGCAAATTTGCCCCCTAATGCATGTGGGCGGCCCTTTTGGTGTCCGCTGCACCGGTGACCCTTTCTTCTTCCCCGCCGTGGGCAGGGGTTTTCATTTCGCCGCCTGAGGGCGGCACTTTTTGTTTTCCCACCGTGGGCGGGGGTTTTTCATTTCCCACCGTGGGCAGGGGTTTTTCATTTCCCCCGCCAGGGGGCGGGCTTTTCATTTTCCCCACCGTGGGGTGGGGGTTCCATTTTCGCCACCTGCGAGCGGCCGTTTTATTTTTGCCACCTGTGGCAAGTGTTGGGTGATCACCACCCGTGGCGGGCTTCTGCCCTCCGCCGCCCTCGGGCGGCCTTTGGCCGTCTGCCGCCTGTTGGTGGCCTTCGGCCATCGGCTGGTCAACAATTACTTTAATTATTAGCATAACCAACAAGGTATCAAAGAAAGTATGGGCAAACTGTCATGCAATAGGTTTTATTTTATCATCTTTGAAACTACTCCCAAATTCAATATTTACTATCTTCATTATCTAAACAAAATTAGGCATTGTATTTCCATTAATCCATACAGAGATTCTATTTTTTGGTCATATATTAATCTTTAAAACAAAAATATACATAAAAGAATCACAGCTATCATTTATTGCTATGAGACTATAATAGTACCAACCATATTAAGCTTAGAATATGTGGATGGTAGAGATAATATTATAAAACCATCATTATCTCTTATAATGGAAGATCAACATATAATTTTGAAAGCTTACTAGATTTATAAAATCTAGCACTAGAATCCAAAGTGTGATCTCTACTAAATATTAGTCTATATAGATAGACTGCTAGAGTCTTGAGATGGACTTGTCTTGTTATGTTTGATAAATCCTTCATAGTGGGTGCATTAGATCCATCCTTTCATAGATCAACTATGGCTATAAAATATAAAAGGGGTAATATTTTTCCAAACAACTTCTTCAAATACAAACCTAGAAAAAAGTTAGGTGTAGTTGAAAAAATAAGGGAAAATGGAAAAATAATTTGACTGCTCTCAAAATGGGCTAAATAACCATTGCCTCTATGAAATTATGAAATTTGGTAAATCTCTTGATAAATGAACTTTTGAAAATTTGACCCATATCATACTCTATTATATATACAAACAATATTCATATCTTGCAAACCCTACAAATAGTAAATGAAAATAAAGTTGAATTTAGTTGAGGGTAGGTGGTTGAAAATAACTTCTTGTTATTTTCTACCATAGTGACCATTGATGGTTGGTGTAACCATCGGTGGTTGAGGTGACCATCGATGGTTGGGGCAACCATCGGATGCATGCATTAATAACAATAATATGCATATGAAATAAATATGTGTCTATGTAATAAAAACATTAAGTTTCCATCAGTCTCCTTGAAAAAATATAAAATAAATTAATATAAAATGCAAAGAGATAAGATAAGCTCCAAATAAAATGTAATTTTAAGCCTTACATTTAAATTGTTTTCTTCCACTTCAATAAAAGAACATAGATTTTGTATGGTGAACACAATAACATTTAAATTGCATTAAGAAATCCTTCTCTTGGTTTCAATAAAGGCTACAACATACTAGATGTTGAAGTGATGCCATTATTTTGCATAAGCATCACTAAACTACTAAATGCTAGTATTCTAGACTGCTGCTTGTTATAACTTATAAATAACTAAGAATTTACATTACATGGGCTCTATAGAGAATATTTTTTATGGAGAGAGAAAAGAGGTTTGATTTTATTAAAAATAAACCTTCACATTTCTCTTTTAATCCCTTAAAAATCATAATTTTTTTGAGAGGATTACCCAAACCTTATGATAATGAAAATAAAAAACTAAGAGATGGAACTAGTAAATTGAAATTCATGACTATCATAGACTCTAAGGATATGCAAGAATATTAGATTGTTATGGGTTTCAAAAATGCATCCATAATATTGTAAAATCCATTCACAAAAAATTACATATAACTTCCAATTAAAAATGGCTTGAACAAATAAATCATCGGCCTTGTCCAGTCAATAATTAGGTCATATAAAATTCAATATTCCACTTTTCCTTGATATCAAATGATTATAATAACAAAAAATTGGAAGTCCACATCTTGGATACCTTAATGGTAATGTAGTTCATAAAAATAACAATAGGCTCCCACAATCCATTACCTCAATAAAATTTAAAAAAAAATCAATTGATGAGTGTGTGTACATGAATAAGACATGCTAAACTTTACACTCGACTTCTTATGGTCTAACTGAGATAACCAACATAATGGATGGGTGATGGGTAAAACTAAGGATTTATATGATCATTTGGTAGAATGGGGATTATAATGACTAGTGGAAAGATATTCTTGTGATGGAACCAAAAAAGTTTTGCTATATCACATTGCTCATTAATAGCATCTAACTGAGCAAAAACATAACTCTGAGGTCCCTCAGTATTAGTGATGGTCAGGAGGCAAAACTCCTAATAAATGTTGGGAATATCAAAGTGGAAATGGTTTGGTTAAATGAATTATGTAATGTGTTTGACTTTGTCAGGTTGAGTATGCCCTATCAATGTCATACACAAACATGAAATAAATATGATGAGGCTAAACTCAAGGAGAATGAGTGACTAGATGAGGATGACATTGTAATAAAGACCTTAGTTTTGGGGAAGTAAAATGATGAGTGGATAAATTATATGATCCTGATCCTCTATGGATTTGAAAGGATCTATAATGAGTGGTGGAATCAGTTTCGAATAGAAAACCTCTCTCTTGATATCGATGTTAGTGCTAAGACATGGGGCTTTAACTTTGGGAAAAAGACCTAGTCTATGGAGATAAGAATGATATAAGAGAGTCATCTAAGATTCAAGATAATGTAATTTATAAGAGTAATAGATTATTTTGAGAGTAATATGTGGTAGGGCTTGTTTGTTTAGAGATGCAAGGCTTTGGAATGCTTGTGCTCATTTTGGACAAGGCTTTGATTGTTGATTTATTATTTGTTTCAAAATAATTTCACTAAAAATAAAGCTAAATACTTGTTAAAATAAAATTATTGAAGGAAAATAACAATGAATAATTGAAAATAAATGAAATAATGTTTTTTTAAAAAATTCAATGCACTTTTCAATGTATGCAATACTAGAAAGCAAAATCTACAATGCAAGTGCTAATTTCTAACTTTTTTAGGTGTACAACTAAATAAATTTTTTTATTTTAAATATTTTAGATTATACATGAATGAAACTACTATAAAATTTAATATTTTATAATATTAAAGTAAATAAAAAATCAAATCTAGATCCTATGTGGAATCACATAAAAATTACACTTAATGCTAAGTGTATTACTTGAGATCACCCATCCCTAGATTATCCCTAAAACTATCTTAGGGCCTATTTAAACACTTATCCACCCTTTGTGTGGGCCACACACATCCCTAAACATCCCTAAAGTAGTCCTAGACCCTCACTTTAGCATCATAGCCCCTAGTGCCTCAGTTTTTGCCACTTGGACACTAGTGCCATAATTTGGACAATAGTGTCCCATGGTACTAACATCCTAGTTTGGGTGTTATTGTATGATTCCTCATTTTTTACCAATGGATATATTTTCAAATGAGTAACCACTTAGGGTCATCCTAGACCTCTTTTAAGACCCTCACAAACACTAGAATAGTATCTATACATGAATTTTAGTATTTTATCTACTAGATGGAAATCAAATGAAAATTATATAAATAAATTCTTAATAAGTTTTGAAAAATCAAGGTCATCAATCCCTATTCTGCCCTACTTATGTATACAACCATCTTCAACATTCCTAAGCTCAGATCACTCAGGTTTCTAGTCTCAAAAACATTCAAAGCACTCAATATAACATTCATACTAGCTTCACTTGCACTTGCACCAGCATTTAGGTAGGGAGAACTACATTGGGCTTGATCCCTCTTCAAAGTATTGGTATGTAGGAAACTCTCATCATAATGAAGTGTTGATGATGTCCACCCTACCCCACTAACAACACACTTTCCATACTTGTACCAATTGAATTCCCTAATAACATGGAGGTTAAGGTTTTGCATATAAAATCAATCAAAATAGGTCATCTATAGAGATCTATGACTCATGTGCATAGGAACAAGCTTGGTGGACTCAAACACGTGCACCTAGAAGCTCAGAATAGTTCTACGTAGAAGACACCAGCATCAAAATAGGGACATTAGTGCCACATGGAACTACTATCCAATTAGGGCACTACAATACAAGAAGGGTTTTGACATATGGATCCTATTTTTAAAACTTAGATTATCCTTTGTGTAAGTTTACAGTCTTGAGATCTCTCATTTCAATCAATTTCTAAGTACTTGTTTAGATTATTTATTACTATTTTTAGAAAGGTCAAACTAGGTCAATTCTATTACAAATTAATGGATATATTTAATACATATTTATACCCTAATTTACTATATTTAGACCTTTATCAACCTAGGATTTACATCTACTAAGTCTTAAATAGTTAAAACACTAAGCAACAATCCTACTCAATATCTATTATTTTATATATACATGCATAAATCTAGTTTTTGGTGTTTCCAAATGAATGTAAACTAAGTTTGAATGACTTGTATCAAATTAAAGTGAATATATAATTTATGATTTTATTATTTAATGAGATAAAAATAACATTTTAAATTTATTTAAATAATAAAAAATCAATATCAAGATAATTACTTTTGCTCTCCTAGGTTTGGCTAGAGTTTTCTACTTGTTAGTGTGTTTGTTTGCGAACAAGAGTTTGTTTTGAACTAAAAATTGATTTTTTTGGATATAAAATAGTTTTGTTTTTTTTTATAATATATAATTATATTTTTAATGAAAATCTATATGATTTTAAAGAATCTATGGTATGGCTACAAACATTAAGGAAACTAGCTAATTTTTTTGGTGCAAAGATGGGAAGAGAGAAGAATTATTTTTCCCATCTATTTACCCTTTAAAAATAAAGATATAATAAATTAAAATAAAGGAAACTAAACTAATCTAATATACTAAACAAATAAATAAAATTAAAACTAGAAACACCCAACCTGATGAAGATGTAGACCAACTATAAGTAAGAGATGTATTTATGATATGGTCCTCAACATGCTAATTCCTCCACTCAAAAAAATTATTATAGGAACTCTATGAATAAGGAGAAAAATAAAATAACATTAAAAAATTAAGAAGATGAGAAGAACACAAATCCAAACAAAAGAGTAACTAACTATGACTGGCTAATGCACTAACTACAAAGATTTGATTATGAATTCAATGACTTTACTTGTTTGAAACTCTATAGTCTAACATGAAAATGATCAAAAGTAAAGATAAAAATAAATGGTAATTAGGTTGTGTCTATAGTAAAGATTCAAAACTTAAATCTCCAAAGCAAATATTTAGATCTAAAATTAAGATACTTGTATAAGAAGCATGAAGCCTACAAGGGGTTGCTTAATTGTTAGTTAACTAAAAGTTGAACTTAGGAAGTATGGGGAGTGATAAAAACAAGAGAAGGAGTGAATTTGGTAGTCATGAGGTGGATTAAAGGTATAAAATAAAGGAGAAATGAATAAAAACATGGAAACACATGAAAAAATTAAGTTTAAGAAGCTAGACTAACACATAGATAAGTGGTAATAGAACCACCCCTATTTGTAGGGGATGGTTATGAAATAGTAGGTCTACGTGATAGAACCACCATATAAGATGAAAAAACTACCCTATAGTAATATGAAATCACCTTATCAATGATATTTTTATCATGGTAATTTATGAAATTATTACGATGATCATATCACCCTAAAGGTAATTTCATAATGGACTACAATAGTTTTGTTACTTGGAGGAGATATTTTGTCCTCTATGGAGGGTTTTTAAAACAAAATGAAAGATGGTGCAAAATTAAAGAAAAGGGGGATTAGAGAGGCTCAATAGAGGTAGAGAGAGAAAAGAATAAAATTTTAGAGAGAATATATATTGAGTGTTACTACATCATCATTGGACATCATACTAGAAATATCACATCGTGCAGATTTTAAATGCATACATATTTCCCCCTCAAGATGATGTATTCTCATGAATTAACAAGGATGTGTTCCCAAAATGTGGTGTGTAAAATGGAAATATCTAGGGTTATAAATACTTACCTTAATTACCTTGGTGGAGTAATGAAGCTAACTGAGACTCTATATAACCTACAAATAAAAGATGGGAATCAAGTATAATTTAAAAAAATATATATATAATATATCATGTAATAAAAACATGGACAAGAGTACTTATTATTTATGTGAGGAAGATCATACTACTTGAATCATCATGTCAAGGGATTGACCCAGTTCCAAGTCATCACATACATAAAAAATTGTGCAGACATGCTACATAAGATAGAAAGCCATTAAATCATTGGTTTTATAAAAAAAATAGCATCGATATGACTTGTTAAACATGAAAATGTCTACTAATGAGAGAATTTACCAGAAATAGGTTTTTTAAAAATCAAAGTGGCTAGTTTATGTGCCTATATATTAAAAAATTTATTAAAAATAGACTCATTTGAGCAAATTGACTCTATGAGATTTTGGGCTCTAGATTGATGATGATGATTTTGAGTGAGAAAGCAATAAAAAGAATGAGCACATAATAGGGATGGTGAATATACCAATGACAAGTGGACTGGGGAAGGGATAGATAGGTTTTATTGATTTTTTATCTTTTACCCCAGTTTTGCAAATTTGACTAAAACTCACTACAAATTTGGTCAAATCTAAAAATTTTAGTGTAAAAATGTTTGTGGGAAGGTATAAAATAGGAAATTATCAATGTTTTAGTGTTTTAGATAATTTTTTGGTTAATTTTAGGGGTGGGGGGGTTGGCTTTGGAAATGGATGACATATGCAACCACCATGTTGAGATGAAATCACTAATCTACATAGACTAACTGTTACATAACTACCATGATGGTGTTGAAACTATTAATTTCTATAGTCATGATAGTGATGCAACCACTGCTTAACAATAGCTATGTAACCACCTATGGTGATTGATAATTGTCACCTATAAAATGAGGTATTTTTGTTAAATGGAAAGGGAAAACCACCTTAAGCTTGTTTAAAGCCCATAAAAAGGGAAAAAGGGATAACTCATGGTCTCTTCTTATTGAAGGGTCATATATTTTTTGGAGTAGATTTTGGGAGGAGTGGCTCCCTTGTGGCATGGCATAACTGATAGTAAACAAGTAGGAGATTATCTATCAAGCTAAGATTCCTTGAGTCAAACAAGTGGGGATTATTCTCACCTCAAGTAGGCTATTATGTGACTTCATCACTCACAAGGATCCTAACCAAAACACATTTATGTTCCCCCAATTTCTAGGAGATTAGACTATCACTCTCATTAATGTGTACAATATTACATGTCCACCTATGAGAATTTGGTTGGTGGATTTATGATAAGACATGAGTAGGGCTGAGGTAGTGGGATGGGCCAAAAAGTTTGGTAATGTTGGTGCACCTGATGTGGGTGCAAAGTGAAAAGTGAGGATTTCCAAGATTGAGGGATCAATGATCTCCAATCTATAAAAATTGATTTTTAGTATCCTTGCATCCCAGCTAGTGGGGGATAATGGTATTGACAATACATTTTATAGTTGGTCCTTGATCATCTACTAGATCAAGGATATGGGACATTGATTTTCCTAGGTCTAAAAGATATTAGCCTATACATATAGAGACTTTTATTTCATGTATAGATTATGAGATCTTTTTATTAGTCACCTTGTGTTCCTCATGAGTTGGGTATATAGGTGAATGATCCCATACCAGATGCGAGTGGCTATTGGGGATACAAGGGCCATTAGGACCTTAATATGGATAGATGTGGCATTGTTATGAGATTTACCATGATAAGTCAAGACCTTGATAGTGGTAGACTTGATAGCCATACCCTACTAGGGTATGGTTAGATAGTGGAATGGGGAGGTTGTCTACATCATGGTGATATCATGACCACCTAGGTATGATATAAACTACTATAATTTTAGGTACACCTAGTGGAGAGGGTGTCTAAAATGTTTGGTATGCCTTGAATAAGTAACCTTCCCATACTAGTAGTGGTGTACAGAGGTGTGTGAGAGGTATGTGTAGGAATATTGGGGTGGATAAAATGGCACCTTATTATATGATGGGTGACCATCACTAAATTTATTCTTATAGGAGTTGCATAGGGATGACAAGTTCTGATTGGATAACATTAGGCAACTCCCCCACTGCCACAACTACAATAGGATCCTATTGATTAATATCCTACACAGTATCAATAGGTAGGTGGAGATGGTGAGGGTTAAGAGTAAATTGAACTAGATGAGGAACTCAATGTTCACAAAGAGGAGGTTACTAACTATGAATTTTACCTAGATTAACATGATAATTACCCAAGTAAATTGTTAATTTATGTATTTCACCTTATTACTTATTTTTCACTTTTTATCTCAATTACTTAGTTGATTTACTACTTTGATTTTTATATTATTAGATCTGACATTGATTCTTATAATTTATAATTATATATATCTTAAATATATAGAGTACCATGATCAAGGACACTTTGATCAATCCTTTTTAGTTAGGCATCGATATGACTAGAGATGAGTCGTTAGCAGATCTTAGATTGCCTATCGAGATAGGTTGGCACATTGATGTCTTCACTTTAAATTACCATGTATTTGTGACACTAAATATATTGAGAACGAATAATATTGTTAAGGAGGTGAGAGACAATATATCATAGGCATAAGTGGGTGCACTAATATCTATAAGAGGTTGGGCTTCTTCTAGCTGATGGATAAGAGACATGACCTTGTAATGAGGCACCAATAGGAGCCCTCAAATTAGAGAGATAGTTTATTAAGGTGGTTATATTAGGAGACACAATTTTAGCCATATTCCTTTTCATTATATCACATCAAGACCTTCTTAAATGAGGAGGATAACATTTTGATCTATTATACATATTGATACACATTATACGCTTTTTTTCAATTTTTGAAACAATGAGACACATTGACCCTCTATGGAGGTGATTGTACTAGATAATATTTTTATATAAACTCAATAGTTATTGATATATATGTAGATAGTATGGTTTACCTCTCAATGAATTGGAATTATGTGTTATGAGCTTTATTTTCCATTTTTGATTCTTAATTTATGTACTTTAGATGACTAGACACATGATGATATACCAAGCACCTCTATGTTTTTGATAAAATGATATAGATAATTTTTATATATGTGAAAATAAAATGTATGAAAATGATGTAACATGGAGGATATATATGAAAGCACACATTTACTAACAACTATTTTGTCGGCGATGACTTAGTTATTTTGTTACACATAACACAACTTTCAAATTGTAATAGGGGAATGAAAGGGGAGATAAGATAAATATGTTTTGATAAAATATGAAAACTATGAATAAAATTTTCACAAGAAAAAAAAGATGACATAATTATTATGAGAAAAATAAGAAATGCATTTCTTACTAGACTTAGAAAATACTGTCATTTTATATGTTTCACTAGAAGATACAAGGGAAATAGGTGTACTCTGCTCATAATAAATAAGGAAATAACCAATTTAGGGATTATTTTAAAGATGATTTCCATGGGATAATAGGTTATTATTAAAAATGGAATGGTATAATATGCTTCATTCTAAAATTTTCATGTTATGTGAACTAACAACCAAATAATCACCAAACACAACATGTGATATGAAAATCAACACATAAACTATATAAAAATGAAATACAATGAGAATGTGACATGCAAGAAATAAATATATAAATGTTTAAGGTGAAAAGAGTTCATGTATTTACCAAACTTATTTCCCTCCAAATTACACAATCGATAGGCTTTGTTACTAAAATATTCAGTCACTAGGTAAGGGCCTTACTAGTTATGTCTGAACTTCATACCTTCTCATTTTTTCTTGTCAATGTAACTATCAATCTTAGAGACAAGGTATCCTACATGTATTGAGAGATCATGGAAATTTTATTGTATTTTATGCCCATTTTATTTGCATAAACAACATGGTTATGCATAGTAGAGACTAAACATTCATCTAATGTCTTGAGTTTAGCTAGTTGTGTAATCCTGTATTTCTCAAGGTCAAGGAGACCCTATCTATAGATATGAAGGATAGGTATCTCAACCTCAAGAGGTAAAATTTATTTATCTCTAAACACAAGGGAACACAAGGTTACCCCCATGGGAATTTTAAGGTTGGTTTTATATGCCCAAAGTGTTGGATAAAGTTGCAGATGCCAATCTCATTTAGATTCTTTGGCTATTTTGACCAAGATTAATTTTAAGGTTTTATTATTGGATTTATCATGGAAGTTATCTTATGGATAATATAAGGATTTCATGTGATGTGATATGTTGAATTTATTACATACTTCACATACCTCAGGGTTTTTAAAGGGAGATCCATTGTTATGATAATTTATGGAACTCCAAATCAATAATTGATCTAGTTCAAAATTATTTTTGTAATGATTTAACTAATAAAAACTATAAGAGGCATTATTTCCTCCCACTTAGTGACATATTTGGTGGCTATGATAATGAAATAGTGGCCATCTAAAGAAGTGGGGGAAAGCTTACTTATCAGATCTACACCCAAAGTGGAAAAGTGATAAGGTATAACAATGGGTTGTAGAGATTAAGGAGGAATGTGGTTCTCATGAGAGAAACATTTGCACTTTTCACATTTAATAACACATTTTATGACATTATGTTCAATATTTGGCCATAAATATCCCATTCTATGTATTTTACAAGTGGTTGTGTGGCCACCAAAGTGACCACCATAAACCCTATTGTGACAATGGAAGAGGACCTTTTTTGACTCTTTTTGGTCTACATATCTCAACAACATGTCATCTAAGACTTTGTGATAGATAACCTCATCTAAAATGACATGTTTGGAATAAATAACATGAATACACCACCTCTATTGATATTTGGTCCCTTAAATATAGGTATGGTCAATTAATTAATTAATGATATTAGCCTACTAAGGAGAATAAACGGTAGAAGGTTTCTCTATGTAATAAATTATTTCATACGGAAATTCGGTATCAATGAGATCACCAACTTCCAAAGCATATTCTTCCAACCAATAAATAATGATTTATCCCTTGATGGACTTTTTGTTGATGTACAAAAGCTCAAATTTGCTCAATAGTGTGATAAAATAACCAACCTTCTATGAGAGGGCTAGTTTACTCAATAAAGTTCATCAAGATTTAGACCTTACTATGACCCTCATTTCTTGATTAAGCATGTAGTGTCTTAGTCATTTGGTTTTTAAAATGATAGTTAAGCATTCTTTCTCTACCTACATTTAATATGTTTCATAATCTATGAGAGTGCAACTAATGAAGTATATGGAACACTCCTTTCCATCATCATCCTCTTGGGACAAAATGAAATCAATAAACACCTTCATTTCCCTAATATAAAGTATGAGGGGATTGTCAGAGTTGGGCACCATGAGTTTCGAAGGATACATAAGGAAGTATTGTATTGCCTTCAATACATCATATAAATCACTCATCCAAGTCAAATCAGTTTTTTATTAATTAAATTATTAATTGGATGAACCACATAGGTGAGGTGTGGTATGAATTGTTGAATGGACTCTAACTTCCCTAGGAATGATCTAATCCCTGTCTCATCAGTGGGGGATCATGTCCAAAAGTATGTAAATTTTGGTGGGATCCATATCAATTTTGTGCTAGGACATAATGTAGCCTAGGATTTTTCCATCTATGACTCCAAACACACACATATCAGGATTAATAGTAACATTATATTCAATTAAATGCATGAGGATAATGTGTAGGGCTCATAGGTGATCAATCATTTGCTTTACTTTTCGTAAAATATCATTTGCATATACCTTCACTATATTATGAATAAGATCATAGAAAATATGGGTCATAGCCATTTGATATGTTTCCCCAATGTTTTTAAGGCCAAAAGGATTTATTACGTAATAGAAAGTCCCCCATAGTGTGGTGAAGGAGTTTTTACTTTGATCTTCATTGGAGATGTAGATTTGATTATAGTTAGAGAATCTATCCATGAGGGATAATAACTCATAACTAGTTGTATCATCAAATATAACCTTGATGGACGGAATAGGAAAATCATCCTTAGGGAATGATTTATTATTATCATGAAATATAATACATATCATGATTTTACTATTCTTTTTTAGAATGAAAATGATGTTGGACATCCATTTGGAATAATATATAAGTTTTATAAATGCCACTTTGAGGAGTTTAATGACTTTTTATTTCACAATTAATGACACCTTTAGCTTGATTTACTTAATCTTCTATTTTAATAAAAATTCATTAGGCATCATGAATAAATTATGGACAACTAATTTAGGCTTGATTCCTACCATATCCACATAGGAGAAGGTGAAAGCCTTAGACAACTCAGTGAGTAGTTACTTTTGGTCTTATACTTCCTATGATGAAAGTGAAGACTTGAGCTTGAGGATTATGGGATTTTCCCCAATTATTATGTTTATATCAATAATATCTTCAATGAGGGAAGCATTCCCCTCCTCAAATTTATCAAGAACTAGAAGAGGTTAATATCCTCACCTTCTACATTAAAAACATCAAGCTCTTCATCATAAGATAAATTATCTTCAAACTTGTAGCAAGAATTATAATAATTCCCCCTATGGTGATAATACAAGAGGTTATCATAAGCATGAAGGAAATCTAAGCTAGTATCCCTCTTTATATAAGTGAGGGTTTTGGTCATTAGGTGATTTCTACATGAGGTGTTATATTATAAAAAACACTATAAAACCTGACTCAGGTATCACTGGGTGGGGATAAAAATGTGAATAGTAATTAGCCATAGAATCAACAAGTTGGTTACATTCCCTCGGCACTATTTATATGGAAAAAAATTAAAACCCTTGGAGACTTCTTTCACAATAAATTGATAAAAGATGAAGGTGTCTGGCCTTAGTTTGATATATTTATGAGACTTAATTGGTTACTATATATGAATCATCTTGGATTTTTAGGTTTTGAATTCCCAACCATTTAATGATAAGTATCTAAAGTAATAAGGCTTCTTATTCGGCCCCATTATTGGTGTACTCAAAGACAAGTTTAAAAATGAAATTCATGACCCTTCCTTTTGGGGAGATCAATATCACTCATACCCCAAAGCCAAAATGACATTTGAACCCATCATAGTGAAGGGCCCATTGACTATGTTTGGAGGAATATAAGGGAGGGCTTCTTAGTCCTTTGATATCTCAACCATGTGAATTTCAAGTATACTAGATAACCCCTCATGGGGTTCTTGGTTCTAAAATTTATTTAAATTGTAAGTCCTACCCCTCTTGGGTCAAATATGAGAATAAGTGGTGCATCATTTTATAATATGCTGATAATCACAACCATCAACATAGTTTAAATTAATGGCATGACTATTAGATATGAACCACTAACATTTTCCATAGTAGATACATCTTTTTCCTCTAGTTTATATTTCAGTAAGGCTTGAGGGATTTCTACCCATTGCCTCAATAAAACCACTTTTAGATTTGTAGGCTCTGTAACATCAAACAACTATGGGGGGTTTGTGACCTTGTTGGTAGGCAAGTAGTAGTCAATGTACAACCTTGGTTGCTTACACATGGTTGTTTAAAGCATGTCAAAATGCTTGGGATCCCCTTGGGCTATGAAAACCTTATCCATATGGAGGAAATTGATCAGTTGGAACAAGGTTGAAGGGATGGCCTTCATCCTATGAATCCAGGTCTTCCTAAGATTATAATTTGTGTCTTTTTCAATCACATAAAATTATTTTAACATAGTTTTGGGACCCATATTGAGTAGAAGAATAATTTTTCCTATAGAGGTATATTTGAGACTATCGTAGCATCATAGGGTATTAAGAGTTGTGGAATAATTTGTTTCTCTGTAACCAAATTTTTAAAATAAAGATAAGGGGAAAATGTTTATGTTTTTTCCATCGTTGACCATGGATCTTTTTACATAGATATTATAGATATGCACTTGAAAAAATAAATTTGGATCCCCCCTCCTTGATAATTTAGAAATTGGAGGGAGACTACTAAGGTTGAAGAAATAACTAGTGTCCCATGAATCTTGCCTAGGTGGAAATATATATATGTTAATCTGATTGATTTGGGCTTATTGTGGGGGAGTTATGATGGATAAATGCCCCATTCCAAAAGCATAGAGTAACACCAAACAATGGGTAGGAAATTTCTTCACTAAGTCAAGAAAATAAATGTGGGAGAATGTTTTTGTAAACTATGAGATCAAATATTAATTCCCTATAAGCTTAGGGATGATATCATTATATATAATGTTTGAAGGGTGAGGAATCATGGGATGTACCCCCTAGTGTGAGTAATTATATTCTATTCCTCTTCGACTTACAACACTATAACCCCTATCATTTTGGTTTTACCTTGGACTCCTAACTAGGGAATAACATCAACATTAGCATTTCCAGAAGTGGAAGCCTCAACATCATTGGTACATTCTTACATAGGCTAATTAAATTAAACCACTTGATTTTGAAAGTTACCTTGAGTTTGATTTAGGGAAAATCATGCTTGGTGATTTGAAAAGGGGTTCTAGTAAATCTAAATATGTTGGTTTTGAGGAGTAATAGGACCATTTTGAAGGGCATGAGGGTTTGCACCTACATTCCCTAGGAACATATCTATGAATGTTTGTCTCTTATCCTTAGGGAGACTTTAGATTAACTTATTATACTCAATGGAATAAACAAAAGATGTTGGGATCATATTCCCTAGGCATCTGATTTTATCCGTGTTATCCAAAACCTTGTTGATTACTCCTTTGATAATAGGGTTGGTTTTGGAATTTTAGAAAATTCTCATCATACTAAAATTTGTTCTAATTTTATTTTTTATATTATATGTTATAGGGTGGAGGTCAATCAAATTCAACTACATGAACTGGAGGTGGAGGATTTTGGCTCCTAACACTTACATTATTGTTTGGATTCATGGTGTTCATGGGTGGAGTCTAATTATTATTCACTGAGTTTGGTTTTTTGATCTGATGAGTCATGCCATCATTGTTGGTGTTTATATTTTTATTAATAAAATTTGGTCCTTGATTATTGGTTTTGTCTTTCTCAAATTATGAAATACCCCATTATTTTGATTTGGGATGATAATACACCCATTGGACCCATATGTGTGATGACCACTATCAATGTTCAATTGATCAATCTATAGAACACTTTCACGAGCTTATTAATAATATTGATAGGTTAAATTTTATATGTCTTACCTTGTCTCATTGTTAAGATAGTGAAGGAAAAGGTTGTATAATTCCCTTTTATCCATTTGAGGTGCACTAGAAAATAAATATGGAACATGACACCATCTCAGAATGAAATGGAAAACCGATTCATTGTGTTCTTATTTGATATGAAAAAATTATCAAATGTCATTCTTTAAATCTTGTTCATATCGAAGGCCTTAATGAATTCAACCATCAATTATTTGAAAAAATAAATGGATCCCTTAAAGAGGTGATAATACCAATAAAAAGTTATTAATTCTAGTGTTTTAGGGAAAATGTTAGAAATAACCCCATCCCAAGGAAAGAGTTCCTTGACAGACATGTTGTAAGATTTAATTTTTGCATTGGGATCTCCTTCCCCATTATTATAGGGAAGGTTTGGTAGGGACCTAGAAGAAAAACTCATATGTTATGATCAAGGGGTTCTTTAAGATACGTAGCATAGGTCCCCATATGTTTAATGTTAATTTTTGAAGTGGCCAAATTAGATTGGAAGTGTGGGATTACATAGGGGTTGTTTGGATAACCACTATGATGAATGAAATAAGTTTGATAGGGTGAAGTAAAATAAGCCAAAAAATAGTTATCTAATTGAGTAGACTTGGAGAACATATAAAAGTAGGGAGGTAGATTGTTAGACATAGAATGGTTGGTGGTTTATTGAGGAGGGTCATACACGGTTTGCACATAACTTGAGGGGATGTAGGGTGGCACATGGATAGTCTATGGAGGAGGAATGTACATAGGAGGCATGTAACTCATAAACATAAAGAGTGGTTGATTATTGGTCACCACATTCGTTTGTAAGGGTGGAGTGTAATTGAATACACATCTAATTGGGGTTTGGGTAGGAGTTTAGTAAGGTAGAGAAATTTAGGAGGTGTCTAAGTTAGAGACTCCATGATTAAGGATGTCCTTGAGCGGTTGGTTAGAATCATAGCTTGAATAGAGCATATGATCTCATTATGGAAGGAACATGTAATCCTATTCTTACGATAGTTGATAAGTCATTGTATCGATAGGAATAAATTATAATGAACATGGGTAGGAGTATTAGGGTTCAATCCTTGATTCAAATATTGTTTCTTATTCTCTAAATCATGAATGTGACCACTAAGGTATTGATGAGTTTATTTAGGCTAGTGGTGGCATTGGGTCTAGGATCATCCCACATAAGAGGGGTAGAGGTGAGATATTGGTTAGTGTGAAGATATTGAGTTGGAATTGGAGATTCAAGATCATTTTTTAGGTTTTTCCCTAGTGGTTTATAGGTAATTTTATTCTTGGTAGAGGGATGTGTAGCCGCTTGCATATGGCTAACCTTTTCATCCAAATAATCGATCTTACTTAGATATTGGTTATATCTAACAGATATTTTTGCATATGGGTTATTTAGGATAATAAATGTCTATTATCCATGCAAGGAGTAGATACACTCCCTCTAATTAGAGTCATAGTATTAGAGTTAGGATGATTTCTAGTAGTTTCATACATGTCTTGCACCTCATGAATAGAGACTCCACTCCTAGTTTTAGTATTGAGTTAAAAGTAATCATAAAATTGATAATATATGTTATTTTTGAAATTAGGGTTGTTTTAATCACCAATAAAACCTCAAAATGGTTAGTTTAGCTTCTTATATACCTCTCAAGGCCAACACATTCACCTATGTCTTATCCAAACATATTTTGGGTGTATATGAATACCTGTAAAATAAATTAAAGGAGGGAGAAAATTTTATAAGGGAGAAATATAAATGAGAAGAAAATGTAAACACAAAATATTAGAGTCTTTCACAATTATTTCACCAATTTTTAAGCACATGAATAACACACACTAAACTGTGCACTCAACTTCTTGAGGTTTGGCTAAGACAACTAACATAATGGATGGGTGATAAGTGAAACTAAGGATTGGGTTGATTATTTGGTGGAATGGTATTTATAATAATAAGTGGAAAGGGATGCTCATTATGTAGCCAAAATAGTTATGATTTGTCATGTTTCTTATTAAGAGCATCTAATTGAGTGAAAATAGAACTCCAAGGTCCCTTAGTATTGGTGATGACAAGGAGGTGAAGCTCAAATTAATTAAGAAATGTGTTTGACTATATCAAGTTGACTATGCCCTATTAATTTCATACATGAACATGAATGATATATGATGAGGCTACACTCAAGGAGAAAATAAAATCGGGAATGGGTGACTACGTGAGGATGATGTTGTACTTATAGCCTTAATTTTGGGGAAGGATGATGATGAGTGGATCAAATATCTTCTATTAATCTTATATATAATTGAGAGAGTCTAAAATGAAGTGTGGAATGGAAAACCTCTCTCTTGATCTTGGTGCTAATTTCAAATTAGATGTTAGTGCCAAGACCTAGGGCTCTAACTCTAGCAAAAAGAATTGTGAAATGGGGATAAGGACACTCTAGGAGAGATAAATAAGATGAAAAGTGACGTAATATATAAGTTTAAAAGGTTTTTTTGAGGGCATTATGTGGTAGGACTTGTTTTTTTGTGAGAAGCAATTTTTTGAGATGTTTGTGCTTTTTTTGGACAAGGTTTTGATTGTTGATTTATTTTTGGTTTTTACAATGTTTTAACTAAAAGAAAGATAACTAATTGTTGAAATAAAATTAATGAAGGTGAATAAAAATGAATGTCTGAAAATAATTGAAAGAATGATTTTCTTTTTGTATCTTCTCAATACACTTTTCAATGCATGAAATATTAGAAAGCAAAATCTAGGCTAACAATGCAAGTGCTAATTTATAGATTTTTTAGGTGAAACTAATTATTTTTTTTTAGTATTCTTAGATCATATATGAATGAATATACTATGAAAAATTAATATTTTTGAACATCCAAGTAAATAAAAAATCAGATCTATATCTTAAGCAATAATACTACCAAGTATCTAACTATTCTTTTGCATATGCGCACATATAACTAGTTTTTGGTGTTTCTAAATGTTAAAACATTTAATGTCTAAGTGGGATAATTTAGACCCTTATAATACTTTGGTATATTATTAAATAATAATAATAATTTATTATATTTATTAAACATGAGGTGAAAACCTTGTGTAAATAAATAATAAAATATTATGGTTTATTATTTACCAATTAAATTAAATGATTCTTGAGAAGGATGGACCCATTGGTTACAAAGGTCACCTCTCCTCAAATTTATTATAAATAGGGTTTTACTTTTATTATATTATTCACTATGAATACAATAGGTGATTTTGATATTTGTGTGTGGCAAATATTTAAAAAGGTTATGTGAAGGCTTATGTGAAGAAGTGAGAAGGGAAAGCTTTGTCTTGGGGTGAAAAGTTTCTCAATTAATTGAATATCATTGTCTTAGGTTTTTTACCTCTTAGACATTTTCTCACTTTAAATTCTTGTGTACTATGTCAATTCTTTATGCTCTTTGCCATCATTTATTCATCTAGATCTAAAATTATGTTGCATATATATTTTATATTTTGTTGATTTTATCATGAAATCAGAGCCATGAGAAGATTAGGTGATTGCCAAGAGTTTTTTTATTGGAAGATTCAGGCCATGTGCAAAGCTTTTTCAAACAAAATTTTTATTTATCTTAGCCTGGTATGATATTTTTATGGATTTAGAGACATACTACATTTTTTCTATGTCATTATTTGCTCTGTGGAGTTCTGTATCTTAGCATTGGGTCTTCTAATACCTCCATCAAACATCCAAAATAACTAGAAATCAACGTGACACCTCGCTTTGGCACCATTTTCACAAAGGTGCCACAACCAGCTCGGGAAAACTCAAAAAAATGATTTTTATGTAAAAATTCAATTTTGCAAATTCTTTCATCATTAAAAAAATTCATAAGATTGAAACAAATTTCAAGTTATTTTAGTGCCTGTACAAGTTTCTGGTATCTCCCAAACGTGTACATGGGTTCCATACTTTAGCTTGGGAAATTTAAAATATTTAATTCTTCATCAAATATTCTATTTTGAGGGTCTAGTTGTGTTTATCAAACAAAAATAGGAGGGTTGCTAAGTTTTCATGCAAATCCAAGACTTGTACAAGGAGATCTAAGCTCTTGATATTCCACAAGGGCACCATTGGGGAGCTACAAGTATGTAGCTTATGTTATATAGTTTTATAAATTATTTATTAAATAATTTTTTAATTAAACTTCAAATTATCTATGTAGATCTTGTGGCTCCCACCTTCTTTGTCTTTTACTCTAAAAAGTTAAAAGAAAATTAATTGTTATTTACTAGTCATTTTACATGTACATTAAATATTTATTTATTTATATTTTTTATTATTAAAAATCAAATAAAATATATATAAATATCAATTAATGCATGTTAAAACTTAATTGGTCTCTTAGATGAGTTGGTAAGCTTTTTTTTACTAGAACTTACAACTAAGGAGGTCCCAAGTTCAAAACCCCCTAAATTCAATACTATTTGAATTGGTCAACTTCATTTTTCAAATTTAATTTAATTTGAATTCCACTTTTTGATTTGTGTGTCAATATTTCACATGTCTAAAACCCTAGTTGACCTATCAAACTTGTTTTGACTTTCAACCTAGTGAATATTTTGACAAACATAGTCATATGACGAGTTAATCTCTAATTTTTAACACCTTTCAGACCCATTTTGCATGGTCCATTTTATGTTTTGAAACCTATTACTAGTTTTTTATAACTTTTTTAATAATAATGTCTAAGTGGTCGTTTTAAGTGCAACTCTTTTGACACCTAATTTTATGCAATTTTGAATCATTTTTTTGTATTATTTGGCATCTAAATTATGTAATTAAATATAGTTGCACTTTTTATCTATTTTATTTTACAATCATAGTATAAAAACTGATTTAAAAGGTTATTTTTCTTAAAATTGTTCTTATATTAGTATATTTTTTTTACACGTACAACACCCTATTTTGTCACAATATTTCATAATTATTGCTTTGTCTAGCATTAAATTGAATATTTATTATGTGTTGGAACTTTTAAATTTAGTTTTACTATCATATCAAGTTAAAATTCACACTAAAAATTTTCATTTTAAGCATATGTTTATTGTCCTGTTTAAAGAGAAGCTATGTCTTCGCCTTATTTTTATTTAAATAAATCTTAAATGTTTAATTAAAATAACTACACTATATAGAAATTGTTTGTTAAAGTTGAATTTATGACCTGAAAGTTGTAGAATATTGTCATTGGGACTGAAAAAACTCCTTCTAGACGACATGTGACCCTTGAGCTTACCAATGCATTTCAACAAAAATCATAGAAATCTATGTCCATTATCTTACAGAGTGTTAAGGATGAATTCCTTCTCCACATTGGTAATCAGGAGTCTCCTATTTATGCTTGAAAATTCTTTGAGTCCATGCATGAGGGCACTCATCTCTCAATGATTATTAAGTTAATCCTTGAATTACTAACTACACCTATGAAAGGTGATGCGAAAGTTGTGAATTAGTTTTTCTAAAATTAAAAGCATTAAAGATCATTTAGATGAATGTAATTATAGTTTGATTTAGGATCAATGGATTTATTTTATCATTCAATTAAATATTCATGAAAATTTTATAAATTTCATTCCAATTTTGAATTATAAGTAACAAACTAAGTAAGATATCCCTGACCTTACCACCTTGTATACTATCCTGATTCAAGAAGAGCAAGTTATGAATAGTTTTGATTCTAAAGAGTGATCTAGAGGATTTTTAATTTATCAAAAAAATTCAATCATTTATAAAAGGTCAGCTATGAATACCATAGCCGGTGAGATCCACTCTTGTTTTGGAAATGAATTTGTCTGCCCGATATATTGGTGTAATTTTAATATTACCAATTACACTATTATTTAAATACCATATTATTTTAGTGATTTTGGTTATGAAAAGTGACAAGATGAGGAGTGATAAAGTGGTGATATTGGGGAACACCACATAGTGGGACCTCAGGCCACCATGTAGCCTGTCACCTCATTCTTCTCATATTTTCCAAACCACTTATGCATGTTGAGTTTGAGTTATGTCAACTCGAGACCCAAATCAAAGATCAAATCCAAGTATCAAGCTACACTTTCTAATTGAATGTTATCTTTATAATTTGAGATATCTCAAGTTCTAAGTTGAGTTGGTGTAATAACCATTCAACCAAGATCAAGACCAAATACAACCAACTCGTGAATATTCTAAAGTGATCCATATAAAATGGTTTGAGACATGGTCGAGGCCATACATTACAAATAATAATAAAGCCTATTAAATGCTTAAAACTATTAACCTCCATAGAATTTGGGATCTTTATACTTAATGAATGTTGTTGAGATTAGAAGATTTAAACTATAGGCAAATACATTGGATCATAGAATATAGAGGATACAATATGAGTTGTACTTGGATGGACAATTGGGTTAAAATACATTCAGTCTAAAATGGAAGGTAGCTTAGTTTTTGGGGAATGAATCGAAGTTGTGTAGGGAGCCCACAGTTGAATGGGGTTAAGCAGACGGATACATTGCATAGCTCCTTTTTGGCATGGACATTTAGACCATGAAGAACATTATACATTCATCATAGAGGAGGAATCTTGGTTAGAAGAGATGGCTATAGAGAGCTCATCGATGGAACGATGATGAGGATAGGATTTTTAAAGTTACATTGAACCCTGTTTCAAAGGTAAGAAGCTAGATGTTTGATTCAGGTATGGATTTAAATAAGTAAGGCATACATAGTCCTAAATAGGGATGTCTATGTCTATTTTATAAAGTCATTATGATTGGGCAAAACACACAAGAAGGGCTTAATTTGTAAACCCATGAGGTGACTATTGTTTAGTAAATAGTCTCAAATGTGTTGGCTTAGTTCTAAAGGGTAGGATGGGATATACAGTTTCAAATATGGAAGTCAAGATGTCCATTTCATATAGCATATGACCATGACCATGTATTTGGAAGGGTCAAGCTAAGAATATACAGATGGCCATGAACATGAAATGATGTAGGTAAATGATGCAAACCATAAATCGAAGGCACAACTATTTATTAATACACAATCCTAAGGCACGATTATCTTCTTCCATTTTTGTGGTCTTATAACCATGGAAGAGGTTATGATATGCTTAAAAAATACATTTTTTTTGTTTTAAGGCCATGAAAAACTCATCATTGAATGAGCTTGTAGCATGAGAGATCGATGAACCTATACAATTGTAGAAGTCCTGAATATGACGATGGATGCACAGTTTTGAGTTTGGAGGTGAATATGTCTACATGGTAAAGATGTTGAGAGAATTAAGGTAACTACTATGTATACTATATATGCATAAAGAGATGAAGTTTGTAGGTTATAGATGCCTATTTATGGGCTTTGGAAGCCATGGGTGTACAAGATATAATCACAGGTACTGAGACTTGACTGGCATTTATTTCACAGTAGATGTTTTGGTTTCTTCTATTTAAAAGGCATTATAGCCATGGAAGAAAAATATATGTTAGTGAATATATTTTTTTAAAACACACAATATTGAAACTATATTGTTGTAATTTCTCCTTTTTTATAAGGCCTTTGACCAAGGGAGAACAATATAGCTATTATAGGGATGTCTTTTTAAAGGAGTTGCACATCTATATAAACCAGAGAATCCACTAATCTGCATTATGCCCAAATATTATATATTGTGTATACTCTAATAGAGAATCATGCTAAAAAATATGAAGAAAAATAATAAGTGTTATGGACTCCAAGGAGATAAATTGCTGAACAATTTTAGAATCTTCATGCAGTCGATTTTCAACACTGTTTTAGATCAAGAATCCATTATTGATGTAAGTTGGAAATTATTGATACTTACATCATTTTTAATGGATCAGATTGTGATTTAGAAATATTGAAGATGTATCTTAAAGGGGTGAACTCTGTTATCATGTCTTGTGTCAATTATTCAATTTTAGCTTATTTTGTGTTTCATTTTATTTCAGTTGAAAAATAATTAATGAGATACGAAGGAAAAGTATGAAAAGTTATAATAATGACACAAACCTTAAGAGTTTAAAGCATGAATGATTTACATATTTTTATGAATATGTTAATTCATTCTTAAAATATTTTGTAACCAGTTCTATTTAATTGAGGAATTGAGAATTCAATATAAATTGTTCGATTTATCTAAAAGATAAACCTAGTTTATGGATCAAATTTGGTATTAGAGCAGGTGATTATAGGATTAGCTTAAGTTGATAGATGTACTTTAGTTTTTTTTTTGGATATCATATATTGGTATTATTCTTCTATTTTATTTGATTATGTAGGTTGGCTAGTGCAAAGGAAATTTGAAGGTGTTTTAATTCGTTGGAGGAAGACAAGCTTCTAACAGCTAAGGTTTTGAAACCACTAGCCCTATAAAATAAACATGGATGAAGAACATACATTGTCACTTGAGGTGTGAGATGGTGTTGAGACAGGATCAGCCTTTCTATCTTGGGACACATTCAAATAGAATATAAGACATTTTTAGTGGTGCACATCCAAGAGGAATCAATTGCATTATTATTATTATTATTATTATTATTATTATTATTATTATTATTATTATTATTATTATTATTATTATTATTACATAGAGGGCAAATTGAGGTATGATTATGGTTTGATTTCATATTGGTATTGACACAATATTTTGGTATTTGATAACTAGATATGTAGCCTTTATATTTTGGATTACTAATTATATTATGGATGCCTATGTCCTTCATGATAGGAACAAGTGAAAAGACCAGTTTCATAGAAAGATATATAAATAACAATAAGGCATTGTTCAAGATATTGAATAGGTTTTTGCACTTTGAGTTTTGAGTTTGTAATTGGTTGATAAGTTGGTATATGTTACACAAATTTTTTTAATGTTTTAGGAAGAAAATAGGAAGTTATTTAAAATCTAATAAAATTCTAACCAATACTCAACAAGATGTGCACTTCACAATTCTTGAAGAGGTATGAGTTAATTTCAATGTAACTATGTGGCACAACTTTTGGTTTGAATCCTTGACGTCAGGATAACCTTTGTGTGGATTGATTTGAAAGAAAGATAGACCTTAATTTAGCATTTTTTAAAAACCTTTTAAAAATATAACATGGATCATTTAACTCTTATTGAGATAGAGTTATAAGATGAAACCACTTTCTATTTTGTTATGGATACCATGAAGAGGGAAAAACCCTTATTGTTTAAATGGTTTACTTGAATAGTTTTGATAAAGCATATCTATGGTATTTAATAGTATGCGTAGTTATCATTTCAAACATAATTTTAGAAGAATTCCTAACTATTGGATCGAGGGAAGGAAATTTTGATAAACTTGTGTTTGGAAGGATGTTTTTGCTATCTCCTATTGTAGTTTTCCATTGTCATAAGATTTTGGAAATGTAACTTAGTTGGATGAGTTTTGGAGATATGAATTAGGGAGAAGTTAGATGGTGAATGAAACCTTGAGATAGGTTTAAAATCATTGGTTTCTCCTTAAATTTATATGATATTTTGCTTACAGTTACTTGTAAAGTTGTGAGATTGTAAAGAAACTCTTATTATAGGGAAAGTCTCTAAGTTGACATTGGAGTTTGATAGGTATAGGGAAATATTGATAATCAATTTTTAGAATCACAATAGTTAATTATGTTGTTTACAGTTCTCTTAATTATTCTTTCATTAAGTGTGTATTTTTCAGTTATAACCTTAGGATAGATCAATTCAGTGCACAATTTTATACTTTGCATATACATTTAAGTCCCATAGTACTATGGGCAACATTTGTAAATGCCAGTATACATATGTTGCAGTTGTTTGTAAATCCTATAGGCATATGTAGCATAATTTGATTTCCCTTGCGTGATTCTAATAACAAGGATAACACCTTATTATTTATACAGTACAAGGGTTGAGAGAATCAGCCATGTGCAATGAATATTTTGGGTGATAGATCATTATAGAAGAATGGATACAGAGTTTGATTTAATTTCCATAATCAATTACAATTTCAACTGGATTGTTGACTTCATGCAGGGAAGTTTTTGATGATGTCTTATTTTACTAAAGTAAACTTGGTGTTTTTAAAATTGAGTTTATTTGTATAGCTTAATTCCATACACCTTCACTTGTTTTATTTTGGTTTTTGTACATTGATGTGATATAGAGAGTTGTTTAGTATATTCAATTAGGATTATTGGAACTTTTGGAGACCAAAAGCCTCTTTCTAGGGAGGTTTGATCCAAGGGATTTTCAATTTATCAGACTTTGTTGGTCATTTGTAAAAGGTTGGCTATGAAGACCATAGTTTGTGGGATCCACTCTTATTTTAGAAGGGGATCTAACCATCGTGGTATATTGGTATAATTTTAATATTGCCAATTACACTATTGTTTAAATACCATATTATTTTGGTGCTTCTGGTTATGACAAGTGGTATGATGAAGAGTGGCAAAGTGGTGATATTGGGGAAGACCACATGGTGGAACCTCAGGTTACCATGTGGCTTGCCACCTCATTCTTCTCATATTTTCCAAACCACTTATGCATGTTGAGTTCAAGTTATGTCAACTTGAGACCCAACTTGAAGATCAAGTTCGAGTATCAAGCTACACTTTTCAATCTAATGTTATCTTTATAGTCTGAGACAACTCAAGTTCCAAGTTGACTTGGTGTAATAACCATTCAATTGAGCTTAAGACCAAATACAAACAACTCACAAAGATTCTGAAGTGAGCCATTCAAAATGGTTTGAAACATGGTCGAGGCCACACATTACAAAGAACAATAAAGCCTATTAAAGGATTGAAACCATTAACCTCCATGAAATATGGGATCTTTATTTCCTAACAAATGTTTCTAAGATTAGAGGATTTGAACTATAGGAAAATTCATTAGATCATGAACTATGGAGAATATAATGTGATTTGTCTTTAGATGGATGGTTGGGTTGAAATACACTCAATCTAAAATGGAAGGTAGCTCAGTTTTTTGGGAATAAAACCAAGTTGTGTAGGGAGCCTGTGGTTAAATGGGGATAGTAGATGGATATATTGCATAACTCATTTTAGGCATGGCCATTTAAACCATGAAGAAAATTATACATTTAACATGGAGAAGGAAACTCAGTTGGGGAATTTGGACATAGAGAGCTTGCCAATGGAATGATGATGAGGATAGGATTTTTAAAGTCACTTCAAACCCTATTTCAAAGGGAAAAAGCTTGATGTTTGATTCAGGTATGGATTTTGATAGGGAAGGCATACACAGTCTTGAATAGTGATGTCTGGGTCTATTTTATAAATCTATTATGGCTCGGAAAAACACATAGATAGGACTCAATTTGGAGAGCCATGAGGTGACTATTATTTAGTAAATAGTAATGAATGTGTTGGCTCAGTCTCAAATGTGTTGGCTCAATCCTAAAGGGTAGGATGGGATATATAGTTCTGAATGTGGAATCTAAGACATTCATTTCATATAGAATATGACTGTGACCACATATTTGGTAGGGCTAAGTTGAGAATATATATATGGCCATGAATGTGAAAGGATGTAGGTGAATGATGTAGACCATAGATTCGAGGTGTGATTATTTATTAGTACACAATCCTGAGGCATGGTTGTCTTCTTATATTTTGGTGGTCTTATAACCCTGGAAGAGATTATGATATGCTCAAAAAAGTTTTTTTTACAAGGCCCTGAAAATCTCATCATTGAATGAGTTGGTAGAATGAGGGATCGATGAACCTGTACAATTTCATAAGTTCTGAATATGAGGATAGATGTATAGTTCTAAGTTTGGAGGTGAATATGTTTAAGTAGTAAAGCTATTGGAAGGAGCAAGGTAACTATTCCATATACTATATATGCATACAAATACCAAGTATATAGATTATAGATGGCCATTTATGGTTTTTGAAGCCATGGGTGTACATAATATAATCATAGGTACTGAGACCTGACTGGCATTATATTTGATAATTGACATTTTGGTTTATTCTATTTAAAAGGCATTATAACCATGGAATAAAGATATATGTGGGTGAATATGGTTTTTGAAAACACATAGTCCTAAAACTATATTGTTGTATTTTTTCCTATTTGATAAGGCCTCTGGCCAAGGGAGAACAATACAGCTATTGTAGGGATGTTTTATTTAAAGGAGTTAGACATCTGTATAAACCAAAGACATTCCACTAATTTGTATTATGCACAAATATTAGAGTTTTCATATACTATAATAGAGAATCATGCTCAAAAATATGAATAAAAAGAATAGGTGCTATGGACCCTAAGGAGACAAATCGCTGATAAATTTTAGAATCTTCAAGCAGTTGGTTTTCAGCACTATTTTAGGTCAAAAATCGATTCTTGATGTAAGTTGGAAATTATTGATAGTTAAATCACTTTTAATGGATTGAAATGATATTTATAAATCTTTAAGACATAGTGCAAAGGGTTGAATTCCGTTATCATGTCTTGTGTCAATTATTCAATTTTAGTTTATTTTGTGTTTCATTTTATTTCTGTTGAAAGAGAATTAATGAGATACAAAGGAAAATTATGGAAAGTTATAATAATGACATAAACCTCGAGAGTTTAAATAAGGAATGAGTTACAATTTTTTTTGAATATTTAAATTCATTCTTAAAATATTCCATAACCAGTTCTATTTAATTGAGGAATTAAGAATTCAATATCCATTTTAGAAATTGTTCAATTTATCTAAAAGATAAACCTAATTTATGGATCAAAGAGAATGCCACTTAGGTACTTATCATATTAAATAATATTTTTGATAACACTAAAAACCATAAATCTAACCTTAATTCTACTAATGGCAAATATGGGAAAAATAAATCTGGTAATAAGAATCATAAACCTAAATTATAATTTTTGTGGCAAATTTGGTCATAGGAGGAAACCATATTATGAAAATAAAGATATAAAGAACAATAAAACTTCTAAAAATAACAAAGAGAATAAATCTAATCAAAACAAGTAGAAAAATTAAAACCTTAATCAAAATAATAATCAGGATTCAAATGTTATTGCTTTGTATACTACTTTGTTTGCTTCAAATGAAAATAAGTAGATTTTAGATAGTGGTTCATTACACAATATGACTTGATTATCTAATATTATGTGTGATTCTATAGATATCTCTAAAATAATTTATAGAAGCAACTAAACAGGGAAAAATAATGTTTTCAAAAGTTACTATAAATGATGTTTTCTATGTACCTAAGCTTAACAAAAAATTGTATCTTGTTTTCAAATTATAAATGATAATTTCATTGTAACTATAGACATCCAAATCCTAACACCATTTGTGCTGAAATTGTCAATCTTACTCGAATTGCACTCAAATGCACATTTTAGGTCAAAATCCATAAAACGTCTTAAATGGTTCGAACTTGTTGTTTACAAGTGTCAATTTAGGTAAGAGTATCCATAAATAGGGTAATGAATTTTATGGGCCAACTAACTTTGATCAGATCATTTCGAGTCAAAATGACCATTTCACCATTTAGTGCTCTGATTCACTCTTTTCTTCTAATTCATTGGTACACATCATGTACCTTTGTTATTTGCTATTAGAAACATCCTAAATGGGAATACAATTCCAACGCATCTAGCATTACCTTCTAATTCTTTTCGATTCAAATTATGAACCAGTAATATGACTTTCTAACCATTTTGATTAGTTGAGGGTCAATTTCTAAATAATTGCACGAATGTTGATTAACCTTGTTTAAGGCTAATTAATCCAAATCAAGAGCTTAAGTGGATTTTCCATGATATTTGTTGAATATTTATTTTTGAAAATTGATTCTTATTATCTACATCACCTAGTGACATCATCTATGGGGGGGCATCCATCAAGCCATAAATGCATAAAATATTAGGATTATGGGTCACCCATGCCTAGTTAATGTCTCCCATGCCTCTTTAATGCTTATTTATTTTGAGGATATTTATGGATTTAATTAGAAATATTAGGATTATCCTCAACCACACATCTTCATCTCAAGATGGATGGTTCAGATTGATCCTGACCAATCTCAAAAATCTATAAATAGAGAGGCCATGAACATCATTTCTAAGCTATTTTGGTGCAAGGTTATTATGCTCAAATATCTCCAAAGCTTGAACATTGCAAAGTTATAATGCTAAATTATTTCCACAAAGATTCATTGATAGGCTAGTTTAGTGGTTTACAATCAAAAGCCTAGTTTTATGGAGTGTTCTTCAGGCATTCAAGGAGCTTACCACCATTTTTGACAAAGACAAGGATGCTTGATCAAGGGAGAACATGTTTTTGAGCCACATGGGTATGGTGAATCCATTTGGAAAGGTAATATGGTATTACTTCCTTTCATTTGTTTCTTTCTATCCTTTGTAGTTCCCATAAGAATACATAGGCTTGGCTAGTTAGTTATTTATGCATGTTTCATTATTTATGGACTAATGCTTGACTAACTTGCTTTGTAATCCTCTCTACATCTTGGCACGCCCAGTGGTACAAGACATATCCTACACCTAAATAAGATCCTTTTGTGACTTTAAAAAATTCATTTGAGCTCTTAAAACTCTTAAAAATTGATTTTTTAACTTTATTGTGCCATTTTTTGTTACCACAATTTTTACACAGTAACCGACATTGACAGAAATACCAACATCAATTATTGACTTAACCAACATTGGTTAGTATAACTGACATCGGTCAGATCTCAGTTAGGTGTAATTGACATTGGTGGTATTGATCAATTTTGGTCACTATGTTTTTCAAAAAAAAAAGACCCGAGACCTCCTTTTCCAAAGTCCATTATTTCAAACTCAAAAGAGCTTCAAAGCTAAAGGATATGCTAACAATTTTGCTATACGATCAAGTTTAAAATTTGCTTAAAACATGTTTAAATCACCTTTGCATGCTTAAAAAAAGAGGTATGTTACATGTATGCTCTTCCATTTGTCCCCTATAGGGAACCCTTAGAATCAAAAGTGCCATTCCTATTACAAATAACCTAGTCCAAGGCTTAGAAAGAATGTCACCTAAAGCACTCCCCAAAAACTTGCTAAAGTTTTAGTGATCTTAAAAATGACTCTAAAGTCTTTCTATTTTATGCTTTCTTTATTTTCATGCATACTTGTCTCATGAGGGGGACTTCATCACCTCCTCTGAAATTTATTTAGGGAAGCTTTAACCTAAGGTTTCACCTCCCAACATTGAATTCATTTGACTCCTTTGGGGTTGCATATGGGATGTAGTGGCACTTTGGACATCGCACTACACTGAGTGAACAACATGATGTAGTGGTTGTAAAAAAGACTAGACATTTTTGCAATGAGCCAAGTGATACAGACCTAAAATCCATGCTTTTATTTTATATTGTTTGGCATGAAAGTTATTGTGTAATTGATTCCCCTAAAATGTTCAAAACTTGATAGTGTAGTAGACCCCACTTTGCCATACCTCATCAGTTTAGACTTAAGATGTTTGTTTTTTGTCATTAGCTTACTTGGTCTTGATTTGTGTCTAAACTGCTTGTTAACTCAATGAACTTAACCAAAACACATTGTCCTCAATTTTCTTGAGCAAGGGAGGCATTACGCTGTCCAAATGGAAAATTCATCTTTTCCTTGTTCAAAATTTTATCAAAAGCTTTGTGTCATGTCATCCACGTTGGTGCAGTCATGTTGCCCAATTGAGTCTAGATCTTTTATCCAATTTTTTAAAATCCTTCATTTATAATCCACATTTAAAATTGAACCTTTCTAAGTTCTAAGGGTTGGTGTGTCAAAATGGGTTTGCCATTTGCGCACTAAGCTTGTTTTAACCTGGGATCAATTTTCCATTTGGATTAAAGGTCATGTATTAAGACTCAAAATCACATATCATCTTGGTGGACTCAAGTTATCTTGTGTATCACTCGTGCTTTGGGTCCTAGAACATATTTTATCCTACTCGAATCATGTGGCAATGTTGTGCTGCCCATTTGGTCCTAGCTTTATACTTAGTGATTCGCATATGTCTTTACATCTTGAGTTGCTTAGTTCATTTTGACTTCTTTGTAATCTGAAGATATTTCCTCTAAACTTCTAGGGTCAACTTTTGAAGTTGAAACTAGATTTTATAGTGTGGGTGTATCATAAAGATCTAGGCTTTAGTGTACTAGTTTTCACCTTGGGTCTTTGAGTTACCTTACTCTCTTCTGATCTATATGATTTCAACTTTACCAAAGGTTGAGTAATTTTGTGAACCAAATCTTCTAAATTGTGTGTGGGTTCAAACCACCCTCCCTTATAGTCTCATTGGTACCTTAGTTATTTGTTTAAAAAAAAGATCCAAAGCATACTTTGATTGGTTATCGAACATTGGTCCAAAGTTAGTCAAACACATAGAGTAGCTCCTTTTAGACATGACTCAAAGGTTCACTCATAGTGGGGCCTCTTATGGCCTTAGTTATGAGGATGAGAAATTTTATAATGGTCAAGATAACCCCAATGTTTTTGATGATATCCCCGTAATAGTAGGATTTGAAGATGACTACAATGAATATCAACCCCAAGAAGATCAAGATGAAGCCCTTCTTAGATTGATAAAATCATGTGCTAGACTACCTTATGACTTTCCTATGGAACAATTGCATACCTTGGTTAGAGAAGGAGAAAAACGACGATAAGAGAAAGATTTTACACAAATAGGCATACCTTTTTCTTCTAACAAAGGAAAGGAAATACAAATTCAAAACCCACAAATCTGAATCTTCTAGCTAAGTTCAAGATAATAAGTCAATGATATGTAGATTAACTTATCTCAAACTTAACTAACTCCCTAGTTGCCACTTCAATTCACAATAAGGCTTTGAAAAAACATGAAGATATGGTGGATAGTACACAATAAATATTGGATGAGAACATTACCATAGTGGATCAAGGTAATATAAATGAATAGTTAAATTCACAAGAGACCTTACAAGATGTTCCATTTGACACGAAACATACATTATTCAATCATCAAGAACCTCTTGTTACTTTACAAAATTAGAAACCCAAAAATTTAGTTTGAATTGAGGAAATCCCTCAAACAAACCAAAGATTGGTAAATAAACATAGACATTTCCAAAATCAAAAAATGTAAATTAATCAGATTCAAGGAATGTTTTACAATCTAAGAATCAACAGCCTATGTTCTCAACTCCAATAGCAAATCAAAACCAAATCATGGATCAAAAGGTATACACTCCCTATAGATCCATACAAAATTAGGGGCACATTCCACCACAATAACATTAAAACTAGGGGCAAATTCCATTCCAACAACAATAAAACCAGGGGCACATTCCACCCCAACAACAACAAAATCAGGGGCACATTCCACCCCAACAACAACAAAATTAGGGGCACATTCCACCCCAACAACAACAAAACTAGGGGCACATTCCACCCCAATATCAACAAAACCAGGGGCACATTCTACCCCAACAACATATTATCCAATCCACAAATGCACCAAACATGCAAGAATGGAATTCTATAAAGGAAATTGTCCAAAGATTAGAGATGAACAATAGAGTCAAAAATTATAAATTAAATGGCATATACCCATATCCATTTGACTTGTTTATTCTCCAAAACCCCCTTCTACCTCACTTTGAGGCACCCAAATTTTAAAAATACAAAGAGAAAGGAGATTCACATGAACACATACAAGCATTCTTCATCTTATGTGAGGAGGTTGCTTATAGTAGCGAGTACTTACTATGACTATTTCCATGAAGTTTATTGGGACAAGATCTTGATTGGATACTTAAACTACCTAAGGGATCAGTTGTGGATTGGAATGACTTATCATAAAAGTTTATTAACCATTTGTCATACAATATACAACATGAATTTACTATTTTTGACTTATGTAAAGCTAAACAACATGATGGTGAAAGTTTTGCTACATATCTACAAAGGTGGATAGCATTGGTAGGTCACTTTCAACACAATTTACTAGACAAATAGTTGGCTGATATCTTTGCATAGAATTTGCATCCCAAAGTTATGCATAATCTATGGTTAGCTTGTGCTAACTCATTTGAAGAAATTATTTACAAAGGAGTGCAGATTGAGAAGGCTCTTATTGCTAAGGGCCTTGTTAAGATCTTTACACAAGGACAAGCATCTAATTAGACTAAATCACCAGCTCCTCAAACAGTTACATAAGATAAGTCTAAGGGCTTTCACAAAAATAAGAACATGGTTGGAAATGGGGTGACAAAAACAAGACATGTATAAATGGTATAGACTATGCCTCCTCCAAATGTATAATTAACTCCCTCAAATCTGTTACCTACTTTTCAAAGACAACCTCCATGAAGGATGTTTCATTACAATTTTAGAGTCTTTAGCAAGTTATGAGAATTAGTTGAAGTATTATTACAAAAGCTCATTGCAGCTAACTTAATTATATGGCTAGTATCAAGGCCATTTCCTCAAGATCAGCCAAAACTAGATTGGTACAAAGAGAATAAATGGTGTAACTTTCATCATGTTGCTAGTCATGGTGCATATTATTACATTAAATTATGACATTATTAAGGACTTTATTGAAAATGGTGAGCTGGAAATTAAGTTGGCCCCTAATTAGGACACAAATCAAGATATGGGAATCTATAAAGACCCCTTTCCTTGACATGATCCACCACCACCAAGAAATAATCAAAATGGTCACAATCAAGGATAAAGGAAAAATCAAAACCAATAATAGGGTTAGAATCATAATGAGCATAATCGAGATCATGATCCCCACACTAGTAATGTGGCTTATAACAATGTGCCTTATGACTACAATAACATTATGGGATGCATTTTTATAACCCACATTACCACTATTACTATGATGCCACGTGGCTAGTCTCATGTTCCTCACAACATGAGACCCATCATTATAGGGTCAGCACCCTCTCCCCCTAGTAATACCATGACAAGTTTGCATCATCATGTTGCTACTCCATTTACATAGGTCACTAATCCTAAACAATAGTACCATTCTTCTAGAGGCTCCTCATTGACCCAAAATTATAGCAATGCCATAATCACCCATGAATCACCATCCAAAACCCTTTGCCTCATCCTTCTAATTATAATTACTCCTTTCCACCTCTAGATTATAAAATTATAACTAGATGCCCATGAGTTATCATCTAGGGCCCTTCACCCACTTCTTTCCATAAAGCCAATGAGAACATTGTGCCAATGGTTCCAAATTTGAATACTATCCCAACAAAGACTAAACTAGTTCAATCCATAATTCAAAGGCCTTAAGTATAATGGACCAATTAGATAAAACTAGTTCAATCTATAGAACCATCCTCAATAAAATTTTAAAAGAGTCTATTGTGATTAAAGATATAAACCTTGATCAATTCTAGAACCTAGTTGGACATTTGTCTTCATTTTGGCAAATCATATTTGATCAAAAGGACATGTTCACCCTTGGCCCAAGCCATAATAACCCACTATACATTGAGATAATCATTATGGATCACAAGATCAAGTGGGTTCTTATAGATAATAGTTCAGGGCTGAACATCATATCTCTTAAATTGGTGTGATGCTTGGGTTACATGGACAAAGACATTCAGCTAGAGACTATTACAATATAGGCTTATGACAACGTTGAGAGGGAGTCATCCGATATAATTTAGTTGTCAGTCATGGTTGGGGCTATTTCTCATCACATGTTATTCCATATTATGGATATCAAGCTTCCTTATAACATACTTCTTGGTCATCCTTGGATCCATGAAGTATAGGTAATTCCATCTACTCTTCACCAATGCCTTAAGTTTCCCCATGATGGGATCATGGTTACTATTCTTGTTGATTAGCAGCCATACCAATATTGTAAACATATCAAAGTAGAGTTTTGTAATTATAACTATTGCCTAGGTTCTAAATTCATTACAAAAAAGAACAAATCCATCATTTCTCATCCATCTCCATCTAATTATATAGACCCTGGTGATCTAACTTCCACCTCAATTGATCCATTTCCTATAGCTCTGGCCAGGAAGGTGATTATTAAAGATGTAGGAATTTTCACATATCATCTAAAGGATGTCCTCTATATTACAAAATTACCAAAATCCCCTAAAACATTTGTTAAGCCTAAAACTTTCCAAACTCTTAATATACCCGATCAGATTTGGCAACCAAAGAAGAAGCAACTGAAACCTCATGTGATTTTTGTACCTATAATTACACCAAAGAAATATCAAGATGCTTTTATCAAGGGAGATTGGTTATATTTTGAGGGCCTTGTAGATTGTTATCATAATCCAAAGTATCCTATCCCTAATAGGATAATAGATCATCTTGACTATATAAGGAAAGGCCTTGGCCCCCAAGCACATGGAATTTTAGAGTCCTTATCAATTGGAGTTATCAATGGGAATCATGGTCTCAGATTTAAACCACCAGAGGATGACCTCATAACATTTGGTAGTGATTCTTCCAAAGTGACTAGTAACGAGACTCCTATAAATGATGTAATGTCTCATTATAGCCTTTTTGATGAGCTTGTTGATTTAGATTTGTTTGATTCAAATGCCATATTGACCATAACACCTATTAGAACTTCCCATCTTGAATCAAAAACCCATCCTAGTAGTGTTTCCCTTCCTAAAGCAGAACATTATATCTTTACTATTGGTGCTTCCCATCCTGAAGCAAACCCTCATTGTAACCTATGTCTTTGCCATCCTAAACTCATAGATTGGGATCATAAAAATTTGGCCATATACCTCGATGAGTTTTAAAATGAAGAATCAATTACAGAATACATGGGCCTATGGGATTCATTCCCCATTGGTGATCATAAACAACATTTTTATTTTTCATTGAATCCTTCTACCTACTTTGGAGACAAGCAAAATTTCTTGGTCATAATAAAGAACAAACATTGAGATCTCTAGGTGAAAACCTCTTTGAGGCACTCATTGATAAGGGAAAAAGTAAAGAAAAAGACAAGCCTTTGAGTGAAAACCTATTTCAGGTACTCTTAGGTGGGAAAGTTTTCTCATCTCCTCAAGATGTAGAAAGTCCATCTAGCCCAAGTTCCATAGCTAGTACAAGCATCTCTTCAGAACAACATCAAATATTTGATCATTTGCTCTTGAGTTTCTAGAGGTATTTACCAATTGGACTTTACCTGAGAAGGTAGATTTTAATTCTTTATATTATCCAGATCTTTGGGAGGAACAAAAAGAAGATATAGTAGAAGAAGATGATCACAACCATACATGGCCTACAATTCTAGAAGATGGATCCACACTCCTTATGGAGAGCACAATAGAAGTGAAGTGAATTTGGGAACCCATGAGGATCCCAAAAATATTTATCTTGGATCTTCCCTTATTGAAGCAAAATGGGAACATATTATATCCATTCTTAAGGATTATATAGACATCTTTGCATGGTCATATTCTGACATGCTAGGCCTGGATCCCGATTTAGTTATGCATCGTCTAGTTGTTCACCCTAATGCTAAACCAGTCAAGCAAAAGTTGAGAAAGATAAATCCACGCATCACCCTTTTGGTTAAGGTTGAGTTGGAAAAGTTGTTAGGAGCCAATTTTATCAGACCACTAGACTACTCTGAATGGATTTCTAACATAGTGCCAGTAAGTAAAAAGACCCCAAGCATACATGTTTGTACTGATTTTTGTGATATCAACAAGGCATGTCCCGAATATGATTTTCCTTTGGCCAACATTGACAATATTGTTGAATCAACTACTAGGTATGATATTCTATTCATAATAGATGGATTTTCTAGTTACAATCAGATCAAGATAGCCCTTGAAGATTAGCATAAGACCATGTTCAACACTCTGTGGGGGACATTCTGTTACTAAGTCATGCCATTTAGTTTGAATAATGTTGGAGCCATATATCAGCATGAAATGATTGTCATCTTCAATGACATGATGCATGACATTTTCAAGGACTATGTTGATGATATACTAGCAAAATCAAGAATAAAAGCTGGACACCATGACATTCTATAAAGAATATTTAAGAGGCTTCATGCATATAAAGTCTGGTTGAATCTGAAGAAATATATCTTTGGATTCACATCAGGAAAATTTATAGGGTTAATTATATCATAATTAGGGATTGAATTTGACCCTACAAAGGTCACCGCTATTATGGAAATGCCTCCACCCAATAATCTCAAATAGTTGTGGGGTCTACAAGGTAAGATCCAGTCTATACATAGGTTTATTTCTCAATTGGCAGATAAGTGCCACCCATTTACCCATCTCTTAAAGAAAGGGGTGACATTTTAGTGGGATGAATATTGTCAGTTAGCATTTTCAAAGCTTAAAACATACTTGGCCAATCCACTGATCTTACTACCTTCAACACAAGGAAAGCCACTACTTCTTTACATATCGGCCATAGAATATGTATTGGGGGCACTTTTGGCTCAGCATGATGATCATGGTAAGGAACACATGGTTTATTATTTAAGTCACACATTGGAAGCCTATGAATGTAATTGGATGCCTATTGAGAAGGCATGTTTAGCTATGGTGTTCACCACTTAGAAATTGTGACATTATATGCTAAATAACAAAAAAAAATGTTATCATGAAGGTAGATCCTCTCAAGTTCCTCTTATCTAAAGTAGCTCTCCAAGGATGCATGGCTAAATGGATTATGCTCCTCAACAAGTTTGATATTGAATATTAGAATCAGAAGGCAATCAAAAGGTAGATTCTTGTGGACCAACTTGCATAAGCTCCTATTATAGCCACTCAACCTCTCAACTTTGACCTTCTAGATGATGATAAAACAAGCATCACAAGAGCTTGAATAGTGGACACTCTATTTTGATGGATCCTTCACATCTTGAGGATCTAGAGCTGGCATATTGTTGATAACATTACAAGGGTATTTGATCCCCAAAGCCTTCCATATAAAATTTTTGTGTACAAACAATATGGATGAATATGAGGCATTAGTTGCAGGGTTTCATCTTGCCATACAATGGGATATATAAAGCTTAAAGGTCTATGGAGATTTTTAGTTAGTCATAAATCAAATAATTAATCAGTATCAAAAAAGAGATGATAAGTTTGTCCCTTACAAGAAAATTATTGATAACCTTTAAAAACATTTTAAATCTCTATAGTTTAAGCAAGTTTCATGAGTCAACACTAGGTCTATTGATGCCATGGTAATAGTTGGTTCCATGATTCAAATGCATGATAGTTCTAAAGAGTATCAGTTCTTGATTGAATATATCCTTCAACCAGCACATATTTTATCAGATTTAGAGAGGATATGTACCATTTTTGATCCTAATCTCTCACCTAAGCCACCATGGTACCAAGATTTTTATAACTATTTCCATAGCCATGTCTTTCCTACCAACCTTTCCAATAACCAACAAAAACTTTTCCTTCATCACCTAACACATTATATCCTCCTTGGAAACATGATTTATCAAAAAGGCTATGATGACATGCTTATTCATTGTTTATCTTTGGGAGAATTCAAGTTAGCACTAAAGGAGGTTCATAAAGGAATGTGTGGGGCCCATACCAATGGTGTAGTCCTAGCAAAGAAACTTCTTAGAATGGGCTATTATTGGCCCAAAATGGAGACAAATGATTATAATTATGTAAAGAAGTGTGTTCCTTATCAAAAACATGGCAACTTGATACATGTACCTTCCTTACCATTGTATCCAATTGTAACACCATGGTTGTTATCCACATGGGGTCTTGTCTCATTGGGAAAATTAACCCAACATCTTTAGATGGCCATAAGAACATTTTGATTGCAACTGAGTACTTTGCAAAATAGATAGAGTCCATTCCTCTCACTTATGTTACTAAGAAACAAATATCCAAATTCATTCATTACCATATCATCTGTTGATATGGCATCCTATCCCGTATTATATCTGATAATGATGAATCCTTTGTAAACCAAGATGTGAAATATCTTTGTGCAAAATTCAAGATCAAGCATAATAAATCCACTCCATATAACCTGAAAGGCAACGGATAAGCTGAGGCATCAAATAAAACCATTGTATCCATCTTAAAAAATATTATCAATGATGGTGTCCGTAATTGGCACTTACAACTCTTTCCTACCCTCTGGGCTTATAGAACCAATCATCGCACCCCAATAAAAGCTACTCCATACTCCCTTATTTTTGGCATTAAAGCTATCATCTCGATTGATATTGACATCCCATTATTAAGAATATCACTGGAGCACATTGAAGATGATGAAGACTATAGAGCCTCATGGTTGCAAGAACTAGAACTTTTTGATGGTAAGTGTTTGGTTGCCCTAAAAAACTTGTAGGCCTATCAGAATAGATTAAAGAAAAGCTACAACAAACACATTCTCCCTTGAGAATTTGAGATTGGTGACTTAGTTTTTATAACATGAATAACATGAATGTTGAACCCAAAAAGAAAGGTATGTTTCAGCCTAATTGGTTAGGACCATACATTGTCATGACAAACTATGGATCAGGAGCATATCAATTGGCTAAACCTAATGGTGAAGAATTTTTTGAGCCCATGAACATTATACACCTTAATAGGTTCTATGCATGAATAAATTAGAACCATTATTTATAAGACGCCTGACTTGGGGGTAACTTATGCTATCATAATTTTATCCCACCCTTTTATCTTACCTTAAATACATTTTATACTACCCTGGTCCACTTTTCATGAATCCCGATGGTAAAGGCTTTGAGCTCTTGGCACTATGAACACATTCTTCATCCCATTATGGATTGCTCTCTTCAAAGATGCATATTTTTTGTTATGTCTAAGACATGTTATAAACTTGAACATTTTTTATCCCTTGACCAATTATGATCTCGATTATGTCTCATAAGCATTATAAACATCTTCAGCAGCGGTTCTACAAAGTAGTTCAACTAGGATAATCTTATGTAGCTTCCGATAGGTAAAAAGTTGCATATTTTTAGTACAAGTATTTTTCTACTTTCTTATTTTATCAAGATCCTCACTCTCACCAATCTGTGAGCTTAGGCCATTGTAGTTGGCTTAGCTATCTTATTAGAACCTCTACTCTCAAGGAGTGCATCTCCTCAACTAGATGGTCCCACCTTGTGCATATTTTATCCCAAAAACATTAAAGATACTTTGAAAATGCCAAAAAAATCATAACATGATCCATAAAAAAGCAAAAAAAATGTCTTATGTTTCTATACATTTATACATTCCTGTTCCACCATCCCACGCTCTCATTGTTTTATGAGCAACTATTAAGTTTGAATGCTCTTGCCATTTTGCAAGCATAGAAACACCAGTTCATTTCATATTATCCCATGCACTTGCTATTTTACAAGATCATTCTTTCTCATCTCATCAGCTTCTTGTTTGCTAGACCATTCTCATTTGTTTGTTATATCTTCCATTTATTCTATAAACATTAATCATGTTGGTCTGATCATCATTTTTATTCTATCCCATTTCCTAGGAGAATGACATTTGGCTTGAAGTTCATGTTGGAACATGCATCCATGGAAATATGTAGGCATCTTCGACTTATCTGATACATCTGGAGTCAGCTCAACCAACCCCTTCCTTTTCTTCTCTTCCCCCATTTCTCCTGTCATTATTTCTCTTTAATTAGGGAACAATTGTCATGTCATTATTCTTTGTTATGATGTGGTGGAAAGTAACGCCTCTACCACACATGCATGAAAATTTGTCTTTAAACCTCATACTTGGTTTTTGTTTGTGTGTGTTTTGTTGTGTTTTCTTGGTGTTTTGATTGTGCTTTCATACCTCTCCTTTTATTTCTTCTCCTTCTCTCTTTTTATTACTTCTTGGTCTTGTGTTTCTTTGTCTTGTTTTTTTGTTTGATTTTGATTTTCTCTTTTGTGTTCAAGAATACCTTGATGGTCCACATAGATCTTGATTATTCACATCTTGTTCTCATGTCGTTAAGATGTTCTTGCCTTTTATTTTTAAACATTTTTTGTTCCTACTTAAGTCTTGATAGATCATATCTTGATTTCAAGTTAGGTTCATTTATGTTTTTCTTTTTCTTTGCCTTTTACTTTTTCGTTTAAATGTAAATCATTGTAACTCTGATTTTGGTCATTGTTTTACTATTATCCTTAGTTATAGGTATTCACATTTGAACTAGCTCAGTGCAATTGGAATTTTATGTCATTCTAAGTTATTCATACTTATGATGCCTAATTTATTTTGCTATAGCAATCACTTTATACTCAAGTCTCAATGTCAACATCAGCTCTGATGAATGATTCTCAAGAAGACTTTATAAAACCTAGGATCATGACATAGAATTAGGCTTCTAGGTAGCATACATTTCAGACTTCTTTGTCTATGCTTAGACATGCATCTCTTTGCATACATTGTAAGTATAATCAATAATTGGTCATTTCTCATCATCCTTACTTCCATTCTCTCCCAAACTTGGGTGAACTACATTGGCTTGAAGTTCATGTTGGAACATGAGTGTATGGAACTATGTAGGTAGCACTCAATTTCTATTGAGGTTAGTTTAGCTATCTCTATTCTTATTTTCATCTCTCTCATCACTTTTTGCATTTTCATATGTTTGGTTTTATATGGCTTTCTAAGCCATTACACCATCACATGTACGTTTTCACCCACTCACTTTAACCTATCTTTTTTATTATATCCTTGAGATATTTGGCTTGCCAATTGCCCATGCTAGGGCCCAACATCTAAACCATGTCTGAATCAAATTAGCTCTATAGGGGCCAATCATTATTTATTCTTTATCAATGATCAAGATTTACCCTACCGGGACACAACTATTTTATCATGACCAAATCTACTCTACTAGGGCACTTCTTATTATGTTCTCTTTAGAGACCCCGTTCTAGTGGTGCTTCCCTTCCTAAATTAGAATGTTCTCTCTTTTCCTCTAATTCTAAGCTCTCCACATTATGTTCTCTTTAGTATGTAACTTGTCTCAAGATTAATGAATGTCGTAAGCATGCAGCTTGTACTTTCAAATTGGGTATGTTTACAGTGTGTGCCTTATATCTATGGATTGTATCTTTCCCATTCCCCCCATCTCTAGGGCCTATTATACCTTTCTTTATCAGCTCATCTAGATGTGATCTAGTCCATGGGTTAATCTATCACTTTCTCTCTCTTTTTGAGAGTCCATCCTTTTCTTCCATCCTAGTATGTCCTTTTAAGGGGGCATCATGGGTCTGTTCTAATTTCTTCTCAAACAACTCTTTTTTTTGAAAATATGTTACTTCATCTAAATGTCTCGCTACGCCTTCTCAAATAGAGGCAAAATATAGACATCTAAATCCTAACACCATTTATGTTGAAATTGTCAATCTTATTTGAATTGCACTCAAATGTACATTTTAGGTCAAAATCCATAAAATATCCTAAATGGTTCAAACTTGTTGTTTACAAGTGCCAATTTAGGTCAAATTATCCCTAAATAAGGCAATACATTTTATGGGCTAGCTAACTTTGATCAGATCATTTTGAGTCAAAATGACCATTTCATCATTTAGTGCTCTGGATCACTTTTTTCTTTTAATTCATTGGTATACATCATGTACCTTTGTTATTTTATGTTAGCAACATCCTAAATGGGAATATGGTTACAATGCATCTAGCGTTACCTTCTAATTCTTTTTGAGTTAAATTATGACCTAGTAATATGACTTTCTAACAATTTTGATTAGTTGCAGATCAATTTTCAAATATTTGCACAAATATTGATTAACCTTGTTTAAGGCTAATTAATCCAAATCAAGAGCTTAAGAGGATTTTCCATGAGAGTCATTGAATATTTTCTTTTGAAAATTGATTCTTATTATCTGCATCACCTAGTGACATCATTTATGGGGTGTCATCCATCAAGCCATAAGTACATAAAATATCAAGATTATGGGTCATCCATGCCTAGATAATACCTCCCATGCCTCTTTAATGCTTATTTATCTTGAAGATATTTATGAATTTAATTCTAAATATTAGGATTATCCTCAACCATACATCTTCATCTCAAGATGGATGGTTCAGGTTGATCCTAACCAATCTCAAAATTCTATAAATAGAGAGGCCATGAACATTAATTCTAAGCTATTTTGGTACAAGGTTATTATGCTCAAATATCTCCAAAGCTTGAACATTGCAAAGTTATAATGCTAAATTGTTTCCACAAAGCTTCATTGATAGGTTAGTTTAGTGGTTTATAATTAAGAGTCTAATTTTTATGGAATGTTCTTGAGGCATTAAAGAAGCTTACCACCATTGTTGACAAAGACAAGGATGCATGATCAAGGGAGAACATGTTTTTGAGCCACATGGGTATGGTGAATCCATTTAGGAAGGTAATATGGTGTTGCTTTCTTTCATTTATTTCTTGCTATCCTTTGTAATTCCCATAAGAATAGATAATTTTGGTTAGTTAGTTCTTTATGCATGTTTCATTGTTTATGGACTAATGCTTGAATAAATTGCTTTGTAATACTCTTTACAATAACATTACTTAAATATCTCTAATCCATTAAGAATCAATCTAGTTCTTTGATTCTTGAAGGTGTTCAAAAGAATGGTTTATATATCTTCTCTCCTTCTACATGTTTTATTTCATCGCATAGTAATAATGAATCTCAATTATGGTATGAAAGATTGGGAGATGCTAATTTTAATATTTTAGATGATATGTTTACAAGTAATCTTGTTGTTGGAATTCTTTATATCCGCTCTCATTATGAAACTTTTGAGGTTTTCTTATGTGGTAAGCAACATACTAACTTCTTTCATAAGAATCATGATACAAATTCTTCACATCTTTTAGAATTGATTTATAGTGATATTGTAAGACCTCTTGAAGTTATATTTCTTAATGTTTCTTTGTATTATTTTAATTTTATTTATTATTACACTAGAATGATCTAATTTATTTGTTAATAATAAATATAACATGTCTAAATTCAAGAAATTTAAAGCTAGTGTTGGAAATGCATCTAATTTTTATATTAAGAGATTAAGAACTGATAATGGCGATGAATATGTTAGTAAATAGTTTGATTTTTTTGAATATTTGTGCTATTAAAAGGTAATTAACAACTCCTTATTCCCCTCATAAAAATGTTATTATTGAAAGAAAAAATTACACCACCATAGAAATGACTAGAACAATATTACAATTTACAAATATTTCTAAATTTTTATGGGTCGAAGCCATGAATATTATTGTGCATATTATAAATAAATTCCCTACCAAATATTTGAATATTTTAAACCCTTTATAAATATGGATTAAAAATAAATCTAGATAGTCTTGCTTCTATATTTATTCTTAAAGTTAAAAGAAAGAAGCTCGATCCCACTTCCTATTATTACATTTTTTAGGTTATGGAGGTAAGCCAAAAGGTTTAAGAGTGTATAATCCTTATAAAGATAAGATCATTGAGAATAGGAATATTTTTATTCTCAAAAAATCTTTTTGTGATCCCTTTGTAGAAACTCTTCAGTGTTTTTTTGTTGATAAATGACTCTCATGTTTCTCCTTGTGATTAAATAGATGCCTTTGAGGAAGTTGATCCAATTTTGGATAACTTAGAATCTGAGGAACCCCCTAAGTTTCATGTTCTATCTAAAATACTTAAATTGGAATAATCCGTAATCCAATATTTTAATGTTGATAACCTTAATAAATTAGTTAGAATTCAATATTTTTATCATGCATTAATGACTATGTATGAATGTGGACCTCAATCATTTGAGAAAGCCACTAAAGATGATAGATGAAATATTGTTATGCAAGTTGAATATAATGCCTTAATTAAAAATTAGACTTGATATCTTATCCCTCCTCTACCTAAAAGGCATATTATCATTTCTAAGAGGCTTTATAAGATCAAATATAAATCAATTGATGAAATTTATAAGTTTAAAGATAGATGATTTGCTCGTGAGTTTACTCAAAAACTAAGTATTGATTATTTTGAAACCTTTACTTCTATATAAAAATGAGTACTAATAGACTTATTTTTGTTCATTTAGTCCAAAATGGTTAGGTTATCCACCAAATGAATGTCAAGAATACATTTCTAAATGATGATTTAGAAGAGGAAATATACATGACTCAACCTAAAGGTTTTACTAACCCTAATAGATAATATTATGTATGCAAGTCAAATAAATATTTGTATGGTTTAAAACAAGTTCTTTGAGCTTGGTATTCTAAAATTAATTCTTTTTCAAATAATTAGTTTTCTCTAGTTATTATTATGATAATGATCTCTTTGTTAAAGTTAAAAATGGTCATTTGATTCTAATTGTATTATATGTTGATTATTGATGATATATCTAGTTTAATTCATAAATATAAAGATAAACTAAATCAAATGTTTGAAATGATTGATTTAGACATTCTATATTATTTTTTAGGAATGACTATATTTCAAGATAAACATTATATTATTATATTACAATATCAGTATACTCATAACCTTTTTGATAAGTTTAACATGTTTGATTGTAAATCTTATTCTACTCCTATTGAAGTTGGTGCTAAACTTTATCCAAAATCTACATGTGAAAAATCTAACCCTATTTTATATAGATAGCTTGTTGGTAGTTTGATTTAATTGCCATTACTAGGCTAGATATTTCATATGTTGTTGGTGATAATTCTAGATTTATGAAAGATCCATATTTGGATAATTGGAAATTAGCTAAAAAAATTCTTCATTATATCAAAGGAACAATTAATTTTGGTTTATTTTATTTTTCTATTGATAATGATAAATTATATGGTTATTGTGATGATGATCATACTGATGATACTATAAATCATAAATCTATTTTTGGATATGTGTTTAAGTTTGGTACAGGTGTTATAACTTGGAGCAACAAGAAGCAACCTACTATCTATTTTTTTTCTACTGAAGTAGAGTACATAAATGCTATTGAAGATACCAAATAATCCATGTGGCTTTGAAGTTTGTTGGGATAACTTTATTTAGATGTTTTTCAAAGTACCATCCTTAATTATGATAACCAAAGTTGTATAGATATGACAAAAAATCTAGTGCAATACTAAAGAACTGAACATATTGAAGTTCATGTGTATTTTATCATAGAGAAAGTCCTCAATGGTGATATTGATTTTTAATTATATCCTATAGATGAATAAGTGGCAGATATTTTCATAAAAACCACTTGGTGATACCAAGTTTTATTAATTTCATACATTGTTGGGCCTCTCAGAGTTTCCATTGAGGGGGAGTGTGTATGACAATTCTACTTTCTAATGGCCATGTGTTTCTTCTTATTATATATACTTTTTCTTATTGTAAAACATTTCAAACTTTGTATATAAGTTTTATTTTTCTATCGCAATACATACAAGCATACTTTTTAATGGAGGTCCTTATGTTATAAAAGGCTCTAAATATGCTTAGATGATTATTCATGAGAAAATGTAAGATGTTCTCACGATCATGCTAGACTAGACTTACTTTATAGTAGTTAATGGATTATAATTCCTTTTATTTCAAAAGGTGATGTTTGACATAATACAAGTTTTTAAATCTTTCAATTGTGTACATGGTATAATTTATGTATTAATGTGACTATGACATTTATCTTTACTTAGCATTAATGAGGAGTGTTAGAACATTTAATGTGTAAGTGGGATAATTTAGACCCTTAGCATACTTTGGTGTTTTATTAAATACTAAGAATTTATTATTTATTAAACACTAGGTGAAAAGCTCATGTAAATAAATAATAATAAATTGTAGCTTATTATTTACCAATTAAACTAAATGATTCTTAGGTTGGATGGACCTATTGGTTATAATGATCACCTCTTCTCACATTTATTATAAATATGGTTTTACCCTATTGTATTATTCACTATGAACACACTCAGTAAATTTGATATTTATGTGTGGCAAATATTTACAAAGGTTTTATGAAGGCTTATGTGAAGAAGTGAGAAGGGACGACTTTGTATTGGGGTGCATAGTTTTTCAATTAATTGAATATCATCTTCATGAGTTTTTTACCTCTAAATTTTTACCACTTTAAATGCTTGTGTACTTTGTCAAATCTCTGTTCTCTTTGCCATCATTTACTCATCTAGATCCAATATTATATTGCACATATATTTTATATTCTATTGATTTTATCACTAAATAGATGCACACTAAGTTTAAATGATTTGTATAAAATGAAAGTGAATATAAAGTTTATGATTTTATATTTTAATGAACTATAAATAATATCTTTTAATTTATTTAAATAAGTAGAAATTAATATCAAGATAATTACTTTTGCTCTTCTCAGTTTAATTAGAGTTTTCTACTTATCAGTGTGCTTATTTGTGCATGAAAAATAATTTGTTTTGACCTAAAAATTTATTTTTATTGGAGGTGAAAGTGTTTTATTTTATTTTATAATACATACTTAGGGTTTTAATGCAAATCTATATGATTTGAAATAATCTATGGTATGGTTCCAAATAGTAAGGAAATTAACATATTTTTGGGTGTAAAGATGAGAAGAGAGAGGAGTTCATTTTCCTATTTATTTGTCTTTTCATAATAGAGATATAATATTATGCAAGAAATGAAATTAAACTAATATAATATACTAAACAAATAAATATAACTAAGATTATAAACCCCCAACCTGATCAATATGTAGACCAGCTGGAAGAAGAAGATTTATTTGTGATATGGTCATCAATGTGCTAGCTTATCCACTCAAAACAATGATTGTAGGAACTCTCTAACTGAGGAAAATGATAAAAAAATGGTATAAAAAAATATGAGAGAAAAATAAATCAAAACAAAACAATAGATGAATATGAGTGGCTAGTGCATTGAGTTCAAAGATCTGGTTTTAAATTTAAAAATAATGATTAGTAGATTGTGGTTATAGAAAGCTTCAAAACTTCAATCTCCAATGTAAATTTTTGAATCTAAAATTTATCTAAAACTAAGATAATTGTAAAAGAAACATGGACATCTCAAGAGGTAGTTTAACTATTGGTTAACTAAAATTTAAACATGGGAAGGATGGGGAGTGATCAAAATAAGAGTGGGAGTCAAATGGGTGGTCATGGGATAGACTCAATGTGGAAAATTAAATAAACAAGAAGAAAAACTTGTAAACATGTGAAAAACTCAAGTTCTTGAAGCTAAACTAACACATAAATAAATGGTGATGAAACCACCCCTATTCGTAGGGGCGGTTATATAAATTCTAGTATACATGAGATAACCACCCTATAAGATGAATAAACCACCCTACAATAATATGGAACCACCTTATTTGAGGTAGTTCCATCATGACAGTTTCAGAAAATGTTGCAACAATTTTATTAACTAGAGGGGCAGATTTGTCCTCTATGGAGGGTTTTTAAAATAAGCTGAAAGAGGCTATAGAAGTCAAGTAAAAAGGGGTTTAGATAGGTTTATGTGAGAGATAAGGAGGGAAAGTACTAAAATTTTAGAGAGAAACTATATTGAGTGTAAAGTAGGATATCATTACATCCTCACTAGACATTGTACCTATTGGTTGTAAAAATTGTCAGGGGAATAAAATGTAGACTTTCAATCAATAGTTTGAGGATATATTCCTCTCCTATTATCTAACATAAATAAATTTATTTAAATAAAAATGGATGCCAAAAATAAAAATATATACTATCAAAAATATTGTATATGGGTGTTGTACTTTTAACTAAAAAGTATAAAAAGCTAATAAAAATGAGAAATGAAGGGGAATAATGGAAAAAAGTAAAATGAGGGAGAATGGGATAATTATATTCAGTTAATCACAAAAATATGTTATAGTAATCTCAAGGAATAAAAAATATAACTCTAGGTAGCTAAACACAAAAGCTCACGAGAATAATCTAGAAGTTGAGATTTTAATATAAAAAAACTTTATCATGGAAATGAGATGGGAAAGACATATTCTAAACATATGAACAAGATACATAAAAAAAAGTATATTATATATCATTAAAAACAAGTATATACATCAACTTCATATTTTCTAATAAAATATTCATAAATTCTATTCTCAATTTCACCATTGTTTCACAATGGCAAAAATTTCTAATGTGGATTTGATGTAGAACCATCACTCCTATTTTCATTCTTAACTTGTTATGATAAATTTAGGTTTTATTAGTTATATATAGGGGTCATATATGTCTTAAATTTCACATTTGGATCATCTCCAAGTGTTTTGAGCAAATTAAGTAGCTTAGAATTTGAATTTGACACTTTCTCACCAAAATACAGATTGAAATTTTTGAAAGGTTGTCTTTAGTTTTTAAAGCCTTTTTAAAAATATTGATATGTTTTTTTGTTTGTTCTTGGTTAGGTTAGGTATATTAAGTATCTTTAATTTCATTTTTTGTTTAATCACCCTTGGTGGTCTTTTTTGTTATGTCAATCAACTTGTCGAAAGCTCAAGACTGTATGGTGTTCTTGAAAAGTCTATGATGGAAAGAACAAAAAATGGTTAGAGATATTTTAAGATAATATAATTTGTGAAAGACTTAAAATGAGGTTTTTAAAAGGTTAATAGATAAAATTTTATCTCCAAGAAACAAAAAATAAGCTCTGAGCACAAGAAAAGGATTATTTTTCTTTAAAATTTTATGTATGCACATTGAGGAAATTTGAATACCAATGCTTTGGAGTAAGAAGGTTATTGTATGCACCTGATTATCTTCATGATAAAAAAATTAGAATAAAAATATTAATAATTAAATTCATCTTGTGTAAAATCTCAAAAAATTATGATAAAATGAATCTTCATTGAAATCTACAATTTTGTCTACACAAGCCTATACCTTGTTTTGGTGTATTGAATGGGTAAGTTTTGTGAAATTTTAAATATTTTTGTTAGTATAATTAAATAATCCAAATATCTGAGTTGAAATAAAGGATGCACAAAACCTTTTCATTCATTTTTATTCATTGAACTTTGAATTGATTTAGGAAGCCTTCATTTTAACTCTCTCGACGTGTACAAAAGACCTAGTGAAGAGCTTTGGCCATTTCAAGGTTTAGGTATTTAGAGAATGATTCAAACTTAAAAATTTATCATGAAATTTTGGTTTTGAATTATAAATTTTAATCAAATATCCATTTGAATTTTTGACATGTTTGGACCCTGTAAGAGCTAAAACTCAGTCTGAGGCCTAATTAACATAAGAAATAGGTTGAGTTAGTATGTTTATGCTAAGAGTTAGACCCTAAAACTTGGAGGAGAGTTGTAAACCCTTAATTGGTATTTTAAAATATATTTTTTAATTTTAAACCCTATATTCTTGAAAAACCATCAAGAAAAGTCACTTCAGAGGGGCTACTAGAGAGAGACCTAAAAGAGAGAACCTTGAAAATAGAATACTTCCCTTTAGAGTTTTAATATACAATTTTTTATATTGATCAAGGAGGATAAAATGTACTTAAATACCTAATTATTTGTCTTTAAAATCTTTCAAAATTATCAAACCATTCTAAATTGTGCTTTGAAAGGGCTAGTAGATATAAGCATAAAGAAGGTAAGCTTGCTTCAAAGTTACTTTTACTAATGCCTTTACATTAGTTTGGTATTATATCAGGTTTGATACTTAGAGGAGACTAAAATAAGGTGTAAAATATTAAATAAAAAGAGTGAATTAATATTTTTTTGGCAGCTAGCTTGGAGAGTGAGAAGATAAGATGCCACCTAGAAGGAATAGAGCTGATATTCAAGCTATATTGGAGGAGTTGCAGAACCTAAAAATTGGTTTTGATGTCAATATTATAGCATTAAAATCTCAAATAAGGGGGTTATTAACAGGGTATTAAAGTGATAGATATTAATAACCCCAAGATCTAGAAGAGGAACATGGATAAGTTGGAGACTATGACGAATAGGGTCTTGAGAGAATATTAAAGGTAGTGATGAAACATGGGTCCAAACCAAAAGTAGAACTTATTACATATTTAGGAAGTTTAGATGGAGAATAATTTATTTATTATATAATTATACAAATAATTTGATCATGAAAGTGTTTCAAAGGAGAACTAGGTAAAATTTTCATGCATAAAGTTGAAAGGGCATGCATCCCTTTGGTGAGATTTCATACAAGAAGAAATAAGAAAGAGAGGCAAGTTAAAGATAAATTTTTGGGACCTATTGGTCTCCAAGTTGAAGGGTGAATTATTTCCAAGTGATTATAAAACAAATCTCTTCAAGAGATTTCAAACTTTGAAGCAAAAGGAAATGAGTGTCAAAGATTATGCAGAGGATTTTTATAAGTTAGTCATCATATCAGGTCATACAGAGGAGGATAAGGAAAAATTTGATAGATATATTAGTAGATTGAGATACAATTTTCAAGATTACTTAATCATAGTTATCCCTAAGACTCTTGAATAATGGTAAATGCTTGCATTGAAAACTGAAGACAAGCTTAGTTGAAGAAAAACACAACATAATACAAGCAAAGGCAGAGGTTATAGAATAAGGGGTCAACAAGGCAATAGAATTACATCACAAAGAATACATGAAGAGGATATTAATTCAAAAGAAAAATATTATAATATTAAAGGTGGATTTAGATGTATAAGGCCATGTTTCATAGGTAGATATGCATCAAGAGAAAGAGGATATAGTGGATTTATAAGTAAGTGCTTCAAGTGTAATAAATTTGTTGGACATAAGTTTTAGGAGTGTTCAGAGGTTTAACAAGTAGGAAGTTATAGGATTGAAAAAAAAAATCAGATTGTTCAAGCAACATAAGAGGAGAATGTCAGATCTATATCTCATGTGGAATAACTAGAGGTAAGTGAATCTTTGTTTATGAGGAGAGTGTTGATCAAGACACCTAAAAAGAAGGAACCCACACAAAATAAAGACTCTTTTAAATAACTCATGTAAGTGTTAAGGTAAGTGATAGAAAGTGGTTATTGATTTAGGTAGCATAAATAACTTAGTTTCAGATGAAATGGTTAATAACTAAGATTGAAAAGACTGGCCCATCCAAATCTATACAATGTTTCATGTCTGCAAAAAGGTAATCAAGTATTGGTTAATGAAAAATGTTGGGTGGACTTTCAAATTGGAAGCTATAAACACAAAGTAATTTATGACATTATGCCAATGGACATGTGTCATGTGATACTTGGAAGGCCTTTGCAATATTATAGGAAGATAACACATGATGGAAAGAATAATGTTCAAACCTTGGAGAAAGATGGTATAAGTCATATGTTCCTACCTATGAAAGAAGAATACGATGAACAAAAGATTGGTTCAAGTGTAATGCTAATAAGTGAAAAGGAGTTTGTGAATGAAATGAAATAAGAAGAGTTAGGATTTACATTAGTACTCAAGCCTAAAATAGGCATAAAAATAACCAAAGCGAATGGGTTGCCTCAATAGGTGCAAGATATGTTAAAAGACTATGCTGATATCATAGTGGATGAACTACCTAGTGAGCTTCCACCCATGATAAAAATTAGTCAGCACATTGACTTCATTCTAAGAGCAATATTTCCTAATAAGTCTGCATCTAAGATGATACCACAGGAAAATATTGAGATCAAAAATCAAGTTCAAGAAATTTTGGATAAGGGTTTAGTTAAGGAGAGCTTTAGCCCACATGTAGTGTCAATAGTGTTAGTACCTAAGAAATAAGGAGATTAGAGGATGTACACAAATTGAAGAGAAATAAACAAGATCACCATAAGGTATAGGTTTCCTCTCCCAAAGATTGAAGATTTGATGGATTATTTGAGTGGGTCAAACTATTTCTCTAAGATTCAACTCAAGAGTGGATACTACCAAATTAGAATCAGGCATGAAGATGAATGTAAAATAGCCTTTAAGACTAATAAAGGGTTGTATGAATGGATTATCATGTCATTTGAACTCACTAATGCACCAGGTACATTCATGAGGCTCATGAATGAAGTCCATAACACCTTCATAGGTAAATTTTTTGTATTTTATTTGGATGATATTATAATTTACAATCATAGCAAAGAAGACCATCTTCATCAATTGAATTTGGTAATGAGAAGATTACAAGATAAGTTACTAATAAATCTCAAGAAATGTGTATTCATGAAGACAAAATTGTTGTACCTTGGTTTTGTGATATTTTAAGGAGTGTTAAAAATGGACAAGGAAAAAATAAAGGCCATAATAGAGTGGCCAACTCCCAAGTCAATTGGAGAGGTAAAAGTTTTCATGGCCTTGCAAGTTTTTATAGAAAATTTATTACAAAATTAGGTAGAATTTATGTTCCAATCATAGACACTATTAGAGGAGATAAGAAAAATATTGTGTGGAAAAAATTAGCTAAAAGAAACTTTCAATTTTTGAAGAATAAAATTATTGAACAACCCATCCTAGTACTCTCTAATTTCAACAAAGTCTTCTAGGTTGAGTGTGATGCAATTATAGTAGTTATTGAGGATGTCTTAAGCTAGGAAAGTAGGCATATAACCTACTTTAGTGAAAAAATAAATGATGCTAAAAATAAGTATTCATGTTATGATTTAGAGTTCTATGCAATGGTACAGGCCTTGAGGAAGTGGATGCATTTTTAATGCCTAAAGATTTTGTGATATTTATAGATAACCATGCTCTACAATTCATCACTAGTTAGCCCAAACTCAATCAAAGGCATATGAAATGGATAGAATATATGCAAAATTTCACTTTTACTATCAAACATAAGAAAGGACATAGTAATAAGGTGGAAGATGCTTTGAGTAGAATGGCATTACAAATCAATGAAGTTTAGCTTGAGAGTGTAGGCATTGAATTCCTTAAGGATTTATATAAGAGTGATGAAGATTTTCAAGAGGCCTATAAGGCTTGTAAGCATCCATCTACCTTGAATAAAGAACCATCATTGGATTAAAAGATACAAGATGACTTATTATTCAAAGGGATACATTTATTTGTGCCAAAGAGTTTAATGAGAGAGAACTTAATAAAAGAGAAGCATTATGGGAGCATGGCAGGACATTTTGGACTTGAAAAGACATTAAAGCAATTCACAAGGCATTACTTTTGGCCTATAATGCAATTTGAGGTAAGAAGGTGTGTAGAAAGATGTAAGTTTTGTTAAATTTCTAAGGGTAAAAGAACAAATGGAGATTTGTATCAAATTTTACTTGTCCCAAATAAACCATGGGACTCTATTAGTATGGATTTTGTCATGGTACTGCCTAAAACTCAAAGAGGATATGAATCTAACTTTGTATTTCTAGACATGTTTTCCAAGATGCCACACTTTATACCTTGTAAAAATACCAATGATGCTACACACATTACAAATTTTTTCTTGAAGGAGGTTTTTAGGCTACATGGACTCCCACTAAGCATCATATCTGATAGGGACACCAAATTTATAAGTCATTTTTAGAGGACCTTATGAAAAAATCTTGGAAAAAAATTGAGTTATAGTTCAACATTCCACCCTAAAACAGATGGGAAAATTGAGGTGGTTAACAAAAGCTTGAAAAAATTGCTAAGGTGCATATCAAGAAATAATCCCAAGCAATGGGATTTGATACTACCACAGGAAGAGTTTTCATACAATGATTCTTCCAATAGGAGAATTGGCATGAGTCCATTCTAGTTTATGTATGGCATGCAGCTAAGAGGGGTCTTTGGATTGAGAGATTTGAGCAAAATGGAGAAAATAAGTGCTAAAGGAGAGGATTTTGTTGTGGCAATGTAAGAAGTACATGAACAAGTGAAAAGACAATTAGAGAAAAGTATGGATAAATACAAGAAGCAGGCAGATTTGAAGAGAAGAGAAGTTAGTTTCAAAATTGGTGACATGGTTTTGGCTCACCTGAGAAATAAGAGGTTTTTAAAAGGCAAGTATAATAAACTCAAGATGAAATAGATAGGTCTTTGCAAAGTTTTAAAGACTTTTTCTAACAATGCTTATGAGATATAATTGCCTAGTGGAATGGGTGTCTCTCCCATTTTGAATGTTTTAGACCTATATCCATTTGAATAATATGATAATAGTGAGGAAATAACATGAGGAGAAGCTACAATACTCCAATAATAGGTAAGTTAGTTACCAACAACCAAGAAAGAGGAACTAGAGATCATTAGACAAGAATATTATCAAGAAAATAATAAATAAAGAGTATTTTCAATATCTAGTAAAGTGGAAACACCATCCTCATGAATATGCCACTTGGATGACAAAAAAATAGATCAAAAAACATGGGAATACTCTTGCAGACCTCATGAACAACAGTTCATGAGTCCATATTTATTCCCCTTGGGAGTATGATGTAGGAACATCATTCTTAGTTTAAGTCTTGGCTTTTTATGATCAATTTTGGTTTGATTAGTTAGTTATAGGGTTCATGGATGTTAAATTTCACATTTAATTCATCTCCAAATGTTTTTATCAGGTTAGATAGCTTAGAATTTGATTTGGCACTTTCCTGCCAAAATATAAATTCAAAATCTTGATTGGTTCTCTTTAGTTTTTAAAGTCTTTTTCAACATATCAAGAGGTTTTTTTGTTTGGTCTTGGTTAGTTTATGTGTATTAAGTATTTTGAATGTAATTTAGTGTTTAATCACCCTTGGTGGTCTCTTTTTTTATGGTAACCAACTTGTTAAAAGATTAAGACTGTATTATGTTCTTGAAAAGTCTATGTTGCAAAGAACAAATAAATGGTTAAGGATATTTTAGGAGCACATAATGTGTGAGAGGATTAAAATTAGGTATTTTAAAGGTTAATAGATCAATTTTTATCTCTAATAAACAAACAAGAATCTCTAATCACAAAAAAAAAAATTATTTTTCCTTTAAAAATCTATGTATGCACATTGAGGAAATTTGAATACCAATGCTTTGGAGTAAGAAGGTTCTTGTATGCACTGATGATCTTCATGATATAAAAGTATCATAAAAATATTAATAATTACATACATCTTGTGTACAATTTTATAACTTTATGAGGGAATGATTTTTCATTGAAAGCTACATTTCTATCTACACAGGCCTATACCCTGTTTTAGTGTATTAACTACGTAAGTTTTGCAAATTTATGAATATTTTTGATATTATAATTAAACAAGAATAATAATAATATATGAGTTTAAATCAAGGATATATAGACATTTTTCATTCATTTTAAGTCATTGAAACTTTGAATTGCTTAATGAAGCCTTCATTTTACCTCTCTCAGCCTTTATAAAAGACCTAGTGAAGAGCTTTGGCCATTTAAAGGTTTAGGTATTTAGAGAGATTTATAATTCCAAATTTGGAATGAAATTTAGGTTTTTAATTCTAAATTTAAATAAAAAATTCATTTTAATTTTATACATGTATGGATCCTGTAAGATATAAAACATAGTTTGATGCCTAGGAGATCTAATGGAGGCCTAATTAGCAAAACAAATAGGTTGAGTTAGTACATTTTTATTGAGAGTTGGACCCTAAAACTTGGATGAGAGTTTTAAACCCTTGATTGGTATATTAAAATATCCTTTTTTTGTTTTTAAAATTTGTATGCTTGACACACCATCAAGAAAAGTGGCTTTAGAGGGATACTAGAGAAAGACCTAAAAGAGAGAAGAACCTTGAAAACATAAACTTTCCTTTAGAGTTTGAATATAAAATTTTACATGTTGATCAAGGAGGATAAAATTTAATTTAATACATAATTATTTGGCTTGGATACATTCTAAAATTTTCAAACCATTCTAAATGGTGCTTTGAGAGGGCTAGTAGATATAAGCCTAAAGAAGATAAACTTGCTTCAAAGTTGTTTTTACTAATCCCTCTGCATTAAGATTCAATATAAATTATACACTAAAATATTTGCATTCATTAAATAACAATAATATTTTATAAAATTAAAAGAGGAAGAGTCAAAATAGATTGGTAACTCATACACATCATTCATCCATAAAAATTCATGGAAAAAAGTCATGTAAATTATTTATGTTTTATCCTTTGTGGGGATTTACATACAGAATCCTTCCTTCCATCTTGCCAAAAGTTCAAAATCTAAAAAAACTTGATTAAAATGCACATAACTTGTATTTATAGTTTAGGAGGGTGTAACTACCTTATAACCACCCAATAACTACTTACACAATCACCTTTTTGGTAATTCATTTCTATTTTACAATTACTTTATCTCTTATAACTTTAAAAAGGTAAATATGACCTTTTAAAGTGATTTCAAAAAGTGCAATGGAAAAATAAAAATTTGGGAAGATAAAAAGTGACTTTTTAGTGGTTATTAAGAAGAAGACAAATATTTTTACTAAATAAGATCTTGTTTTGTTGCTACAACAATCTTTAATTCTTCTTTTTATGATGATTTGAACCTGTAAATTCTAAATAGTTTGGATGACTCTTGTTATTAGTGTGAGACACACATTTGTACATTTTGATCTAGCAAACTAACATTTAGTTAGCCATTATTAATCGTATGAGAAATGAACATGCATTGCCAAGCCAAACCACCCACTTTGAATACTCTTATGTTGTCTATTTACTTTAACAAATGAATGAGAATATTACATGTCTATATGAAGCCTTCAATATGCCTTCTCCAACTCAATATTTTGATATTTTATCTCTTGGTGCATACATAATTTTCTTGAACCTTTGATAATATTTTGATAAAGAGAAACATGATATCACATTTGAAAGTATTGTGAATCTGACTATCTCGAGCTAATGAATTTGTTATTGAAAATACCAACATATTGCAAGCTTCTCTTTATCTATTTGATAACTTATTGTATGAAAATATCTGTTTGAGATTTTTCAAAATGTGGTGGGCTTGGAAAATCAAGTTTTATTTCAAGAACAACCTTAGAGAGACCGAACAATGTAAATGATAATTTCAGGGGATGTAATGAATAATTAAGAACCTATTTGTGTTATAAAAACCACTACAAGCCTTTTAAAATGATGTTGAAATTTTTTGAGAACTTCATCCATGCATGTAATGAAAAATCACCTAGTATAATCATTCAAAACTACTCGTATGCAATGAAAGAGGGATTAAATCTATGAAGGGATTAGATTTGATTATCTACTTTCGACACCTTAAATCAATGATCAAAACTAGCCTATATCTTCTTGAAAACTACCTCAAATTGTTTTAGAAGTCATGAATGCTAAATTATCAAGATATAAGAGGGTGACAGGTTTTGAGAAATATTTTTTACATATATATAACCTACTCAGCTATTGAAGCCAATCCACAACTATCAATACCATTTTCTGTAACCGGTTTAAAATATCACATAGTAATTAGAAATCTTCAATGAGCTTGATGGAATTGAAGGATATCAATTCATATTGTAGGTTTTAGGAGGTTTTTTTACATGTAAAAAGGCTTTGAAAATCTTGAAACATGTGAAACAACTTTTGGAAGTCTGTAAAAATCAAAACCATGTTCATAATTTGACCAAAACCACTCAAGTACAGTGAAACAACCTTTCAAAATTTAAAACCATGGATTTTATCTTAGAATCCATCCTCTAAAATCCATATACGATGAATTCTAATTTTAAACCACATTTTAAAATGCCAATACCATGCATTGAAGATCCAAACCCCCCTTGACAAACCACAAATAGAAAACAAAAGCTTGCTTTGAAGAGTTAGATAACCACACAGAGGGTTGATAGGGAGGTTTGAAATGGAATGCAAGATATTTTAAGTGTTTTTATAATTTGGTGATCTTGAGATAAATAAATTACATGGAAAATAGCTTTATAAACCCCAAACAAGTCAAAATAGTGTTTAAAAATTTTCCACATTCAGAAAATTGCATTTGTTTTTATAAATTCTACACTCAAGCAATCCTAAAACCACAAGTTTATTAGAAAAACTACCTTGAATATCATATCATTATCTCAAATGGCCACATGGAGAATGAAAATAAGATTTGAAAGTCTTACATACTTTTCAAAAGAACTTTACAAAGGTGATGAGCTTCAAGGGTATATTACATGTAAAAGAGACTTGAATGTTTGAGTAGGTGTTTATTATTTTCCCATAATTATTTATTATGGAAATTTTTTCCATCATTTGGAGTTTTCCTAATTTTATGGATAAGCTTACTTAGGTGTACTTGGAGTTATAGGTTGATAGGATAAATAGGAATTAACTCCCTTGACCAGTTATTATGGGTATGGGAGTTAATCTTATATTCTTATCTCTTTGACCACTTTTCATGGAGCTTTTCTAGGAGGAGTTACACATACGTTACCCTATATGTACATTTCTCATTTATGTATTTTATAATGGAGTTTTGAATATTTTATTTGAATCAATTTTGTATTATTTTGTGTTTTAATTTCATTCAACTTGTAGTTGTGTTTTGCACTTGCTTAACTTGTGTTTTCATTAAACCTATTTATCTGCTTGATCTAGAGATCTTGGTTTCCACCCCAATACGGTATCAAAATTCCATTCTAGTATATAAAAGTCTATTTTATTTATTTTCAATTATTTTAAAATATTGAGTTTATTTATAAAAAGCTAAGGGTTTGTCTTCACTATCCATATTCGAGGGTTTACAAAAATTATGGGTGTTTTTTTATTAACTCTCAAAAACCTTTAGGTATTACTATTTTAAAGAGGTGATTTTGTGTAGTCACGGTCTTTCATTCTATCCAAAGGAGTGGAGGGTCTTGAATTCTATTCATGCTGGTCATGACCTAGTTTTGGCAAGTTCCAACATGTTTTAGTCAGCATTAATGACATTCTAACATGTAAAGGACATATAGCCCAGTCTCATGCTATTAGAGAAACTCCACATTGCCTATTATGTCATTCCATCCCTCCACACACCATTGAGATAGTATTTTATAGCTAGTTATGCCCCTAATATAATATTTTACAACCTGTTATGTTATTGAAGGATATTTTACAACTAGCTAAGCCATTATAGGGTCTTTTATAGCCTCTTATGAGTTTCTAAGAATCCCCTAGCCTATTTCATGACATACAAAAAGGATATTTAAAGCCTCCATACTCTGCATTGGTCTTTCAATACCCCCATGTTACCTTTAGATCTCCACACCCCCTGATCTAAGCTCTCATAGCCTATAAAAGGAAAAAAATGGCCATGAAACCTACTCAAGGGTGATTCCTTCCTTTGGCTTGAACCCCTCAACCCTTATTCAGTTTGTCATCACCTAGTATGCAATTTTTTTAAAAACTACTCCTTGCATATTCGTAGTTTCTCAAAACCACTCATAAGATATTTATGGTTTTGAATTTTAATAAGGTGGCAAATTTATTTTTAAAAAATCATGATATTCCACATATAATTGGTTTTGAGTTTTAAAAAAAGGAGGGGGTTTAGTTTTATAACTATACAAGGATACTAGAAATCATAAAGTTACAACCTAATGTCTATGAAACATTAATAGTGACATTTTATACTAATATTTTTATTATAGAATGGAAGGTGTGGTAACTTAGGGAAGTTTTTCAAAGGGGTGTTTTTTTAGTGTTTTTTTTAATATAAAAAATACATTGTGGGTTATTAAAAACTAGGGAATATTATTTTTTAAAACTCTTCATATTTTTTCTTGAAAAATACTAGAGGGTGAGGTCTAGTTTTGTAGGCACTCAAACTCCATCACATTAAAAAAAAAATATATCTTTCTTTTAATTTCACACTTTATGTACTTTCCTTGGATGCATTATTAATTGAGTTAGATGTCTTCTTATTGCATTTTTAAATCACTTGTGTTTTTCAAAATTCTCACTAATTTCTCAAGACACATTCTCAACTGTGCCTTACATATTTTTGAGTATACATTATATTTTTAACATTGGGGTGTTCACCACTGATAGTTTAGGGGGGTGTGTTGTGTTTGAGTCACTATTTCATTATGCTTGTGCTTCTATTTTTGCAACACATAAACAACTAAAAATCACTACAAACTTCATTCCTACACATTGGATATAAGTTTAATTAATCATCTAACACCATTTAACTATCATGAATGGAAAATTAAAATGTAAATTATTCTAAGGAGAAAAAGTTTACATCACATTATAAAGGGGTTAGAAACTAAACCAACTACAGATGCATAAAATGTTAAGTGGTACAATCATAGTGATGAACCCTATGGGTTGGTGTCTTTTTGTATCTCCTAATCTCCTCTTTTATATATAACCTACCAAAACACCCAATGAAGTGTCGACCATTTTGTAATATCTCTTTGGGTAGTAATATGTGATGAGAAGTTACGAACTAAAAAATAAACTTATCAACCTAAGTCCTATCAACTTTGACACCCTTCAAGATTTCTTCACCAATTTCAAGTCTTTAAGATTTCAGTTGAAATAATTTGGAATAGAGAATAAAGATAACCAAATTATTATTTTTATACTTTCCAAGCTAGTTCTTGATTACTCAATATTTGTCTCTACTTTCCATGCCATAAAAGTTCTATAGGCACTACATGGAAGATGCACTCTTTATATGCATTGGTTACCGACTTAACTAAGGAACAAGACAATTTAATATAGATGGGCACATTTAAGTCCACAAAACCTCAATCCCTAATTGTTAGGAATGGGAAAACAACGTCTTTAAAAAAGAGAAGAAGAAAAAAGAACAAGGATAAAGAGAAGAATAAAGAATCAACTTTTGTCAAAACAACCACTAAAACATACTCTTCCAATGATAAACCTAAGAGAAGGTTATATATGCCTATTTCAAGAAAAATAACCTTGATGAACACAAGTGCATGAAGAAAATAACAACAAAAGTGTTCTTGAGTCTATCAAGTAGAACTCATCAACTCAAGATTATTCTAATGAAAAAGGCAAGAGAAAAGAGAAAGAAAAGTGCAAGGCTCTTATAGTAGTTGCAACTCCAACATATTCATAGGTTATTGAATTGGGTGCTTCCCACTACATGGGTTATTCACATGTTGTTTTTTAGTCCTTGAATCCTTGTAGTATGTCTTCAATCACTTTGGGTGATGACACTTTTGTATCATTTTTAATGAGAGTGTCTATTGAAATGAAGGAGGAACATTACATAATGTTCTAAGTGTTTCATATCTTTCAATTAATCTCCTATCAGTGTACCAAATCACTCATATCACTAAGGTCATGAAGGTGGAATTTTTACTAGATTAAGTTATCATCAAAGTTTCTTAATGATTCTACATTAGGAGTGGAAATAGAAGATCACCAGGTTAGGTTATATACCTTCTCACATTTTTCACCTGATCCTTCAACTATGTTGTTGACTCATTCAGATGGAGTTATAAAATTATGGCATGAGCGGTTTGTCCACCTCAACTATTACTACCTAGAATAAACTAATAAAAATGGCATTACCATAAGTTTACCTCGAGTCTATTTATTTATGGGTATCTCTAGAGTTTCACCCTTGAGAAACATCTTAAAGATAAATTTAACAAAGAGAAAGCTTAGAAGGCTTCACATATATTAGAGTTAGTACATAATGATGTATTTGGACCTTTCTTAGTTTATCTTTTACAAGGGCTAAGTATGTTCTCACCTTTATTGATGATTTCTCAAGGTACACATGGGTCCACTTTCTTAGGTAGAAAACTAAGGTTTTTGACAAGTTTTGAGATTTCAACGTTCTTGTAGAGAAACAATCTAAGAAATTCATGAAGGTTATTAGAACTGATAATGTGGGTGAGTATGTCAATAACATATTTGAGTAGTTTTTCATAATAGAGGGGATTGATTTACAAAAAAAAAAATCCGTACAACCCTAAACAAAATGGAGTTGTAGAATGTAAGAACATGTTCTTAAAAGAGATGGAAAGCTGTATGATTTACTCTAAGTCACTTGTACCATAATACTAGGCTAAATAAATCAATTGTGCTTGCTAAATTTAGAATAGATCTCCTCACAAATATTTAAAAGGAATATCTCCATTTGGAGCTTGGTACAGTAGGAAACCAACAATTGAGCATTTTAGAGTCTTTTTATCTCTAGTTATGGTAAATATACCTAATAAAAAATGCAAGGCTATGGAACCTCAAATTAAGCTTTGTATCTTCGTAGGTTATCTATATGGTGTCAAAGGGTACCACCTTCTTCATCTAACCATATGGGTTTTTCATCAAGAAAAGAATTCAATTTCAAGAGAGTCCCACTGACTTAACACTTGACACTTATCCCACTTCACTAGAATCACTTGTATTTGATTCAGATGATTCAAATCAACCTGAACACATTCTAGAGGTTGAAGACACTTCTTCCGATTCTAATATCAAGAGTAGTTAGAGAGACTCATATCCATCCACATATGGCCACACTTTAGAGGATGATGTTTAGCTAATTGACTAATCTACTTATGGTCCTCTTAGGGCTAGGTAGATGCTGTAGATTGAAGGCACATGGGTTGAGGATCCTTCAGACGATAAGAAAACATGTTCAAAGTTTTAGAGTGGTCCACATGACTTATATGTCTTTGCCTTATATTTATAAATCTTTTGATAGGCATCAGGTATTCTTAAGTGAGATTTTACCATACATGAAGAGTATAACTCCTTAATTAGGAATCATACTTGGGAAGTGACACTTCTTAAGGGAATAAAAATTATTTGACATAGATGGATATATTGAACCAAGTATGCAACATATGGGTTCATTGACAAGTTTAAAGTGTGGTTGGTTGTAAAAGTTTTCTCACAAACACCTGACATTGACTACACTAAAAACTTTACACTAGTCACCAAAATTAAATTTTTCAAACTCATGCTTACTATTATCACAACTAATCATTAGGATGTTCATCATATGGATATGAAGATTACCTTTCTTCATGGTGACCTTGAGGAGGATATTTACATGGAGCAGCTCAAGGATTATTCCTTTATGTGTAGACTTTGAAAATGTATTTATGGCCTCAAATAGGCCCCTCGAGCTTGGTATGCCAAGATGGATTCCTTCCTTCTCTATGTAGGGTTTGCTCAGTGCCATTCAGATCGAAACATCTATCTTTTATGATAGGATGATTCACTTTTGATTCTAGTTCTATATGTTTATGATCTAAGAGCTCTTCCTCATCCATTGCAATAGTGAAATAGGCTCTTCAAGACATATTTTACATGGTAAAATTGGGCTTGTTACATTACTTCCTTAGGATCTATATTTCTCACTCTGACTTGGGAATCACTCTTGCACAACGTAAGTATGCTCTCGATCTACTTGCTCAATTTCACATGGTTGATTGTAAGCCAAATTTAAAATGCTTTCTATCTAGATTAAATCTTGAGATAGATTATACTTCACCTTTTTTTGATGCTATCTTATATCGATAACTTGTCAGCAACCTTATTTACTTGACACATACTAGACCTGATATATCATATATAGTGTGCTTAGTATTTAGATTCATATAGGGACCCCATGAGCTGCACTAAAAATAAACTAAGAGGATATTATAATACATTCAAGGTAAACATATATTTGGGATTCATTACAAATTTGACATTGAAATTGACTTGATTGTTTATAATAACTTAGACTGGACTAGAAATATTCAAAATTGCAAGTCTAATTCAAGTTATAATTTCTCTATTAGTTTATGTTTGATTAGTTGGTAAAGAAAGAAGCATAATGATATTTATTTATCTTATACCAAGTTAGAATATACAGGGGTTTTAAATTCTACCACTAAGGCTATCTAGCTTCAATGGATTCTCACAAAGTTCAGTATCTAGTTTAGATGACTTATAGTCACATACTATGATAACTAGAGTACTATTTAGATTTATAAGAATTAAGACCAACATTAGTAGAACAAACACATAGATTCACATTCACTTCATTAAATAACTCATCCATGGTAAAATAATTGATCTAAGATATTTATAGATGGTAGAGTAAATGATTAACATTTTCACCAAACACTTCATGGATTGCAAGTATCTTCACTTGTGAGCTATTTTTGAGGTTTGGGATACTACAACATCATCTTCTGAGGAGATTTGGGCCTTTTATTTATGTCTCTCTTTTGGGGGAGAGTTTTTTCCTATGGGTTTTCTCCTTTTCTCTACTTTATGAGAGATTTATTTATACATGGGTACCTCATTAAGCCTTATTACTGGGACCCATTTCTTTTACCCACCTAAGCTATGCCTAGGGGGTGTTAGAGTAAGGCTTTATTATTTTCCCATATTTATTTATTATGGAATTTTCCCCCTCATTTGGAGTTTTTCTAATTTCATGGATAAATTTGCTTAGGTGTACTTGGAGTTACATTTTGATATGATGAATAGGAAGTAACTCCCTTGATTAGATATTCTAGGTATGAGAGTTACTCTTTTATTCTTGTTTTTTTTACCACTTTTCATAGAGATTTTTAGGGAGGAGTTACACATGCGCTCCCCTATATGTACATATCTCATTTTTGAGATTTTATAATGGAGTGTTGTATATTTTATGTGAATATTTTTTGTATTATCTTATTTTGATTTAGTTCAACTTGCAGCTGTTGTATGCACTTGCTTGACTTGAGCTTTCATTGAACCTATGTATCTGCTTGATCCAGAGATCTAGGTGTCCACCCCAATATTTAAAATTCCACCATAGTGTTTATAAAGGCCATATCATGGTTATAAAATGTTTTATTTATTCAAAAAAATTACAAAAGGCTCTGCATGTATTTTGAGGTGGAATGGATTTGAGAAAGGGCATTCAACATGAAATAGTACATTGTGAAATGCATAAATTAAAAGTCAACTTAAAAAAAATCATGAAAGGAAAAATATGATTACATGAGACTTATTACATGGATGATCAAGGATAACTAGGGGTCTTATAAAGGATAACATTCAAATGAAGGATGTTTATAATATCCATGAAATTGAGTAGTCAAAATAACTTGATAGTTTGTTATGATGATAGAGTTTAAAAATTGAATTACATAAATCTAATTTTTAAGATAAAAAATAGTTAATATAACTTTTTCTTACCCTTTTTCATTGTTTTAATATCTCTAGCAAAATCAGGACATAAATGAACATCCTTCATATAAAACTCCACGCCTTCCTCTGATTTGGAGATGATAGTTCCATTATCTAATCTAGCTTCATATTTCATAGTCACTCCATTAACTTCTTTGGAGTTCTCCCACTTTAGAGGAACATACTATGATAATGATATCAACATTTCTTATGATTGATTCACTAAGGGATTTCAAATCAAATATAAGTTCAACATTGACTACTATACATGTCTACCCTAGTGGATCAAAAGTAGATGAAATAATATCACTATGAAGAAACACCCTTGTAATACTTCATGGATGCCCCAAAACACATAGGGTTCAATAAAATCTAAACTAATATCTTTGTCCTTTGGGATAAGTTTTAGACACACCTATAGAGTACTTCATGGGTAGTGGATATTATCTAAAATGGGAATTATTTGTTATTCATTGGTAAGGATAAATCTATGATCATTACTCACATTACCACCTATTAACAAAGCTAGAGATAATTTTATTATGGATCAAATTGATGATGAATTCATGGGATTCATGTTAAACTCTATTACTCTTTTCCCTCATCTCAATAATTTCTTTCTTTTTTTGAAATAATTTTGGATATCGATGCATGAAAAGACTAGATAGAATCCTTTCCAAGTGATTGCTTGATAAAATTAACTAACCACAATATTCATTTTTTAGTTGAGCAAAGGTAAAGCATTATTTTATAAACTATTGTCATTAACAGTCATTAGATTAGATTTATACATGTGAACCAAGCCTTGTCCATTGGGCTATGGATTTGATGTCCATTCTGGAAAAAAAAAAATTCTCTATCTTGGAACACCTCTAATTTCTTATAGGAGTGTAATTTGGGGTGATGTCATGAAATATGAAATTTCATGACAATAACTGGCTCTGACTGTGGGATTGTATTCCTTAGAAAAATGTAAGATAAATCCAAAATCTTTGATGACTGGTGTCTTCAAATTTGTTTAAATTTTTTAGAATAATGTGTAGCACATTTGCACATCTCAATCTAACCAACTGACAACCAGTTCACATATCTCAATCATATGATAAATGAATAGGTGCTGCCAAGCTAGATCACATTATTTGAAAATTTTATTCATATAATTCCAAAGGAACAAACATACACATCAGAATTTTCATGACTACAAATGCCATATTCTGAATACACTGTCAAAAAATGGCTTGGAGACCAACTTGGATAAAAAGTTTCAAGGATATTTTCTACATGTTATTCTGGAAACTCACGAAGATTTTTATTGTGGAAATAACATATATTTAGAGATTTCTAACTCATTTGTATACAAATTACTTGTTTGAAGAAACCCATGTGAACATTGAATTTTTAAACAATGATTCTACATCTCCAAAAAATTATTATTTTCATCCACTTTAAAAGCAATGACTATATTGGCCTTTATGAAAATTATATGATTTTCTACTCAAAGTTTCTAGGTAGAGTACAAGACTATAAACATGTGAATTAAAAAGGGCCAATACATGGAGAGGAGTGAACAATAGATAGGTTGTTACATTTATTGAAAAATAACACACACACCCCAAATCATAGACAAGAAAATGAAACAAGCCAAAATAGGGAAACTAAAACTATTTATAAGGAGTAGAGGAAAACAAAAGAATATATAAAACCATTAACTATCTTGGATAAGTACCTTCCATTTTGAAACAATGGATTTGACTTATAAGGCTTGAACATTCAAAAATAATGATCAAATAGGTGGGGAAAGGATGAATTTATGATTGTTATGCATACTGAGATAGTCATAAATAAATATATCAACAATATCTCCAAGTCTTGAAATGGAATTATTGTAAGTTTTAAAATATTCTAGAAGCATTTTTTAGTAGTATTGGACTTTTTCAATGTTTTCTCAAGTGGACTTGTGTCACACCCAAAATTTCTATCCAAAAACCTGGGTGAATTTTTTAAATATTTTTATATTACCAATACACTTATCAAAATTTCATTACACACATCCCAAATGAGGAAGGAAATAAAAGAGATGAACCCTAATAACTAACTAAATGAAATCTAAGGTAGGAATTAAAATTTTTCTTTCCAAACAAATAACATATTTCGAGTTGACTTTTAATCTCTTAAATGTACCACTTCTCATTATGGGGTTTTTTATCCATATAAGAAAGGCCACACCAAAACTTAGAGTTTTATAAAATTTCAATGTCATGAGCATTATCATGTTTTTATGGATTAAAAGCATTACATACCTAGGAAAATACCTTACTACTCCTCCCATGGTGATAAAGACTGATAAGAGACTAATGAATCTACACTTATCAGTTAAGGCTTTGATTTCAATTATTTATCCAATGCTCCTTAAAGAGTTAAGGAAAAAACCTTAGGTCAACAAGACAAAAACACTCCCATGTATGTCCCAAGATAGTGATAGGTGGTATGAAGTGTTTTTATCCTCTTAGATAGGAACCAAAGATAAGAAGAGGCAAAACATTATCTAATATATTATCCTCAAGTTAGCTTAAGTCCTTGCTAATTTTATGGATTAAAAGGATTAGGTTCTAAATTATCTAATATACAAAATTAATATGAATCCTATATTTCAAATAGGATAAGCTTTGACCCTAACTACTAAACCTTGACTGTAGAGGAACCATTAACAAAATAAAAAATAATTTTTTTCTGGTACCCTAATAAGCTCTTCAATTCCTCAAATAAAGGTTAATAAATTTGATTCTTGATTTAGTTAGACTTGTAATAATCCAACTAAAACTTATTTTGATCTGTTACTCTTGGTTATAAATTTGATTATTTCACTATCAGATTCTTTGGTTCGGAGAAGAGTGTTAATGCACAATCATTCCATAACATAATTTACTATCTTAAGGACACCATTTCCCATTTGTTATACCTTGAATAGATTCACATCCAAGGTTTGTTGATCATTAACTATCTTCTTGACCATAAATAAAAAGCTACTAATCTATTCCCTAACACCAAAGATAAAGAGAAAGGGTTTTATGTGAACTACGTGATTACATTTGCCAATAGTTAGATTAATCCATTTATTTGACTGATCAAATAGAGACAATTACTAACCACTACTTGTAGTTATTATGATCATTTAACCCACATTAAACCAATATTTCAAAGATGGTACGTTGTTTAAGATTTTGTTCCACTCGATACTAAAGAAGAACTTTGTTACATTTAAAAAATTAACATTCCATGTGCTTATCAACTTTTCATGGACACTGAAATCAGTTGCCTTTGCCAATGGAGTACAATATTTTCCAAAATAGCTACTTTATTATACATGAAGGTTAACATTACCTAATTAAACAGGGTCCAAAATATAATCGACATAATAATAATAATCTAATTTAGTAGATACAACAAGGTTCCATTCTTGGATTGAAGCAAAGCTCAAGATTACAAAAAAAGGATAAATTTTAGTTTTCAAGATACTATTTATGACTTAAAACTATAATAAAGCTCAACTATTAAATAGTTATCAATTCAGTGGTAGTATAATCTCATATAATCAACAATCGATTATCAAGGAGGAAGGTTATATAATTTTTCTCTAGTTGTAGATAGAACAAGTAATCTTTTCCATACATTGAACAACAAAAAATAGCATTTTAAAAGTTAATAAATATATTACTCGTGCTCTCATTTCTAAATGTACCTACACAACAATTAGTGCATCAATATGAAGCTGGAAAGGAATTCCATTTCATTCCATTAAGTTAATCAAGTGAAAATCATATAAAATTAAATATAGATAATAAATAAAAGTTCTTACTCTTATGTAAGAAAGAAATTTACATTTAACTCCATAACAGGTTAAAGTAACAACTCTTCCCCATCTATAGCAGATAAAAATACATAAAATAGTATCTATTTAATTAGTTATATGCAAACAAAAATATAAAACATATTATCAAGAGGGTTTTTATAAGTTCTAAAAATTACACTTTGTGAGATTCAGAGTGGAAAGATACAATTGATGAAAATTTTGAAAAATATTATTATTATTGTTATTATTATTCTTCTAAACAAATATAAATTAAAAATCATTGAATAATAATTAAATCCAGACTACACAATCAATCCATAATTGAATAAAACATCTTAAGGAAGTTATTCACCGAATTCATATTCCCTCACTCTACCCTAATGCATTTCTAAATTCTCCATCCAAAACTAATACATTTATTTATTATTATGTGTTTTGCATTTCTACAGGAAAATGGAAGCATTGTATATAGAGGTGAATTCAACCCAAAAAAAATAAATAGTTACAAGATAAAACTCTCCATACTAGAGTATATAGCTATAAGAAGTTACATTACAATTCAATGTTATCCTCTCCTTTAGAAAGAAAAACATCATAATCTACATTCTTTTTCTTTTTCATTTGTGATTCAATTAGTTGTTCCTTAGATAATTCATTTTATCTCATGACTGTGAGTTATGAACAATATTTTGGAACATGGAGAACCATCTCTTCTTTGCCCAAGGGCAATCCAAATTCTTCATTTGTTTGTTGATCAATCACATGTTCTTCCAACTATTCACTTTCTCCTATGATTATCAAAATAAAATAATCATACATGATAGGAAGCACTTTCTCTTTTTATTTATTTAAGTTTCAACATGTTTGATTAAGGATTTGCTTTTTAAAAATCCATTCTGAATGTTGAGGGCATTCCATTATATCAAATCCCACTACTTTTTCACCATTTATGATAGTTGTAGCATGTTTTTAAATTTATTTATTCAACATTATAGATAGAATCATGTCATCCTAAATTTTGATAGCTTTTTATCATGTAGCTTAGATGTCATTTACCTTATTCTACATCAAGATAAATTTAACTTTTGGGTGTAGAGAGTCAATGGAGCCACAAAGTTTATTATTGAGATTTGATTGATTAGCCTAAGAGATTAGTTTAAATAATTTATTAAATCATGCTAAAAACTTTTTCATCTACTCTTCTTCTTGCTTCTATATTTGGAATAAATTTAACAACAATGCATACACATCCACAAATGGTTTGAATCTATTCAAGAGCTTGTTCTTCAAGGAGTCCTAGTTCATAATCCATCCATCTTCTAGGTGTAAGAACCATTCAGTAGCATGTCTAGTGAGAGTTTCAACAAAAAATGTCATAACATGTCTTCATGCATAACTACCAAGATGTTATAGGACAATGTGAAAGAAAGGATATGATTATCTACATATTGACAATTTTCTCCTTAAAACTTCAAAAATAGTTTCCTTGAGCATAAATTTAACACATTCTATTGGGCCAAGACTAATGACCCAAAAAAATTTCCCCATGGGACACAAAGAACTTTGAGGTTAGGGTGAACCAACGTCATTTATTTAATCTCAAATATGTAGGAATTTGGTACTTCATTTCAATGGAGTCACTAACCTCCATTCCATGGGAGGTTCATTAAAATGTACGAAAATTGAGTGCACAAGACACCTCGATCCCTAATGGAGTCACTAAAGACTATTGGCTAAAACATTTATCAGGGGGATAAAATTTATACCTTCAGTCAACAACATAGGTATAGATTCTCTCTTCTATTATCAGGTGGAGTTATCTTTATTGAAAGCAAAAGAGATGTGGGAAATAAATCTATTTACAATAAAAATGTTTTCTATGGGGGTGTACTTTTAACCAAACATTAAATAAATGAGAAATGAAGGGTAATAATGGAAACAAGGAAAATGAGGGAGAATAGAATAATTCTACCCATTTAAACATATAAAACTACTATAATAATCTTTGGGAAGGAAAAAGATAACTCTAGGTAGCTAAACACATAAACTCACTAGAATAATCTAGGACTTGAGATTTTAATATATAAAAATTTAATCATGAAAATGAGATGGGAAAGACATAATATAAACATACACACATGATACATATACCAAGGATATTGGATAGCTTTATAAATAAATATATACAACCTAGTATTTCACACTAAAAATAGACATAAATTATATTTTTGATCTCACCAAGGTTTCACAATGATAAAAATTCCTAATGTAGATCAACATAACTTATATACTAAAATATTTACATTCATTGACTACCTAAAATAGTATTTAAAAAAAAAATTAAAGAGGAAGAATAAAAATAGATTGATATACTCATTCACATCATTCATCCAGAAAAATTCATGTCACAAGGTCTTGTAAATTATTTCTGTATTGATCCTTGATGGGGATGTATATACATACTCCTTCCTTCCATCTTGTTAAAATTTATCATATTGTCAAAAAACATGATTACAATGCACATAACTTATATTTATAGCTTAGAAGGGTGCAACCCCCTTGTAACTACCTACATAATCACCTGCTTGGTAATACTTTTCTATTTTACAATTATTATATATTTTATAACTTTAAAATGGTAAATATGACCTCTTCAAAATAATACAAAAAGTGTAAAAAAAATATAAAGTTGGGAAGACAAAAAGTGACTTTTTAGTGGTTATTAAAAAGAAGAAAAATTTGTTTGCTAAATAGGACCCTATTGCATTGCCACATCAATCTTTGATTCTTCCTTTTGCGACGATTTGTTCATATGCATTCTAAATAGTCTAAATGATTCGTGTCAATAGTGTGAAGCATTCATTTTCATGTTTTAATCCAACCAACTGACAACCAGTTATTCATTCTTAATAATATGAGAAATGAACATGTGTTATCATACAAGATCACCCACCTTGAATATTCTACATGTTTGTTTGCTTACTTTAGGGAATACATGAGAATATTTTCCTATCTATTTGACACCTTCAAGATGCCTTCTGCAATTCAAGCTTCTTATATTTGTTCTCTTAGTGCATACAATAGTTTTCTTGAACTTGTAAGAAGATATTGAAGAAGAGAAACATGCTTTCACATTTGAAAGTAATGTGAATATGACTGTATCGAGTTGATTAATTTGATATTAAAAATGCCAATAGATTGTGAGCTTCTCTTTATTATCTGATAACTTCTTGTATGGAAAATGTTAATTTGAGAGTTTTTAAAAGGTGGCATGCTTTGGAAATCAATTTCTCCTACAATAATAATATTCAAGAGACTGCACAATGTAAACAAGAATTACAAGGGATGCAGTGAATAATTAGGAACATGTTTATGCCAAATAACCACTACAAACTTTTAAAAATGATGTTGAAACTTATTGAGACTTGTTTGCAAGTATGAAATAAAAAATCACTTGGTATGATCATTCTAAACTACTCATATTAAATGAAAGAGGGAGTAAAACTATCAAGAAGGGATTGGATTTTATTATCTACTTCAAATACCATGGATCAATGATCAAAACTAGCCTATATCTTCTTGAAAGCTGCCTCAAATTATTTGAGAAGTCCATGTATGCTAAATGAACAAGATATAAGAGGGAGACGAGTTTTGAGAAACATTTTTTACATATATTGAACCTACTCATCTATACAAAGCTAATAAACAACTATCAATACCAATTTATGTGACTGATTTGGAATATAACGAAGCAATTAGAAATCTTTGATTAACATTGTGGACTTGAAAGCTCTCAATTGCATGTTGCATGTTTGAAGAGTTTTTTAATATGTAAAAAGGCTTTGAAAATCCCATAAAATGTAAAACATCTTGTAGAAGTTTTTAAAAAAGCAAAACCATGTGCAGAATTCCACCAAAATCACTCAAGTGTAATAAAACAACCTTTCAAATCTTAAAACCATGGGTTTTCTCTTAGAAACTACCCTCTAAAATCCATATACCACAAATTGGAAGTTTAAACCACATTGTAAAATGTCAATACCATGAATTAAAGAGCTAAAACCAACTTTTAAAACCATAAACAATTAACAAAATCCTCTTTTGAAGAGTTTGATGGACACTTGGAGGGTCGATACTGAGATTTGAAATAGTACGAGAGATCTTTGAAGTGTTTTTACAAGTTGTTGAGCTAGAGCTGAAGAAATTACATGCAAAATAACTTTATAAACCCTACACAAGGAAAAATAGTATTTATAAACATGCCACATGTAGAAAAACACATTTGTTTCTACCAAAACCACCCTAAAATAGGCCAAAATAATGAGTTTATTAGCAAAACCACCTTGAATATCATATTATTATATCAAGTGGTCACATGGAGAATGAAAGAATATTTGAAAGGCTTGAAAACTTTTCAAAAGGATTTTACAAGGGTGGAAATATTTCAAAGGTCATATTACATTTAAAAGATTCTTGAAAATGTCGTCATGGTCTTTACAAAAGTTCTATTATGGCTATAAAACATTTTATTTATTCAAAACAAACTTTTCAACAGGATCTTCATGTATTTGGAGGTGGAATGGCTTTGATAAATGGTGTTCAACATGAAATAGTACCTTTTAAAACCCACAAAAGGACAAATATGATTACATGAGACTTGTTACATGGATGATCAAGGAGAAATAGGGGGTCTTATGAAGGAGAACATTCAAATGAACACATGAGGGATTTAATAAAATCCATAGGATCGATTAGTATAAATAACTTGATATCTTGTTATTATGAGGGAAATTAAAAATTGAAATATAGAAATCTAATTTTGAAGATAACATATTGTTAATATAATTTTTCTTACCTGTTTTCATTGTTTTAACAACTCTAGCAAAAGCAGGATAGAAAGGACCATCCTTTACATAAAACTTAACATATTCCTCTAATTTAGATATGATAGATCTTTTATCCAATATAGCTTCATATTTCACACTCACTTCATCAGCTTCTTTAGAGTTATCCCACTGTAGAGGCACATATTCTGACAATTTTTTTGCCATCAACATTTCTTATTATTTTTCCACTAAGTACTTTCACATCAAATGTACAAATTCAACACTGACTACTATACTTATCTTCCTTGGTAAATTATAAATAAATACAATAATATCACCATGAAGAAACACCCTTGTATTGCTTCGCAAATGCTCCAAAACATATAGGGGTCAATAACATCTAAACTATCATTTTTAGCCTTTTAGATAAGGTCAAACTACACCTATAGAGTTATTTATGGGTAGTGGATACTTTCTGAGATGGGAATTATATGTTTTTCATTGATAAGGATGAATTTATGATCATTATTCACATCACCACTTGATAATAAATCCAAAACTAATTTTCTTATAGATCAAATTGATGATGAATTCATGGGCTTCATGTCAACCTATATTACTCTTTTCCCTCATCTTAATGATTTCATTCTTATGTTGAAATAATTTTTGATATTAATGCATGGAAATACTAGATAAAATCCTCTCTAGATGATTATTTGATAATATGAACTGACTATAGTAATCATTATTTTTTTAAACAAAGTTAAAACACTCTTTTATGAACTATTATCATTATCAGTCATTGGAGAAAATTTATGCACATGAACCAAGCCTTGTTTATTGTGATATGGATTTGATGTCCATTCTAAAAAAAATTTTGTCTCTATCTTGGAAAATCTCAAATTACCTATAGGAGAATTGGGGGTGTTGTCATTAAATATAAAAATTTCATGACAATAGTATCGAAAATATCACACTATGCAAATTTTTAGTGCATATAGTGAGCTCAAAAGCACCAAGTAGTTGGTAATCCCCTAAAGAAATGAATAAACTATGGAGAATTTCAAACCCATTATAACCTAGATAATTATTTCTAGAATTGGTAGAAAGACCATAAATCATTAAGCATTTATTTTTAATATTTAAAATCTCCAAGCCATTTTCATTACATAAATCCTTTCAAGCCATGGATGCAAAAATATTTTTTCCCCCACATTATCTTCATGTTTTTAAAGTTTCAAAGGATCACTACCACAAGCATAATTTAAATGATTTAACTTATCTTTAAAATTCCAAATTAACTTGTTCTTTCCATACTCAAGAATGTTTATAGTTTTAATTTTGATAGGAATGATTGAACATTCCATACGAAGCACACTAGATAAAACCTTTCTAAAGCTACATGTAGGAAATAACTCAGGTCGTATTTTACACTTGCCATCATTGTTGCTCACTTCCTCCTCACCTTAATTACTTTTAACCCCTTTAATTATCTTATAACTAATATTTTAGTGCCATATTCTGACATAAATATTTATATATTTTTCCTTATTATAATTATTAATTGTAGATTTTTATATATTTCTATCCCTTAGAGTTCAAAAACTAATACCATTTGTAAATATATATTAATGTCATCTCCCAATCTACTACTGTTATTGTAGTGATTTTTATCATTTTCATTCCTTTGAGAATCCTTGGAAGCATGTCTAAATGCATCATTATCATCAACACCCAAAGTGTAGTATATTATTTTCTTGTAAAATTTTCATCTCGAAGTTGAATATACTTTTCATCATAGTCATCATATCATACAAAATGAAAATTATTTATTGGATCATAAATCTTAACCATAATATATTACCACTTGTTATCAAGAGGAAAGGAAATATTATTCAAAATACAACTAAAACAAATATCCCCACAACATTTTATGCCATTATAATTTTTAAAGAAATAAGCCTTAATAAATTTTAATTAAAAATGCAATAGATAATTGTTTTGCATAGTTGATTTTGATAGCCCACACAAATTTTTGACACTTGAATATAAATGAGAAAGTAGATGTAACTACTGGATGAGACAAATGTAATGGTTTATTTAATATTTTTTATGTACTAAAACTTGTTAATTATTTTGGATGAACTAATAACATGTCAAAACCTTCCAACAATTATAAATATAGATAAATGTTTTTTTAATAATTTTTGTTAAAAATGTGAAAGTTAACTATCAAAAATGTTTTTTTGATGAAATAGATCTTGTAATAAATATAAAATCTACTATTCACAAAAAATAAGGTAGTATGAGATCACACTTCAAAGTCTCAAACTAGGCAGAGCCTAGGTACAAAAAAACAAGTGACGAGGTTGAGCCTAACACGTATATATATATATATATATATATATATATATATATATATATATATATATATACATATATATATATATACATATATATATATATATACATATATATATATATATACATATATATATATATATATATACATATATATATATATACATATATATATATATATATATATATATATATATGTATATATATATAGATATGTATATATATATATATATATATACATATATATATATATATATATATATAGATATGTATATATATATGTATATAGATATGTATATATATATATACATATATATATATATATATATGTATATATATATATATATATATACATATCTATATACATATCTATATATATATATATACATATCTATATATATATATATATAGATATGCATATATGTATATGTATATGTATGTGTGTGTGTGTGTGTGTGTGTGTGTGTGTGTGTGTGTGTGTGTGTGTGTGTGTGTGTGTGTGTGTGTGTGTGTGTGTGTGTGTGTGTGTGTGTGTGTGTGTGTGTATAAAACACCTAAAAACAACTAGAAACTAAGAGGCCATATCAAAAGGACTAATAGATAGAGGGTATTTATCATAGGGATCACCCTAGCTAGAGCCTAGTAGGTCACTTCCCTCAGGGATGTGATATGGCCTCTAATCACATAGATGGTTTCACCAATCCATATAATCCTCTTGATTACTCATAACACGCATAAACACATATGAATTCCTCTCATAATATTATCACAATCTTCATTAAATCAATAACACTACATTTCAAAAGGCCATGCCACCAATGCATGCCATCAAACTCTAGCTTTACTTGGCCAACATGCCAAGGAGGCGCCTCAAAGGCTTTAAACCAGTCATATTCTCCTAATTTCAACTCACTCCCAACCTATCCTAACTAATAAGCAAAGGAATACATGATTTTATAGGTTTTACAAGGAAGAATGAAAGAGAGACCAAAATCCATGCCCCATATGGATTAATCATGACAAGAAACAAGGAAATCCCACACCACATGCTCCACTTAGGGTCATTATGAATAAGAGACAAGCATATTTGAAAATTGGTGCCACCCTCACATGTGAAACACTACTGATGAATAGTGAAAGGTAAATCACATGTGAAAGATCAAAAAGGAAGAGCATCCTCTTTAGACAAGTTAGGTCACCTCCATGTGCATTTTGACCACTCTTTCTTATCCCCACATGAAAATTTTAACCCATGACACCTATGCAATCAAAAATAGTGTTGTGACACCTCACCAGGATGAATAGTGTTCATCACATCTTTAATGATTAGTGTTTCATGAATAGTGTTTTCACACCACATCATTCTCCTCCAACTAAAAAATAACTTAGTTCTAATGACTTTTCCTATTTGTATCCTTGCCACTTATTCTAAAAAATAGAAAATCACACCACTCTATTTTTGGGTGATGCAAGATTGCCTGATCCCTTGGATGCTCCTGCATCAAACATCCAAAATAAATAATGTGATCTCATGATCACATAGAGGGGGTGAGTGGTAGAACAACCCTTTAGATCACCTAACATAATGAACTTGGCATCCCCTTCTAATACACCATGTGCACCTATAAAATTTTCCTTTTCTTTCTCCACTTCTGGCATCTACATACTGGCTTTTCCCAAACCATCCCTATGGGACCACAAACTATCTTCCTCATCCAAAAACATATCCATATACCGATGGATTTAAACATGGGCCAATTACCACCATCGTATACCATCCTCCTCCTCCATGATGATATACAATGCATCTTATCCATCCACATGATCTCAAACCCACTATTGTCCATCCACCTCCATCAAAAGTAATCATGCCTTCCTTCTCTCATCCAACCATATGTTGGATCATCTTCCACATCACAAAACATATTCACTTTCATATTTTATCTCTTGGATGAATCATACATCATATCCTCTTTCATCAAATTATCCACATGTGCACTCTCTTGCACAAAAATTTCATCCTCCATACTCTCATCCACATGTGCCCTAGATGGCACAACATCCTCTTCCGAAGCTTCCATCATGGAAACTTGCAACATTATTTTTTTGCCCTCTTCTTTCTCAAGAATCCCATCATGGCTGGAATCTTCCTCTCCTTGAAACTCCACATGTCTATAACATTCTTCCACATGCATCTCCTCTTATATTCTCTCTTCCTCTACACTCTTCTCATGTGAACTAGCTTGCACATCCATCACTCCCAACTATAAATTGGTAAACTTATTACCATCACAAACCAAAAAACTATAATGTTTCCACTCATGGGAATCCAAAATCTCTTCCCCATTTTCAAGTAAGGGGCTCCTTTATCTGGTGGAAAATGCACCACCTATACATCCTCTTGCATGAGGATTTCCTCTTCTCTCTACAACTTTTCACAGCTGCAATCTTCACTCTTCTACAACCTTCCTTGGCTGTAATTTTCTTCAATCTTCTCTTCATCCTTCACAAGGATGTTTTCAATAATGGGATGCCTATGAGCCTCTTCTTCATTTCTGATTTCAAAATCAGATTTTTTATCCTTACATGAGAACTTTACTCTCTTGTTGTCCTCCATGACAACCCTCTTCTTCTCACTCAGTTTTTGCTCCTCCATCTGCAACTACTCTTGATCCTTCTTCCATGTGGCTATTTTTTTCCTCAATGTAGCCACTTTCATTTTCAGAAATTACATCATCTCCCACATCAAATTTGCTTCTTCTTCATGTTCACAATCTTCATATCTTTGAATTAGCAACTCCAACAACCTATCCCAGGTCTTTAGATTCTTCATCCACTATTTTTCTCCATCATCACATGCATACCTAAATCAAACTATGTCTATTATTCCATTCACTATTATTCTCCATCATCACCAATGCCATCAAACTCTATCTTTACTTGGCCAACATGCCAAGGAGGACTTTCAAAGGCTTCAAACCAAGCCTATTCTCTAAAATTTGACTATTCCCAACCTAGCCTAACTAATAATCAAAGGAATACATGATTTTATAGATTTTACAAGGAAGAATGAAAGAGAGACCAAAATCCATGCCCCACATGGATTAATCATGACAATAAATAAGGAAATCCCACACCACATGCTCCACTTAGGGTCATTATGACTAAGAGACAAGCATCTTAAAAATTGGTGCCACCCTCATATGTGAAAACTATTGATGAATAGTGAAAGGCAAGTCACATGTGCAAGGTCAAAAATGAATATCATCTTCTTTAGACAAGGTGGGCCACCTCTATGTGCATTTTGACCACTCTTTCTTATCCACACATGAGAAATTTAACCCATGACACCTATGCAATAAAAAATAATGTTGTGACACCTCACTAGAATGAATAATGACCACCAAATCATTAGTGAATAGTGTTACATGAATAGTGTTTTCCCACCACATTAGAATGGGGTCCCATCCAATAATGGTAGTGATAGGCTATCCTTCCTCATTTATGTATTCATCATGATCAGAGATATGAGGGGACATCTTCAGCATGAGCCATGAAAACTTGTTATCTTTTGGTAGATACCACCCATCTTAAGAACACTCTATAAAAGAATTACATCGATGATGTCCCCTAAGTGGTGGAGAATTCCAACCCTAAGTACATGAAGGAATTGAAGGTGGATAGCCCCACCCTCTACAGTAAATTGGGGTGAGAATGGTGGAACTAAGGATAACCTTTAGCCTAGCTATGAGAGTAATAACAAGAATGACTATGTCGATGACCTACATACAGAGTACCACCATTGCCTCTCGATACAAAATTATTGAGAGGGCAAGGTAATATGTGACTCACATTATATGAGGAATCAGCCCAATGGTGGAGCAAAATTTGAATATGCTCAATCTCCATAGAAACTTTGTTAGTCTGAAATTGAATCTATTATAGAACAATAGATATAAGCATATACTTATTATAGATAGAAAATTGGTGATCAATAGTAGCAATAGAAAACAAAGATTAATTATGTTATTTCCATATCCAAAACAAAATTTCCATTTGTAAAGTATGCCAAACTTGGGTTTACTTCAATGACATTTTAGGACTATCATTGAGGATAATATGATGCTAGTTAAAAGGATTAAGATGAAAAGGGCTAAAGAAGTCATGAATCCAACTCCACACATTTTGGGCCTTAGGGAAAAACTAAAATAAGTACATAAAAGTCTCCAAATTCCCACATAAATGGCATAACTAATGCATTACCCCTAATTTCACCAAACACCTCTTAAGTGGAAGCCCTTGGTAGAGCAAACACTACATAAAGTGAGCTAGCTTAAGTTTCACACAAGAAATCCAAGAAGTTTGAAAATATCCACCCCAACTAGAGAGGGAAAACAAATTATCCATTAATCATTGATCTTTTCAACCATTAGAAGATGAGGGTAAAAACATTTATATCCCTATAAGCTATCAATTATTGAAAAAGGTGTCAACATACTATTTCCAAAAGGGGTGTCAACATGCCATTTCTTATCCTTTCACCAAAGGAAAACATTAGTGATAGAGATTTTGTGAAGCATATATGTTGGGATTAAAATAATGATCTCCTCATAATATTAATTATCTATAGGGGATAATTTTAATTTATATTTCACATCCACTTAAGAGAGTGAAAACCAACTTTATTTGCAAAACAAGTCTTATAGAGCAGATTCCTTTTTTGATAACTTTAGGGAATGAATCCACAAAAACTCTGTAAGAGGAACAACATGCAAATTGATGATCTTAGACCAAAACAAGGAGTGGCAGTTGATATAAAACCCATAGACTCTAAACCCATTTCCATTCCACAATAACTATGTCTTAATATTTTCTCAAGTTTTCTAGATGTTTCAAACCTTGAATGACCCAAAAAAAATTAAATAGGTGGGTAGAGTGAGAATGTTAGCAAATCTTAACCCTTTCCAAGTGGAAATGACATGAAGAGTACCCTTAGAGATATAATATTGGAGTAAAAATTTACATGCATCATTCCCCTCAATATCACAAATAATCCATTTGGCACAAGGAGCAGAATCTTGGTGAGAAATTTCAATCAATTCCATCCCTCCAGCCTCCTTAGGGAGACAACAATAGTCCTAAAAAACCCTATGAAAACATTTCCTAGTGGAAGAGTTGGCCAAGATAATATAAATAAGAATATTTTCAATCTTATGAACATAATTTTTAGAGGGCACCTAAAAGAAAATTAGTAGACATGAGTAGATGCCTACACCTTAGAACAAATTTGAAATTTCCTAGCAACGGATAGGGGCTTGGTTATCTAAAAAGAAAGCTTTTTCATAACTTGATCCACCACATATTACCAAATGATATAAGGAAAAACCTATAATGAAAAGGGGATACCCAAAAATTTAAAAATATCATCATGTTGAAGCCATTTCCAATCATGTTGACTCACCCAGGGAGGCGAAGGGAGGAAATTTTACCTGTAACAATGTGTTTTTATCCATTAAATAGAACATCTAAAGGCAAGGCAGAAGTATCAATACATTACATAACATTAAAAACATTAATTTTGTGCTCAAAGATAGTAAGAAAACAATCATCCATAAAGTAACCATTGAAGATTTGAGAGGGTCCCTTAGTATGGAGATAAAATCCACAAACAAGACATTGGAATTGAGCATTGGCCAACATGTATCTGAAGCCTTCAACAATGAGTATATACAAATTAGGTGTGAACAATAAACCTTATTGAATGGATATGAAGAGGTTGAATTATTTGGAATTAATGCCATTGATGGAGAGGAAGTCTGAACCATCTACAAAAAGAATTTTAAATGATTTCATGATGTTATGGCCAAACCCAAGGGCTTCCAACACATCCAAGATCAATGTCCTTTTAATATGATCATAGGAATTTTATTGAACATGGATTTTTGGTTGGACCTTCAAGCTCATTCCATACCCTCTCAAACAATAATGATATTATTTAATATGTATTTATTTTGAATGAATCTTGTTTGTTTAGGTATGATAATTGTTATGGCCCAAATTTTCACCCTAGACAAGTCAATCTGACCTTCTCAAATTTGGGATAACATGGAACTATCTTTGTGTATAGGTAGATTTATATGAGAGATAGATATTTAGATTATGGGCTAGTTCCCTTAATCTAATTATTTAGGCTCTCAACTACACTAGACTAATTACTTATTGGGGGTGAAAAGGGAAGAAGAAAACTGAAAGTAACCTATACTTATGAAGGTGATACACCAAGAATATCTCCAAAAACATACTTGAACTTGCACTATGAAATCAGATTACAAAAACTAATCACAACTCAAGGTTCCTCTAGCATAAGTGTTTCTACATGGAGGTAGATTGTCATGCTTTTCTAAAGGGGAGTGAATAGGAGGTCTAATATTAGACACTACTAAACTCCTTAACACTTCAAAAATACCTAACAAACATTTACACTTCATGAGACATGTTAGAATAAATTTAATTACATAATGCATATAAGAGCAGAATGGAAGCAAGGATAAACAATCATCACTTGTCATCCAAATGGACTACTTGACATTCTTAGGTAATAATTTTAGATACTAAACTAGCTTAAGAACTTTATTCAAAGGTAAAATAAAATTTCAAACCAAAAATCTTCACCATACCAATTCTGGATAGTTTATAATGCCAAAATGGCTTCAATATATAGAGAAACAGGAGAAGAGAGAAAAAGAGTGATGTTGGATAGTCACAATGCCAAGTGTCAAGTATTGAAGACTAGTTAAAATGTAAGAGATGGAGTTAAAAAATAGATCATGAGGTCCTTTTGGACAAGTGTCTATTTGAAACATGACATCTTCTTGAAGTTGGCATAGGGACACTTCATTATCCTTCTTGAAATTTCCCTTCTTAATGAGGAGGCTACTTGACTATCTAGAACTACCTTGGAAGTTATTGACAAATACGTATTGACTTGAGAAGGTTCAAACATAATTGGTTCAAGTCATTATGCACCCCTCCAACTGATGATCTTCTCTTTGCCACTTGTTATTCACTTCCTTGAAGCTACTCACTAGCCATATAGGCCTAAACTCTCACATTTTTCACTAAGGTGACCTGTATATGCTCAAGAGAGTTCATTGCAAAGATGTGAAACACATCATCAAACCTTATTTATCTTCTATTTTATCATATAAGCCTTGTTGACTATTTTGACCACAAGTCAAAATAGGTCAACCCCCTATAGTCCAAAACTTGTAAATGGGTATATTAGGGTCCTATAGGGTATGTCATGGTGTTATTTTATGTCATTTAATGTGTCATCACCTTGGTCATAGTCAATTTATTTCCTAAGTCATTTTATGTCACTTAAAGTGCATATTTGGGTTATTTGTGAAGGTTGTATGGTTTTCCAAATAATATAGGTGTTCCAAAATCTATTCCAATGTACCTCATGTTAGTCCCTATCATATATGGCAGTGTCTAATTTAAAATATTTTAGGTGTTAACTAAAAATAAATAAACAAGTGGAAAAAAGGAGTTTTGGAAATTATACATACTATAGAAGAGAGTGGCACATGGGAAAATATTTTGGAATGGTTATTCAACTTCCTTGAACTCATTTCAATGATTCAAAAAAAATTAGATGATAAAAAATGAGATAAAACCATTTCTCTTCTCCATTGCTCCATTAGGCAAGTAAAACTGGTCTACATGTCTTTTGATGGTATGGCCAGTAGGAGGACTTACAGATCAAATGATCTTGGTGGTGGATATTATAATTATTTTGATTCATTTTCATGTTTTTATTTTTAATAGTGGTTTCTTACACTTTATGAACCATCCTTAACAAGTTGACTATCTTGTTTTACTAGTTAATCCCCACACCCTACAAGTTTTCCTCTTATATGAATAAGTCTATACAATCCAATTGTTGGAATTGATTATAAAATATTTGGAATCCATAATTTCATGTTTTCTATCTTGGTTTGCATGTTTGGATTTGATTTCATGATCCAAATAGTTTTGTAGATTGATGTAGCTAGTAAGGTTACAATCAAATTTTGACACTTGTAGAAGGTTTATTTCTCTAAAATGGTTTTAGATGAGTGTGAGGTATTGTGTTTCTTATCTCTAATGTTTTATTTATCCCCTCTCCTTTCAATATTAGTATCAAAATCTAGCATCATGAAAGTTGTAGTCAAGAAAGCCAGTCACAGTCAATTTCTTGCATGATTGATATTCACAGTCAGCTAAATGATGTGTTCTAATCTTTGGGCATGGTCATGGAAGTGTAATGAAGAGTTAAAAGATTTTGAAAACCACCTTAGAATCATGAACAATCAAATAAAGGCTCTTTAAACAACATATTATGGATTGTGACAATCAATCTCATATATGCACAATCATACACCATTGACATACATTTACAGGTGCTATAGAGAATATCAATCATGTTGGAATAGAGAAATTATTTGGTTTAAATCACTTCATGGTTAAAATTTCGTGTTTAATTAAGATGATAAGGTTCAATATGAACTATAAGGTCACATTCCATTCATATAACCCATATCTACATTCACTGCCTTGCCTACAATAGTATCAACATTATCTAGAGAAGGTCACATTGAAATAGGGTGTAGAAACTTGTGTCAAGCATTGAAATGTTGTAAACTCTCATTTGAAAACTTTGAGAGAGTATAAAACTAGTTATGAAGTCATATCATATGCACACTGCCTATATTCACAATCACTACCTGCATATTGAGATCTCCACCTACAGGTGGCCTTACATAGAAACTTGATCATGGTCATGGAATATTTTGACATTTTTAAAAACCCTCATGAAGTTTGTATATGTTATAGATGCCATGATAATCATGTTTCAGGCCAAAAGTGGTAGGCGGGTTGGAAGAAGTTATGTGCATATGAAGGAAGTCTGTTTAGGGACAAGTTCCCTAAAAAGCTCCAAAACTAAACCCTCAACACTTTGATGATGCTATAGGATGAGATAACTTGGAGTATAGTTGAGTTTGAATACATCCATCATGTAATCCTCATGTAGGGGTAATATCTTGACCAAATAGAATGGGTGTTTGATCCAAATAAGTGGTGTAATAGAGGCTTCAAAGTTACACATTTTTTCACTAAAACTTTTCAGTGTTGTCTACAGTTTTGAACCTCAAAGGACCTTCACAATCCAAACTTAAAATGTAAGATTATATACATGTATGAAAAGTGGTCCTATAAGGGTAAAGAAGACACCAGTGTTTCAAAGGTCATCATGAGGATTGAATTGCAAGGTATTGTCTTCCATCAACACCTACAAGTGTGCCTTACCTTTAGACTTACTACCTATAGCCTGACTGTAGATACTCATAAGCCATGATATACACCATGGAGAACTTTTAGGCCTGTAAAAATACTTTTTCCATTAGGAAATGATTCCAAAGATATAAAAATGACCCTAAGGTGTACGAAAAATATTTTAAGGTTAATATCCACCTACATAACCCTTGATTGCTAAAAATTAGGTAACTATAGTCAACTGTAGTGTGATAGTGAGTGGAAACCTAGTGATTTGGAGATTGGCATAGCATGAAAATGATGAGAACAATATAGATTAATTTTTAAATAACCTTAGGGACTTAAATAAGGTCTAGTGAGGTAACAAAACAAGGCCTAAACCATGCAATACTCACCTTTAGGCTTGCTCTTTTATGAGTAAGTATACATTCTTCTAGTTAGGTCTAATGGAATGGAGTGATGGTTCAAGAAGATGGCATAGATGATGGATTGAAAATGTTGTATCACCTTTAGTATGATGATGATAACCTCATGAAACACTTGAGACAAGTCATGGAGTATGTAAGTTTCTAAAACATATATACAATCCATACTTTCTAAGATTGCATAGTCAACTAGTCTAAGAGTTTGTTTAGAGATTTTGAAGGCTTAGAAGGTCTATAAGCATAATTAAACTATAAAAATTGGTACAAGTACCTTTTTAACCCCCTTGATCCACCCATACCTTCATTTGGCCTGAGAAGATAGGGGAGACACCCTCTGTTCTATCTTAGATAAAGGGTACTATAGGAAACATGAAGTCTACAAGTAGAGGTAAGTAAATGCAAAAGATGAGAAGAAGTGATAAAACATTGGGAGGAAGGTGTGGAAAGTTGATAAAGGAATTTAAAATTATATACAAGGCCTTAGAACCATCATAATATACACAAGTCAAGTCTAGGCATCAAGTACATAATCAATCCTTTAGACCTTGACTAGGCCTAAGATCCTCAAGAGGTGTATTCAACATTTATAACCCAAAGTTAACACTTAAAATAATTGAATCACCTTCATATATAGACATAAGGTGATATATAACCCTTTATGTGTAGTGTAAGTCATAAAGAAACCATATTTTATCCTAGACCAACTCAGGCCTATGAAGAATGAAGAGAGAAGCTCGAGAGGGCAACTTTAAGAGCTTGTATGTGTATGGACACATAGCATGGGAGTATAAGGAGTTGGGGAAAGCTATAGAGGATCCCTAAAAATGTTTTTGTGGATTTTTTTCATAATTTTAACTTAAAACCTATATGAACAATCCCTAAAGGGTAAAATAACTCTAAAACCTCTAAAACCTTTGTTAAGAACCTGATTGGGAAAATGGAGGGGCATCCATATGAACTATAATAAGCATGAAATTGATTGGATATTTTAGAGGACTCACTAGGGCTACTTCCCATCCATTTGAGTGGTTCCCTACTTATAAAGATAGGGTGTAAAAGGTCATTTCTCAACTATTTTTATTGTTTTGAAGGTACATAAGGGTTTCAAGAGATGTAATTTATTTTGAGAGATATATTGGGATTTAATATAACTCACCATGTTCATTTCATGCTTTAGCTAATCTCACAAGTGCTTCTGCAAGTGTCTTCATCTCAGCTAGTCCAAACTGGCATAGTGAACAAACAAGTGAGAAGGTGAAAACTCCAAGTAGGAAGAATTTTAAGGTATACCTAAGGAATATAAGGGTATGAGGGGTCCTAAAAGGTGTCATACACTCCCTTTTATGGATTTTATTTAAAAATTGAAGACTTATTTGGGGCCAAGTGTGAGAGGTGAGTGAAAGAGGAGTGATTATGACTACAGACAACGATAACTCATGTCTAAAATAATCTTAGTGATTAGGGATACAACCAATGAATGGTAGGGATTATTTATAACCCATCCCTCTTATTGAAATCATGATATCTATCCCTAATATATTGTATAACATTACAAGGAGGTCAAATAATGAAGGTAGTTTCTTGGCATGCAAATGAAGAGTCTTATGCCACATTTCAAGAGTTTCATGTCTTTTAGAGACATGTGTCATATGATACCTTGCATGGTATATCTTTTAATTCATTATAATATAGATTTAACTCCTTTTCTCAGCTTGACACATCTTCTAAGTGACTCTTGGACTTCATTCTCTTTTCTCCTCTATCAAATTCTATAAGCAGTGGCCATTTTGGCTCTTATTGAACAATACCACACAATGTATGGTGAAGCCCCACTGGTTCTGACATTATACTTTGCCTTTGAATAATAAATGAAAGTCTATTTTTGATTCATGAACATTTGTCTAAGTGTGAAAATTGATGTATGGTGATGTTAAGTGATAACCTTCTATCTTTGCTTCTCTTTATCCTCTCATGTTTATGCAATTATGTATCAAACTAAACTATATACTTTGTTTTTTATAATATAGTTCACAATTAGAGAACCAATTGAAATCATATGGACATAATTCCTTTCTCAAGGCTCATTTAACCCCAATTATGTATTAGATTCAATTAAATATTTAATTAGTTTAATATGGTGTGCTATCAAAGCCCTAATTGACATTATATTAAAGAAATTCCTTGCACAGGGACCAATTACTTTTAATTATATATTATACTATAGAAAATACTTGATTGGTTAAATATGATGTGTAATTAGGGAAAACTATTCATAATGGGCATTAGATGGACATAATTCATTGTATGGGGTGAAGAATGCCTTGATTGATATTTTAGGTGAAAACAGTTAATTACATAGGACTTAGTTGTCCTCAATTGTGTATAGTATTGAAAAAAATATCAATTGATTTAACATAGTGTAATTAGAGCCCTAAATGACATTAGATGGATGTATTCCTTGTTTGGGAATTGAGTGGCCCTAATTGCATATCATATTGAACCTAAATACTCAATTGGTTCGATATGGTGTATAATAAGGGTTAATAGAACCCAACTAGAACATTATATGGATAAAATTACTTTCATGGCACTCAGTTGGCCCTAATTGTGTATAATACAAAACCAAATACATTATTAACTTGATATAGTTTATAATTGGGCCAATGAAGTTGGAATTGACACTAGATGTTTTTAGTTACTTGCATGAGCCTTAGTTGGCCATAATTTCATATTCAACTAAACTAAATACTTGGTTGATTCAATTTGTTATGTATTTGGGACCAATAGAGCCCCACATTGATAGTAGAAAGATGAAATTTCTTACACAAGGCTTGTTTGAACTAAATTTCATAGATTAGATTGAACCAAATATTCTTTCAATTGACAACTTAGATGGATGTAATTCCTTATAGAGGGTTCGATTGGTCCTAATTTCATATTAGATTCAATCAAACACTTAATTATTTGAATAAGGTGTGCAATTATGGCCCTAATTAAAATTATGTTGACATAATTCCTAGGGCAAGCCTCGATTGGCCCCAATTATGTCTCATCTGGAACCAAATACTTGATTGGTTCAATATGGTATGTGATAAGGGACAAGTAAGCCCCAATTTCCATTATATATGAATGTAATTCTTTAAACATGGATCCTTTGGACTGAATTTCATATCAAATTAAAAAAATACTTATTTTTTTAATAGAATGAGCTCTTGGATCCCCAATTGATATCATATGGATGAAATTCCTTACATTGAGGCTCAGTAGGCCCATGAGATCAATTTATCCCTAATTAACATCCTTTATATATAGTAAGAAATAGGTTTATAGGGATGAACTTGGTTAAAATTGCATCAGTCATTACCATAATTGAGTTCATAGGCTCAATTTGTAATGATGTGGGGGATAATTGATCCCAAATTCACATTTTGTATTCTTAGATCTACATTCAAGGAGCTCAAATTTTCCCCAATCACCATCACAATTGTACTTTATATACCCTAAGCCCTCATCCCTGAAGTTCCTAATTACTAAACTCTAAACCATAAATATAAACTCTTTAAACCTTGAACCAATCATTTTATCCCAAATTAACATAATTTAGACTAAGAATTAAGTTCAAAAGGCTTAGTTTGGCCTAAATCACATGACTTATTTCCCAATTTAACTAAGTCACTCAATTTGCATGATGACATCCATGGTATAATGATAACCCAAAAACACATTCTATAGTCACAAATGGGTCCAAGTGAATCAAATTATCCTCAATTATCTTTGTGATTGACCCCATGTACCCTAAACCATATATATACATTAAAGCCTAGAATCCATAAACCATAAACCCTAAACACTATACCCTAAATTGTAAATAATTTACTTTTCCTATTTACCAACTTTAATTTAGTCCTAATTAACATCCTTTATAGTAAGAATATAGTTTGAACACATGGCATATCTACTGATTAGACATAATATACAAGTCCTTAAACCTAAACCATATGCCCTAATTACTAATCCATAAAACATAAATTATAATCCCTATGCCTTAGTGCCCACTCCATGCCACAAATATATATGCCTTATGATATAATTTATTTTATCACGAGATGTCATAAAATGCACTTTTTAAACCTATGGCTAAAGCCTTTAAATTATCAATCTAGCTATGCATTTGTTCAATAAATTGGGGATTTTTCAAGCCCTTTCATCATAATTAACCAAAGATGAGGATATAAGTGTGAAAATTGATGTATGGTGATGTTAAGTGATAACCTTCTATCCTTGTTTCTCATAATCCTCTCATGTTTATGCAAGAGTTCCTATTCTAACAGGTCATATAGAGTGTAGTTAGTGTGTTAGGCTCCTTTCAAGTGTAAATTTTTTCTTAGAGTATGCAATCTTCCCTCTAGTTTACTTACCGTATGTTGTCTCATGCATATCACCTCTATAATGAACCACTTATGTTAGAACCTCTTAAGACTTTGAAACTAAATTGTAGATCTTATTTTTTAGTGAGATAAGTATGATAGTATTATGAAAATCCTTCTAATGTATCACCCCCTTAGATTAGTTTCATTTCATGCAAACATCTATTTCTTTCCCCACAAGCAACTAGTTAAGTAGGTGATAAGTGTTTCAAGGTATATTTAGGGATTTAGCCCTAAAACCTTGATGTCTACTTCTACTATAGGTAAATCCACATACCTTGAAGTATTCCCATGTTTCCAAAATATAGAGTAGGCTTGACCACCCTCCTCTAGGGTGCAATATTTGGTGACAATAGGCCTCAAAATAACACAGAACCACACTTCTCATCTTCAGCTTGGAAATTACCCTCCTTCTTACTATTATGTCCAAGATCACCTATAATAATTAGATTAAAATAAGACTCTCCATACATTACGAAGGTGATAATGTGGTTTTAAGAGTCATAATACATCTCTACACCCCTTCCACCATGAATTTCATCCATTTATTCCTTTCTATACCTTAAAATCACCTCAAAACTTGTAGAAAACACATAATTTAACCCATCCATACAAGTGATGGTATGAAATAATTGAGTTAAAAAAATATTGAGAGAGTGACAAGTAGATCTAAATAACTTATTAGGATAATTTACTCCTTTTGGATTCATTTCTCTTCATCTTTTTCTCATCAGGCTCTTATGAGGGTTTTAGGTCATTTAGGTTCTTAGCAATGGTTTATAAAGGTTAGGTCCCTAACCTTTGAACCAATTCCAATTATTTCAATTTCCTGACCTCCATAAACTATACCTAAGTACTTGACACCCCATGCATCTCATCTGTATAGATGGGAGTGAAATAAGTTGTCTCTCAAGTAGCTAGTTTGTATTCTGGACACCCCTGAGACAAATTGAGGACAAAAATGACCAATCTAAGTTTTTATATGCAAAACATTGAGTATTTTCAACCCTCCAACCTCCCATGAAATTTAACACTTTGCTTTGGAATATCACATGATCGTAGGAGTGAAAATATAAGTCTAATGGTTCATGCCTAATTCTAGGCATCATAGGCATAGACTGGGTTTTTGAGTATGTGACCACTTATGAATGGTCACAATTGTTGTAGGATCACTTCAAAACTCATTTACCTATAATTAAATATTACACATCATCCCAAATTTCTTTAATACTTTTCCATTCATCCTTTTCTCTTCAATATACTAGGTATGCAAGTTGCATTGCTTGTGGAGTGTCTCAGGTCTAAAACAAAATAGTGAGCACTTCCACTATTAGTTTGACCTAAAGGAAACCATGGAGTATTTTTAAACCCATGATGACCCCATGTACTAATTTTCAAAGATACAACTTGCTTATATAACCCTCAACATTTCAAATTCTAAAAACTAGTTATAGGTTTGTGACTATGTGTAGGGTTTTGATTGACTGAGTTTGAGGTTTTGAAACCTAGCTTGGATCAATATTTAATTTTTTTATTTTTATATGAAAATAACATGAAAGTGTGATATTCTCACTCTGAGATTGGTTTATACATGGTCATATCCATACTACACCTTTGCCTACCAACTAGACTATATCTTTCATTAATTTAGGCTAGTTTGACTCCTGAGTCAAAATGTAGGTGTTCATTAGAGAAGTCAAAGGATTCTTGTAGGCGATGATATAGTGTTTCACATTTTTGGTTTATCCTCATGTCACTAAGACCATCTCATACCTGAATGGGCTCATTTCTACCTTGAGACCATGATCTTATCCTTTAGTATTAATGCACTATAGGTGTACAAGTTGCATTGCTTTAGGTTCATTTTGGCTTAATGACATTGTAGTTCTCTAAGTATTTCCATTATAAAATTGACTAAGTTGAAACCCCACTCAACCAAAATTATATCTTAACCTAAAAACCTCCTCTTATGTTAAGATGTTAGCTCTAGGCTTAGGCTATAATAATGAATCCATTAGGCTTCCCTAGACCTCATAGACTTCCACCATGAGATAACACTATGTGGAGCAGGATCCCTTTTCACAGAAACTAAGGTAAACCTTCCATTTTTCAACTTTATTTAACTCTTCATCTCTCCATCTAGGTTTTACTATAGGTAATGTTCTCACCACTCAGTGATCTTCTCCTAATCCATGAATTTTTTTGGGATGCCAAATAAGCTCAAATGTTTAGGGTAAGTGCAAAAAGTTAGGGGACAAAAAGTGGCCCACCCATGGACATGATTTTTTTTGAAATTTTATAAATTTGAAATTCTATATATAATTTGAGATATCTACACTCCAAATTTGAAGATGGTCTAAAAACATGAAATGTATCCTTTCAAGTCTAGTTTTCAAAACATTATTTTTAAAAAAATATTGTTAAGTATAACTAGATCAAACATCTAAAATTTGAAGAGGAACTCCTATTTTTTCAAAAAACATAATAGATAGATAGTCATGATGTGCACCATTTATTTTAGCATCGTTTAATATTATTTGAAACACTTTGGGGAAAATTTAGATAAAATCTGCTGGCACATCACCTATATTTTTTTGTATTTTTTAAATGAATAGTTTTTTTATGAATTTTTCAAGTAAATAGATCCTAAAAATTGACAAAGAAATGGATAGCCATCTGTGAGACATGCCTAACTACCTCAAAAAAAATGAAAATCAATTTTTTTTTAATATGTGTAGAATTAGACCAAATACATCACCATATAATTTGTTTTTCACTTGGATCAACGAAAGAGAAATTACATGAACATGTATAGGCATGTATGTTTACGGCATGTAGTGACCTAAAAATGCATAGTTATAAATAAATATTGTTTTAAACCTTAAATTAGTCCAAAAATTATAAAAATAATATTTTTGGAAAGAGGAGAGCATGCTCGTCACGACGGTATCATGTTTTTGAATTTCCACATTGAAATTCTTAGTGTATTTAGCAATCAAATCATGAAGTTATTCTTGATAATATAAAGGATAGAGAAGATCGTAGTGGTTCATTGGATTGAAATACAGAGGTATGTTGACTTTTTAAATATACATGTAATCAATTTTACCAAATATTTTTTTATTTTTCTAGGTAGTACATATATAAATTTTATTTTTAATTGCTTACTAATAATTTTTTATAGGTTAGTGGTATCAGATAATCTTTCAAGTTCACATGATTGGAATTCTTAGTAAATAATTCTATATTCTCAAAGCTAAGAGAAGCTTAGGTTTTATGTGTATTTGAACTTAGGCTAAAAAATGCTTTTTCTGTATTGGGAAGGGTGTTCTTGAAGCTGGAATGGGTGGTGGGTTTGTCAATCAGGCTTGATGGGAGGCCATGAACCTGGTCCTAAATATTATTCACACCCTAGATGTGTTCGAGGTGTCAGTTTTCACTCAAAAAACATCTAAATAAGAGTTATGTAACTTGAACTTTGACAACATTTATTGTCAGTGTTTCCACTCTCCAGAACGGTAGTGAAGATGCACTTCTGGGTAGATTTGAACATTTTGGCAGTGTGATAACATGTAATTTTTATATCTATACATGATCAAAGTGATAGATTCATAGGTGGAGGTCCCAGAGGTAGAAACTCCAGTTAGAGCTCGAGAAGCTACTTGTTCATTGACAAATAATTACATTTTTAAACCCATCACTACAACTTGTCTAACGGATTGATATTGAAGCTTCTACCTAAGTGCTATGGGGTGTAATTAAAGGGATTACATAGGTACATGAATGATCTGATGGTTCATATAAATGACTTATAATTTTCATTTTATGCATGTTTGAACTTAGGCTAAAAAATGATTTTTTCTTGTATTGAGAAGGGTGTTCTTGAGGTCGGAATGGGTGGTGGGTTTGTCGATCGGGATTGATGGGAGACCAAAAACCTGATTCTAGACATTATATACACTTTTAGACGTGTTGGCGATGTTATTTTTCACTCAGGAAGCATTACAATCAGAGTTTTGTAACCACAACTTGAACTTTGACAACATTTGTTGTTCAGTGTTTTTGCTCTCCAAAACGGTAGTGTTTTTGCACTTTTGAGTGGATTCAAATGTCACGGAGATGTGATAACATGTAATTTATCTATTTGGGTGTGATCAAAGTGATATATTCATAGGTGGAGGTCCCGGAGGTAGAAATGCCAGTTGGATCTTGAGAAGTTGCTTGTTCACTGATAAAAACTTGTATTTTTAGACCCATCATTGCAACTTGTCTAACGGATTGATCTCAAAGATTCCACATGAGTGATATAGGGTGAAATTAGAGGGATTAATCATATATGTGAGGTATTTTATGATTCATGAAAATGATTTACAATTTTTGTTTTATGTGTGTTTGAACTTAGGCTAAAAAATGCATTTTTCTTGTATTGAGAAGGGTGTTCTTGAGGTTGGAATGGGTGGTGGGTTTATCGATCGAACCTGACGGAAGACCAAGCACCTTATCCTAAATATTATCAACCCCCTAGATATGTTGGTGGTGTTATTTTTCACTCAGGAAGCATTAGAATTAGAGTTATGTAACCACAACTTGAACTTTGATAACATTTGTTGTCAGCGTTTCCACTCTTTGAAACTATAGTGTTTTTTCACTTTTAGGTGGATTCAAACATTGTGGCAGTGTGATAACATGTAATTTTTCTATTTGGATGTGATCAAAGTGATATATTCATAGGTGGAGGTCCCAGAGGTATAAATGCCATTTAGAGCTTGAGAAGTTGCTTGTTCACTGATTAAAACTTGTATTTTTGGACCCGTCACTACAACTTGTCTAACGAATTGACTTTGAAGATTTCACCTAAGTGATTTGGGGTATGATTAGAGGGATTAATAAGGTATGTGAAAGATTTTATGGTTTAAAAAAATGACTTATATTTTTTTATTCATGTTTGAACGTAGGTAAAAAATTTGCATTTTCTTATATTAGGAAGGGTGTTCTTAAAGCCAGAATGGGTGGTGGGTTTGTTGATAGGGCCTGATGGAAGGCCAAGAACCTAGTCCAAGACATTATCCACTTCTTCATACTTGTTGGTGGTGTTATTTTTCACTCAAAAAGCATCATAACTAGAGTTATGAAATCATAACTTGAACTTTGACAACTTTGACAACTTAAACTAAAGACCTAAAAACTTGAGTAATTTACATATTGACCTATTGACAACTTTGACAACTTTAAAAACTTTCAAAACTTTGAAAACTTTGAGAATTTTGATGAATTTGACAACTTTTACAATTTTGATAACTTTGACAACTTTGACTTATTAACTTATTAGGTGGCATTGATTAATTGACATATTGACCTCTAGAACAAATAAAACCTATCTATACCTTGTTTTGGGTTAACAATCACATTGCAAAGGGAAGTAAGATTTATTTATTAATCTTGTCAAGTACACCATTGAATAGATATGGACTTGGAATATGGTCCCATTAGCAAGGGAGATTTTCCAAATCTTATAAGATGCATGAGAGATTTAAAATTGAACTAATAATCCATGTTGTCATCACAAGCCTGTAGGGTGCCTTGTTGTTCCCTATATGTGGAATTGAATGTTTAATTGTATTTGAGCACTTTTAATAGGTTAAGGTGGGTGTGATTTGACCATGTAACAACATCTGTGATAGAACATTGACTCCTTGAGACCTATATCAATTTTTGGTAAGTTTGAAACCTAGGAGGTTTGCCTAGTGAGAAGATAGTGAAAGAGTTAGAGGACATTTGTGAACGGAATGCATGAAATGAGTTAGAGAAGAAGGCCATTAAGCCTAAGTGATAAGACTTTCATTAGTCATTTCCACTACACAATGAAATAAAAACTTTAATTAAAAAAATATGGAAGATCTGAGATTTATAACATTGAAAAGAATAATCTTTTTATCCTCATTTGTGTACGTACAACATTAAATATGAGATCTGATAGTTAATAATTTGAAAGATCAAAACAACATTATATAATAACACACAATGAAATAAAAAATGAATATAAATTAGATAGATTGTTATGATAGGCACACAATATAGGCACATACATGTCCAATGTCAATAATATATAGATTGTTGTGATAGGCATACAAAAAATTACATCTACCAACATAGTATCTAATGTTGGTTGAATGTCATATGCATATATACAATGCTAAAAATTCATAAATTGTCATATAGGCATACAAAAAAATATAACTCATATGTAAAACATCCTATTCGTCAAATAACCTCCCTCTCTTTGCCTTCCTCAAAAAAATTTCTCCCTGGGATGCCCTGCTAGTAGATGGAGACCCTTCTAATGCCTTGGATTGCTCTAAGTTTCGAATGTGGGTCCTATGCTCATAGATAAATTATATCTGAGTCTATTAAAATAAAATAATTATTAATAAATTAACATAAAATACATCCAAATAATTGTTAATAAATTTATTTTAAACTACAATAAAAAACATTTAAACATGTGCACTTATTACAAGCTCACAATCTTGCTCAATCTATTTTTCATGCTCAATCAAGTCACTAGCAGGCTCAACTATCTGATTAAGCATCTTAAATATAGGAGGAACATGAGAATTTGTCCTAATCACCATCTGATTGGGACTATCAGTTGTCATAGGACAATCCTACACACACAATACATTTACATAATTTATATTTACCGCAGGTACATGTACTAAAATTATTAAAACAAGTCTATTTTTACAATTCAAAATTACAAGAACTAATATATACTTTTGTCAACACTTTTGCAGATGGCATTGTAATAGCAATGCCTATGTCTATCTCAGCTCGTAGAGAGGGAGGAGTGTCTACTCCAGCCATCAACTGTTCATGTAGACAAGGTCTCTCTTAGTTTTATATAAAGCACATCAAATCTCATGCAATATAGTAAAATCTCATCAAATATGTATCTCTCTCTTAGTTTTATATAAAGCACATTAAATCTCATGCAATATAGTAAGAGAGAGATACCAATATATTACATGTAATATCATTCCTTGGGAGAGCTCATGACAATGGTGACACACATCAAAGCTTAGATGGAATTACCCAAAAACTAAATAAAGTGAAAACGGTCTTAAATTCAATGGATGAATCTTTGTTAAGGAAGCTGATGCTTGGATAATACATATGAAAAGGTGCTTTGGGATAAGATATTATTCAATAAATAATATGGACATATTATTTATTTTACAAATTTTAGATGAAGTAGCCTTGTGTTGGGACTATTAAGAAATAACTGTGAATTTAGATATGCCCATAGTCACTTGGGTAACGTTTAAGGAAATATAACTCTACTCGTTGGATATCTACTTAAATGATAGAGTAAATGCATTCCATAACCTCTATAAAAATGCCAATATTGAAAAGTAATATAATGCATGTTCTTTAACCTTGCTTTAGTACATGGGATATATTTAAACAACTTTTTTTGCATATAGGTTGTGTTATTTTTGAATTAATTCTTGGGGAGAGAAGTTACAAATTAGATGTAAATAGCAAAACATAATGTAAACAACTGTAGTCCTAACAAATTCAAAGAGCAAAACATATATGTAAATAATTTTTTACCTTTGTATAGGTAAATAGTGTCATCCTAACAGAGGCAGATGCAGTTGTGGATGGCCTAGCAGATGGATTTGAATATGAAAATAATGGATGTGACAAATTGAATGTTGTCAATGTCAATTGTGATAATGAAGGAATCGTCACCTCCTACGACATAATAAATGACATATATATTGTAATAAATTTCTATGTAAATTAATTGTTAGATTAGAAATTAAATTTACAAATATAACTTAAATTTAACACGACATATATATAAAATATACCTAAATCTATGTGGTGATTGATGTCTGCATGACAAATGTGCATGCCAAAAACTCATCATTCATAAGAATATGATCTAAGCCATCTGAATCATCATCATCATAAGGTCATGTGCACATAGCTCCACATGAACAACAAGGGTGAGGTCAAGGTGGGGTATCGATGGCATATCTATAGCATCACTCTATGAAAGCCTACTCGTATCTTGAACAAGTGTATTGGTGAGTGAACTAAGAGAATGGAGAGTGTCTATTTCCATGACCTACTAAATTGTAAAGGGGATCTTAGGCTCAAGAAGATTTTGGATATAGATCCATGTAGGATGATTAGGGCACATGATGTGTATGTGGTCGATATTGTGTATATCCTTTTCCTTAACCTTGAAACTCATTAAAATAAAAATAAATGGGAATCTGGTTGAGGACAAACTCATAGTAGAGTTTTCTCAAAAAATATAATGGGACCTCATGGTTATTACACAGTGGATAGTCAAAGACCATCCACCATCGATCCCAAAAATTGGTCATGATTAAATTATGTATACAGTGATGGATAGGAAAATATTTAGTGGTTACGAGAAATGGGGCATTGGTGGTTGGGTAGATGAATTGGACATAAATGTTCACTTTTGAAATATCCAAATTATTTACCAAAAGGGATGACAACTTTCAGCATAATATTCCCTACAAGTATCCCTATGTGAGGTCCATCGGTCAATTTGACTCGTTATAGAGTCAATTTGACCTAATAAGGTCTGTAGAGAATTAGCTAGCTAGGTACGATGGGGGTTGTTCAAACTGAGATACCTCATTCTGTCAATTACCTCTTCAATTTCAAGTTTTTTCCTTACAATATTATTAATCAAAACCTCTTGACTGTCAGGGAGGTTTGGGGGAATTGTAAGAGGTTTAGGTAGAGGGATAGGAAGAATAGCAGGGTTTTATGGAGGGTTAAGAGGAGGAGCAACCATAGGGTTCTGTGGAGGGTTGGGAGGGTTAATAGGATGGATTGTTAAAAAATAAATTACAATTAAAAACTAGGGTTAAATAATGAAAACTATGAAAAAATAGTGTTAAATAGGGAAGATTTTGATCACTTACCTCTCCTATGTGGTGACATCATCAATCAACAGGTCTGTGGGGTGAATCTAACAACTTCTTGGCACTCTCTGGATTCTTTTAAGAGGAATGTGATTGTAGAAGCAAGGGTAGAGCTAGGGAACTCGAATGCAAAATGAGTAATTTTACACTCGGGTTTCCCTTTTTAATTTTTTTACACACAGGTAGCACAATCACATTATTAATGTGATCACATTATTGTACATGTCAATAACGTGGTCACATTAATAATGTGATCTCATTAATAATGTGATTATGTTATTGTTTAATATAACACGATCACTTTATATAATAATGTGATCATGTTATGGCTTAACAATCCTAAGCCTAGATTTAATAATGTGATCATGTTAATTAAATAATGCAATCATGTTATTAATTAATGCAATTTCATTATAGGTAATGTCCATAGAATTTTCCTCCAACTCGGTGCACTTACCCTTTACAAACTTGATTTGGTCCCTCTTTTAGGTCTAAATATAACTGGGTTTCTAATAACAACCTATAGATGCCTATTTTAGGGCTACTTGACTCTATTAAATGTCCTAGACCTTACCTTCCATCAATGATCCTCCTAAATACAAACCTTCAATGGAGAAATTGACTACCATTCTTTGAGGGTTGAAAATAGGTGTGTTACTCTTGACCTGAAGCCACTCACAGAAGGATGAACTCTACAGCTATCAAGCACTATTATGCAAACCATTGGTATCCACTTCTAACACAAAGAGATGTTTCTTCCTATCCTTCCATGGCCAAACATGCCATATCAGGTTTAAATTAGCATGACATGAGTGTATATATTTTTCAAGTCTATGACAGGCAATTTGAGGTAATAACAATCTTAATAATTGTTCATAAAGCACATGCCACCAATCTTGAAACTATGACCATGAAATGAAAGCTCATAGGGACCCCTAACATCCACCAAGTGCACTCACTCCAACTCCTCTTCGCCTATCTATACCAAATCAAAACCCTTGACCCTTTCTAAACTCTCTAAGGGAACGATGGGAGAGAGAAGATGGTTTTCATAAATTTTGGATCTGTTGAAGCTACTTGAGCCTAGTTTTCATAAATTTTGGATTTTTTGAAGCTAATTGAGCCTAAAAATGACATGTGGAGATGCCATGACATCTTCTTGAAGCACTTGCACTTGTAGTTGAGTTACCTCAGTCCGTATAAACAACTAAAACTGACCTTTTTGTAGGTGATCTTATTTTTATGTTGAACTTATAACATTTAAATTTTAAAAGCCTTTTTCTACCATTCTCTGACATGAAATATGTTAGCCTACTTCTTGACATTTGTCCTTTGATGATAAACCATACAATTCCTTAAAATTACAAAAAATATGGCATAAAAGGACATTAAGAAAAATGGACAAATGTGGAAAAGGTTAAAACATATTACATGACCCTCAAAGTATGATTTGACCACATTTAGGACCATGGCGATAATTTTCAAACTTAGATGACCTTATAAAAAGTTTGAACATGTAGGGGTTGACCTAATTTGGCCTAAGGTAAAATTTTGGTCAATATTTTCGTGATTTACAAAGGTAACATGCTTGTTATGCTAAGGACCAGTTGCCTTGACCTCCCATTGGGTAATGAAGTCACCCATATAATGCAATTAGCATTGTTATGCCTCTAAAAAGACTCCAAACTCACACCAAACACAACAAGAAACAAACACATAAAATAAGACAATAAGACACACACAATGTGTTATCCAAGCTTTTAGGGAAAATACATAAACAACTCATACAAAACAATGTACCCAACACTTATTGAAAACACACACCTATCCTAATATATGCAAGACCTCAAAACACTTGAGGTGAAAGACAACTTCTTCATTACTTCAACTAGGGTCAAAGATAATGCTTCTACAATCATTGATACTCTATAAAAACAAACCATAATATGATGAGTGTTTGTCAATGAAAAATTTCTTATGAAGATAGTAAAATGACTTACCATTTTTGGAGATTATTCTAATAGAAAATGTGTCACTTGGAACTCTCATGAAAATTCCATCTAGATTTCCTATAAGTTTGTTTGACATTGTAGCTTGTCTAACCTTTATCATGTCTACTTATCACTTGTCAATATAATCATTGGGAGTCATGAAGTCTTTTCCAACTTTAAATTTATTTGAATCATGATATGTTTGATGTTGGAAGTCATCAAGGCTGTCTTCTAATCTAAAAAACACTTCATGGTTTACCAAAGTTGTTTTCTATTTGGTAGGGACCCCATACTCTTCCTTGTGTTCATTTGGTACATGATTAACCTCATCATCAGGTCTATATTCATTTTGAAGAGTTTCAAACCTACTTACCTCTTTAAAATCCAACCCTATGGCATTGAATTGTTGCCACATATCTACCTTTTATTGAGGTTTATGTTCATGAATATTCTCCTCTTTGGCAAGTAGAACTAAATTTTCACTAGGAATGTTTCTTTAATATGATCATATGCATCAAATCTATACTACCCAACTCCCCATTCATTAAGGTAAAAGCTAGTTATGCCATCAAGCAATGTTAGAGGTTATTGATCACTAGGATGATCCTCTTCATTGCTAATATTACAATTAATGTTTGATGTATAAGTCACATATGGATCTACATGAAATTTAGATAGAGGTTCAAATTTGATTGATACCTTAGCACCATTCCTAGTCCTAAATTCCATATAGGACCAATATGAGGTCAAGTATCCTCCAATCTTAGCAGTAAAATCTCTTGAAAAATAAGGGCAAAGCGAGGTGGCACATCCATAACCACAACATCTTGAGGAATAGTGAAAGTAATGCAAGCATGAAGAATAAGTTACAAACCTTTAATTATGCCAATTATTTTGGTAGCTAACACATCTAGTTGTAACACTCCCTTATAATGAGGCTCATACTTCAAATTCAACTTATCAGCTACTTGATTGGGAATAACAAAAGTACTTAATCAACTATCAATCAAACAATTATTAACTAAATAATCTCCAATGATTATAGAGAGATAGAATGGATGAGGTTTATCTACTTTCTCAATTTTATTTGGTTGTCCCTCAATGTGTTTTAATGTGTTTGTCAATGTTGCCTCTTTCCCACTAGGTTGATTGGTTGCTATGTTGAATTTGGATAGCTATTCTTGGATCAGGTTTACTTGTCCAGGTATTTCTAGTGTATCCCACATTGATACACTTACATGAGCTTTCTTCATATTCTCTACATTGTTAGTGAAAGAGCCACTAACCTTAGCTTACCCAGTAATAGGAATAGTGTTGCCTATAACTTGGGAATAATAAGGTGTGAAAGAACTATTAGCATTATGAATTATTTGTTCTATTTGTGCATTTGGGACTACATTAGACATACCTACCCTTTGGTATTTTTGAAATCTCATTGATGGACCATTACCAGCCCCTTGAACCTCTTCAGTTTCCTTTCTCCTTGATTTTGTGTTTGCAACTATAGGACTTAAATATTTTCTTAATTTCTCTTGGTAATTCATAGCACATGAGTCATCTTGATTCCAATTGACTAAATTATACCCCACTTGAGTAATCCCTCCATTGTTCTCTCTTCCATTAGGTACCTCAACTTGAGTCATGGCTGGCATTATTCCCAAATTTGCCATGAAAGCTTGATTAAAATACTAATTAGCATAGGTAAATAGATCATGAGGTTGATCCCATAGAGGCTGACCCTCATTCTCTTGAGAAAGGTTATTTTTAGTAGGCACTAATGATTTTGAGGTGAAGAGAGCATTAGGATTATAACCATTATATGCTTTTTCTTGAACTTGTATCACTTGACCTTGAAGATGACCTTGAAAGGGTGGTATATTTCTTTGATAGTTTAGATATGACTGATTGTGTTGATATTGGATTTGGAAAAGTCTCCATTGTTGTTGTTTTATGATCCTCTTGAGACCTAAAATATCTTTCTCAAAATCATTCACTCTTTATACCTCTATAGATTTACTTGACTGACTAGGGGTAGTTGGCTTATGTTTTGGTGTAGGAATGGCAACAACAATAGATGTATGGGTTTGTAAATTAGGGAATAGAAGCATAATGGGTCTTGGAGTAATCTTCCCAGCCTAAATCAAATAGTTATCAACCCTAATGGCCACTTCATAGGCATTAGGCAACATGTTCCCTCCCAAAAATTATATCATCATAGAAATATCACTATCAAAAGCCTTAAGATAATAAAGGAGAGCATGATGTGCAGTAGGTTTTACCAAGATTGGGATCCTATCCCATGTCTTTTGAACCCTTATGTTGGAGTCTTGAATAGCTTCTTGAGGTGTTCTCCTTATGTTGGTCAGTTGCTTAATTAATGGAAAGTTTTTAGTCTTGTCCTCAAATCATCACCCAATTCATCCTATGTGGTGATAGATTTAGGATCCAAAGTACCATACCAATCAAGATCTTTATACTTGAAAGAGATAACCAACAACCTAATAGCTATATTTTCCTCAATTATGTGATGTATATTTTAGAAGTTGGCCATGTTTCTAATTTGTTCAATAGGAGTAATGGTAGTGCCACCAGTGTATGAAGAGACACTTTTGAGGGTTGATATGGGAATGTCATCATAATGGGCAAGTTTTAGAGGACTATATCCATTAAAGTCAACAAAAGGTAGGTTCCTTTCCATGATAGCTTTAGGATTTTTCAAGATTGGGCAAATCAAACACTTTCTTATAGGTTTATGAGTAAGGTATGATCTCTTTGGGTAAGGATGAGTGTTAGCAAATATGTATGATTTAACTGAATGATAAGGAAACTCTTGTAAATCAAAATGAATGATTTTAGTATGACATATTTTTCTTACCTTAGGCATGAAAAAATGCACTAGTCTACCACTAAGAGTCAATTGTTAGAGTCATCAGATACTGCCAGAAGTAGACTATTACAACATTTTTGTTGTCAAGACCAGCATTCTCCTTGAACAACTTTATTGGACTTCAAGTCCCACCAGGCATGCCAAAAATGTTATAGCTCAAATTTTCACCCTAAAGAAGTCAATCAATCCTTCTCAAATTTGGGATAACATGGAACTATCTTCTAGTATAGGTAGATTTATATGAGAGATAAATCTCTTGATTATGGGATAGCTCCCTTGATTTAACTATTTAGGCTCTCAAATACACTAGACTAATCATTTAATGGAGTTGAAAAGGGAATAAGGAAAATGAAAGTAACCTATACTAATGAAAGTGATACACCAATAATATCTCCACAAACATACTTAAACTTGCACTATGAAGGTAAATTAAACTAATCTCAACTCAAGGTTCTTCTAGCATAAGTGTTTCTACATGGAGGCAGATTTCCATGCATTTACAAATGGGAGTGAATAGGAGGTCTGATCTTAGACACTACTAATATCCTTCACACTTCAAAAACACCTAACAAACATTTAAACTTCATGAGACTTATTAGAAGAAATATTACTTACACAATGCATATAAGAGCACAATGGAAGCAAGGAGAAACAATCATCACTTGTCATCCAAATGGACTACTTGACATACTAAAGGAAAAATAAGATGTCAAACTATGAGGCTTCACCATATCAATTATGGATAGTTTACAATGCCAAAATGGCTTCAATATATAGAGCAATAGGAGAAGAGAGAGAAAGAGTGACATTGGAGAGTCAAAATTCCAAGTGTCAAGTCTTGAAGACCAGTTACAAAGCAAGAGGAGTTATAAAATAGATCATGAGGTTCTCTTGGACAAGTATCTATCTGAAACATGACATCTTCTTGAAGTTGGTGTAGGGACATGTCATTGTCCTTATTAAAACTTCCATTCTTGATAAGGAGTCCTCTTGAATAATTATAACTACCTTGGAAGTCATTGACACATATGTACTAACTTGAGAAGGTGGAAACATGATTAGTGTAGGGCATTATGCACCCCTCAAATTGAATATCTTCTCTTTGCCACTTGTTCACTTCCTTGTAGCTATTCACTAACCCTCTAGGCCTAAACTCTCACACTTGTCACTAGGGTGACATGCATATGCTCAAGAGAATTTGTTGCAGAGACATGAGACACATAATCATAAACTCTTTGTCTTTTATTCTATCATATAGGTCTCAAAAGAACTCAAAAACACACTTCTCATCTATAATTTGGTAGTGACCCTCATTACTTTGTCCAAGATTGCTTGCAACAACCAGCTTATTAGAGGAGTCTCCATACATGACAAAGATGAGAACGGGGTTTGAGGAGTCATAGTACATCTCTACACCCCATACACCATGACTTTCACCCATCTATTCATTTTTGTACCTTGAAATCACCTCAAAACTTATATAAAACACATAATTTAGCCCATCTGTACAAGTGATGGTACATAAAATTGAGTGGAAGGAAGATTGAGAGAGTGCCAAGTACATCCAAATCACTTTCCATGGTAATTTCCTCCGTCTGGATGCATTTCTATTCACCTTTTTATCATTGGACTCTTATGAGGGTTTTAGGTCATTTAAGTTCTTAGCAATGCTTCATAAAGGTTAAGCCCCTAACATTCAAACCAATGGCACTAATTTCAATTTCATGACCTCCCTCAACTATTCCTAAGTTATTGAAACCCCATGCATCTCATCCGTATAGATGGGAGTGAAAGAAGTTGTCTCTCGAATAACTAGCTTGCATTCTAAACACCCATGAGACAAATTGAGGCAAAAAATGACCAATCCAAGTTGTTCTCTACAAAGTAATGAGTCTCATAAACCCTCCACTATCTCATGAAATTTATCACATTGATTGGGAATATCACATGATCATAGGAGTGAAATTAGAAGTCTAATGGTATATGCCTTATTTTAGGTCTCATAGGCATAAACTAAGTTTTTAAGTACGTGACCACCTCTGAATGGTCACAATAAATTTAGGATCACTTAAACACTCATTTAACTCCAATAAAACCATACACATCATCCCATAATGCCTCAAGACTCTACCATTCATCCTTTTCTCTTCAATGCACTAGGTTTGCAAGTTGCATTGCTTGTGGAATGTCTCAGGTTTGAGACAAAAAAATGAAAATTTACACTATTATTTTCACCTAAAAGAATCCATGGGAGTCTTTTTCAATCCATAATTACCCCCTGTACTAAATATCAAAGCTTTACCATGCTACTATAACCCTCAACATTTTAAATTCTCAAAACTAGCTATAGGTCTATGACTGTGTGCAGGGTTTTGATTGAGTTTAAGGTTTTAAAACCTAGCTTGGATCAATATTTAATCTATTTTTCTTTATCTCTAAGAATCACATGGAAGTTTGATATTGTCACTCTAAGAGTGGTTTATACATGGTCATCTCCATCCTACACCTCTTCCTACCAAACATATTATATCTTTCATTACCTTAGGCTAGTTTGTCTCTGAGTCAAACTATAAGTGTTCACTAGAGATGTCAAAAGATTATTTTAGGTGAAGATACATGTTTGAGCATTGTGTTTCATGTTTTTTTTTTATCCTTACGTCATTATGACCATCTCACACCTAAATGGGATCATTTTTGCCATGAGACCATGCTCTTATCCCTTTACTATCAATACACTATAGGTATGCAAGTTGCATTGCTCCAAGTTCATTTTGGCTTAATGGCACTATAGTTCTCTGAGTATTTCCACTAGAAACATGACTGAGTTAAAACCCCACTCAACCATCATTCTCGCTTGACCTAACAACCTCCTCTTATGTTAAGATGCTACCTCTAGGCCTAGGTTGCAAGAATGAAGCCCTTAGGCTTACCTATACCTTATAGACTTCCACTATGAAATAACACTATGTGGAGAAGAATACCTTTTTGGAGAAACTAAGGTAAACCTTCTATTTTGCAACTTTATTCAACTCTGCACCTCTCCATCTAGGTTTGATTGCAGCTAATGTTCTCACCACTCACATAGTGATCTTCCCCTGATCCATGAATTTGTTTGAGATGTCAAAATAATCTCAAATGTTCCAAAAAATGCTTTGGTTTCTCTTTTAGGTCTAAACATAACTAAGTTTCTAGTAGTAACTCGTAAATGCCTATTTTAGGGCTACTTGATTGTATCAAATGTCCTAGACATTACCTTCCACCAATGATCCTCCTAGACACAAACCTTCAATGGAGAAACTAAATACCATGCTCTGAGGGGTTTAAAATAGGTGTTTTACTCTTGACTTGAAGCCACTCATAGAAGGATGAACTTTGCAACTATCAAATACTATTATATAAACCACTAGTATTCACTTCATGCACAAGGAGATGCTTCTGCCTATCCTTCCATGGACACATGTGCCACACCAGGTTGAAATCAACATGACATGAGTGTATATGTTCTACAAGTCTACATGCATCACTTATTTCACACAAACCAATTTCCAAAATGTAACTAGATTAGAAAAACCAAGCCATTGGGATTGCACAGGTAGTTTGGTGGTACTAACAATCTTAATGATTGTTCATAAAGCACAAGACACCAATCATGAAACTATGACCATGAAATGGAAGATCATAGGGACCCCTAACATCCACCAAGTGAACTAACTCCAACTCCTCTTCTATTATTCATACCAAATGAAAATCGTTGACCCTTTCTGAACTGTCCAAGGGTGTGATAGGAGAAAGAAGACAATTTTCATCAATTTTGGATCTATTGAAACTACTTGACCCTAAAAATGACCTATGGGGATTCCATGACACCTTCTTGAAGCACTTACACTTATAGATGAGTCACCTCAATCCATACAAACCACTGAAACTGAGCTTTTTTTAGGTGATCTTTTTACATTAAACCTGCAATGTTTCAATTTTAAAATCCTTTATTTGACATTCTCTGAGATGAAATATGTTAGCCTTCTTCTTGAAATTTATCTTTTTGATGAGAAACTATACAATTCCTTAAAATGACCAAAAAGGTGGCATAAAAAGACATTCAGTAAAATGGACAAATTATACAAAGGTTAAAACATATTATATGACCCTCAAAGTATGATTTGAACTCGTTTAGGACCATGGTGACCATTTTAAAACCTAGAGGACCTTATGGAAAGTTTGAACATGTAGGAGGTTTACCCAGTTTAACCTAGGGTAAATTTTTGGTCAACAATAACAAAAGGCAATAGATGGCAAAGATAGAGTGTAAGAACTTTGACAATGATCTTGTAAGAGACATTAAGAAAAGTGATGGGCCATGGATTAAAAATTAAACTGAGATATCCCTATTTGGAATAAAATTAATGTAACCCTTGTTAATTCTAGTCCCTAAAGATTTGGTATTAAAATCTTCCAATAAAACATGATATAGGTTTGGCCCAATGGTGTCCCATAATTTTTAAAAAATTCACATTGAAATCCATCACCCATAAGAGTTTTTTCAATGATCATTTTCATGGAAACCTCTTGATGGTCCTTAATGGATAACATCCTATAATAAGTGACTATATGAACATGAGTTAACTTGTAGGGAAAAAGATAGAGGCATCAATCAAGGGCTTATTAACACTCAAAGGAAGGATCTTGGGATTTAGACACTTTCTAGTAATGTTGCATGAATACCTGGATTATTTATGGTACTTCAGTATGACATTGGCCATTATCCTGAATGAATTTTATCTATTGAAAATCATGTTGGGATTTGAGAATATGAAAATAATACTTGGAGACCCTATTTCCCACCTTGAGCCAATGCAAACAAGCCTAGATTTGAACCCTAGCATTATATTAGTCTACATTTTGAATGTGCAGCCTAATTTCTGCCACTTGTAGTTATAGAGGCTCATGGAAAAGAGTTTTCTCAAGCACTACCACTATATGACTTAGCTTGGAAGAGGTGGGAAAGTAGGAGTGCCACCTTATATTTGCTAGTTGGTGGCCATAAATGTGTAAAAATTGAGTGGTATGCATGATAGCAATGAACCAACAATGGATCTACCCTGGTTGTTGAGTTGTCCAAGGGACAAGGTTCCTCACTCTGTAAATGTGGGTGACAATGGGCCTATGTTCCAAAAGTTCAATATTAAAAAAGAATTATGTTTTTTGGATTTTGGGTCACTTTAATTTCCAAGCAACTTGAAAGTGGATGGAAAAGTGGTTAGAAAGGACAAAATCTGGCATGGATTCAACTAGAAATGAATATATGTTGTCGAAGGAGAAGTACAACTAGGTAGAAATCATAGCCTGATCAAGAAACTTAAGCACACAATCATATCCTCTTTGTAGATTAGACCAATTATACCAAAGTTCAGATGTGTGACAATGTGTAAAATTGGGGTCATAAAACCCAAATTTATTATGCATGGAAAGTCACACTTCCCTTTCATCGATTGTCTAATGCATAGGCATATGACAATCTTGTTAGCGGGTTGCTCTACCATATTGAATTTGCCCCAAATGGCCCAATGTGCATCTTGGAGATTTTTATCAATCCATCACCATAAACATGAGAATAGTTTGGGGAGAACACATTAATGATACCAAAAGAATAGTTATCAATATTAAAAAACACCCAGATGACATGATGCATGGGATCAAAACCATAATCCACATAATGTGGTCACCATTTTGGAGAAATAAATGTAATTAAACCTACATGACCCACATCAAGATTTTTTTTTAGAATAATAATATTAGGCCAAATAAATTTATTGGCATTGTAGAAAATGAAATCCACCACCTTGACTTCTTAAAGGTAGAGAATGTCCATTTCTACAAATTTATTTTGAAAATATCACACAACATACGTATGATTTAAGTTTTTTAGACATCAAACATTCCATGAAAATTAATTTATTGATTATGTTTGTCAAGATACATATCTTTAGCATACAAGGGCTTCATAGTGGTTTTTCAAGAAATGTGCATTTTCAAAATGCATAAAATCCTGAAGTTGAAATGGTCACATGTCTACATACTCCACCACATATTATTCATCCATTGAAGCCTCTTGATGATGATAGTTTCAAGATTTCACTAGAGATATCCCCCCTTGAAGGATTTCAATAATAATTACCTTCTCCCTTATGATGAGAAACATGTGACACAAGAGACAAATAATCATGGGAAATCTCATGTTAGACTATCTAGGTATAAACCTATGAACTGGAAAGAAAATTAGAAACCATGGGAGTGATAAATAACTTGGGTTTAACTATTTAAACTTCAATGTGAACAATTTCTATAATGGGTTGAGTTAACTTAATATAATCTCTAGCGGTTTGACCATTTGATGTGAGCACTTGTGGTGTAGAGTTGGAAGAGGGTTTGACATTGTTAGTAGGATTCTGGGTGATAACACTTTTAGTACAATTATTTTGATGCCCCTAAAATTTTCCACCCTTCTTCATGAGTATTCTTAGGGTTTTCAGTCATAGGTTTAGGTGTTATTTTGTTACGATGCAATTACAATAGGTTGTCCTTAATCTTGTCTTCATTGGTTTGACAACATAATAAAGTATTGGGTAAGTTGATATACAGGATGTGTTAAGAATGGTGAGAGTCCCTAATTTGGATGTCTACAAAATATTTAAGGTCTTTGGATATATCAACTTTGACACATACACTTTTCTGGGGACAAGACAAATATAATTGATCAAGTTCGTGGCAAACAACATGCCCAATGGAGGACATGATTTGGTTGATGAAGTGATATCAAGGCAATTTCATACCATGGAACTCTATCTAGATGGGGACATTAAGATTTGTGTGCTCAGAGACAAAAAATATATCATCTAAGTCAAATTTACCGTAAGGGAGTTATGGACATACCAGGTAGATGATTTATTCATAATCATTCCAACATCGGTAGGGTCGACAAAACACAACAAAAAAAACATTTTTCATAATTTTTATGCTTTCGAGATTGATGCCATAAAGTGTCTAAATCAATTGAACCCAAGTTTTGATCATACTTTCAAAAGAAATGCAACCAACAAAATAGCTTATTAAACAAAAATGCTCTAGCCATTGACAAGCAGAGTTAAATTTAGGAAGAGGTAAAATAACATCAAGTTGAGATTCAATACCTCATGGAATACCTTGGGGACAAACTTCCTTGGTCATTTGAGCGGGGGTACCATTACTCAGAGCTCTACTATTTCCCATTGTGACTTCAACAACTAGACATAATGGAGAGAAGGCCATAATATAGGAAAATCTCACCTAGGGTGAGGCTCCATAGAGGATAGTAAATGTTGTTATACTACATGATCCAAAAGAAACCTCGAATGACAATTGTAATCAAAGAAAAAGTAGTAATGGCATGCATAGATAAAAATCCTAGGATAGCCAAAAAAACAACACTATTGAAAAGGTTTAATATTTCAATACACATAAAACAATGTTAGTTACTTGGTAGAAAACACATATTTTAATCAAATGTTAAGTTGTAATAGAATCTTACAGTAATCCCCTTGGGACTAATAAAGGTAATGAATAAAAAAACTAGTGTCTGAAATTTAAAACTATACAACTATTTACCATACCAATTTTGACTTATAATCAATAAAAATAATAATAATGAATTAAATTATACTAATATTAATTTTTTATCAACCTATAATGTTAAAGTGTACAAGATCTATTATATTTATTTCCCTTGTTTTTGTTATATATCTCATGGCTCTAATTCCACTAAACAAAGCATGCATTTACAAGTAGAATGACCTATTGTGTATAAGTAGTTCCAAATCCCAGGTATATAATGTGGTGTTAGAAATTTAAGCTACATAAAAATTTGTATTCTTTTCACGAGACCAAATAAACAATGATATTAAAAAAATAGACTAAAATTACATTTACAATTTGATAATTATGAATTTAACAGTTTCTAATGAAAATAAGTTACGTCATATAGTATTTGTTATTTCCAACACATAGGTGGATCATCAATACCATAATAAAAATATTTTATCTAAGACGTATATAACATGAAATTAAATAGTCAGTAATTTTATAACATACACTATTTATAAACTATATAACATTAAATTAAATAGTAAATAGGAGTTTTTTCATTGATCATTTGCATGGAAACCTCTTAATGGTCCTCAATGGATAACATCCTATAACAAGCAACTCTCTGAATGGGAATCAACTTGAAGGGAACAAGATAGAGGCATCAACCAAGGGCTTATTGACACTCAAAGGAAGGATCTTGGGATTTAAACACTTTTTGATAATGTTGCATGAATACCTGGATCATTTATGGTAATTTAATATGGCATTGGCCATTATCATGAATGAATTTTATCTATTGAAAATCATGTTGGGATTTGAGAATATGAAAAAATTACTTGGAGACCCTATTTCCCACCTTGAGCCAATGCAAACAAGCTTAGATTTGAACCCTAACATTGTACTAGTCTATAATTTGAATGTGCAACCTAAGTTCTGCCACTTGTAGTTATAGAGGCTCATGGAAAGGATTTTTATCAATCATTGCCACTATAGGACTTAGCTTGGAAGAGGTGTAAAAATAGGAGTGTTATGCATGATAGAAATGAACCAACAATGGATATAACCTAGTTGTTGATTTGTCCAAGGGACAAGGTTCCTTACTCTGTAAATGTGGGTGATAATGGGCATGTGTTCTAAAAGTGTAGTATTAAAAAAGTATTACATTTTTTGGATTTTAGGTCACTTGAATTTCCAAGCAATTTGAAAGTGGATAGAAAAGTGGTTGGAAAGGACAAAATATGGCATAGATTGAACAAGAAATGAAAATATGTTGTCAAAGGAGAAGTACAACTAGGTAGAAATCATAGCCCAATCAAGCCACTTAAGCACACAATTAGATCCTCTTTGGAGATTAGACCAATTATACCAAACTTAAAATGGGGGATGATGTGTAAAATTGTGGTCATAAAACCCAAATTTATTGTAAATGGAAAGTCACACTTCCCTTTCATCAATTATCCAATGCATAGGCATATGGCAATCTTGTTAGCAGGTTGCTCTACCATATTGAATTTGCCCCAAATGGCCCAATGGATATCTTGGAGTTTGTTAGTAATCCATCACCATAAATATGTCATTTCATGATAATAATTTGGGGATAACACATTAATGATACCAAAAGATCAGTTATCAATATTAAAAAACACCTAGATGGCATGATACATGGGATTAGAACCATAATCCACATAATGTGGTCGCCATTTTGGAGAAATAAATGTAATTAAACCTACATGATCCACATCAAGATTATTTTTTTTATAATAATATTATTAGGCCAAATAAATTTAATAGCATTATAGAGAATGAAATCCACCACCTTGACTTCTTAAAGATAGAGAATGTCCATTTCTGTAAATTTCTTTTGAAAGTCTCACACAACATACTTACGATTTAAGTTTGTTAGACCTCAAACATTCCATGAAAATTAATTTATTGATTACGAGTGTCAAGATACATATCTTTAGCATACAAGGGGCTTCATAATGGTTTTTGAAAAAATGTGCATTTCAAAATGCATAAAATCTTGAAGTTGAAATGGTCACATGTCTACATACTCCACCATATATTCGTCATCCATTAAAGCCTCTTGATGATGATAATTTCAAGATTTAACTAGAGAGATCCACCTTGAAGGACTGCAAGAAGGTTTACCTTCTCCCTTACGATGAGAAACATGTGACGCAAGAGACAAATAATCATGGGAAATCTCTTGTGAAACTAGCTAGGTATAAACCTACAAACTGGAAAGAACATTAGCAACCATGGGAGTGATAAATAACTTGGGTTTAACTATTTAAAATTCAATGTGAACAAGTTATTTAGTGTGTTGAGTTAACTTAATATAATCCCTAGTGAGTTGACTGTTTGATGTGAGCACTTGTGGTGTAGAGTTGGAAGAGGATTTGGCATTGTTAGTAGGATTCTGGGTGATAACACTTTTATTATAGTTATTTTGATGCCCCTAAAATTTTCCTCCCTTCTTCATGAGTATTATTAGGGTTTTTACTCACAAGTTAAGGTGTTAGTTTGTTACGAGGCAAATACAATAGGTTGTCCTAAATCTTGTCTTCATTGGTTTGACAACAAAATAAAGTATTGGGTAAGTTGATATATAGTATGTGTTAAGAATGGTGAGAGTCCCTAATTTTGATGTCTACAAAATCTTTAAGGTCTTCGGATATATAAACTTTGACACATACCCTTTTCTTGGGACAAGCTGAATATAACTAATCAAGTTTGTGGCAAACAACATGCCCCATGGAGGACATGATTTGGTTGATGAAGTGATAACAAGGCAATGACATACCATGGAACTCTATCTAGATAGGGACATTAAGAGTTGTGTGCTCAGAGATATAAAAATATATCATCCAAGTCAAATTCATCATAAGGGAGTTATGGACATACCACGCAGATGATTTATTCATAATCATTCCAACATCGGTAGGGTCGATAAAACACAACTAAAAAATCATTTTTCGTAATTTTTATGCTTTCGAGCTTGATGCCATGAAGTGTCTAAATCAACTGAACCCAAGTTTTTATCATACTTTCAAAAGAAATGCAACCAACAAAATAGCCTATTAAACAAAAATGATCTATCCATTGACAACCAGAGCTAAATTTAGGAAGAGGTAAAACAAAATTAGGTTGAGATTCAATACCTCATAGAAGACCTTGGGGACAAACTTCTTTGGTTGCTTGAGTGGGGGAAACATTACTCATAGCTCTACTATTTCCCATCACGACTTCAACAACCAAACATATTGGAGAGTAGGCCATAATATGGGAAAATCCCACCTAGGGTGAGGCTCCATAGAGGATAGTAAATGTTGTTATACTTCATGATCCAAAAGGGACCATAGAATGACAACTACAGACAAAGAAAAAGTAGTAATGGCATGCATAGATAAAAACCTTAGGAGAGCCAAAAAAAACAACACTATTGAAAAGGTTTAATATTTCAATGCACATAAAACAATGTTTGTTACTTGGTAGAAAACACATATTTTAATCAAATGTTAAGTTCTAATAAAATCTTATAGTAATCCCCTCGAGACTAATAAAAGTCATGAATAAAAAACTAATGTCTAAAATTTAAAACTATACAACCATTTACCATACCAATTTTGTCTTAAAATCAATAACAATAATAATAATGAATTAAATTATACTAATATTAATTTTTTTATCAACATATGATGTTAAAGTGTACAGTATTTATTATATTTATTTCCCTTGTTTTTTTATATATCACATGGCTCTAATTCCTCTAAACAAAGCATGCATTTACAAGTAGAATGACCTATTGTGTATAAGTAGTTCCAAATCCTAGGGATACTAATGCGATGTTAGAAATTTAAGCTAAATAAAATATTGTATTCTTTTCGCGAGAGAAAATAAACAATGATATTAAAAAAAATAGACTAAAATTACTTTTACAATTTGATAATTATGAATTTAACACTTTCTAGTGAAAATAAGTTATGTCTTGTAGTATTTGTCATTTCCAACACATAAGTGGATCATCAATACCATAATAGACTTATTTTATCTAAGACGTATATAACATGAAATCAAATAGTAAATAATTTTATAACATACTTTATTTATAAACTATTACATGAAGTATAATATGTATCACAAGTAAGATTTGATTTGTATCCCAAATAGTTTTTTGAGAGACAAAAATGTGAGAAATTTTTATTATTTCTTTGGGGCAAGTGTGACAAAACTAAGCATTTTAACTTGAACTACATTTTTTCCATCCTTATAACACATGTTTAACAATAATTTCCACTAAAAGAAATTGAGAAAATTAAAAAGTATATGTAATATAATTATTTGAATATTTAAAAAATTACATTACATTTAGTTTTTTTAATCTTTATTAATGTATATATTTAATAATTATATAAATATAAACAATTATATTTTCAATTTATTTTTACATTTAAATTATAAAAAATATTAAAATTTGAAATAAAATAACATATTTTTAAATATAAATAATAATTTTAAAATGTAATATTACGATTCCACAAAATAATTATTAGAATATTACATTGACGATATACAAAATATTTTAATTTGAAAGAAAATAACATATAAAAATTTCAAAAAAAAAATAGTATCATAGGTAAATTAATGCCAAAGATAGAAATATAATGTCAAAGACGAGAAAACTAAAATAACTTATCATCTAAAATATAGTAACATGAGTTTTTATTACAAATTATACAAAAATATGACTACGAGTTATCATCTTCTAATGTTTGTCACTATCATCATTTATGAGTTCAATGTCAACATCAAAATTTATAAGCTCATTGTCTATACTATTTGCATTGTACTCAACTTTATGCAATTATGAGTTGGAATAGCTATAGTGAGAATCATCATCATCACTCCAAAATCAGGGCCATCAACTAAAATTGATAGTCGATTCCACTGCAATAACATTATTTGATACTTATATAAATATTTCAAATTAAATTTATGTTAATTAGATAATTTTAATTTCGTATGAACATAGCCCCCAGAAAATGTCCACTCATTGAATGTATCAGTGTTCCATCCATGGACTTTCAACAATTTTTGTAGTTGTGTATTGGTCTTGTAATCATACATCTTATTCTTCATATGTGTGTTTGTTAAGGTATAAATAAAAAATTACAAGTCAAACTATTTAAATAAACTTACAAAGTTGAAAGCAAAATGTTCTACATCATTTTCTAGAACAATGAGTCACAAGCTCCTTTGAATCATTTTTGGTTGGTTGGTTTTGTTGTGGATACTTTGACCCCTATATTAATATGGAAATATTAAAAACATATAATTTTTTAATATAAAGAAATAACAAAAAATTCCATGTTATGATTTTATTATTTAAAATTACAAGCAACCCTATGTGTATCTCATTTGCCAAATTATTTCCATGCAACTACATTCATGTTTGGAGGTTGATGATTTGTTATCTTTTATATATTAGCCCCATAGTTTTTCTACACATTAAATATTTTAGAGTTTAATATAAATATATAAATAAATAAATTATATGAATTAAATTTACTATCATGCCCATATATTTCACCTCGACCTCATAAGCGCCTTTGCCATATATGTTTTAGTAACCTTCACATTATCGTGGGCATGAATTATCTCCTTTTTAATAGAATAAATCAACTTTTTCATATGTTCAATTGATTGATATTTAAATTCTTAGTAGTACATACATATATATATATTTGTATATATGTATGTCTATTTAAAATATTAAAACATAAATAAAAAACTGCAAGCCAAATTAGTTAAATAAACTTACAAAGTTGAAAGCAAAATGTTCTACATCATTTTCTTAAACAATGAGTCATAAGCTTCCTTTGAATCATTTTCTTAAACAATGAGTCACAAGCATCCTTTGAATCATTTTTGGTTGGTTGGTTTTTTTTGGTTACTTTTGACCTCTATATTAATATGGAAACATTAAAAAACATATAGTTAATAAATATAAAGAAATAATGAAAATTTTCATGTTACGATTTTATTTTTTTTAATTCCAAGAAGTTATATCTATATCCTATTTGCATAATTATTTCCATGCAACTACATTCATGTTTGGAGGCCGATGAGTTGTTATCTCCTCATGTATATTACCCTTATAGTTTTTCTACACATTAAATATTTTAGATTTTAATATAAACATATAAATATATAAAATAAAATATTTGAATTAAATTTGCTGCCATACCCATATATTTCACTTCAACCTCATAAGCGCCTTTGCCATAAATGTCTCAGTAATCTTCACATTATATTGGGCATGAATAATCTCTTTTTTTATAGAATAAATCAACTATTTTTTATATGCAATAGGTTGATATTTAAATTCTACGTAGAATTTTATTTTAAACAAATTTCTGGTTTGGAAAATAATTATTTAAAAAGTACTTGACGCAAATAATAAAAATTCAAAATTAAGTTAATTTAAAAACATTTGATAGAAAAAATAAATTATGATTTTAAAAAACTAATTAAAGATGGCCATACAAATGTCACTTTCAAAACCTTAAGAAGTGTGCCTTATAATCAATATGTTGGTCTTGAATCAACGCCCCAAGTTGTATTTCATAGGATCACATAGAGGTCAATTCAAATCCATTTTAAAGCATGTCCTTCATATGCAAAAACTTATCTTTCTCCATAGGGGGATTGAATGTCATTTTTTGATCAACAATGAGATTCCATTTGTTCAAAAACTTGTGTTGTTGATACAACAAAATCGGGAAGAGAAATCACAAAGGAATGATTCTATACCTACAGAGCTCAGGTTGGGTGGTCTAAGGCCTTATTATTGAACCAACACAAGAACTCAAAAATCACTAACACTTTTGGGCTACCATACCAAATGTCTCCTCCCCCCATTTAATACAGATACAATACATATCAAGTATGTTTGTGCAGGGTATGTCTGAGTACATCCTAGGATAGATCCAGGGGTACCCACATGGTGTTTGACATACACTGCACACATCCTATGGAAAAAATGTTTTTAAAAATAAAATAAAATTTGTTGAATAAAAATTCAAACATGGACTTTCAAAAATAAATTAAATACAAAATATACTATACTCCATAGTTACCAAGTTTGGAAATCCGAATCCATTCAAGAGGGCAAAAAATGCATAATCTAGAATTCTTGAAAAAGTTCAAAAAAATTTCATAAAAAAACTAGTTTGTAATATGTATATATCTACACACACACGTAAAAGCTCAAAATTGATAGGAAACTTAAGTTTCAAACATTTGTAACGTCAAACCTGCTTCAAAATCAAAACTAGCACTAGCACCATCAACGAATCCTCTATCAAGTTCATCAACATTATCAATATTTCCCTAATCTCATTCAAAGGATGGTTCTCCAAGATGAATATTGTCATCTTTTTTTGCAAGATTGTGTTCAAGCAATCTTAAATTTATGTGAACAAACACAAGATCTAAAAGATTTTTTGTTCCTAGTCCTTTTCTCTTGTTATCACGGATCAAATCATGTGTGCTCCAATTTCTTTCACATGAAGAGGCACTGGCACACTGGCTATGGACACACATAGAAATATTTTGTAACTTTGGAATAGAAGAACCATACATTTGCCACCATAAATGGGGATCCATACTAATCAATGTTTTATTGTGCTTCCTTGCAAGAAAACAAGCCTTCTTGGTTCTTGAATGTAGTTAGCTACCTTCTCCCTTAGCCTTTTAATTTTCATCTTGAACCAACCTGTCTATTGTTGCCAATACATCATTCTTTACCTTATCATCTAAATCATGATCCACCTCTATCAACTTAATATTTAAATAGTAACATATTGCATGTATATGCCAATGTAACATGTTCCATCAGATGTCCACAATGTCTCAAATATGTTGAACTTCATCACCCTCACCTACTAGTATTTTTTTTAATTTTTTTTTTATTGCTCCATGCCCTCATACACAAAATGAATACAAGGTTTCATGTCATCAACCAATCTCAACAATTGGACAAGTGGCTCAAACACTTTTAGGGTCTTCTCAATGTCTTCCCAAAATGAACTACCCAAGATAATTCTTTCAATGTCATTTGCAATGCTTTCCTTAGAAAGCTTAGATTGTGTCCATTCTTCACTAACCACAACTCTTCTCAATGTTGTCCTCTCCTCCACCTCCCTTTGCAAAGTGATAAAATTATATACAAATCTTGTTTTAGTCAGAGAGATAAGTTCGCGCTTTGCAAATGAGTGATACAAGTTTATTGTCAAACGGTAATTAAGTATAAACTTGAAAATTTGTTTCCCTTCTCTCACAACACATTTTATCCACTCCTACTTTACAAGATCTTCAAGCAAAAGATCTAAAACATGATTTTCACATGGATTCTAAAACAAATGAAGAAACTTGTCAATAAGAATTTCTCCAAGTGCTTTATAAATCGTTGAGTTATCTGTAATAACTTAAACATATTCTTCTCCAATGTCCAGAATAACAGATTTGATGCATTTAAAAATGAAATTTGCAGACTTCACATCATTTCTTGTATCAATTGATTTGATGAACACAGAATCTTTAGGGCATTGAGTCAATGTATTGAGGATGGGTCTTTGCTTTGTGTCAAACCACTCGTCACTTATTACAATGCAATCTGATTTTCTCTAGTACATTTTCATTTTATATAATTCATTAAATATGGATGTTACCTCTTCTTCTAGCAAAATAGTTCTTAAGCTTTCAAAAGATGGAATTGTGTACCATTTTTCAAAATTAGTGATCCCATCTACCATTGCTTTCATATGTAGATTTCGAACAACATTGAAAGGGATGGTATTTACATTAAAAAATGGTCCACCCATCCATCTATCTCATGTTTTTCTTGCGACTTTCACATAGCTTTCAAACATGGTTGGGTCATTTGATGTCCACTTTTGATGGTTTGGGTAAATGCTGGAAAATGCTTTGAGCTATAAAATGAGCCAATCTATGTCAGACTGCATTGAATTTCATCCCTCTTTAAAGATTTAGATGTTGATGTAAATGTCTTCATTTCATATTTGCTTCCAATTTGACTTATAAATGATGCATATACGACATTCTCAATCGCTACTGGGCAAAGCTTCACATCTGGGCCTCTAATATAATGGTACTAAATCCCTTTTATATTCCATGTGATAACTGATCACAAAGAGTTCATTTCATGTTTTTGGGATATACATCTTGTTTCATAATGTATTTCATCTCAAGCGAATGACTTGTCATGATGATATGTTGTTCTTTGTTTCCCTGCAAAAGTTTTATAAACATTTTTTAATACACATTTAAAAAAATATAAAAATATATTTTTTAATTCAACTAAATGATGTATCTAAAATAAAATATAAAACTATAAAAAATAATAAATATTAAAAAGATATCATGATATTTCTAATTTTAATTTTAAATGACTTGTAGAAAATAAAATTTCAAAACTTTGACTCGGTGGGGATAGCCTAGCAGTGTGTGAGTTGAATGATAGAAGTGGGAGGTCTTATGATCTAATCCATAGAGTAACCACCTCTATAGCATCATTCTCATACTAGGTTCTGATGGGTCAACTGTGAGGGTTCTCGATGCAGTGGACTAACCGACTTGGTGTTCAGTGCAATGGGGAGGCTCTGGTGGGTCAAACATGAGGGTAATCGATGCGGTGGACTAGCCAAATTGGTGTTCAATGTGATGGGGGTCATTAGATGGCTTGAAGCCTATGTTCAATGCAATGAGGCAAGCCACAGTCCATGGCTAGGGCTACTCTTCACAACAAATTTTGGGTCATGTTAAATAAACCATGTTACCCAACATTTTAACCCAATGAGATGTGGATGAGTTGGTAAAGTGGCTTGGTTGTTTCAAGTCCCACCTAGGTTCAAATCTTACTAAAGTAGATGGAACTAGATGTGATTGTTATTGGTATTCTTCGAACAATTGTGGTCACCGTTCCAAAATACACTTGATAAATAATCACTTGGAGATCTGGGTCTCCGGTTATGTCTTAGATCGGTTCATAGATCTAATCAAAAGCGAATATCAAAATATATTGTAATATTATTAATTTTAAGTTAAAATGAATTGTATAAAATAGAATTATAAAACTATAAAAAATAATAAAAATATATCATAATATTATAATTTATTTTAAGTATCTATAAATTTCAATGTTTTAAAATCTTGATTTTATTATAAACTATGTAAATATTTAAACCATACAATTAAATTATAATAGGTTTATTTAAACTATTTAGTATTTGTTATTAAATGACAATAGGTTAAATCATTTAGGTTTATTTAAAACATAAAGTTACGTTTAGTCTTAGGTATTTACTATTAGATTTATCTATTTCTTATAAGTTTAGGTTTTTATATATTATAAAATATAAATATAAAATTCCAAATTAGGTTTAGGGTTTATTTTATTTTTAAATTATAATTTATAATATAAAATATAATTGCATTTACATTTGAATTATAATTTATAATGTTTATTTTTAATATTTTTAATTTTTATATATTTTTCTAAAAAAAATTATTTTTATTTGCAAATAAAAATAAAATAAATTTAAAAATATATAAAAATTAAAAATAAACATTATAAATTATAATTTAAATGTAAAGCATAAGAACACTAGGTTGGGAACATTATATATGTTAGTCCATAAATCAAAAGCATCAAATTTTAGAAGGGAAATATGAAAACCTAACACTAAAATAACTCAAAATTTTTGTTCAAGCTTTGGTTTTCATTGAACTCTTGTAACTTTAGACTTTTGAATACAACCTTATACTCTTTCATGAGTAAATTAATATCATGGATTCATAAGGTTTATAAGATCTTAAATAGGGATTTTCAATAATAATGGGTCTCCATTTGAATTTTTTATAAATGGGGTAAGTGGTTAGGGTATAATAAGTCATTTTCATTCAGGTTTAGATAAATTGACTAAATCTGAGAAATTAATTATTTTAATTTATTATTTATATTTGCCTTTGATTTCTATCTCAGCTATTCAATAGCCATTTTCATTTGAATTCAAAAAGGGATAACAACTAATTTATTTCTCATAGGCCATGGTTGAGTGAAAGGTCACCAGTTGTCACATTCACATTTCCCTATGAGATTCCAAGACTTAATTTGTTTCTGAGAGTCCTTAAACCCCAAGGTACTTAAGGTGTTGTTTTATCTTGATCCTATTTATTTACTTCCTCAAGATCATCAAACAATAGAGATGAATCAAGCAAAAACCTATTTTTATTAAGTATTCTATTTTTTATTCATTTATATTCTATTTTTTTAAAATTGTTTTTAATTTTAATTTTATTTGGTTTATTACTTTTTATTTTTTAATAAAAAGGGGGAAAAAATTATTCAATCCAAAACGAGATACAAGGCAAGAGCCACAAGCTCAATAAAAAGGAGAACCGCCAACAAACTAAACAACAACACTACATAGTTCTGTCTTCCAAAAAAACTCTCTCCAAAATCCCCTGATATTTAGAAGGTAACTCATTCCTATCACTAATATCCCAACCATCCCCTTTCTCCAAGGCCCACTTCGCCAAGTAGTCAGCCACGCTATTCCATTCTCTAGGGATATGACAGAAAGAGACATATTTTAAGGAGCTACAAACACTTAAAATATGTCTGACCATCGAAGCTAAATGCCAACTAACACCATCCAATCTCTAGTTTTTCAACATATCCACAACAAGCTGAGAGTCAGACTCATAGAGAATCCTCCTCTAGCTAAGAGAGCAACCCCGCTCAATAACAATTTTAATAGCAAGGGCCTCCATCAAGTTATTAGAGTAATGCCCTTTGTAGACAGAGAAGCAAAAAACAACACCCCCATCTTTACTTCTACCAATACCCCCAATACTTGGATGCCCAAGATTTTCATGAGAAGATCCATCAGTATTAATCTTCAGTACCCCATCTGGAGGAGGCGCCCACTTCCCATCACGACAGACCCATTTCTTGACACAATGGGGCATAATGCCAGCAGTGCAACCCCTACTATTAACACCCAGGCTCAGATCCCTCACAACCGCAACATCCCCAGGATCAATACTTTCATACATATCACATTTCATAGAAATAGTCTCATGAAGTCTACTAATAATATTCATCCATAGTTGACCACTATCCAATCTGGAGTCACAAAAAACTCTGTGGTTCCGTTCCAGCCAAAGGTTCCAAAGAATGAAAATAGGCCCAATGCTTCAAGCCACCTAGAGAAAAGGCGTCTTTGCAGGAGGCCTACCTAGGCTCTCCCAAAACTCAATAAGAGAGGAAGCATGAATGCAACCATGATGCCAAGCCTCCCACCATCTATGCCAAATCTCACGAGAAAAAGGGCATTGAAAGAACAAGTGGGAAGAACATTCTTCACGGCACAAACAAAGAAAACAAATGGACGGTCCCTGAAACCCCCATTTGTGAATATTCTCCCAAGTGAGACATTTCCTCTAGGTAACCAACCATAAAAAGAAGTTACACTTGGGCCAAGAAAAATTATTCCAAACCTTCTTCCACCAGGGCACCTCAACAGGACCATGTAAATTCCCATCAAGCACAACATAACCTTGAGCAATAGTATAATTACCTGTTGGGCTAGGACTCCAAGCCAACTTATCCCTCTCATTCAGAGTACATGTTTTGAAGAGAGTTATAATAATTATTTGGAAACCTGTCATGAATTTTTTGTATATGTTTATATTATCATTACTCCACGTAGATTCAAATAAGTATAACATGTCAATACTATCACTACTCAATCAAAACTCTATACAAGTATGATGATGAATATGAACTAGTAATAATGTATATAAAAATCATGGAATACCCATCTATATAGAATATATATCTATAATATACATGTGTATGGACATATGACTGAATTTGACAAGTTTCATCTATCAAATCCCAGATTCAATAAGTATGTCTATCGATTCCAACTCAATACCAATAATCCAAGTTAATGTGAGACTAAATATGATACCATCTTATTGCTTATAGCTCACATTTTGAATTCACCACTCTTTCCTCAGGTCTCCATGCCTTGACAATCTTCAAAAAGTTCACAAGGTTTAGTGAAACATAAATCTATACTAACAGATCATAGAAAGCAATATTATATGCTAAATGTTTTCAGATGTACTAACATACATACAAAAAAAAATCATACAATCATTTAGAGATTGTATGAAGTTGTTACTAATCAATCATAACTAGTATCATATTCTACAACTTAACTTATAGTGTTATATTCATAGTAAAGAGATAATAATTAACATAACATACAAAGGCTAAGGATCATACCGTCCCTACAATCTTATAAGAGAGACAATGTCTCCTTGTTTGCACAATTAACATACAATTTTAAATTTTATCTCACTCCTTTTAGACTATTAAAATGTTATGCACATCTTATACCTTACTTTATTTTGAAGAAAGGTACCTATATAACTCTTCAAAATAGCATGTTTCAAAAAGAAAATGATATTAGTCTAAATAAAGGTACACAATAACATATTAATTGTAGTCACTATAATTTATATAATTTCAAGTTCGCAGTTCCTTGAGGTCAAGTTTGATAAAATCAGTAACTCTAAAAAGTCACAAAGTGGAAAGTAGAGAACTTAACATCTTAGAAACAAATCTCCCACATACCCTCATATGGAAAAATGAAACACCACAACTCATGTTGCCAAATCACTTTTCACTTACCAAATTTGTAAGGGTAGTATCTTTACCTACCTCCATAATCAGAAAGAAAATATTAACCTCAAGGATGTATCAATCTATCTAATCTTACAAATTTTCTCAATGAGAAGTATTAAACACTATCCCATGAACTCAAGGGAATAAGAATAAACAACATTTTAGAAACAAGTTTCCACTTAAGTAAACTCTAAATCAACATCCTAAAAATATGAAACTTCTTAGTAGCTTGAAATGATGTAAGATGAGAGTGAGAGAATAACAAATCACCTCAAGCTATTAAGAGAGATTACACTTCTCGATTCTATATAAATATTAGGATGCTAATCCACATATCAAACCCTCTAACATAGGAATTCTCAACTAAGACATCTATATTCAACAACAAGAAAGTTTTCACTGCATTAGGTGGTGCCAATATATAATGGTCCTATAGGATTTATCACTCCTAGAATTTGTGTAAGACACAAAAATAATGCATATATACTTAAGTGAGAAGCACTCCATGATTTTTAAAACACTCACAAAATACAAACATAAATGATGAAGGTGATTCAAGAAAGACATAATCACACTCAAGGTGTTTGATCTAAAAGATGAAGAATATGGTAAGAAACTCATGTTCACAACTCATGAACTAATTATACACATACCTACTAAACACTTTATAAAACCATTACCAATGAGACACTCGATAAACCAACCCTTTAACCACTCTAAGGGGTAATGAATGCTCTAAGGTACAAACTCAATGTACCATATATACTTTCACAATTCTCCTCTCTATTAGAAAGAGAAAGATACAAAAATGCTAATAGACTGATTAGGTTCTAGAGTTCAAGCCTCAAATCTGATACCACATGTTACAACCCCTTAAGTTGTACTTAGAATAATGCAATAATTTTTTTAAAAACTATTACTTAACATTCATTCCACTTAAACCATAATTTTACTAAATAACATTAACCAATAATAATCAATAAATTAGAATATTAGAACTTCTAAATTCAAATACCAAAAATAACATAATATATCACAATATTAAAGAAAGTAAATACATTAAAACTCAGCTACAACGGGTCCACTAACATAACAACTATTATTAAACATATACAAATGAAATACAATTACATTTCTTTTAGGCCTTCAACATTATTATAATTAATAGATACCAAGCCCTCTAGATCTTGTGTCATACCAACACTTGTATATATGTTCAACTTAAGTGTAGTCTCCAAGTAAGTAATACTATTGTGGGGATGGAGAGCATCATCCGAGTACTTTTTCACACCAACCATGGACCAATGATCTCATACATAATTCCTTGTCAGGGAATGGCCTTCCATTCATGGATAGGTAGATGGAATGGTGAAAAAATCTAGAGAATAATCTAGTGCCCGAGTGTGTAATATTTCTAAAACTAAACATGCAGTGTATCATATAAAAATACGTTCTATTATAAGATTTTGCACTGACATGTAAATCAAATGTACTAAAAGATATTGTCTCACTATACATTATTTATCTACAAGATTCATAATAAATATATCCTCCTAGAAATAATATCGCATCACATTCCATACATAGGACTAAGAAAAGTGTATATTTATTTCATCAACGTATGAATGAATCTTACATTATTATTTAACTTATATATAAAAATAATGCCTAAAACTCATACCACCTGGGTATGGTTCATATTAAACTACAAATTTTTAACTACTATAATAATATTCAAACAAATACACCCCATGATATTCCATAATATCATAATATAGTGTAGTTAGGATGTAACTACTATTTTTTTCATAGTTAGTCGCACAAGTAGTCATAAATATATGGAATCATAAGTTTTTATTCAAGACGTTATATATAGTAAAGTAAGTCATATAAACACATAAAATTCTAATCATTCATTTAATCTCTCAAAGTTGTATACATGCATACAAGATATCCTACTAACTATTTAAAAACATATTGATCAAATACTAATCAACACATATTAAATCAGTTAATGTAGGTGAGAGTCTAGACATGCAACTACAATATTTACCATCTAAGCATATATATTTAAGCTAAAATATTCTATGATATCTCATACTATCATATTTCATTTTTCATGAGTACTCTACTCAAACATGATCAATCAATCTTACACTATAATTATTAAATAAGCAAGTATAAGATTATACCACCTAGATATACCCTAGATTATACTATACAATAATAATCAAATGAAAAAAAGGTCTCAAGGTACACATCACAATGAACTATTTTATTCTATAAATATCTAATCATTTGCATATATTAATATTCTCATAAAATATATATACTGCACACAAGTTTTCATCTTTACATGATGCTATAGAATTTGACCATATCGACATATTTTCATAACACTATTGTGCTACAGATATACTAGTTGTCTCTATTAGCATTCTATACAAAGTCATAGAATAGATTTAGATCCTATAATTATATTACAAAGGATATAGTATAAACAAAAGTATAATAACATTACCATTTTAAAATGTCTAACTTTTCTATAGTTTACGATATTCTTAAGACTATATAACTCTAAACACTATCATCAATGTAAATAGCTTACAAGGAGAAATAGTCATATCAAATCACTAATTGACTAAAACTCATCAATTAATATGATATATATTAGAGGATAACAATGAGATTGAAAATCAACCATTTCATAAAATAATATTCTTTGACATATGATCATAATCCTTATTAACCAACGTGTTAAGATTGCATGAGTAAGATACTTTGAAATGACTTTTGATCATAAGGATATATTTATCCTAATTCATAAGGTGTCTCTGTCATAATCAGACTAAATTGGTAAGTTAATTTATTTTTCAATCAATCTAGATCACATATAATTATGTTGCAATATATCTAATCACCACATCTATCATTTTACTATTTCTTACAAATTTGAGAATATAAAACACTCCAATTTTATTTCTGAACAAGGTATGAGTTAACTATAAACTGTTTAATATCCATCTGAGCATATATTTTCTCATTTTTGTATCCTCATAAGGATCCCATGATTATAATTTAAAAGACAACTCGAGTTGGAAATGCAATTCAAAAATCTAAGGCAAAATTAAAGTTCCACCGAACATTCAATGTTACATTAATAGAGATTCATATTTTCATTTATTAAAAGGACTCAACGATTCCAACTTAACATATTCAACATTAAAAGTAAAAACCTCAGTGGTTTTATTTGACTTGGTGTTTCAAGATTAAATCTTAACCTTCCAATTTAATATTCAACGTTGATATTTTAATACTCAACTCTTCAATATATTATGTGGCACTTTCAAATGTATAACAAATACTCAATTTATAAACTCAACACTAGTTTAAATACTCAACATCTTAATTAATATTACCCAACTACTAAAATAGCTCCATGGTTTCAAAGTTAGTGGATTCAAATTTATCTGATGGAATGTATAACTGCACAAACCACTTTTTATTAAGTTCTTAAGAATCTGTACTCATGTCAGTGCCATAAATATGTAAATTTTCCAAACCAAAAAAACAAGTTGTAAAATAAACATCACAAATTTCTAATCTAAGTTTAATCTCTTGTGGTTGTACAACAGACTTGGCATTTGTATGAAAAAAACAAACTAGATTTGGTTGATGTGAATCTTTAAAGTTTTGGCTACTCAGAGGAAGAAGTTTTAAGGTTAATCAATCCATGTCTTTTCTGCATCCAAGTAAATCCTACGCTATAACCATCAATTTCTATAGTTATTGGCATGCTAGAGAGAAAAATAAATGTTAATGTTTCACGTTGCTAACCTCCATATCTCATTTATAGTCAATCAAATGTGTGTGAAGAAGAGAATCCAATGTTCGATAGCATTAGCTTAAGTCTAGAGGGATGATTGAAAAGAATCTTCTCTTCCAAGTAATTTCTATTGTTAAACAAAAAATAATAGATGATAATGAAGAAAGCAGTCTTATATTACATCAAGTGTCTATCGATTCCATCTAGTTTCAATCTCTAGACTTCCCTTCATCACAATCATAAACATAGATTATATTTTTATTATGTCAAGTGGATGTTTCAATTGTAATAACAGTTTTTCATATAGAATGACTATCTCCTAATGTATAGAATTCAAAATCTTTATGCATGAAGGATGCTAGAGCAGAATAAAATATCAATGTTTCTTGAGCACAAATATAATTTTTTTTTAAACAACATAGTGGGAGTGTATGCAGAGATTTTGATTGTGCATGTTATCCCTATGATGTTCTATTATTTGCTCAGTGTTATATATGGTTCAACAAGGAGACTGGGTGTTCTATTTTATACAAGCATTTCAATTTTATAAACATAAATTTCAATTATATAGACTCGGCTTTCAAATATATATAATTAGCTTTCAATTATATATTTCTAATGCAGGCTCATAATTATTAAAATAAGATTCACACTAATTGTCACATAAAAATGAAATTGTAGAACCTACCTTTTTAATAATTTCAAAATGAGGTATCTGCCTTTCTTTTATGTTTCCAATATCTCTCCTTGAGTTCGCCCTTTCTTCTCTATATCATCTTTCACTTATTCTCCTTCTCTCCTTTCCTATGCCTCTCCCCTTCTTACAATAATATCAATAAAAAAATATGTAATTTCCATGTATAAATCTTATTTAATTTAACATTTAGTTCCTAATATTAAATCTCTCAATTTGCCTTCCATTAACTTTATTTTTCTATGGTTACCTTCTTTACAACCCAAAGTTTATCATCCACTTTAGTTTAATTAATAGATATTAAAATATTTAATTTGTTTAGAATTAGCTAATATGCCATGCTCTCCAAGTTAGTTTCAAACATGAATTTAATTGACAAATAAAATAAAGATATCTAAATTTATCTTTTAATGCAATCACTTTCATGATTTTTAAAGACTAAATTTAGATTAGCATAATTCAAGGTTAGAACTCTAAGGTAACTCAATTTCCAAGAAAATAATTATAACATGGATAATTATTTACTTAACTACTAGAATATAAGCCCATAATTACTTTTAATTGCAAGATAACCATATCTTCAAAACTAGCAATTAAATATCTATTTTCCTTATTTAATCTAAAAAATTAAGATAATTAATTTAAATAGATATAATGCATATTAATAACTAAATTTTGCACACTAATTTACTTACATACAAGATTTTTTTAATTACGCACTAGCATTTAGAATATGTTATGCATAAACATTTTAAATCCACTATGCGTGTGTGTAGGGTCACTAGCAATTTCTCTATCATCATTCAATCATCCCATCTATACCATCCTCTCCGATAATTCTCTCCTCATTAAACTCTGAGGATATGATCTATCCTACATCCACCTCGCAACAAGCAGGTAGTTAGTCTGAGTCATCATCTAATCAACCAATGATGCAAAACTAATAAATAGATATTCATAATGTACATAATAATTAAAATACAATTATCACATTGTGTATACTAATCAATAATATCACTTTTATATACTATTATATGCCATAAATATAAAGTCAAGGCAATGATAATCAGATAATAACCATATTAATCTATGAATTTAAATATTATAAATTATAGGGTGAAATCGGGATGTGACATTGTATGTAAAATTAAAACTTTGAAATTGGGATTAAACATACAAATATCAACTATTTTAGATAGATAAAGACCCAAAATGCTCACATAATACCACTTTTCCCCACCCATACTCAATATATTAAATAATAGAAAATATTTATACATGAAAATTTTCATTCTCCATATGATCCATCTATCCCTCAAAATGTTATAGAATGTCAAAACTCATTTCAAAATATCATAGAATATATCAATTATTCCTCAAAATCATGTATAATTCCCAAATTATTCTTTAAAATCATGTGATGTTGGCTATTCTAGTGTTCATCCATGTGTTAGTCCATTCAAGTGGTCCAACATTTAACCTTAAAACCTTTTACACTAACACATCACATATGTTTTATTGTGCACTCACAAAAGGCAAATAGAGGAAAACAAGGTTGGGTCAGGGTTAGTTGGAAAGGGTGTTGTTTTTAGTCATTATATCATGCACATTCTTGCACACATTCATGTACTTAGGGTTTTTAGAGGTACAATCATTGAGAGGGAGGTGAATCAGTCAGCCCAGATATTTTAATTTCAATTCTAATCATTTCAAAGCATATATCAACTTGATTAAAAAACATTAAAAAAAGAGATTATTCATTCAATGCATACACAAGATCAAACACACAACACATAGTTCCTATGTAAAATCTTCATGGAGAATAAAAAACAATCTCAAGATTGTAACACATGGACTGATTGTCTTATAAGAGTTTACAAATAAGAGACTAATCAAGTCCTTTAGACTAGGAACCTTGATCAAGTCCTCTTGACCAAAGGCCTTTAGTGAAACACCTATTTCATAAGGAACAACTGCCCCTAAGGAAGATCAAGTCCTTTAGACCCTCCTTTTAAATGAACACCTCCATCTTAGTTCTAGTGTCTTCAATACCTGATGATAGATCTCTGATTATATAATACCTACACAAATTCCCTTTCTATCTCATATAGGCCTTTCACATAAGCATGCCACAATCTCTCTCCTTCTTCACTCAAACTATCCTCATATGCACACTCATATGTGTTCACATATCTTAAAACTACAAGAGCACTATTATATCATCATAAATATGACCTACAAGTCATACACATAATCAATAAACTATTTTTCTCATGAATTCAACCAATAATTACACTAACTATCCTCTCTTCTTCACTTGAACACATACTCCTCACACAAGCCTTACTACAAGTCTTTATCACTCATGTCTAGAAACCAACACTTTTAGTTTCACCATTTATAGAGATATTATGATTATCAAGATAACAATATTTCCTATCAGCTACAACACATGCCTTCACCCTTAAGGCATCTAACATGGGTCACACTTAAGCACAACTCTCTTTCAAATAGGCCTAAGTCACCTTTTAGGTCCTATGATGACCCATTCACCTCTTTAACACTTATTCAAGTAAAATAAGAACATAGGAACACTTTTCAATTCATGGTCCATGCCACTTGATATATAGGTCCCCCTTAAGTGATAATAATCTTCACAACACCCTTCTGTTAAAGCTGAATTCATTCAAACAACATTTTGTGCACACAGTCACCATGAAGGAATACACAGTCGACTTATAAACCTTTTTTCATATTGTATATGATTTTTCAAATCTTAATAATTACATATATCATAATAATTTAGTATATAATACTCCCAAATATCTAAGTCATCATGATACATCAAAATACCATTAGAACGAGCTCAAATATCTCTCAAGTTCTTAACAGATGAACACAAAAATATAGTCAACTTTTAACCTTCATAACTTTGAATGTACACACTTTCAGACCTTAAAATATATATTTCCAAATTATTCTTGAATTCCTCTACAAATTTTCTTTTTATTAAATGGTCAAATTATTCATAGATCAAAAGATATGGCTTAAAACCTAGACACATCATGTACTTATTACCATATCAATCAAAATGCACCATTATATCAATATTGTATGATTTATCATGAATAATTGGATCTTCATTTTGTCTTTATCTTTATCTCTTTCAAAATCAACTATGATAATCATTGCAATCTGCATGGGAGGCCAACTTTGGACCTCAATAACTTTTGTTGCGCTTAGATGTGTGATTTAAATACAAACATAGGAGAATACAAACATATATAAATATACTCATAGAATATTTTCATGTGCATGATATAATTCTATTAATTTTCTCACTCAATTTTTTTTCCACATAGCCAACTATGTCAATAAATGTCTATAAGGCCAACTTTGCACATGCATATATTGTGATGCGCTTCATCGCATGATCTAAAATTTAGCACATATCAAATAAGAAAAAAATTAAAAAATCTATATGATAAAATTATCCTTAAATTCTCACACATTCAAAATATAACTTCATCAAAATGCTTACTCAACTTTTCTTGCCATATGCAAATTTGGCTAAGTATGGGAAAACACTGTCAAACTACCTGGGAACCCAACTTTACACTTATATATATTTTTTTGTGCTTAGTTTCATGACCTAAGATTTATAGAATAAGATATTATATCATATTTTAATTCATACATATATCAATATAATCTTAAAACTTTCATATGTATGAGATATGACATCACCAAACTGCTTACTCAGCTCTATTTAAACATAGAAAACACTGTCAAAATGCCTAGGAGCCCAAATTTATACATACATATATTTTGTTTTGCTTCATCACATGACTTGATAATTTTTTAATATAAAATAAGGAATAATTTTATCATAAACATATGACCAAATCCCCCTAAATCATCCATATGTATCAATGGTGATGTCATCAAACTGCCTAGATTTTATACCACTAGACCCAAAATTTCTAGATGAAAATAATGATCAAATAGACGAAATAAAATCATGCATAAAAGCAATAAAATCATATAAAACTTCTTATGGGACCTTTTTCACATGATCAATAATTTAAATTCATCCCTAATCATCTCTAATGATGCCAAAATAGAAGATCAACCAAGCCAACAACAAGAACACTAGGACAACCATATAGCATACTTTGTCATTGTAACTTAGACTATCATGTCACTTCATCCACTCAATTGGAAACTTATATGCATCACTAAAAAATCTCCAATTATATCCCCCTTTGTCATTGATGTTAAATACACATCATACAACTCACCTTCCTTCTCTCTCTTCAAGTATTCTCACAATAGGAACTTTCTCCCCCTTTGACACAATGACAAAGTGGGCATCAAATAATCTTGAATACCTAAAAAAACTTTTTTAAATATCATATATATCAGATATCACCACATATTCAATATGACTAAATCATCTCACATATGCTTCCTCTCACATCATGCAAAGCTCCTCAAGCCATTCAAGCTATTTGAGTTAGCTCCCCCTAACCCTATGCATACCACTTTTTACTTATCAAAAATGCACTATAATATAATTGAAATCTTCAAGAAACATATAAGAGGGACTTCCCATAATATCTTTGAGCCATTTTATCTCTTTAGCACCTTCAAATCTCCATACACCATAAAAAACCATCATACAAGCTTACTAGTCTTATCTATCAAACCACCTCAATGACCACCAATATAACTTCATTCCACTCACAAAAAAGGAAACATGTACTAAACCAACCTGATAACTCACCTTGAAAATCTCATTCCTTTCCCTTTTGGAGAAACTGAACAAAAAACACTTCTTCTTACTAGACCTGTCTAGTCTCCTTGTATCCCAACCTAGAAATTGTAGATCCCAAAAATTTAGTAGACATGCCATCAAGAAAAAAAAATGAATATCTAAATTAATATCATATGCTCCCTCAAGTACACCAATTTTCAACACATAAATCAACCTTTTAAACATACTTCCTTCACAAACCAACTTGCCAATTAGGCCTCCATATTGACAAAAACATGAATAATTTTAAAAACACAAATATTGAAATCTCTATGAATATTGATTTGAAAACCCATTTGGCCCATGAAATATATTAATAATCCTTAGACTTTAAATCATAAGAAAAACCACTTTTTTAGTAGAGCCCTAAACCTTAGAATCTCAAAATAAACATAGTCAACAAACCTCCTTCTGATCAACATCCACATATAAAATTTATTATACACTTGGAGACAACCATCACACACTTCTAGACCAAGATTTGAGCTTCCAAATATTTAGGAACCCATACATCCTATAAATAATTTTAGGACTGCTTGCCCTTAAGCCAAAAATTGAAAAAATAGATAGCACTAAAAAATCTTCAATTTGACTTCAACATACCTTTAGACAAAAAAAAAACCTAGAGCATACTATTGAATGGACCTTTCTATGTAAAAATATCATCATGAAAAATCACAAAACCTCTTTTTCCACTTAAAAACCTTCAATTTGATCATACAAACTGACCATATATAACTATGACATCACCATAACATATCTTCCACTTGGACATACCTACTCCAACTAAAAAAACACTCATATCTAGCCTTCTAAGACCATCTAAAGGACACCACAAAAACAATTGCTTCTCCTCTGAAAGGAGTCTCATAAGAAGCATAGACAGAGACATCCTTTGCACCACAATGCTCTAAAACAAAGTGAAGCTAAGAGTGGCCCAAATCTCCTCAGTAACCACTAAAACCCTATTATAGCTATAATATTTATTGATTTTCTTCTTCTTCTCAATATGAACTATGTAAATTGGTTCCTTTTCTAAATCACTCTCCTTCTCTTCTAATATTGGATTGACAATACATAGAGATAACATAGATTCATTACATACCTTTTCATCTGAAGAATCCACTTCATAGTTAGGAACCTCATCAGTAGACACATATAATTGATGTTCTTTGCATGATACATGCTCAACAATGGTAGGATGTTCACTTTGATTCATACACATCTCATAACTAGCCTTAACCAGTACCTTGGTCTTCTTCTTGAACTTGGTCTCTTCATTCACAATATGAGTAGACAATGAGAACCCTTGGCACTCTTCAAATTTTGAAGCATTCTCCAGAATAGCAAACATATTACTTATACCTACAGACTCATCATGAATCACACTTACCACCTTTGATTTCCATGATCTAACTTACCTTCTTCCTTGCACTCTTAGATCCTAATTGAACTTATTTTGACTTAATGGCCTTTGCTTATAGAATCTACCAATGTGACCTCTCTGTTCATAGTTGTAGCAAACCATACTTCTTAAAGTGAACTCAAATTACCTTACTTTAGATGGATAATATTTTGCAAAGTGTCCTACAACATGATAATTGAAACACTTAACCTTTCTCACATCTCTTGGCTAATGATTCCCATCATAGTTCTATGCAAACTTATTACTAACATGTCTCTTGCATTCTCTAGCTCTATGCCCAAACTGATTAAAAATATAGTAGTAACCATTGAAATTTACATACCTCATGGCATTTGGTTGTCTGATTTGATTTGTCTTTATTTTATTATCACCTTCATTCCCTGTCTGATGATTTGCCTTCAAATTATAATTGTCCTTATTCACATTATCATTCATGTCAACTTGATAAGCAACTTTGGGCTCTTCATTAAAACCCAATCCAAATCTATCACTAGCTAACTTTTTATTCTTTAGGAGATCATCCAAATCATTAAATTTTTTATCAAACTTCATAAATAATTTTACCTTTCTTGTAGATGTATCTAAATCATTTTTTAAATACACAATCTCAAAATAATACCTTGAGCAATCTTCTTCTTTGGCTCTTAGACTTGCAAACATATATTCCAACTTAGAATTAAGAAACATGACAACAACTTCATGCTCTCTAGAGTCTTCAACCTATCTTACCTCAAACACATTTAATTGCTCCTCATAGTCTTTGAGTTTATATTTCATCTTCTTATTGATCTTCTTTTCAATCTGTAGTTATTCAAGAGCATTTGTCAATGCAATATGATAGTCCACCTCATCTTCATCATCATCTGAATCACTCCAAGTAGTCTCCTTTTTATGTGAGTAACTACCTTCCTTAGCCATGAACAAGGCTTAATATTCAATAGGACCATCATCTTCATGATCATACTCTGAGTCACTGACTTCACTCTCATCTGATGAGCTACAATCTTCTTTGGTGTAGATACTCTTCTTGTCCTTGAAGTACTTCTTCTTGTTGTCAAACCTTCTGAACCTTTTTTTGATTTTATCATACTTGAATGATATTTTTACAACATCATAACCTTTAATATTCTCTTCATCATCATCCTTCATATACTTATGAGGGCACTTATTATTAAAATGTTCTACCTCTCCATAATTAAAGCATTTTAGGAGTAGTTTACCCTTATACTTGCCTGAACCTGTTTTCAATTTCATTGAAATCAAAGCAATTAATTCATCCTCATCTATATTATAAATTCCATCCTCCTTGGGTTTCTTACCTTGGAACTTCTTTTTCTTCATTTCTTGAAAATTGCTTCCTTCTTTGGTGGTATATCATCATTCTTTCTCATCTCATAGGCAGCAAGGGTGGAATACACTTGATCCATCGTCAACTAAGTAAGATCATGAATTTCTTCTATAACAGATACTTTTGGATCAAACTTAAGGGATATAAACCTTAATACCTTTTTAACTACAATAGCCTCTTTAAGGTTCTCTCCAAGACCTCTAATAATGTTCACAATCTCATCAACTCTCTACAAAAAGGATGCCATAGAATCTTCTTCGTTCATCTTGAGACTTTCAATTTGCCTTCTATGAGTCTGTAACTTATCAAGCTTTACCTTTGAATCTCCTTCATAAATGATCTAAATTTTTTCCCATATCTCTTTATCAAATTTACAATGGATTACCTTGGTGAACTCGGTCTCTATAAGACCATAAGTGATGGCATTCATCGCCTTAGAATTATTCTCAAAAAAAAACTTGTCTTTAATACTAGATGGAGGAATAGTAGGAACAACACAACCATCCACAAAATATTGACATACATAAAACCCTAGGGACATAATGTATGTCCTCATCCTTGCATTCTAAAAAGTATAATTAGATCCATTGAACATCAATGTTTGCTTAGTAGAGAAACCTCCTTGATGACTACCCATTTTGTAACTTGGATCACCTTCAAGTTGTCAAGCCTTTACCAAAGGACCTGCTTTGATACCAATTGTTAGAGGTGAAATCACTAGGGGTGAATCAGTGGGCCTAAATATTTCAATTTTAATTCTAGTCCTTTCAAATCATAAATCAACTTGATTAAGCAACATTAACAAGAGAGCTCATTCATTCAATGCATACACAAGATCAAACACACAACACATAGTTCCTTTGGGAAACCCTTTTAGGGAATAAAACTTAATCTCAAGATTGCAACACGTGGACTACTTGTCTTATAAGATATTATAAACAAGATATTGGTCAAGTCCTTTATACTGTAAATCTTGATCAAGTCCTCTTGACCAAAGTCCTGTAGTGAAACACCTATTTCATAAGGAGTAACTTCCCCTAAGGAAGATCAAGTGACCCTCCTTTGAAGTGAACACCTCCACCTTAGTAATAATTTATTCAAAACCTAATTATGTATATATAATTATCTAACCTTTGCATAATTTCTCTTTCTATCTCATACAGGCCTCTCATGTAGGCATGCCACAATCTCTCTCCTTCACTCAAATTGTCCTCATATGCACACTCAGACCTCTTTACATATCCTCAAACTATGAGATCACTATTATATCATCAAAAATATGACTTACAAGTTATACACAAAATCAACAAACTACTCTTCTCATCAATTTGACTAATAGGCACACTATGTATCCTCTATTCTTCGCTTTAATGCATACTCCTCACATAAGCCTTACTACAAGTCTCTATCACTCATGTCTAGAAACCAACACATTTGGTTTCACCATTTATAGATATATCATAATTATCAATATCACAATATTTATTTTTGGTCACAACAAATGCCTCTACCCTTAAGGCATCTAACATGGGTCACACTTAAGCATAACTCTATTTCAAATAGGCCTAAGTCACCTTTTAGGTCCTATGATGACCCAATCACCTCTTTAACACTTATTTGACAAAAATAAGAACATAAGAACACTTTCCAACACATATACCCATGCCACATGATATATAGGTCCCCCTTAAGTAATAAAAATCTTCACAATGCCCTTCTGTTAAATCTAAATTTGCTTAAATAATATTCTGTGCACATAGTCACCATGAACGAATACATAGTCAACTTATAAACCTTTGTTCATACCAAATATGACTATTAAAACCTTAATAATGCACTAAAATCATCCTAATAGATTATAAAACACTTAAAAATATCTAAGTCGTCATGAGACATCAAAATACCATCAGAATAAGCTAAAATATCCTTCCCAAGTTCTTAACAGATGAACATAAAAACATAGTCAACTTTGAACATTCATAACTTTTACTGTAAAAAATTTCAAACCTTTAAATCTATATTTATAGATGAACCTTGAAGTCCTCTACAAATTTTGTTTTTACTCAATGGTCAAATTATACATAGATCAAAAAATATGGCTCAAAAACCAGATACTAGTCTTTCTTTTGTTAAATTCAAATATTTGAATTCAAACGATCATAGTTAAACCTCAGACACTCTGATATCATCTTGTGTCCTCAATTCTTAGATAAATTAATAACCATAAATATTATTTTAAAGAGCTTAAAATTTAATATTTTTAAATGACTATCACTTTGACCACTTTGACTCCACTCGCGCTGTTAGATCAATTTGTATGAATACATGCGAACCATTCGATCCTTATCCTTTAGCTTTGCTCAAAATTAAACATCATGCACTTCTTACCATCTCACTCAACATACACCATTAGATCAATATTGTATTATTGATTATGAACCACTAGATCTTCATTTGCTCTTGATTTTTATCTCTTGAAAAATCAACTATGGGAACCATTGTAATCTGCTTGGAAGGCCAACTTTGGACCTCAATAACTTTTGCTACACTTAGATGCATGATCTAAAATTTGGACCATATGATCTCCTCACATAGGATAATCCAACCATATAAAAATCTGATCCTATAACCTTTATGTGTGAAAGATATAATGCCACTAATATGCTCACTCATATTTTTTTGCCACAGAGTCAACTATTTCAGGAACTATCTAGAAGGCCAACATTGCACATGCATATATTTTTATGCACTTCATCGCATGATCTAAAATTTAGTGCATATTAACCAAGCACAAAAATTAATAAACCCATATGATCAAATTATCCTAAAACTACCACATGTGTGAAATATAACTTCATCAAAATACTTAGATTTACTTGACATATGCAAATTTGGCTAAGTATGGGAAAACATTGTCAAACTTCTTGGGAGCCCAACTTTGCACTTACATATATTTTGTCATGTTTAGTTGCATGACCTAATATTTAGCACATAATATCTTCTCTCATAGGGTAATTCATATATATATCAATCTAATCTTGAAACTTTCATATTTGTGAGATATGACATCATCAAACATCTTACTTTGTTGTGTTTAAACATAGAAAACACTATCAAAATGCTTGGGAGCCCAAATTTGAACACACATATATTTGGTTTAACTTCATTACATGAATTGAGACTTTGTGCATAGAAACTAGGGACTAATGTAATCATAACCATATGACCAAATCCCCTTGACTCATCCACTAGTGGCAATGGTGATGTCAACAAACTGCCTACTTAGATTTTCTACCACTAAATGCCAAATGTCTAGATAAAAATAATGATCAACCAGATGAAATACACTCATGCACACAAGCACTCAAATCATATAAAAAAATTTATGGGACCTTTTTCACCTACTAAATAATTTAGATTCATCCCTAATCATCTGTAACCATGCCAAAATAGAAGATAAACCAAGCCAACTCTAAGCACACTATGACAAGCATATAAGACACTTTGTCATTGTCACTTAGACTATCAAGGCACTTCATCCACTCACTTGGATACTTCTATGACATCACTAACAACTCTCCAATAAGGGTGTATCTTAGATGATTCTAATAACAATGTGGAAACAAGTGCTGATCCATATAAATGATAATATAAGAACACTATCATATCCAAGCATCCATCCTCTCGATTAAAAAATGCACATAAACATAATAACAATGATCGATCACAACCATAAATAAATATAATCCATGATATTATCAACACTAATGTTCAATTCTTATATTAATGTCCATTAATTAATATTACAAGATTAAAAGGTGCTCAAGGCACTCATAATGCTACAAGCTATCATTACTATCCCTATTTTAAATTAATATTACCCTCTAGTTCATATGGTACTTTCAACAAAATTTAGTGGTGTTTATCTTAGGTCTTGCAACTCTCTTTCTCCTTCTTAGGTGCCTACCTTTTATACGCTTCTAGAAGGCAGTGTGTGTCACTTGGTAGCTCAAGTTTCACCACATAGTAGTTAGTTCACTAGATGTCCACTTCGAAGTTATCATGTTGTTCTATTTGAGGCCACCTACCTCAATAATCATTTTCATTTATCAACTCCCTATCAATATAAATTATTAGTCATAACTCCCATCATTTATCCTCTATGATCTCTATTACAATTCCTAGATATAAACATTTTTTATTGTCATGATCTTGGTAGACTGTCATTTACACATATGGACTTGATCTTTATCAACTTATGTCATGCATGTTGGAAATATCCATTGGTAACACACATGTGGAATGGGTTATTTAGTGATTCTTTGGGTTATTGGTGTCAATCTCTACCTTCACCAGTTATGTACACACTTTGAGGCCTAGTTATACTTAAAAAATACTCTGGGGTCAACATGACCCCATACTAACATGGTCATCCACCATTAGACAACCCATTTACATCTTGTTTTATAGCTATTCTTTTTGCTTCTTGTGCTCCATGCACCCTTGTCCTTTTAGGTGCCTTCTAATTTTCTTGCAGTAAGTAAAAGTTTCATGTTTTTTTATCCTTTAAGTTTTCTTGAGGTAAGTAAAAGTTGTATGTTTTTTTCTATTTTTTTATTCCCCTTTATTTGGTTCTTGTTGTCTCTCAGACAAATTATGTTCAAATTCACATTGAGCCTTGTAAGAGCTTCTACAATTCCCTCTTTTCTATTTTCCAATAGACTATGTCAAATAATCTTTCCACCCTAGGTTTCTCACATTTCACCCTGCTACTTTTGGTTTCACTCATAGTAACACTTCCTATATGTTATGCACAAGCACACTTATGCTATATTCACTCTCTATTTCCATCTCCCACATGCACATTATATTCATGCAACTTACACCTGAATTCCCTTCTCCTTTGGCATTGGATCCCTTGATTACCCAAAGAATATTTTTAGGGTTGAACCCCTATCACCTTATTTTTGCTCGCAACACCTAACTCCTTGTTAGGTGCATTTCGAACTTCCTCTCACCTTGAGACAGGTCTAGGCATGCACTATTTAGTATAGTATTATATGAACTAAGACCCAAAAATAAATTAAACTAATTTAATCTAAGATAAATTCAAACCTATGATATACCAACAAACAAAGAAAAAAACAATCATAAAATTTATGCTTTGAATGTATAGGCTTTCTCCATTGTGATATAAATTCAATTTGCTCTTTTAAAATATGGTGGTCACTCCTCCAATGCAAAAGAGAATGACTAATGTTTTGGTGAAAAAATGAAGTCTTTAATTTTACTTGATTCACTTGTGTTTAGAGCTATGATTTCTTAATTATGATTGTGATCTCTAGATTTTATGATAGGATTCTTGAAAATGGATATTTGCAAGTTTATTTATAGATGTTTAGAGAAAAATCCAATGGTGGAGGATCATTTAGAATTTTTCAATGATCTAAATGATCAATGGTGGCTAATGATTCCTCACCCTTGAGGATGAAGACCATTTCAAAATGGTTTAGAAAAGTATGGGGTTGGTTAGCTGACTCGGCAAGGCTAAGTCAATTTACTTGACAACTCAGGGGATGATTCATAAGAGGTTGAGAAAGTTATGGATTTGATAGGGATGAGAAAAAAAAGGTGGGAGATGTTTTGATGAGGTGTAAAATCTAGATTTTATGATTTTAAATAAAGATCTAAGTGTGCATAATTGACTTATTCAATTATTTGAACTTGGGAGGAAATATGATTTATTAATTTATGAATAATTATTAATAGATATAGGCACATTTTGACACTAAATGAAATTCAGGTGGATACATTTTCCCCTCTTTTAAATAGTATGGCGAAGCAATACTATTTTGAATAATAGTATAAGAAGTAGATTGTTGATGATTAAAAAGGGAAAAATTGCCCCGAATGAATGAAAATGATTGTGATGATGCCCCCTTGAGGGTTTGTGTGAGAAAATGAACAAATGCTCAAAATTTATGAAAAAATGAAATGATCATTGTGATGTGGATGAATGATAAATCAGGTTATAAAATTGGTGTTAAAATTTAAAGGTTCTGATTGTGTAAAAAGGTTTCCCCTAGTTGATAGAAACTAGAGTATAGATTTAAAAATAATAGTTTTGACCATTCAGAGATTGCATGCTTATTATTTTGTTAATGATGTAGGATTCAATTAAATAGTTCTGAGAATGATATATCCTAGCAATAATAAACTGTAAAACTAAAAAAGAAAAAAAGATACTGAATTTGCAAATGATTATGTCAGTGTTATGCTGAGAGATTGTTGCAAGATTTGGCAAGTAAAATTGGAATGAATTGATTTAATGTTTTTAATTTTTTTTAAAATGAATGAAAAAATGAGCTAGATGAGGGGATGTGAATGATAAAAATATCATCAATAATATATATACTTGTCTCAATACTAATGTTTGAAAAATTGTAGAGGTTACATGTAAAACTATTTACCCCTAGCTATTAAATTCTAGAGAAGATATTAGAAAAATTACATTTCTCACTTTATAGACTGCACACTTGAATTGTGCTCTAACTCATAGGTCTCAGGAGTAGATGTGGGAATGATATATCCTAATGATGGTAAGCCAAATGCCAAAAAACAAAAAATATAGATTATCTAATTTATGATAAATATTTACAAAATTGATATTTTCAAGCATTGATAAGGAGATATAGCACTTTGATTAAGTGGCAATAGAAAATGTGGATGAAATAGCTTGGATAGATAATGGTGGTCGAACTAATCCTAGAAAACTTGTGTCTCTAAGTTTTTCTTACATATTCCACCATGGACAAATTTTGAGTGGGAATATCAATCCAGATGTAGTTCTTTCAATATAGAACGAGAAGGGGTGATGTAATGTAAGATTGACCATGGATGTTATTAACATAGTTAAGTTAATGATTACACATTATTATTGGATGATGTATTGATTTTCCCCCAAGCAATGATATATGTTAGGAATAGATTGGGAATTGATAAATCCAAAGAGAAGATGTATGCTTTTATGTGACCCATGAATCAACGTGCATAAGAATGGATGTGGGAATGATATATCCCATTATAAATATGAGAGATTAGATTGGTTAGTTAATTTATTGATTGATTGACTAAGCAAGTGATGGGTTGATGGAGAAATGATGGATATTGTTATTTTGTCAATCCTAATTTACAAGTGTAGGAGATTAAATAGAAATATTATAAAATGATGGTGGATGATTGATATGCAAACATTAACAAGGAAATGAAGTGACTACATGGATTAATGATGATGGATCAAATGATTTGACAACATGGATGAGATAAGGATGGATGGAAGAGAGAGATTATTTTAAGACAATAAATTTGGTTTTGTGTAGTTAAATTCTTAGGAAAGGATAATAAAATAATTTTATAATTATCATAATGACAAAATTGGTATGAAAAATGATGAATTTGTTGAGAAACAATTTTACAACTATAATGACTTTATTTGAGATTATGCACAGATGCTTAATCTGAGAATTTAAGATGGTTTGATAGCTATCTTATGTTTATTTTATTCTTGAATTGGATTCCCAATAATAATTCTAACCTATTAAGAGTTGAGCAACCTAAGTTTTGATATTGTGCATGACAATATGCACCAATGATATAGAAAAACTATGATGACTATCATGTGACATGTATAAGGACTAATAGATTCACAAGGACAAAATTTAGTGCATCATGATTTGGAAGATCATAATAACACCATTATTAATACACATAGTGATCTAGACACAAGAAAAAATAATAAATATAAGATAAAAAGAGATGTTTGCACTAATTAAAATGATGTAAGTAAAACAAACATGGAAGTAAACAAATACTGCAGAAGCAAGTAAACACCCATAATGTAAAAGGAAGTAAATGACTATACAAATAGGTAAGAAAATGATTAAAATAAGTAAGAAAATAATTTTTTTTGATGTCCTTAGATATATTAGAACCCTTTGGCATATGCAATTTTTGACAATGTTGAAATGTTCGATGAGTAATCCATATAGGGGATGACTAGGGTATGTAACTAAAGACGAGATTTTTCAGTTGTTGTTTGGATTTTATTTTTTTTGTATTTTTTTGGATTTTCTAATGTTTTGGCTTTTTTTAGAGTTTGTAATGTTTTTATATTTTATTAGATTTATAAGTGTATATACAAGGAATACCAACAAACGAAAAACCATAGTCTAGCACCGAAGAGTGAGTGGTAGGGGATGGAAGGAATATATTATATATGGAGTATGGATGAATATGAATGGATGGGAATTAATATGATAACTCTAGGGAACACATGATGTAAGAACCAAGTGTATTGTAATTGATTTTACAAGGATACACCAAGATGTTTCTAAGAACATGTATCAAGATGTTTCCACTTCTTTACAAAGGTCAAAATGGGAATAAAGATGGTTTTATGATGGTAAAGGCTAGATTAATAAGTATGGGTTTCAATGTGTTTGGGATTAAATGAATAAGTATGGGTTTAGATAGGTAATGGTGTTTAAGGATGGTTTATGGTGGTTAAGGATGAGTGTAGGATGGATTTAAATAGGTGTAGGATGGGTAAGCATGCTTTAAGATGACTTAAGATAAGTAAGGATGGTTTAGGGTAAGTGTATGATGGTAAATGATGGGATTAAAAAATTTATAAGATGGGTAAGGATGGAGGGATGATTTAGAATGTATAGGATTGAAATGGAATGAGATTGCCCCTAAGTGTAGGGTACTTATAGGCAACTGATTATTTTATGCATGATGCTGAAAATTGGTTTTCATCATGGTACTTGACCAAGGTTCCATATAAATGGTTTTTACTTGTGCATGAATTTATTTCTCTTTCTCTTTTTAATTTTTTTATGCGATTTTTTTTTTTTTTTGGAATCTCAATTATAAAATGGTTCTAGATGCATGATGATTACCACTATTGATATTTCAAATATGCACTCTAGAGGTGTCTTCAGTAATTTCATTGATTTCTAAGTTGGCCTCTTCCAAATTTACCAGTGTATAGTCATAGCCCCTATGATAGAGGGTACTGCCATATAGGGTAAAGCAAAAAGTATGTTGGATGAAGGATGTGTGTTGAGTGCATGAAGGATTTGGATGGATGGAATCATATTTGGGATAAGTATATGTGTCATGATGTAAATAGGGAATGGGACCAACAATATTATATTCAAAAATATGGGGATTAACTACAAGTTGGATGATTTGAGAATTTAATGTTGCATCAATGATATTTTCAATTTTTGATGGGGACCCATCCTATAATTATGATAATGTAGAAGATATATTAATTTTCTCATCCACTAGTTCCATATAACTTTTTACACCGAAGGATTCTTCTTGATTATTTTGATTGGGATTTATATTTTGGTTGGGTTTTCACTAAGGGACTCATATTTTTGATTTTCTATAGTTTGATTTGGATTTTGACTGTAATTTATATTTTGATCATTTAATAGTGCCTCAAAAATATTTTCACTATGAGATGTCAGTTTTATATTTAAACTGTAGGATTTATTTTGATTAGGGTATGCTTATTATTCCTTAGAATATGTAAATGTTTCTTGATGCTGTTTTGGTAGAAAACTAGCTAGGAAGTGTACAATTATTTTATTGTCATGGAAGGAAGTTAAATATAAGTAAGATCATTGATCCCAATAAAAAGGTATAGGATATTGGATTGCAAGATGGAAGGTAGGATTGGTGATGTTGATGAAAAGAGTGATGGAAGCAAAATCCTCATAGAAACTACAAATGAACCTTATTTCGATTATGGATTACATTACCTAAGAAACCACAAAAGTATCACTAACATCTTACTTTGAATTTAAAATGGTTTATATTTGATGTTATAGGTTCTAGTGTTTACTTAGAAATGGATGGATTTGATAATCTCTTGCTCGTGGATTTTTTTTGTCTATAAGTACCTCTATCACTTGGGGTAAATGTTGACGAATGATGGGAGATTCAATAATTGATAAGGGTTTTGGAATTTGGATAATGGGTGATAGGATATTTTCATTGAATAAGGCTTTGTCCAAGATAGGATCTTGGTCAAAAATGGGATCTTGATCAAAGATAGGTTTTTGGTCGAAGATGGGCCCTTCATCAAAATTGGATGGTAAACCATGGTTTTCAAAGGTAAGTTGATCAAGTATAGATTAGTTGAAAATGGATGTGACAAAAATGGGATCTTGAGAAATGGATGGAAGGTTATGACATTGACTTGGAAGTGGTGTGGCTTGACTAGGCTCAAGAAAGACATCCTAGCATATCTACAAGCTATGATTTTTAGACGTGGATACACTTGGCTCTACCTTAATGTACCCTTTGTTAATCAAATCTTGAACATAATTTTTTATTATTGTCCAATGTTTTATATAATGACCTTCAATTTTTTGATAATCAAAATATTCATTAGGTCTATACCACTTAGATTTTGAGACATTTGCCTTAAAGTATTTGGTGTTTGATAATATGACTAAGTTTGCATCAACAAAATTTTAAAAGAATACATTATAAGGTTCCCTTAAAGGATTAAATTTTTTAATAATAAGAACAATAATGTTGTTGATAGGTTGGGAGTTTTTGATCTATTTTAACTCTAGGGGTGGAATGACACTAAATGGTAGAGGTGTTAGATTGGATTATGTTTGTTAGTGTAATAAGGGATGTTGGAATTAAGACCATAACTAGTAGATGAGAGACTTGATTGCTTTTATAAAATAGGGTCACTAGTGATAGGATGATGTTCATGTCGAATGTTTTGGGATTCTCTATTAATAAAGTGGGTTGGAGAGGTAGTTTGCTATTGGAAGGAAGGATTTGTTGGATCTATGTTAAAGACGAAAGTATTTAGATTTTGTGGATCTATGAAGGTTGATGGACTTGAACCTATTGGGTTTGTGAACAAATGCAAATTTGATGTAGTTTGGTTCAAGTTTAGGAATGGATTGGATGTAGAACCAAATGGTTGATTTTGATGTGGAAAGGTTGGTTTTGAAGGGTGTAAGAGTTGAAAGGTTTATTTGGATGGAATATATTTGGATCTAATTGAATTTGGGTTTAATTTGTGAATGGATTTTGGTTCAAATTGAGATTTGAAAGTGGTGATGAAGGTGAATCAAATTTTTGATTTAGATGATGCTAAGATTGGAACTAAATGGATTGGTGAATGCATTTTGATTTGTGATTGATGACTTTTGATTTGTGGATGGGGTAGAACTTGTACAATAATTCAAATGATTTTGAATATTAAATCCTAAATATTGATTTGATGTTGTCCCTAATGTAAAATTTGGATGTTGATTTATGGGTAAACATGAATAAATATTCAAGTTTGAAATTGATTGATTGATGTTTGGGATAAATTAGTTTATTGGTAAACCTGAATGACTATTCAAGCTTAAATTTTATTGATTTATGGATGAGGATGAATACATATTCAAACTTACATTTTGATTTTCTAGATGATTAATTTGATATTGATTCAAATATGTGTTTGAATCAAAATTGGTTGGATAGAATACTAGGTGAAGACAAGGATTATTTGAATTTTAATTTATGACCGAATTGGTCAAGGGATTGTTCCACATAGCCATGTGCCTTGAAATGAGTGAAATTTGATAAGGGAAATACTTGAATCGATAGATGACAAATACTTGAAATTAGACTCTAGTAAATCAAAATACCAAAGTGACTAAAAGTTTAATGACTAACTAAATGCTTTTGTGCTTTTAGAGAGAAACTTATGATTTTTAGGATAACATTTAAACTCAAAAGAATTTATTTTCAAACAAGGATTTTTCAACACTTGGTAGATAAAGGAAACAACAAACAAATTTATATTCTAAACAATCAAGAAATTGCACATAAAAAATGAAAAACTAGGATGAAGGTTGAGAACAACTATTGGGCCTTTCGTTAACACTGATTCATTTATACTCTCAGTTGTGGCCTAATATTTTAAGGTCTAACCATAGAGGATCCTATCATTCCCATGGTCCACTAAGTCCAATTTTGAAGGTGTGTGTAAGGTTGATAACTAGAGCTAAACACCAATTTATACACCAAAGTTGAATGACAAAATATGTTATTCTAGAATTAAATTTTAAACAAGATTATCTAGGGAGAAACCATGGAAAAATTTGACAGATCATATGCACACTAATGGGTCTTATCCCAAATTTCCCAACACACTTGTAGGGGTCTCAGTGTGTTTACAATTCACACTATCATATTTTAAGGTAGCTATTGAAACCCTCAATATTAGAGCATGAAATCCCCTCACATCATGATGTAACTAAAACACACAACTACTTAGGCAATTAAAAAGTTGGATCTTGATTTATATACCTCATCGGTAAACAAGGTTTGGCCTATTACATGGTGATGAAATCTATAGTCAATAGAGCCCCTAAGAAAATAAAAATAAAAAATAAGTATCCATTTGTAAATTTCAAGTATCATTACCAATGTAACACTAAGGAAAGAGTATATACAAGTACTAATTGGGTAACACCTATAATTATGGAAACATTTTTGATTTTCAAGTATTGTTACCAATGTAATGCCAAGGAAGAACATACATGATTTACATAACCACAAACAAAATACTGAAAAAAATGTGATTTAATTACTAAAATGAAAATTTGAAAGCAAAATTAAAATCATTAGCAAAAATAAAATTGGCTTTTTCATTATCCTTTTTGTTGATTCTCTTTGGCAAGCATTATGAAAACAAGTTGTTAGAATGTTTGCTTAAACTTGGAGCAAGATAACCTACTATAGAATAAGTAAAAACCATGAAAACAAAGCAAAAAACACCTCTCTATTATGAAATCACAATTACACAGACAGACAAGAAAAGTGAAATTATAATTAAATTGGCATAGAAAAAAATAGAATGCAAAAAGAAAACAATAAAGAAAGTCATGCTTACAGAATAATTTCGCTACTGACAACAAAAATTTAGATGATAATAGATAAAAATTCATTGCTAATAGATATTAATTCATTGCTAATAACCATGATTTTGCTATGGAAAAAGACAATTTTGCTACTGCAAAAGATAACTTTGTTATTGTAAAAGATAACTTTGGTACTGCAAAAGATAACTTTGCTACTAGAAATGATGAAATCACTACTGAAAATGATAAAATCATTGCTGAAAATGATGAAATCACTGGTAAAAATGACAAAATCATTATTTTCTAACAAATCATTGTTAACCCTATATATAGAATGGAAAACATGGAAAAATGACAAATAGAACAATTTCACTGCACATATGAAAAATTCAATATTAAGGTCTACAATTTCATTATTTTTATTTTCAAATTCATTGTTACGTAGAGAAGGACACACAACTAAACATAAAATTCCTAATAACAACTTGTAGCTTGTATCAGCACTCAAAAAGACAAAGTTAAATGCATAGGCAAACATAAACAACAAAAATCAAAATGACAAATGTTATCTAAATGCAAAGATGATGATCAAAATATGAAAAGGAAAAGGGTGGATCTCAATGGATGTGCCAAAAATGTATGAACTAAATTTAGACCTACAAAGAAATTATACTAATTTAATCTAATCTAAATTCAAACTATGATAGAAAAATAAATAAATAAAACAATAATCACAAACTTTACACTTTGAAAGTACAAGCTTTCTCCATTGTGATATACATTTGATTCATTCTTTTAAAATATGGTGCTCACTCTTTCAATGCAAAAGAGAACAAGCAAAATTTTGGTACAAAAAGGAAGTCTTTGATTCATCTTGATTAATTTTGATTCAATTGTGTGTAGAGCTCTGATTTCCTGATTGTGATTGTCATCTCTAGATTTTTTGATAGGATTTTTGAAAATGGAGATTTACAAGTTTATTTATAGATGTTTGGAGAAGAATCCAATGGTGGATGATCATTTGGACTTTTTCAATGATCCAAATGATCAATGGAGGATAATTAGTCCTCACCCATGAAGATGAAGACCATTTCAAAATGGTTGAGAAAATTATGGGGTTAGTTCACTGACTCAACAAGACTCAGTCAATTTGCTTGATAACTCAGGGGATGAGTCATAAGAGGTTTAGAAAGTTATGGATTTGGTTGGGATGAGAGATAAAAATTTGAGAGATGTTTTGATGAGGTGTAAAATATATATTTTATTATTTAAAATAAGGATTTAAGTGTGCATAATTGACTTATTCAATTATTTAAACTTGAGAGAAAATGTGATTTATTAATTTAAGAAGAATTATTAATAGATGTAGGTGCATTTAGACACTAAATGAAATTTAAGTGTCTACAAGTATCATGAATACCATGCAACATCTTTCCTTGCCACACCACCTCTTATTCTATTTGAAGTGTTTCCAACCCTCAAGTGCACTACTCCACATCCTCGTCTATGCTCTCTCTTTTCCTACATATTCTTTACCTTACTCAACATGAAATTTCCCTCACCATCCTCAGCCCACTTACTCTTTTCTTCTAGGTCTGATCCTTACATTGTTCCACTCTATATCATCTATGTCTTATCTTGTGATTTCTCTCCTCTACCCATCTGTGCTTATGGATAGCTTCGACTCTTTGATGGGTCATTTCTTGTGATCTTCACCCTCCACCCATCCACACTTGTGTAGGTTACCTATTTGCATATTATATAGATAATTTCAATTGGAAGAGGCTCTACACATGACTTATCCACATGTCAGTGCTCTTATCATCTCTTCACCCCTTTTAAATCACTCTTCTTATTCTTGTTTCATCACTCTTCCATTCCATTGCTCACAAGCCAAACCTTGCAATTTTTGTCCCTCACACACACACACATAACATGTAAAGCTAAAAAATAAGATAGATATAATTTTTTTTAGTAAATAGTATATGTCATTTTATAACCCTTTATATATATAATAAGGGCTCTTCAACTCCTTTATAGAGCTCTCAACTCAATATCTCACTCTCCCTTTCTCTGTCTACATTCTATAGGGTTTGGACCTTAGGCTTATACCTTCTCTTTAAACCTCTCAAATTTTACCTATAATGGTTTCCTCACATCCCTTCTGACCTCCTTCATGAATCCACTTCAATATTAACCCTTGACATGCGTATATTACCCCTACATATAATTGTGAAGGTTTCTTACCAACTAGTCTAGTGTATAGGTTGGTAGTTGCCCTTCCAGCAGTTTTGGCACCCATTTCAAATGTCTAAGATCAAATCATGTGGTTGAGTTAGAATTTGAGCCTTTCACCTCTAAAAATAATGAATTTGGATCCTTTTTGATCAATTATCTTCATCAACCTTTGCCAATTATTAGATTTGTATTAGGTGAGTTGAGTGTTTATCATTTTCTATCCTTGAGCCTCATGCCTATTGCCTTGCACTATAATTTTGAATTTTCCTACTATTTTTAACCTTATATTCACTCCTCTTATGGATTATTTATAACCTAGTGCTCTCTCCCATTTTACCTTCATGTGTGTGTCAAATCCTCATGAATGTTATCCTTCTTATGTGCATGTCTTTCTTGTAACCCTCTATTATCCCCTTCTTACATGTCATTTTTTATTTGTTCTTGAACATTACATTATTCATATCCTCTATGCACCTCTATCCCATACTAAATTATGTGATTTATCTTTTACTGCAGTGAACATTTTTCTTAGGGCACCTATGGTCATTCTTACACAAATATCAATATTTTTTATTGGCATAAAATGCCTTTTTACCATATTTAAAGGGGAATTTTTACAAAAGAAATAAAAAAACTCACCCATAAACTAATAAATATATCATAAATATTTCAAATTAAATCCCTTTTTCGACTCACCTGACTGGATTTACAAGGTGAAGCATATTCTTGCTACAACTACCACATAACTACCACAATTAAGAACTAATCTAAACTACTTTAGTAAAAGAAAAAGTATAGAAATAAAATTACCTAAGCCTTATTACACCATGGTTAAATTTTTATTAGGCTAAATATGGATTGATCCAATAATCCTTGAAATGCCCATGAAACATTTCATTAGTGAAAGTTTGTAATTTATATCTTAACAATCTTTGGTAATGGCTATTATGTTCAATTTTGGAGAAAATTACATCTTATACATCAAAAGAGGTGGGAAGACTTAGTTTATACATGGCCCAACATAATTAAATAGTACTCCATGGAGTGCATTCCACAACACCCAAATAGTCCCTTTTGTTGGGGTTGCATGCTTCAAGGTCCTCAACAAATGGGGTTACATCTATGGATCTGTCATACCTAGGTAATGTATCATGTTCAGCCTTGTTGATGTGGAATAATGTATTTAATTTAGATGTATTATATGTGCACATAAAATAAATCTTGTTTTAATTTGAGGAGTGTTTAACCTTGGTGTGTGTGGGAATGTTTTTACCAATTTGTGTGACCCACAGTGATGAGACAAATAATTTTATTGGTTTTTCCTTTGGTGTGGCATGTAGCATATAAACCTTAAAATTTTGGGAATGATTTATTATGGTGTATAGGGCCTTTCATGACTCTATATCTAGGGTCTTGATTTCACTATGCCACATCTTCATCCGGTCCCTTCATAGGAAGGTTTATCATTGGTGCATGTGGCCTTGCACACATATTGTCTTGAGTATAATGCCAATGTTGACACTTTATTTTTTATATTATATATTTTATTTATTTTTTTAGTTTTATATATTTATTTTATTCATTTATGTCTTAGAATAATTATTTGGTCAATTTTTAACACTTTTCAGGAACTTCCTAAAAAGTAGTTAGAAGTGTCAGTTATAGTTCAATTCACTGAATGTGTACTTAACTAAGCTCAAATAATTATCCATTCATCCAAAATATGTGGCTCATAATTTATAATTTATAATTTATTTTTACTAAATCTAATGATATTACTAGTCAAACTTTATTTTTAGAGGTGTTGGGGCACCTAACTTCTCTAGTGTGCATGTGACTATGCATATTTGCTTAACTAATGAAGAAGGTTATTGTAGATGACTAGAATTTATTAGGGAGTTAAAATTTTTCTCTTGAGTCTATTTTTATTTATCTTAGATGTTATTTTAATTATACTTTTATATTTTTATTTTTTATATTTCTCTTGTCATGCTTTGTCATGCAAGCTCATTGTAATTGGCTAGTTTTAGCCTTATTAAAAAACAATGGTGCAAAACTGTGGAACCATAATTCCTTTTGGAAATTATTTTTTATAACTTATTTTAATGTTATGTATTTACAAAGTAAAACCAACAAGATTAAGTATTCTAATTTGAATTTATTCAGTGCATATTTTGTCATTAATCACACTTGCAACACTACTAGATTAACAACTAATAATTATCAGCCAAATTAGATGATATATAGCTTCATTTTCAAATTGAATCAGAGCTAATTTATACTCCTTCCATATATTAAAAACCATTAGTTTTTATTATGTCCTTGTTCAATGAAGGTCTAGAAGGGTTTTACACCATTATCATGAGAATCATGGCTTATGTGAATTCTACTTCTATAAATATTCTCATTTTCAAAGGCGACAACTTTGAATATTAGAGAGATCAAGTAAAGAGAATAATTGTTTGTAATAATGTTATTTTTGGATATACACCACCTAGAGATTAGAATACTTTGACTCAATATTAGAAGATAACAAAAAAGGAAGAAGAAAAGGCTAATGCATAAAATTTATTCTATCTTTAGAGCACTATAGACCCAAACATCTATCCAAGAATTGTTGTAAGAAAAAATGCCCATGAGACATGGAATAACTTATAGACTTAATAAAAAGGTGCTATTAAATTAAGATAAGTAAAACTCCAAATTATTAAAATGAATTTTAAAATTTTAAAATGACTGATAATGAAGGAGTTGGAGAATATTTCATAAGGATAAGTGACTTAGTACATATAATGAGGGTTTATGGATAAAACATAGAAAAGGGGGTCATATTAAGTAAAATTTTGATATATTTGACTAAAAAATGGCTACATATTTTGATCTAATGCGATGGATTCCTTAAAGTCTTCTTTGAATAATTATCTTCTCTTATCTATTAGGCTTGTAACCTAATCTCTTTCTTTCAACTGAGGTTTTGTGAGTTACCAATGGAAACCATAATTTTTTATGCTAAAAATAACTTTGATCATGTCATATAGATCATAAAAATGGTTAACATACCTCATATCCTTCCTTAATTGAAGATATGAACCAATTCAAAGATTATCTCTACTAACCTTGTTTAGGCTTAATTCAAGCATATAGGATTTTGAATATAGACAATTATATCTGATGGCATTCACAAGTAACCAATAGCTTTATCCTCTTTTATTCTATATATATATATATATATATATATATATTATGTAAAAAAATTTAGGCAATTTTGTTTAACAAGACAAGAGAAAATTGAGTTTTTAATTATTGTAACCCTGTTTTCCTAACAACTACAAGCCTATTAGAACTCAGTCACCTATAACACCACATTGAAGAATCAAAAATATTTAAAACCACATGGAATTTTTTTTTAAAAAACTTTTTTATATAATCCTATGGCTTGGAAAATTTATAATGGATAAAACTCAAGAAAATTAAATTTTTCTTTCAAAAACCCTATTTTAGGGTTTTGCAGTCTTTAACCTATCCAAGAGCTATAAATTTAGGATAATTTGATTCTTAGGATTTTTAAATGATATATATCACTTATATTATAACATATAGTATGCTTTTTAAGTCCTTGAACCTTTATATAGGATCTTGACCTTTAAAACTCACATGAACTTTCCTTCTCTTACTAACTGTGCACTTGCAATTCCTTGTTCTTGAACCGACAAGCTAGAACATTTATTTTGGATTTAAAAATAACAATAAGTAACTTAAATACAAGCTTTTCAATGTTAAATAATATCTATAAATTAAATTATAATCAATCTCAAAGATACTTTATTCAATAAGACTTACAAACTCACACAACATGTTACATCCCCTCAAGTTGTACTTAGAATAATGCTATTTTTTTAAAAAACTATTACTTAACATTTATTGTACTTATAAATACTAAAAAATAAACAAACCAATCAGAAGATAACTAATTATAAAATCAAATGCCTAAAACAATATATATCTTAAATAATTCCAAGGAAAGTAAATACAATAGGACATAACTATGACTGGTTCGCCAATACAGTAACTATTATTCAAATAATCAAACATATTTATTTCAATTACATTTTCTTTATGTATTCATCTTAATACATTAATTTGATACCAATATCTTTGAAACTCAAGTCAAACTAACTCGTATATTTCTGATCTCCAGGTAAGTAGTACTATTGTGGGGAGGGAGAGCATCATCATAGCACTTTTTCACACCAACCACGAACCAATAATCCCCTACACAATTTCCTATCTGGGAATGACCCTCCCTTCATAAATATATAGATATAATTGTGCAAAAAATCTAGAGAATAAAATAGTACTCATGTGTGTATGATAAAACTAAACATGTAGTATATCATAGAAAATTCGTTTCTATTACAAGATATTACATTTAATTATAAATCATACATACCAAAAGATAATGTCTAATTATACATTACATAAACATGATATTTATACTAATTACATCCTCCTAGAAATCTCACTATACATTACATAAACACAATATTTATACTTATTACATCCTTCTAGCAATCATATCACTTCACATGTTATACATAGGAGTAAACAAAGTATTTTTTTATTCCATCAATATATGGATGAATCATATATTATAATTTCAATTATAAAAGAAATAATGCTTACAGTTCATACCACCCGAGTATGTTTCACATTCATATTAAAATGTTGATTCTCAATTACCATAATGAGATACAAACCACTTAACATCATGATATCCCATAATATCATAGTCTAGTGTTCTAAGACATAACTACTAGTTTTTCCACAATCAATCATACTAAGCAGTCATAAACACTTGGAAGTATATGCTTTTAATCAACAAGTACATATAACCAAGTAAGTCATATAAATACATAAAAGTCTAACTCAACATTCATTTACACTCTCAATGTTTTAAGCACGCATACATGATATCTTACTAATTGTTACAAAACATATTGATCAAGTAATAGCCAACACATACATTCAATCAGTCAATACATGTGATAGTCTGAACATATAGCTACAGTATATACCATTCGAGCATATAAATTTAAGCTGATGTATTCTATGATATCCCATACTATCTTAGCTCATTGTGCATGATCACCCTACTCACACATGAATAAACAATCTTACACTAAAATTATTAAATAAGTAAATATGGGATTATACCCATCGGGTATACCCTAGAATAGTTTTCACATTAATAATCAGATGAAAACATATCTCTAAGCACACATCATGATGCACTATTTTATTATAGAAAAATATAATCACTTGCACATATTAATATTCTCGTAAAATATAATGCACACAAGTTTTCATTTTTACATGACGCTAAAAATTTTGATCCTGCCAACATATTTTTTTATAACACTATTGTGCTATAGATATAATATTTGCCTCTACTAGCATTCTCAACAAAGCTCAAGTATAAATTTAGATCATATAACTAAATCACTAGAGATATAATATTAAAAAAGTAGATGTATAATAACATTATCATAGAAATGTCTAACTTTGATATAGTTTATCTAAATCATAGCGACATTCTTAATCTTGTATAACTCTAAGTATAATCATCGTATGTAAATGGCTTATAAGGATAAATAGTCACATCAAATCATTAATTGATTAAATTTTATCAATTAATTTGATACAGATTAGATAGTCTAATTGAGGTTTGAGAATCAATCATCTCATAAGCATCATTGTAAGTTATGTCAAGCATTCAACTTAGACTAAAGATAACCATACAAATAATAGAACCAATGTAAAACCATCACAATGTTTGCCTCTTAAATATTAATTCAACTCTTGTCAAACTTTATCTATTTGATCAATATTTACTTGGTAGAATCATAGGTATTCATTTATAAAGTACCACTTATAATGTAAACCTCGGTATTATTTTGCTCACATATCTATTTCTATGTTCTGACATTATTTTCACAAGATTATATAATTAAATATTGTGTGAAATGACACACGATTTTTTTACTATTTCTTTCCAAATAAAATATACAAAGCATTCTAACATTGATTTTAGATCAAATAGGTATTAGTGCAATCAGGGTTTGCTCATATAAAACCTTCTTAAATAATTTCATTTGATCACATATGTCCTTTAGCTATAATTCAAATATATAAATTGAACCACCTTCCTGCATCTTAGTTAAAAAAAATAAAAAAAATAAAGTACAATACCCTACCGGCTTCAAAATCTTGGTACTTAGTTGTAAAAATGTTTCCATAAATTAGAAGTTATAGTGGCATTCCCAACTTTTGGGATTAAATTGTCAGATATTGAAAGTTTTAACAACATCAAAGCTTCTTGATGATGATTATCATAGTTATCAGTTTCATCATCTGGTCTAGTTTCTTTAGCAATTACAATTTGATCAAGATTCTAATACTCACATATGGTAAATATCTTGTGACTCCATAAAATAAATTCTTTTCCTATCAAATTTTTAGATTCTGGAAACAACAAGTGTTGGTAACAAGTCATTTTTACCTTATTTTTCATTAAAACATTATTTAGAAAAATTACAAAAGATTTTACAAAAAAATACCTTTGCACACATATTTTATGCCAAAATTGGACAATTCTACCAATTTTCAGCTTTAAACTCTTCAATGTTTATGAGAAATTAAAATAATTATTTTCCATAAAATTACTTCAAAATGATGAAGTGCTATTGAGTGTTATGAAAAAAGTTAAATCTTGATATTTACAAATATGTTTGAAAATTTAGTTTTGCATCTGGCAAAGTTTTAGACTTTGATCTTTATGGTTTTCTAGATATGAAATTAATTATAATTTTTCAGACAAGTTTAAGGCAAAATAGGTGAAATTTAATAAATTTTAAATTAATTAAAATTTAAAAATAATTCATTTTCCCTAAATTTTTATAAGAATTAAAAAAATATAGTAAAAGGATGTTAGCTTTTTAACATGCAATCACAAAATACCCACTCACAACTGAAAAATACGGTGAACTTCTACATATAACAACCTATTTTTTAGGGAGGTACTTTGATCTTCAAGAAAATATAGCTTACAATGGCATTTTTCTTACCTTACTAATCAAAAACCAAAAAATAAAGTTAAAGAAAGTGTAATTATAAACTGATTAAATCACAACAATGTTATGCCTTTGCACAAATGCATCACACTTCTTACAACTACATCAAGGTTTTTCACAACTGCAACAACTATATCAAACTTATTCATAATGACATGAATTTTTTTCACAACTGCATCAAGCTTCTTCACATAGAGTGCCTAACGTTGCCATATAAAAATGGAGATAATAAAAACAATGCTTAAACATAATTACCACACCTTTAGTTGCACACTAACAATGGCACCACCTCCAACATAATTGAATAAGAATAACATAATTTCATTATTTATTCACACAAAAATGTTCAAGGTTTTCCTTCTCTTTTTATACACCACAAAGACTGGAAAATAATTACTTATTATTTGTTAATTTGAATGTGCCTAAATCTTCCTCTCATCTCTAAGCTTACCAAGAAAGAGTTCCTTAGGCAAATCCCGACTTTCTCCCAAGCTTCTCAAACCATTAACTCTGAAACCATGAAATAATTACATGATGCCACAAACCTTACATAAAATGAGCCATATAAATAGCTCATAGAAAATATACAATTAAAGATATCTTGTACAACAATAAACTAATCTAAGTTTAAAAATATAACTTCAGTTAAAAACCTACTACTAAGCAACTAACAAAAGTTAATAACAAGCTTAAAGAGCTTGTAACTAATAAGCTAGTTATTATGATATTATTTTACCAAGATAAGGATATATTATGTACTGACACATGGTGAATTTATCTCTTTCTTTAAGATGAGTGATTGCATGAACATGTTTTAAAATCCCTTGTCTCATAACGAGGCATATATCTAGATATTTCTTCAAGATTGAGCAAAATTAAATAGAATTAAGTGATATTTGATAATGCATCTACATAGAGAAATTCATAATATATAATAAATCATAGTAAGTATTCCCCAAATAAAAATATATTGAGCAATTATATGTAGTATGGATTTGGTGTCTTGCTAAATCCATCTAAGGAATATTTAGTGGTTATAGTTGAAGCACCAAATCCATCTTTTTAGAATTAGACAATAAAATTTGATAAATACTTACACAATCACTTCCAGATCATTTTTTCAATCTCAACATTCTAATATTTTGTCTAGGTGTATCAGATTCATATCTCCTTTATCATTTCATTTACTATTGTTTGACTAGATCAATTGCTTATTCTGTTTGTTCCTATTTTCACGACACTTAGGATTCTAATTATTATTTTAGAATCTATTTACTTGAAAATATTTTGTTTCTCTATTTACCTTAATTTCATCAGGTCATTTATCTATAATATAAATTTTAGGTAAAACTCTATTTTATTCAATTTCTATTTTGTAGATTTCTATTTAGTGCCATCTTTATTATTATTACAAGGTTTCAAAACTAGATAATTAGTTAAACCCACACTAATCACTAAACCTAATGTATATATCTTTAAAAAATGAAATAATTAATTAAATATTAATTTCCTATCTATTTTAGATGTATTATAAATGTTTCATAAATGTTTCATTAGAAGTATTACATTCATATATGTGCATTTTGGTGAAATTATATAGATTTACACTTTCCTAGGGTTTGATCAATTGGATATTTTTATGAAATATTTTTCTTTATGTAACATTTTAAATTTATTGATATACATATTTGACGGTATTTGGATTTAATTATTGATATATTTTTAATTTATCTCACATTTTTTTAAGTCATTCTTTTAAATGTGCCTTTGTTTCTTGTGTGCTCCTTATTGTTGTGTGGCACCCCTGCTTAGCCACAACCTACACCTATGCCCCTACATCTTCATTCTACAATCAACATTCTCACACACTAGTTACATATATCATATGTCATTGGCCTTCAAAAATAAAATATTGCATGTATATTTCCTATAATCCTTCAAATTTATTGATAGTCCATCTAAATTTTCCCCAATAATTCTATATGGTATGAAAAAATTATTTTTAATATGAATTTTATAATTAAGAAGCTTAAATATATTCATATATCTATCAAATTTAACTCCTATTCTCTTCCCTAAATGAATATATTTGTTAAATTTTTTCACATTGATTTTTTTTCTTTTGCATTTTTATTTAAATCAATTAAATGGGGTGTGTGTGCAAATTATTGACCTCATTAGGTTTGATATCAAGCTTGTAAATCCTAGACAAATTATTCATTCAATTCTTCTAATTCAAATTTGAGTCCAAGGTTTCATGTAGTTATTTTTATATTGATCATCATTTTTAATAACTCACTTAGTGTGCATAGGTTCACATATAAATCAAGCCTTAGCTAATCTACTAAGGATTCAATAGGTTCTCAAGATATAAATTCTACTTTCAACATATAAATTGAATAATGTATTATGACACATTATGATGTAAATCACACAATGGGTTAAAACTCAAAAGTTGTAATCCATTTAAAGGAGTGAATAATTTAAGTATTCTTCATAATTTTCCATTAACTCTTTAGGTTCAAGATGCATGTAGAAAAAAAAATTATAGACCAACTACAAAATACTGCAAAGAATATATGTATTCTTAAGTTTCTTAGAATTACAACTTATTATAAAGATATTCTCCACAAAGCATGTTAGGACCCTATGTCCTAACTATTTTAGTTTGTATTAGGTATGATTAATAAAAGTTTGGATGCTTATGCTTTGGAAGTCATCCCATTTGCTATTTTTAATTATCCCACATATATGAGAGGTAGTAGTTTTCTTAAGTATAATATCTTAAATAGAGGGATTAAAGAAAAAAGGACATCTATTGAATATTTTGTATTGATTTATGTTCAAAGAATATTACCCCTTGAAGAGGCCCACGATAGTAATGAAAACTTTCAAATATCAATTAATACTAGGGTACTGAGTTATTGTCTCCTTAATTTTTTTATTTATTATACTTCTAAAATTATATAAATAACTTGAGTGATAGCAACCCAACATAGTATAGCATGAATACCTCACATCACATCATCTTACTTATCATAACTAAACACTATTTACACAATAATCCAAATCTACCCCCAAAACATGGTAAATCATATACACTAAAATATTAAGGATGTGAACTTCTATGATGAACATATACCAATAATTAAGTAAATAGAAAAAACTAAAACAATAATTCAAACCCTAAAGTAAGATCATGTATAAGTAATTGTGTTTCATAATTGGAATCCCAATAGACCTAAGTTCTAAGCATAGTCAATCCTACCAAGTTATCAAATAAAAATTGTAGGGATACCTTACCAAATAACAAACAAATTTTACACATAGTTCAATCTTATCGGAGTAGTTAAAATTAATAAAAAAAATAGGGGTCAGAATTCTCAAATCATTTAAATTAATTTATAACATAAACCTGAGTGTAATGGTTTTGAATGTCACAACTTCACTACAATATAACAACTTCTATAAAATTATAGCTTCCTTAAATCACTCAACAATAAAGTCAACATGACACAACCTAAATGTATTACATTAAATTCAAACTACCATGAGTCCTTAAATATAGCACTAACATAGTTGCTTATTCTAAATTTTTATGTGAAAGGTATCCCCAATGCTTAAGGCCATTCATAGTAGCATTATCGAAACTAAAAATTATTTTAAATGGATTAAAAAATGTGAAACAAACATGATAAAAACTCAATATCATGTAATCAACTAAACCAATTAAGCATGCAAGGTAAGGACAAACATTTAATGTATTGTCCTATAGGGAACATGACATTTTGAACTCATGAAATTAGATCAACATTAACCACAACTAAGATAAGGTACAATAGAACTCCCTCAATGATATTTTTTATGTAAACAAATCCAACACTACCCTCACAAGATGGTAAATCATATACACTAAACTATTAAGGATGTGGACTTCTATGTTGAACATATATTGATAATTAAGTAAATAGAAAAAACCATAACAACAATTCAAACCCTAAAACAATCTCATTTATGATTAATCATGTTGCATAATTTTCATTCTAATATACCTACGTTCTAAGCATAGTCAAGGCTACCAAGTTCTCAAATCAAAATTTTATAGAGGCCTTACCAAATAACAAACAACATTGGCATATAATTCAATCTTATTTGAGTGTTTAAAATTAATGAATAAAATTCTCAAATCATTCAAATTATTGTGTAGCATAAACTTGAGTACAATGGTGTTAAAATTCATAACTTCATTACAATCTAATAACTTATATAACATTATAACTTCCTTCAAGCACTCAATAATATAGTCAACATAACACAACCCAAATAAATTACATCAAATTCAAACTGCTTGGAGTCCTTAAATAAAAAACTAACATAGTCACTCATTCTATTTTTTTATGTGAAGGGTATCCCCGATGCTTAAAGCCATTCATAGTAGGATTATCAATACTAAATATTATTTTAAAGGGCTTACAGAAAGTAAAATAAACATGCTACAAACTCATTATCACATAATCAACTAAACCACTTAAGCATGTAAGGTAAGGACAATCATTTAAAGTATTTTTTTATAGGGAACAAGGCATTTTGAACTCATGCTATTAGATAAACATTGACCATATCTAGGATCAGGTACAATGGAACCCCTCAATTATAATTTTTATGTAGATGTATAGGGGTCATTATGCCATCAAGGGTTCATAAACATATCAAAATAATAAAATAATGTCATACAAACATTATTCAAATTCCCAAAAGTATAATAGTATAATGTTATCTCCATCCATTAGTTATTAATTGATATGAATTAAATCTTGAGAGAATAAAGTAGATCTAAGAGAAGTCATATCCCATAAATTCATTAACCAATATAATTAGAACCCTTATATTCTACATCAAACCCAACAACAAGGTTACACTTATGCAAATCCCACCTCTTGCATAGAGTGAACTAATCAAGTTTAAGATTTCATTACATATATACAAGTAAAAACTAAACACAATATTAAAATGATGAACCCAAGTATTCAATATAATTTATAAAGGTTATATATAATATTATTTATGTATAGAATCCAAGGTAAATTAATATGCATGTAGACTAAAATAACATCAAGAAAAAATACAATCCAACTAAAATAATCAAGACTATGATTACAATTTGTATATACATGCTACAAGAAAATTACAACAATCATACTGCTAAGACCTTGAAGGTCTACTTATAGACGTAATGAACTAGTGTGTATGATACTATGAACTAATATAACAAGTATTTTCATGTAAACAATAATTTCAATCAAGGGGGAAAGATGGAAGATCAAAAATGTAATATTTCAAAAAATAATAATCAACATCGATAACATCTCAAAAGTGCATTCTTGTGAACTAATATAACAAATACCTCTATTTTTTGCAAATATCATTAGTTAGGGTTATCGTTGTGAAGACCTAACTTCACTGAGGGCAAAAATGTGACATTTAAAATAATAAATGACTAGTTTTGATACTTACCACAATCTCTAAAGTTTGGTATCATTACTTGCAAGGTCCAATCTCCATAACAAGTTTGATATTGACTTACTAAAATTTCTATTTTCTTGTCCTCTGGAATATTTTCAAGGCCTCCACAACTATAGCCCTGGTGGATAATGGTAGAATCCCTAGAGAATATTCAACTAATAATGGAGGAAGACATAGCAATTGTAGTATGTTAGAAGCAATTAGAGAAACATTTGAGGAAGTGGACTAATTTTCATACCTAAAATTTACATATTATTTAAAATAAGGGTTTGAGATTTGGCATAAACATTGAATCAACCATCAAAATTTACTCATTTTATCACTTCCTCTTGGTTTTTAGTCACACTGTAAGTTTATACAACCACACCATCAAAGATGCAAGGACATTTATCCACTTTATTAGAGGTAAGGGAAAACAAAGACATATAATGTTTAAATAAGGTTTGAGATTCAACAAATAAAATGATAAAATCATTCCCTTTTGAGTCTGAAATTACACCATAATTTTGTTTGTAATGGGTAAAACAATTTACCTGGTAAGGTGTTCATATGAGGAGGGCATGGTGACGTATTTAGTGGGTAGTCAAGAAATTTTAATCCTTTATTGGTATCTATATAAACATAATATTTTTAAAGTTTTTACATTTTCTCTCTTGTAGGAACCTTTAAATTTTTAATATCTCTAAGTGCACACCTTAAGGGTGCACCAGGAAAGGGGTGGGCAAACCATTGGTGCTTCATAAGATTGTTGGTTAATTCTATCATACATAAACCCACTACAAATCCACTTATCCAAATCCTTAGAAGAATCTCCTCTTTGTATCCACTAACTAACCAAAAAACCATTTTTACTACTAGAATAACCATGGTTGACATAGTTGTGAAAGTTAAGATACACGTTATACAACTAGGTCAGCCATGGTTAACTTAGTTCGAGGTCGAACAATAAATTTTAAAAAACTAAGATATGGTGCGATGACCTTGTCAACTAAAACTATGTATGGGTTAAGACCTATCCATTGATATAAATACAACCTTCACTTCAATTTAATAAGGAGGAACATTCATTTTCACATTATTATAGTTCACAATTCTACTACATCTACATTCGAAAGAGCCATTGCTTAGGGTTTGGCTTAGAGGAAATACAACTTGTCTTGTGGGAAGTCTTAGATGCAAGTAGGAATATTTTAGCCTAGAGTTGATTTTAACTATAACGATCGTTACAAATCCACAACAATCTCTTGAAAAGCACCATTGGCGAAGGGAGAGATTGAGACTCAACAGGTTCATCCAAAGGTAAGTATCTCTAACTTTTGTTATTTCATTTAATAGATATATATTTCATAAAGTAATAGGTTTGAATGTATAACTCCTTGCTTAGATTATCTCTACACTTAAACTTAGTGTAGTTATAGTTTTTTTTAGGCTTTCCATTTTCCACCTTAGGTGATCCAGGCCCCCATTTGCCTATCATATTCCCTTATTTATTTTGTTTGTTTTACGTCATCAACCTTTGTGTTATAAGCTTGAAGAATAATAGATTAGATTTCATTTTGTGCATTAGAAGATCTAGCTAGATTTATTGCATAATATTATTTGTCTAGAGGCTTTGAAACCCTCTTCTTTAATTTTGTGTGCTAATTTCCCCCTTACTTAAGTTTAGTGGATCCAATTTGGTCATGCTCCTGATATACAAAGTATCACAATAAATGTTAGTTGATTACCTTCTCCAAGCTTGGATTTACTAAGTAAGATCGGTTTTAAATATATCTTAATTTTTGACATACATTATGGTGAACCCAACATGAATATAACCCTTCCCTTACATTGAAATTTTTATTCTACATGCAACTAGGTCGACGCAGATCGACCCAATTATATTATCTATTTTTTATTTTCATCAATAGGAAACTAGGTTGATGTAGACCAACCCAGTTATATTATTTGCTTTTTGATTATCATCTATGGGAAGCTAGGTCAATGTAAAACAAATCAATTTTATTCTCTACTTTCTGATTTTCATCTACAATCAACTAGGTTGACATAGGTCGACCCAATTCATTTTTTATTGTTTTCCTTTTTATCCAACTAGGTCGACATTGTTTGACCTAGTTTTATTTCATTGTTTATAGTTTTTAACTATATGCAAACTAAGTTTGTCATAGATGACCTAGTATAATCTTTATGTTTCTCAAGTATGTTTGTCTTTGTAGGAATAAATCGATCATGGATGACCTAGTGCTAACTATGTTTTTATAGAAGACTTCATTATGAAGGATGACCTAGTCTCAACAATCAGATATACAAAATTTGTAGTCCATGAAATAAGTTAGCCATGGTAGACCTAGTCATATTATTTAGGTTCCTTCTAATTAACTAGATCAGCATAGCCTGACTTAGTTTTTATTTTTTAATTTTACTGTTAAATCAATAAAATAATTGTTAAATAATTTTTGTAATTTTTTTTACAGTTAAACAACTTAATATTTCATTTTTCACTTTTATTTTCTAGTTTTTTTATTTTGTCAAAATTGTATTATAAATTCAACTAAGTTGACACTATTTTGTGTTTGATTCTATTCCTAGTAAACTATGTTGACCTCATTTATTTTAGAATGTTTTCACAATAGACTATGTGAACTAGCATCGACCTTGTCATGTTCTGTTTGTTTAACTAGATTATCCATGGCCAACCTAATTCTATATGTTTCTACTTTCCACATAAACAAGGAAATTCACCTTATTTTTATAGTAATTAATCTCACCTTTGCTTTGAAAATATTTGGTTTCCTATTTATTTATATTTAGAAATTAAAAATTTTGTTTTTGATACTTGACTTTCACCTTTATTTTTCACTGTCTTGATTTACCTATAAAATACAAATCAGAGGAGTATACAAATCACTCATAGTAACAAAATGATTAAAATTCAATCTCATATATTACAAATGTCTAGTCAACCACCTCAATTCATCATGACTCAATTGAATCATAATGTTGTCCCTCCTCCTCTTAGAGATGTCAATGGGCATATCATCTTTGAACCTCTCATGCATAACAAAATAGTTCAACATATTCAAAATAAAACTTGAGATCCATTCATTATATCCATATATATTTTGAGCATATATCCAAACTATTACATATGTTGGAACTAAGGACCCCTCTATCTTTCTTAAATCTTTTGAAATTTTCTATAGGTAATGGGTCCAAATTAACACTTTTTATAAAACTAAACTTCTTGTCAAAACATTCAAAGGAGATGCTTTAGAATGGTATAATCAACTCCTTCAACATTACATCTTATAGCTAGATGATTTAGTCAATGCTCTAGTTAAATATTTTCAACATAACGATCTTCCTTGAAACAACCTTAGCCACTTCATCAATGTTAAGCAACTACCTAACAAAATTTTCCACCCTTTCATCAAATGATAAAAGTCTCTAGCTCACAAATTAGACCATACCATGAGTGATGATAATATTTGAAAATTATTTGTTACTACTCTTAAAGTTCCTCTTCAATATAAAGTTTAGATGTTTTCCCATAAAATTTTAGAAGAAGCCTTAGACCAAGCAAAAAGGCAAGACTTTCTTATGAGTCAATTTGAATCATCTCAAGCAACTACTAAGGAATATTTCCAATCATTTTCTCATAAAATTAATTCATATATACCTCCCTAAACTCAAAAGGTAACATCCAATTCAATCAATTTTAACCCAACCCACCCACCCTTGAGTCTAGAATAACTTAAGAAGAAATTGCCACCCTCTAAATCCATGAGCTTTGATCCTTCCAAACCTCCTTTAAAATGGTACAATCCTACAAATTTTTGTTGGTGACATGTTATGATATGTCATTATCATAATATTGGTCATGATCTTCACTGATTCATCATTTCCTTCTTGTTTGGTCCACATTTCAATCTTGATACTCTTGCATAACAACATTATCAAGACTATCTTCAAACCTCACAAGCCCAATTTAAAGAATCATAATCACATCAACATCACCTACCAAATAATCAACAAAAATTACTCCATACCCCCAAATCATCTGCTAATGTTTTTAAAACCACATTTGATCCTTCTTCCTACATAAGTAATAAAACTATAACTAATATGAACGGCTTCAAACAGGTGGTTGCATTCTCAAACCTCAACCTTTTAGGTCACACAAACCCAAGGAACACCTAATTCAAATGCCTACTCTAATGTACATCATAAATGGTCCTCATTTAACTTATATACCTATTCATAACTCTCATATATGTCCTATGTCAATTTAAACATCTTTAAAATTCAACATATCAACATATTTACCTATTTCGAACTATATCAACCAACCCAATGCAATTCATTATAACAATTTTGCTTCACCTCACTCTGTATCACATGTTGGGGCATCTTGAAATGCCTATCCCTACATAAAATTAAACTTTGGGGCATCCTAAGATGTCCACTCTTCTTTTATATCACATAATAATAAATAAATTCAATTTCAAGAAACCTTCTGAGACACGTAGGCATGTATTTCACATGCTCATATATGATATATACATTAGCATATATTTTGATCGTTATTTTTGTCTCATGTTTCTTTTTTTTTTGTATTTTATTTCATTTAGTTTCATTTTACTTAAACCATTTTTTTCTTTGGGTTCTTTGGATTTTTTTCACTTTAATTACACCATTGTTTACTTTTTGGTTCTTTGGTTTTATATCACATTACATTCAAAATATGTTTCCCTTGTGGTTCCTAGGTAGCACCTTCGGGTTTTTCATTGATTTTTAGTTTATCACGCATATGTCATTATTTCTCATAATATATTTATGATTCTTTGGTCTTTATTTTCTTTCCCCATATTTTGGGATGATTATTTACTTTCCCCATATTTTGGGATGACTACTACTTTCATTATTGCTTGTGTTAGATCTCTTGTAGGATAGTATGGCTTCCCTAGTGATATGACTATCATAACATAGCCCCATCTTTTTTGGAGTATTATATTATGTCCTTGTGATCAAATACAAGAATATTCATCATTGTATCACTTATTACATGGATGGATCTCTCACGATCCCCATATTTCCCTTATTTCCTTTCATTTGAGGCACACATAGGTTAGTTTTGAGATTGCACACTTACTTGTTGGCAAGTCTAGGAGTCTTTAGACACAATGGTCTTTAGGTCCTTTTCTCTAATGACCAAGTGTAATCTCTCTTATGTTTGTCATCTATTTGACTCATGATTTATTCTTCAAATCCGTATGGAGAAGGAATAGAAAAACCAAAAAGAGTTGAAATCCATATATATAATAAAAATACAATGATTAAAAGGCAAATGCACTCTTAAAATTTAGATCACACCAAAATATGTGATCTTTATTTAGAACATCTCTTATCTTAGTATAAACTCAAACTCCATAGTTGGCCTCAAGATAGAGCCAAGTTCCATTGTGCTATGGTAGGCTAGTAGACTGGGGTAGGATGTATCATTATATCATATACTTATAATGCCACATACTTTCTCACACAAGTATCCAATATTTGTAGTATATTGATAGCTCTGTAAGGGGTTCTGAGAAGTGAGGAACATGTTTTTGGAAGGTAGGATCCATTATAATTTTCATGCATATAACCTTCATGGGATGATCTATGTATTTCACTTGTTATCCCAAGATTTGTGTTTACTAATGGGAGTGTCTTAGGTTCTTAATATTGATAGTTTATAGCCTTTCTCACTTGTCTAGTGTGTCTCATTCTTGCTAAGGATGTTCACATCACCCATGTGGCACCTCACATTCCTTATTTACATCACATTATTTCCACTATTCCCTTATTGGATATTATTTTTAGCTAATCACATCCTTGATCACATATACCTACTTACGCCTCTTAGTTTATAGTTTTTGAGTTGTATTTTAATACCTCGAATAAGACCAAGTTTTCCTCACAAACATCCCTTCACATCTATTCACCACACCTTTTTATTAGCATACTAATTATGTCATTAGGTGGTTGTGTTTTCTTACACCACATTTTAGAGAAAACACTAAGTTTGAGTCGATCTTATTTAGAGCTTTTGATTCATTTATCCATCATGTTCCTATTTTATTTTTGTGGGTTTCACTTATCTTACACAGGAAATTTTACTTGCTTATATGTTTTTCTTTATGTTTGACTTGATACGCTTGTCTTACATTTTGATTTACACTCTCATTTTCAGTAATTTATTATTTCTTTGTGTTTGATTTGTCATGTTTATCTTACATGAGGTTATATTTCATATACTTACATATCTTTGTTTGATTTTTCCTCACATTTATTTTTCATTTAATTACATTTTTTTACATGATTTTCACATAATTTATTATGTTTTACTTTAATTTTTCATTCTATATTTGATATTTTGGTTCTAACCTAGCCTTTGTGATCCTAAGTTGTCAAATTTCCAAGTAATTTAATAAATATTGAGAGTTATTTATTACTAATTTGATCATCCTATGTATGCACACATTGTTTCTATTTTTATCCTTTTATCCATAGGGTTTCTCATATGCAAGTGTTTCATCCTCTATGATCAAGGCTATGATATTTTCATGCAATCATTCATTGTAAAAGTAAGTCAAGGAATGTATATGTTACATTCAATTAATTCCACTTATTGTCATTTAATTTATATATTTTATTACAATTTGTTAGCTTAATTTCATGCATTACTATGTTCTTTCTCTAATCCCCATCCCATGTTACATTTTCATGACACACGATGAGATTTGAATGGGGTATATGTATACATAATATTTTAAAACCATATCATTTACTGATATTTTCTCTCATGCCAAAAACTATTGAGTTTCAATCTCTTTGAGTACACATCTTAAAGGGTGCACTGGGAAATGGGTGAACAAACCATTGGTGCTTCGCAAGATTATTTGTTAATTCTATCATAACTAAACCTGCCACAAATCCCACTTATCTAATTTCCTAGGCAATTCTCCTCTCATTAGGATCTACACATCATTCATGCCAGGTTTCCAAATACTTATTATGCCATGATAATAGTAATGTAAGTACTTAAAAAATCTAAATGGAAGTGTTTTTAGTGTAATAAACTTGGTTATGTGAATAAATATTGTCATATGTGACAATATGATTTTGAAAACAATAGAAAGAAGTCACAATCTGTAAATGTAGCTGAAGAAGATGAACAAACTTCAATGGGTGAGTTTGCTTTTATGGTAATAAAAAATTAGTCACCAAAGTCAAGAATGTGGTATTTTAACTTAGGCGCATCAAGACACTAGATGTGTCATAAATACCGATACATAAACCTTTTATAAGATGATATTTGCAATGAATCAATCTCCTTAGGTGATAGTTCGGTTCACTATGTGAAATAATATGGAGATGTTCATATTTCATTGAATTTTGTTATTTACATTTTTTTAGAATGTTTGGTTTGTCCCTGACATGAACAAAAATATTCTTTCCATAAGGGAAATAAGTGTAAATACTAACCTTTGTGTGGAGTTTAAATTAAATAGATATCATTGCTATTGGTATTGGCAATAAGGGATTATATAAGATGATTGATCATAAAATAGGAAATGAGCATGCAATAATAATGGTTGAAATCACTACTATAATATGGAATAAGAGGTATGGTCACCTTGGTTATGATAATTTTCATACATTAAGTGAGACTAACATGGTGAATGGATTGTTTTCTATACAAAAGAGTTACAATGTATGTTCAAGGTGTCAAATAGATAAATCATTTTCACATTCATTTGACATTGGTAAGGAAAAAAGAGATAAAAATGCATTAAATTTGGTACATGGGGGTTTTCATGGTCCAATATGAACACCTTAAATATCTAGAGCTTTGTATTACTTGTTGATTATAGATGAATTTTCTAGGAAACTGTAGGTTGTTTTTGCATTGAAAGTTATAATGTCTTTGTAAATTTGTTTATTATAAAGCTATGGTACAGAAATAGGGAGGAAAAAATGTAAAATACTTTAGATCATTTAATGGGGATGAGTTAGTCTCTAAAATATTCCAACAATTCTAAAAGAAATAAGGTATACACAAGCAATACTCTCAACAACAAAATGAAGTCATGACAAGGTAGAATATGGCAATCATGGAGATGAAACGGTGTATGGTGGATATATAAAATGTATTGCATCAATATTTATTAGAATATATGAATATAATTATGTAACATCGAAAGAAACATGGTCTGGAAAAACACTAAATGTAAGTATTTTTTATGTTATTAGATTTGCTACTTCTATATTGGGCAAAGTATACATGTTTGTTGGTTATTGTATGTAATTAAATTTATTAGATTTTCACACAATAGAATAATATATTGTAGAAATGACATTAGAGATAATATATCCACAATAATAATTGATAGAAAATAAAAATGCTTGATAGATACAACTGAGCCACTTTGGGGGTAACCTCCACAACAATGCATTAAGAGAAAAATATTCAATATGATAATCACATACTATCCACTACCTCTTATATACGTTCCACTTATCCATTATTATTCTATAGATCCACCTTATTAAGAACTTAGAGAAATGTGATAATATAATTTATAAGAAGTATGTAAGCCACAAGTCAACCACACATATCCCTATGCATGCCATAGGTTAAAGGTGTAGCATGCCCTTCACCTTTAGAATAATGTTTTCCTCAACATTGAAACAACCCCAAATGTTTTTTCAGGAAATATTCATCATCCCATGGTGCATCTTCACAATATAGATTCATCCATTTGATCAAATACTCCTTAATGACTCTAGTCCATATTTGCTTAGTGCATGTTTAAAGGATCTCTTCAGGATCCAGAATAACCCTGCCTTCCTCATCTAATTTAGGAAGCTCATTTTGAGTAGAAAATTTGTGTCCAATTACCTTAATTAGGTAAAATACATGTAATATTAGATGCATGCAATTGTTTTGGGACAAATCTAGCTTGTAGGCCACACTACCAATTTTCTACAAGATCTGATAAGGGATATAATACTTAAGAGACAACTTGTTATCATTTTTTTGTTAGTTTAGATTCATATACTTATATGGATATAAATCAAAGACCAAATCACCTATGTTAAAATTTTTCTCACTACAATGTTAATTTTCTTTCTTCGTCATTCAATTATGTGTCATGGCTAAATTTTATCGTAAACGGGCAAGTACCTCCTATTGATGGTGAATGTGTTCCTCAACAAATTGAACCTTGGGATGGACCTTCAAAGTTGAATTAATTGATTGGGGGTGATATACATATAATCCCACAAAGGGATACATTTTTTATTAACTTTGAATATAATTATTATACCACCATTCAACAAGTGGCAGCCAATGAACCCATTTATCCTATTTTTTAGAAGTAAATCAACAAAGATACCCTTCTAGACATTTGTTGAATACCTCTATTTTTCCATCATATTGAGGATGATAAGATGAGATATGAGCCAAATAGGTTCCCAAACATGAAAATAATTTAGTTCAAAAGTTAATAGTAAATATGGGATCTTGATCACTTACAATGAACTTTGGAGTACAATGTAATTTGTGAATTATATTGAGAAAAGCAGAAGCTACTGTACTAGCAAAAAATAGTTGTGATGAGGAAAAAAATTTAGCATACTTGGTGAGTCGATATAAAACTACCATGATAAAAAATTTACCCTCAGACTATAGTAACCCATTAATTAAATCCATAGAAACTTTATGCAAGAAATTAGGATGGAACTATAACTTATCCTACTTAGTGAATTCCACACTCAGAGAAGGTAATATTACTAATAACTCATTGCATAATTATTTATATTAGGACATGACCAATTTGGATCCACTAAATCTACTTAAGGGATCTATTATCACATAAAACTATTAGAGACGGTTCTAAATCCTCTAGTCAAGTAGTGCCACAACATAACCCTAGTTAGGCCTACACTACATAAAATAAAACTAATCTAGTGCTTACTAAAGATTATGGAATAAAAAGGGATAATTAATAAAAAAAAACACAAAAAAAGTGAAGAAAACTCTACTCAATTCAATGTAGAGGTAAACTAAGCAAGGAGCAAAACATTCAACCTATTACTTTGTCCAATATCTATCTACCACATGAAAGAGTAAAAGTTAGGAATACTTCCCTTTGGACAAACTTGCCATGCCTCAATCTCTCCATTGGATAATATTGATTTGTAAGAGGTTGTTTTTGTTTTGTAAGGATCAAAATATATAAATCATATCTAGGTTAAAAGACTTCTACTTTGCATCCAAGACTTTCTCATAAAACAAGCTTATTTCCTTCCAAGGCAAAACCTTAAGAAATTACTCCTCAACTATAGAATTTATAGAATTGTGAGTAGTAACAGTATGAAAATGAATTTTCACCTCTATTAAATTAAATTTAAGGTGGTATTTATAGAAAATAATTGACCCTAAACCTTCCTATAAGTTTAGTCGATATGATTGACTAGCTCAATTTTGTTAGGCAGGAAAAGTGGTCGTTAGGTCTCAAATTAGTTTGACTGAGCTAACTTAGTTCCATAACATGCATTGAATCCCTAACAAGATCAACCTAGATGACTTAGTAGGAAAATGAAGAGAATGGGTTTTTTCTTAGTAAGGGGATATTTTAAAAGGTGAAAAATAAGTGGATAAATAGGTTTTAGTTGCTTAGGGAGTTGGATAAAAGTGAATTTTAGTGGTTTTACGTAATGGTAAAGGGACTAACAATATTGAGAAGCATGAAAGGTTTTCCCACCCATTTCTTGGTGCACAAACATCAATAAATGATAATTTTTTTAAATACTATGTGTATACATATGCCCCACTCAAAGCTCATCATGTGTCATGCAATTTCAACATGGGATGGTACTTCAAGAAAGAACATAGTAATGCACAAGAACTGAGCTAATAAATTACAATAAAAATCAAAAAATGGATAAAAATAAATAATTTAAAAATACATACCTTCACTTACCTTGCTGCTATGGAATAGGGGATGCATGAGAAGTAGGTGGAAGAGGCATCCAATATACAGAACATAGGCAAACCTAAAAAAAAGATAAAATTATATATTTTTTCAAAAAAATGGGGTAAATACATAAAATTTCTCTACATTATCAGGATTCTAGAACTTTTTACAATTTGTAAAAAGAGTTTATATTTTTATGCTAGGAGGCATTCTTTTAAGATGAAAAACCTAGTCATGACTCTCAATAAAAATAAAATACTAATCTTTGATTAATATATGGAACAATTACACATTAAAGAAACGGATATAAATGATATATCTTGATGTGTAGAATTTTGTAGGACAATTACACAATAAATATAAGTATAAAGGGATATAAATGATATATTTGTAAAATAATTACATAATAAATATATGTATAAATGGATATAAATGATATATCTTAATGTGTATAATTTTGTAGAAGCTCTTTTGCAAAAAATTGAACTGTTAAATGTATAATCGGAGTTGTGGCCATTGTCTACCAAAAATTTGGATATGATTAAACATGATACCAAGGTTTAATTATAGAATATGGTTGTTTATATACATGTCTAATCTTGGTAAAATATCCATTATCTTTCATGTTTATGTGCTTTCATTCCCTCCCCTTAGTTTACATGTTATGACTTTTGTACCTACACTAGCTAACTCTTTGACCTAAATTATCAAGGTAAATAGGTTGAGGCCTATTTTAAATCTTGGGTGGATAATATCCACTAATTATCCCTCTATTACTTAAACCCCATTTACTATAAATAATAAAATCATTGGGAACCTTAGAATAATAAAACACACTGAAAATGCAATAATAATATTTTCCATGCAAAATGTTTAATAAACAGTGTTGTGTGTGTAAATGATTCACAATACTTCTTACGATTTTTTTATGTTAATGAAATATTAATCTTGATACAAAGACAATACTATTTACTGGTATGTGAATGAAAACCTTCAAGGTTTCCACCCACATACTAGTAAATGTTTAGTTTTCCATCCCAAGTGTAAATCCATTTCCATCCAAATATGGATTTGTGTGTATACTATTAAATGTAAAGTATTCCATCCCAAGTTTAAATCCCTTTCCACCCAAAGAAGCATTTTTGTGTGGGAACATTTAATGGGTACTTTCATAAGCCATGGAAAGTTGGAGGAAGGGATATATCAATGTGTCACAAATATAAATAACATAGCAATGTGAATGGAAATCATACCAAAAACAATTATGACAAAGAATATTTATAATTTTGAAAATGAATGAATAATAGAACATCATTAATTTACATTAACATTTCAATAACACAATAATAAGAATTCACAATAAAAATTATATACACATAATATTTTCAACTTTTATCAAATACTGATGCTTTACATCTTGCAGGAACCCATCAAGACTCAATCTCTCTGAGTGCACACCCTAAAAGGTGCATAGAGAAATGGGTGGACAGACCATTGGTGCTTCACAAGATTATTGTCCCTTATTTTCACTTATTACCAATCCAATCAAATCCTGAAAACCATTTCTTAAGCTATTACTCCTCTTTTGCACACTCCTCCAATATTTTCCACTTTCCATCCTTCTTTTCCTCACCTTATGCCCCTTTTGATAGTTGGTTATACTAGATCAACTGGGTCGACCCTATACAATTTTGGGTGAAATTCATTTAGGGTCTAGGTCAACTCTAGGTCGACCTATCCCATGACCTAGTGAATTTTTGTCCTCAATTGTACTAGGTCAAATGGGTCAACCCTATCTACCAAAACTTTAGGAAGGGCTTAGGGTTAAATCTACCTATATATATAATATCATTTCATCATTATTTAGACAATGAATAAGAGTTAATATTTTCTTGTGCTTCTTTATAATCTACTCTTCCACCATTCTACTTGAGGAGTCTTAGCTTAGGGTTTCTACTTAGAGAATATAGTCGTGTGTAGAAGTCTTGGATGTTTTGGCCTTTCTTAGTAATCCTTAAAAAACCACAACCTCTTATAAATCCCCTTTGACCAAGGGAGTGATTGAGTCTCGATGGGTTCATCATTCAGGTAAGTATTCTCTAACTTTGCTCCTCTCTTTAGTAGATAAAAGTAGCATAGGTATTGGCTTTGAATAATATTACTCTTCTTTTTCCATGTATTAGGGTCTTGCTCATACATAGCTTAATTGATATTATCCTATGCATGCTTGTTTTGTTTACTAATGTCCACTTTGTGCCAAAATCTTTGGTGAGAACTAGATTAGATTTTAATTTACTTGTTATTAGTTTAGGGAGAGATAACAAAACATAGGACTACCTTAGGGTTATTGCATGATTGTGCTTGATTGGAAGCTTTGGAACCCTCCCTAGTATAGTGTATTGTGGTAAGAGACCCTTAATTGGGTCTAGTGAATCTCCATATTGGTCATGTTCCTAATTATTTAATGTGTCCCCAATTGGAAGTGTATGGTATGATCTATCTTCTCTGAGTTAGGATTGATCTATAGACACGATGCATTTTTAATTATATACATTCTAGTGAACCTAACATGAATCTAACCCTTACAAGTTTTCTTTCACATTTTTTATTATTTTATCTTTTTATGTCTCTATATTTACGATACTGGGTCAATAGTGTTGATATAACTCTAACTTATGTGTGTAGGTTTAACACACAATTGCATCAATATGAATTTATTTTGTTTGTGCAAGTTTTTATTTAGGTACAGGCCACTAAGTTGACTCTATCAACACATTACACTTTTTAGACCTCTAGACAGACTACTAGGTCAACCCTATACATTTCTAGACTTCCAAAAAAACATACTAGGTCAACCTTGTCAACACAGTACATCTTATAGGTTTTCAACAAATAGGAAAATGCAAAACTAGGTTGACTCAATATACACAATGGGTAGAATTTACAAGTATAAATTAGGGTACTTCAACATCAATCTCATTTTCCTCTACATCCTCTAACCCACTAAGTCTCCTTTCTATCCTTATCTATCATTTTTGTTATTTATTATAGTTCTATTTTTCATAGTTTGCAGTCTTTAAAACTACCCTTGTATAATTAACTACGTCAACCCTATCGATGTAGTTCTATATTCTATTTGGAAAACTAGGTTGACATTGTCGACATAGTTCTTTTTCAAACCCTTACTTTTGCAGTACAGTAGCGACATTATCAGCTATGTTTTGTAATCTTTGCATACACTATCATCTGAAATGACATTGTACTATGTTTCAAAGTTGCAATTAACACTTATATGCTAGTAATTAGCTCACACTTTCATTTTTTGTTGTTTGCATACTTATAATAGATCACATAGTCTAATTAGGTGGTTTTTTAATATACCATTTAGTTTCACTATTTTCTCTTTTATGCACACACTACTAAATCACATAATCTTAAAATGCACTTTAACAATTGTCTACCCAAGGCCTACCTACTTGGATTTCATCACCAAATGGGAAGTTGACTTGGTTTTTTGGCCAAGTATAAACATGTGGTTAATGGTATATATTTTCAAAACACTTGACACCCTTATCATTGTGGTGTGTGAAGTGAGGAGTAGACCCCAATACCAAGCCAATACTATTACCAATATAGATCCCATTTAACCTAAACATCTTGAAACCATCTATATATTGCTTTCTAGTTTCTTCCTTATAGACAACTTCCTATCACACTTAAAATCATATTCTAATAATCTAACAACATTCAAGATGACCACTTAGTTAGATTTTACTTTCCAAGTTGAATACTTTTTTTCTCTCAATTGTATGTTGTATTGCAAAAACTTGCATTAGCTAGCATTGGTGCAATGTTTTGTGTTGTGTGCCTCAATTGGATCAACCTCATTGACCCAATTGATTATGTGTTTCCTTTCATTTGTTATTTTCAAAATTTTCCTTATTTTAGCACACAGTCATTTTGCTCGACATAATCTCTTATAGATTTTCTATTTTCCCTGATCTACAGTACTAGGTCAACCCTAATGACTCTGTACACTTTTTTAGACCCTATTTATAGTACTTGTTTGACCCTATTGACTCTGTACACTTTTTCACACCCTATTTCCAATACTGGGTCAACCCTATCAACTCTATATAGTTTTTAGCTCATGTTTCTAGTACTAGGTCGATCTTGTCAACTCTATATAGTTTTTAGAACCTATTTTCTGTACTAGATTGACTCAGTTGACTCTATAATTTTTTACCTTCCCTGTATATCCAACTCAATTGATTATTCTCCTTCTCAAAATTCTATTCATTTCTCTCAAGTCATCATGAAGTCCCCTATCAGAATCTTCTTAGACAACTTGAATCCATTTAAATACTATATGGGATATTCATTCTTCCCTCTTTTCCTCCCAAGAACACCATCACTCTTGGGTACCTCTTCCCCTCCTTCATTTGTGGCTTGTCACATGGTGCAAATCACACCTCAAGATGAAGTTGATGGGTTTGACCCTTTTTATACCTATCAAGACACTTCTCATATTCAAAACCTTCAAACTAATGTGGGAGAAAATGACACAAGTTTAATCAATAATCCCACTAATAATCCATATTTTAATAACCCTCCCCCTAATACTAATTTAGGTAGTGTTCCTACTAACACCAACCCACATATTGATACAACTCAACTTATTTCACAATTCATACAACAAATGAACATAATGCAAACCTCTAACACCTCTCAAATGATGCAACTCCAAAATCATTTTATTAATATGGGTAATCAACCTTTGACTATCCATCCTCAAGATTTTCCCTATTATATTCCTCCACCTCTTTGAGATTCCTCAATCAATGTTATTCCTCAACCCATAATGAATAATAAGATGCTTTAAACTATTCAAAATGAGCCCTTTAGCTCCCTTCATTGTGTCCATTGATATTGGTAACATATCTCCAACTATCAAGTATGACAAAACTAAAGATCATGCCTCATTTCTCAAAGCCTTTGGCAACCTTTATAAAGAGTGGATCCAAACTAATACCTTCACCATAACTAAACTCCTAGTAAGAACATTTATTGGTGAAGTGTTAGAATGGTACAACTAACTTCGACAATACTCCATTTGGAAACTTGACTATTTAATCAATCCTTTAGTTAAAGAGTTTCAACAAATGATCTTCCCAAAAATTATCTTGGTCACTTCATCAATGCTAAATAATCTCCCATTGAATCAGCTCATGACTTTATCAAAATATGGAAATCATTGGACCATAAAGCTGACCATAACATGACTGATGATAGCTTTTTAAAACTATTTATAATTATTTTGACTCCTTCTCTTCAATACAAGGTTCACACATTTGCTCTCCAAACACTTAATGAAGCTTTTAACCAAGCTAAACGTCAAGACTTTATTATTAAGCAATTTGAACATAATCCTAAACTTTTTAAAGGATATTTTCAAACATTTACAAATTCTATCACTGGTAATACTCCACAAACCAAATCAGGAGTTTCCAAAACTAACATTCATTCATCTTCTCACACACCATTCTCGGTGCAGTAAATGAAACATTTTTTACTGCCCTCTAAACCTTTCACCTATTATAACAATCTTCCTAAGTGGTGTAATCCTAATCATTTTTTTTGGTTCCATGATGACATTGGTCACTCCCATGAATCTTATAGAGGGGTCACTATATTTTTTGTTTCTTATATGTTTGGTCATTCAATTAATCATGAAGCCATGATCAACCTTTATCATCAAGAGTACATTTTTGCTTCTTAAAAATGACAAATTTCCAAAGCTTCTACCTCAAATAACCAAAAATCATTTTCCATAAATAATAAAAAAAAACTACCAAGGATGTTTGTTGATTTTTCATTCTCTTACCCTAATGATGGTTCATGGAGTGTGAACTAAAATGTTGGTCAAAAAAATTAAACATAGTTTAATCTAGAAAAACTCTCTACTCTAGTTCATGGACTATGGAAATACTATTGCTTTAAAGGATTTTTGTGCCATTGATGTCGACTATGACCAATACTATAACAATTATCAATATGTTAACACTTTTAAGGTTAATTATCATCGTAAGTTGACCCACAAAGATCCTATTATGTAACCTAAAAACCCATCTTTATAATAACTTCTCAAAGATACTACAACCACTAATCTAACTTTGAAATCTCTCGAGGATCAACTTCCTCCTTCCGAACCTCCAAAAAATTCTATTCCTTCCAAATCTACTTTACCTCCTAAACATCATGTAGGTTTTTCTTCTAAATCTCATTGAAACTTTCTTGAAAAAATTAACTCTATACCTTATCGGATTCTACTTATGGAGTTGGTTTGTGCTTCCCCCTATCATCGTAAGTTCCTCATGCAATAAATACAAGAAATTGAATATCTATCCTTTATAGATGAATAACCACCTTCTATTTAACCTCAACCTACCAACGTACATACTATTGAAACCATGTGTCCTTCTTCCAAACCTTCTATTAAATATCTTGAAGAGGACATGATTAATGATGAAATTATTTTTCATGCTAATGATCTGCCACTTTTCATTAAAATAACCATTAATACCACCCTTATCCATAAAGTTCTAGTTGATGAAAGATTTGGTATTAATGTGACATCTTTGTGGCTCATCCAACAACTTGGATATAACAAAGATCATCTCAAGCAAACCCATCTTACCTATCATGGTTTTGATAAGACTAATCAAAATCCACTTGGTTGTATTTGGATTCTATTAACCATCGAACCTAAGACCATTCAAACTAAGCTTATGGTCCTTGACTTACCATTATCTTATAATTACTCTTTGGTCTCCCATGGACTCATAAAATGAGGGCCACTATTTCTTCCGGTACCCAATGCATTAAATTCTTACATAACATAAAATAATATAAGCATGAAGTTGATCCCAACCCTTAGAGTATTCAACTTCCTAAACCCAAGTCTCAGTATTGTATTCCTACAATTCTTAAGATCAATAGTGCTTCTTTACTCAAGTTCATCAAAATCAATCTTGATTTACAAGTCACTCTTGCTGACTCAGATGATGATGAACCTAATGATTTGCAACATAATTGCAATATTACTAAGCTACCTCCTTACATTTTGGAGTGGATTCCTCCTTCCTTATTACCTCAGTATAATACTATTCTTTTTTTTGATGATATCACTAATTTACCCCCTCCATGCAATGCTCAAGAGCCTTATTAACCAAAAGATGACTTCACTTGTAATGATTTTGGAGTGGCTAAATTATTTCAAGATCCTCTCATAATGTCTCCATGTACATTTAGTAATATTGGGATTTCACCATCTAAAACTCCCCCTGAATCTCAAGCATGTACAATTTCTCCAACATATGATGATAATTATATTATGGCTCAAGCTCAATCTTGAAATTTGGATGTTCAACATTATCTAAAAAACCTTAGCTCAAATTCATGCTTTTAAGCGAGATGTGCATACCATTTCTACAGATCATAAAATTGATCTCGAAGGTTATGTGCCTCCTTCCAATTATCTACTTCTTAATACTCCTCGGGTGGTAGAGAAAATTATACCTTTCAAACCGCCAAAAATTCTTGCATCTTACTTACCACCTATAGATCCCATCATTACACCTAATCCTTCCCCCATCAATGAAACCAATAACACAATAATCACTTCCACTCCATCTACTTCTCTTACTCTTGAGATTACACTCGATGCCAAGGCAATCGATGTTCATCAAATACATTTTGAGTATGATCATCATGGCAATAAAATTCTAGATCTTGAAGTAGATGCTGAGTATTATGGTCCCCTTCCCACATTGCCTAGTGATGAAACTATACTTGAAATACTTCATCCTCAAGAACATTAAATTTCTTGACAACATCATAAAATTTGGAATGTTAAAGCTACAATGTCTTATTTCAACAACTACATTGCTAGCATTAATCCCAAAACTAATCCAATTTTGTATTTACCTAATGCACCATACCATTTCCAAGATGGAAATGTTATGATTATTGAAGAAACTGATCACATTGAATATGGTACTCCATCCTATCCTTAACCAATTAAAGTTTCTCACAAACTCTCACCTATCAAGTATTATACTTTTAGCTTAGTCTTTGATAAATATCAAGAGATCTTCACTTGGTCATATAGGGATATGCCTGATATTGACCCTAGCATTGTGGTGCATAACATCATTACTTATACTGATGCCAAGCATGTGCATCAAAAGTAAAGGAAATTTCTACCTAAGGTTTCCACTTTATGTCACAAGGAAATCATCAAGATTCTCAATGCTAAATTTATCAAACTAGTGGACTACTCTGAATGGGTTTCTAACATTATTCCCATTTGAAAAAATGTCACTATGGTCATTCACATCTATATTTATTTCCATAATCTTAATCTTGCTTGTCCTAAGGACAACTTCCCTTTACCTTCAATAGATGACATTATTGATTCCACAACTGGTTAGAAAATTTTATCTCTTATGGATGGCTTCTTGGGATATAATCAAATTCATGTTGCCCTCGAGGACCAACATAAGACAACTTTCACCACAGAATGGGGCACCTATTTCTATGTCAAAATGCCCTTTGGTCTCAAAAATGTCGGAGCCACTTACCAATGAGCAATGAATCACATATTTCATGATCTTATCCAAAAAATTATTGAAACCTATGTGGATGACCTCAATGTTAAATCTAAAATTCACAAGACTCATATTTTTTATCTTGCCATCATCTTCGACCGTCTCCTCAAATATCGAGTTAGACTAAATCCTTACAAATGTGTCTTTGGTGTCACATCTATAAAATTGTTAGGATTCTTAGTCTCTCTTTGTGGCATCAACATTGACCCAACTAAGATTAGTGCTATCATCAACATACTTGATCCATTCCAAAAATTTGTACTTACTTAGGTAAACTTGGGGAAATGAGACAATTCATCCCCAAAATGGCTTATCGCATCCACTCCATCAATTCTCTTCTTAATAAAGGTAATGATTTAGAATAGATGGACCCTTTTCAAAAATCCTTTGATAACATGAAAAAATCATTGCTTCACCGGTCTATACTTCATTCTCCTAATGATAGACCCTTGATCTTAAATACTTCTTCCACACCCATATCAATTGGGGCAATGCTTACCTAACAAGATGATACTAGAAGAGAGTATGCCATTTACTACATTAGTCAAGGCCTCATTTATTATGAAAATATTTATACCAAAGTCAAACATGATTGCCTCACCATTTATTTCACCATTAAAAAGATTCAATATTACATGCTATACCAGACTACTTATGTCATCATTCATTCTGACCCCCTTCATCACTTCTTCTTTAAATCCTTTCTTCTTAAAGATAGAATTGGTAAATGGATGGTCCTCCTTATGGAATTTTATCTCCGTATTGTAACTCAAAAATTTGTCAAAGGATAGATCATAACTGATCAACTTGTTGCAGTTCTTGTGTCAACTACCAATCACCTTCAAGATAGTCTTCCAAATGACAATATTCTCTATATTTAAGGTCTTAATGAAGCTATTTGTCTTAAAGAATACTTTCATAACTTTATCACTGATCTTGAAGCTATTAATCTTGATGAATCTTCTATTCCCCCCAATACTACTAAACCAAAATTAGTTATCGAAGAGTTTCCTAAAATTAATGTCAACTTGCATGAGGATACTTGGACCCTTCACTTTGATGGTGATAAATACCTTTAAGGAGTTGGGGCTGGTTGCATTCTTACAAGTCCTCTTGAAAAAATCATTCCTTTGTCTTTTCTCTTAACATTTGATGTAACTAACAATATGGCTGAATATAAAGGTTTAATCTTAGGCATTGGAGCTTCCCTTGATTTAAACATCCAATACTTACATACTTTAGGTGATTCTTAGCTTATTTGCCTCCAAGTCAATGGTGAATATCAATGCAAAAGTGAGAATATTATTACTTATTATCAAATTTCAACCAGTCTCACTAAAGACTTCATTTATTTCACTATTGAGCCTATTCTTCAATATCAAAATTCCATTACTGATTCCCTTGCTTCTTCAACATCTCTCTTTCATCTCCACCAAGTTCTTTTCAATCACACTTTTATTATACAAATAAGAAAATCTTTGTCTTCTACTCAACCACCATATTCACTTATCTGCAACATCAAAGCTATCACAATCTGACAAAGCCCATGGTACAAATACATCATTCAATTTTTAAAACATCAAACTTATCCTCCTAACTTAGATTCTTGTGAAAAGACTCGTATTCATAAACAAGCTTTCAATTATGTATTTCCATATAAAATCATTTATTATCGTAATGTTGAAGGTACCTTTATCCATTGTGTTATGCAAAATAAGGTTCCTCCTCTTATTGAGAAATCACATGGGGGCATTTATGGTGGTCACTGTAGCGGACAAGATACAACCTACAAATACCTATGTATGGGTTACTTTTGTCCTACTCTTGAAAAGGATGAAATTAAACTTGCTAAAAAGTGTACTCCTTGCCAAATTTATGATGATCTAATTCATTCACCTCTAACTGAACTTTAAATTGTCAGATCTCCCTGGCCATTCTCCATATGGGGATTAGATCTCATAGGCAAATTACCTCACTCATAACATGGGCATGTTTTTATCATCATAGCTATCGATTGTTTTACCAAATGGGTTGAAGCCATGCCCCTTATTAATGTCACTAGTAATACCATCACCAAATTAATTCTTAATCAAATCATTTGCCACTTTGGTGTTCCCCATACTATCATTTCTAATAACAGTGGTAATTCCAAAAATAAGGATGTCAAATAGCTTTGTGTTAAATTCAAGATCAATCCAAATTTTCCACACCTTATCATCCGTAATGCAATGGCCAAGCTAAAACCACTAATAAAATACTTTAAAAAATCCTCCAAAAGAAAATTCATGAAACCCATACAGATTGGCATCTTCATCTTGATCTTGCTCTTTGGTCCTATTAGACTAACATACATAATGCCACTAGGGCAACACCATTCTCTCTAGTCTATGGTTCTGAATCAATTCTTCATTGGAATTTGAGCTTCCCTCTCTTAATATATATCTTCATGGTATCATTCCTAATGAATAATTAAGTGAATCTCACCTTCATGCCCTTGATTTCATTAATGAACATCATCTTTTTGATTTGTAACATAATCGCTAATACAAGGCTCATATTGCCAAACAACATAACAAACATGTTAAAATATGCATATTTAATATTGGTGATCTTGTCCTTAAATTAGACTACACTCATGATAAACAAGGTAAATATACCCAAAAATGATGGGGCCCTTATTTAGTCAAAGATATTCTTGGTCTAAGTACCTATCGCCTTCAAACCTATGAAGGCCATGTTTTCAAAGAGCCCACCAATGCTCAATTCATTAAGAAGTATTTTTATTAATCCTTCCCTTATTTTCATGCTTTTTAAATGCTATATATTTAACATTTTTTTTAGGTTACTTACATGGGTCTCTCCCTCTGCAACAATTCTCTCTTTTTCACCAACCTTTAGTCCTTCATGTTTGGTCTTTTGGTTTTTCCTTTTTCTCTCATGAGTTGCATTGTAAAACCATGGATAGGACCCGGTCTTTCTCATGATGTACCATAGTCTTCCTTATTTTCATACTTTTTTGACATACTTTTTTCACCCCTTGGGTTTCTCTTTTGTGAGTTGCAATGTAAAACCACGGATTGGACCCGATCTTCCTCACAAATACCATATTTCTTATCCCATTTATTTTTCCATGCTTTTTGGCACCCTCGTGGGTTTTTCTTTTATGATTTTTAGTGTAAGACCATGGATAGGACCTAGCCTTCCTCATAAAATTACCATCTTGATATTCCTTTTCTAGAATATGTTTTTGATCCTTGTTCTTAAGTTTAACTTTTACTTCTTTTGGTAGATGGAATTGGCATAATAATCTATGATAGAATGTTTTCCTCCAGTTCCCTCATTATTATGATAATAAATCACACTTTACTATCATTATATCCCTCTTTTGCCCTTTTTCACAATTTTTACGGTTTAAATTAATTCAAATTGTTCCATGTGTCATTCCTCTTGATTTCCTTTCCTTTCACTCCACATTGGATAAAACAAGGTTGAAATCAAGATAACACTTTTATTTTACCTAGATTTATGAGACTCTTAGACCCCATGCTCTTTTAAGTTCTCTTTATTATCAACCAAGTCTTAAGTATTCAAACAAAATTCATCTTTATTACCCATGTTTGGTTTTCTAAATCTGTATGGAGGAGGAATAGAAAAGGCCATCAAGAAAGTTAAAAGCCAAATCATTTAAAATAAAAGGCAATGATATACAAAAGACAACAGACAAATCTTAAAAGTCAAAATCACACCAAAAGACATGATTACAAGCACATCTCCTCTCTCTAATCGAAGCTCAAACTCCATAGTTGGTCTCACATAGAGTCGAGCTCCATTTGGGTGAAGTAGGCTAGTAGATTAGAATTAGAGAATTAAACAAACTCTATGGTGCTACCTATTTTATCATGCAAGTACCAAATATTCATAGTAGACTGATGATCCCGTAAGGGGTTTTGAGGAATGGGGAACCCATTGTGGGAAGGTAAGTACATTTTAATTTTTATGCATATAGCCTTCATGGGATGATCTATATACTTCATTTGTTGACCTAAGACTTGTGTGGCTAAGAGAAGTTCTTTAGATTCCTTAAGATCATAAGTCTTATTGTTTTGACAAACCTAATTTGAGTGTCTTGCTTCGATAAAGAGTTCTCTCTACCTTGGATTTTAGTTCATTCTCCCCTCCACCCATTTCATTTCCTTCCTTGACAAGAAAATTGTGATTCCAAATATGTTTTCCCTCTTCTTTACTTCTTCTTCACATCGTAAAAACATGCTAGCACTACTTTGTTTCATTTTTATCTATCTTTAGAGTAAAATAATATGTTTGAGCAACTATGGATTACTTTATTTACACTATGTATTTACATTTCTAGACTTGTTTTGATTATTTTTACCATTTATCATTGTTGTACTACCCCTTTTTATGGACACCTGAGTCCATTTTTACTTTCATGTACTTTTTATATTGTTGAGTGAGATTGGCTTGTTACTTCTCACTCACCAATGTTATTCTCCTTTTATGTACCTTTTTTCATTGTTGCGTGAGATAAGGATTATTACTTCTCACTCATCAATGTTGTTTTACCATTTTTTCTTGCCCATCTTTGTTTAAGTAAGGATTGTTACTAGTTTTACATAGATGTTTGAATACCATCTTTTTTTGACATGTATCATTGGTTAGATTTGGTGAGTTTTCCTTTCTTACTTAAGGTTTACTTGTTTGAGTTTTTCGATCTTTAGTAGCCTTCATTTTTTGATTACCTAATTTCTTCTAAATTTTGACTTAGTCATTTGTTATAACATAACACTTGTCACCCTAGATTATCAAATTTATAAGTATGTCTCATCCACATAGCACTAGTTATCTTGGCTTTCTTGTGTTTGTTTGTTTTTATTCTTTAGTTTTGTATTCTTGGGTTTGTCAAAAGAAATCTCTATGCCCTCTAAAATTAAAACTACAAACATAGTAGACAACCATCTAATGATAAAGGTAAGTCAAGGTACACATACATTTATTTTTTTAGTTATTTCTCTTTCAATCATTTACTTTTAGTTATTTTTTATTTAAAATACTGCAATTTTTTTATCCTTGGTGTTATGTGTTCCTATGTTCTTTATCGAATCACCATCCCCTATTGCACCTGAGTGACACGTGATGAGCTTCAAGTGGGGCATATATATACACAACATTTTCAACTTTTATCAAATACTAACATTTACATCTATAGGAACCCATCGAGACTCAATCTCTCAAAATACATGTCCTAAGGGGTACACTGAGAAAGGGGTGGGTAGACCATTGGTGCTTAGCAAGATTGTTATCCCTTGTTTCCACTTATTACCAATCTAAGTAGCTCCTAAAAACCATTCCCTAAGCTTTTACTCCTCCTTTGCATACTCCTCATGTCTTTCTTCCACTTTGCATCCTTCTTTTCCTCACTTTATGCCCCTTTTGATAATCAACTGTACTAGGTCAATTAGGTTGATCCTGTATAGTTTTGGGTGAAATTCATATAGGATCTAAGTCAGCTCTTGGCTGACCTAGCCCATGGCCTAGTGAATTTTAATCTTTAATTATACTAAGTCCACTGGGTTAACCCCATCAGCCAAAACTTTGAAAAGGGCTTAGGGTTAAATCCACCTATATATACAAGATCATTTTAATAATATTTAAACAATGAAAAAGAGTTATTATTCACTTACACTTCTTTAAAATTTACTCTTCCAGCATTCTACTTGAGGAGTCTTAACTTAGGGTTTCTACTTGAAAAATCTAGTCTTATGGAGAAGTCTTGGATACTTTCACCTTTTTTAGTTATCCTTATGAAACCACAATAATCTCTTGTGAAGCCCCTTTGGCCAAGGGAGAGATTGAGTCTCGACAGATTCATCATTCAGGTAAGTATTCTCTAACTTTGCTCCTCTCTTTAGTAGATAGAAGTATCATAAGTATTAGCTTCAAATAATGTTACTCTTCTCTTTCCATGTATTAGGGTCTTTCTCATACATATCTTAATTGAGATTATCCTATGCATGTTTGTTTTATTTACTAACCCCCACTTTGTGCCACAAGCTTTGGTGAGCACTAGATTAGATTTTACTTATTATTTTAGTGGGAGATATCAAAATATAGGGCTCCCTTAGGGTTATTGTGTGATTGTGCTTGATTGGAGGCTTTGAAACCCTCCTTAGCATAGTGTATTGTGGTAAGAGATCCCATAATCGGGTTTAGTGGATCTCCATATTGGTCATGTTCTCGATTATCTAATGAGTCCTCAATTGAAAATGTATGGTATGATCTATCTTCTCTAAGTTAGGATTGATTTATAGACATGATGCATTTCTAATTCTATATATAAATTAGTTTGATACATTTGAGTCAACATTTACTTGAAAACATATGAATAATAGTTATGACAAAGAATATTTATAATTTTGAAAATGTGAGTAAATAACACAACGTCAACTCAAAATAAAATTTGGTTTGATGCATTTGAGTCAACATTTAATAGAAAATATATGAATAAAATTTATGATAAATAATATTTGTAATTTTAAAAATTTGAATGAATAACACAATAACATTAATTCACATGAACATATCGATACACAACAATATGAATTTAGAAAAGGGTTCAGTTTGATACATCTGAGTCAATATTTATTGGAATGAGAATGAAAATATAAATTTTGATACAAATACAATAACATTTACTCATTTGTGAATGAAAACCTTTAGGGCTTCCATCCACATAGCTATAAATATTTAATAACACATTAAACGTTTACATGTTGTTCAAGGCAATTAATGTTTCATCCCTCTAACATGTCGAAGATATAACCTCTATTAAACAATGCATTCTATAGCAAAGGCCATTGGGTTACATCATTGTTCATATCATATTTACTATGAGTGACATTTTAACATGGTACACTGAACATGATTAACATGACACTTTAATGCAATGAAATAGTAATGTGTCACAGATATAAAGCTTATAATAACATGAATTCAAAAAATAATCTGGTTTGATACAAAAATAATTACATTTATTGTTATGTGAATGAAAACCTTAATTTTGATACAAAGACAATAACATTTATTGATATGTGAATGAAAACCTTCAAGGCTTCCATCCACATACCAATAAATATTAAGTCTTCCAACCCACGTTGTGCAAAAAAATAGAAATGTATCATAGATATAAATCACATGACATGAATTAAGAAAATAATTTGGTGTTACAAAAATAATAACATTTGATGTTGAGTGAATGATAATCTCTAGGGATTCCATTAAAATACCAACAAATTTAGAATTAGATGTGACTGATAACATGTCAATGTTGTGGGTTTAGTTGTGGGTAATGTTTCATTCCTTCAACATGGTGAATAGGTTAAATATGGCACACATGGCAACATTAACATGCTACATTAATGGAAAAAAGGATGCCATACATATTCAAAAATGGTTGTTGCATATTAAGAACACAACTATATTCCAACATGGTCCTTACATATTAATGACACAAGCATCTTCCAACATGGGCATAGAATTTAGAAAATGATATGGGTTTATACAAAAACAATAACACTTATTGGTATGTGAATGAATACCTTGAGGGCTTTCATGAACATACTAGTAAATGATGAATCGAATGTGAAGGCACAAAAAACACTATGAGCATATAAGTTACAATAACAATAACAAACATGTGAAAATAAAAAGAACATAGTTGCGGCCTCAGTTACAAGCAACACACGTGTAATGTTTTACCCTTCCATTAACATACCACTAAATATTGACTTGGACATGAAGGCACATTAAAAAAACTTTGAACATAGAAGACACAATAATAATAACATCCACAAGAAAATAACAACATAATGTAGGTTCAGTTATAGGGAACACACCTACGTGTAATATTTCATCCCTCCATTCTACTGATGAAAAATACTCTGTGAAACATTGCATGGTCAGAAAATTTCAAGGAGGTTCCATGGCCATTTATGGGGAAGGTATGTGAAAATACAAGGAGAGCCATTTGTTAGTGGCATGCAGGGCGACATTAAATTACCACATTAATACAGGGAAACCCACCAACCTTTACCAAAAATGGTTTTGCTTTCCATACTAATGACCCACACATCTTTAAACATGTCACTTCATTTTATATTAATGACCCGCACATCTTTAAACATGTCACTTCATTTTATATGAATGACCCATATTAATTTCATGTTTTGCCTTAGTCAAAAAAGTTAAGCCAATGATAAAATAATGTGTTTGAAAATTATTATTAGTCAATTTTTTAAAATTAATTGGTCTTTTTGGTCACAAGTATCAGTTGTACTTACAAAATGACCAAAAAATGACATGTCAATAAAAAAATTACTATACGACTTCCAACGATGTATATTTGTCTCCTGGATGACTTATTTAGACTTAAGAAATGTTAAAGTATTTAAATCTAAGATTTTATGCTATGAAGTGGCATAATATGAAATATGTGGGACCCCAAAGTTAGGGATCCCAACTATTGGTCCCCTTCCCCTAATCATTAAAATTAAACTCTCCTTTTATTCCAACTAAGAGTCAACATTTTTTGAACGGCTCTCCCAATGTTTTTCTTTACAACAATTTTTCAACATTCAAAAGCATTAATAATATTTCTAACCATTTTGACATTTCTAGACAAATGGAAAAATATTTATAAGGCAACTAGTCTATGATTTCATTTATGAATATTTCCATAATGATAAATCATGGAAGGTAATTCGAAATACGTCGATTAAAAATTATGCACACAATTTTTCCCCAGAAATTATCTACTCACTCACTCTTATGTACTTTGTGAAAACATAGAAGCTCTTAAGAGAGAAGTTTATAAGTATTGTTAGAAATAGAAATTGAAGTGTGGATAAAAAAATTCGAATTCAATTCTCATAAATGTTATAAAAAGCTTTTGAATTCAATTCTCGTAAAATCGAAAGTATTGTAGTCCAACTAATGAGGATGATGGTTGCTTATATCCATCTACCAAGGTACAAAGTCCTCTAGATACCTAACATGGAGAGTCAAGCAGTGTAGGCCAGAATTGTGCCCTCAGTTATTTTGACAGCGTAGATACCCCTTAATTGTGACTGCTTAGCCAAAGGAGCTCACTAATTTAGATGTATGCTTACTCAACATTGTAAAAACGCTATATATTTATTTTTAAGATATGAACAAAGATTCTGACATTCTATGTAATTCAGTGATTCCATGTAATACCTTTGGGCATAACCCAAAAAAAAAACTCATAAACATTATAAAAAGTTTTTAAATTCATTTCTCATAAACATTAACCAAATTTATTATTGACAATTTAATTTTTTCAATGTTAAAATGGATCAATTTGCTTGAAAATGTAAGTCGACATCGAAATACTAAATGCAAGTAGAGGTTATTATTATTATTAATTAATTAATTAAGTTTTATTTATTTGTTTGTTTGTTTGAGGTTTTTTTTAGGGTGGAGGGGTGGAAGCGGTGTCATTGCATAGAACATGTTGCTATGAGATTTAGACATGAATCAATTTATAAATATCATGTATTTATAATTTATTAATTTATTGTAGTTTTTTAAAATAAAGATTTTAAGTTTGTTTGATATAGAATATAAATTAAGAGTTTTTATTTAAAAATTAATAATAATTAAATTAAGAGATCGATTGAGGAGATCTTTTTTAGGAGAATGATGATTTCTTTTTGCAATTGACTCTTCCCATATTTGATTCAGTGACTAATTGAAGAGATCCTTCTTAGGAGAAGGATGATTCCCTCCTATAATTAACTCTTCCATATTTGATACTCATTTGAGTGTCTCGTTGTGTGTTGGTGCATCTCTTATAATTTATTATAACAATTTTAAAATGAAAAATTTAAATTTACCATATTAAAGTTTACACATAAATTAATTTAGTTATAAATATAACTCCACACCAAATTTAAGCATTTAAAAATTTATTGATTTATATATATATATATATATATATAACTTAAAATTTATTTTTTATATATATGTAACTTAAATATATGTATATTAATATATAAAAAGAGACAACGACACAATTGAGTCACAACATGGGACGCACGATGACAAATTCTGCGCATCCGGGGAATCGAACCCCGGTCAGTACCGTGGGAGGGTACTATGATACCACTACACCAGATGCGCTTTTATGGGTGGTTGCGTTGTTTCTTTTTGATTACTTAATTGACAAAGTTTTTGATGTTACGTCTACGCGCTCAAATACGATTACAAAGTCGTTAAAAAATACTGAATTGCCGACAGAAATATATTTGAAAAATAATTAAAGACCATTACGGAACATGGGCTAGCCTTGTACAACTTAAATTACACGGGAATAAATATATGATATATGTATTAATTGATGTAAGGGTAACATTCATTAGGAAGTTTAACATGTTTTTAATATATAAATATTTTATTTTACTATCGGAACATTTCAATAATATTAATAGTAGAGTTTTGGTATTTACGATATATTTATATATATTTTTTGTTTCAGAGGTTTTATTTTAAGGAAAGTTATATTTCAAATTGTTTTAAAATAAGGTTATAAAATGGTAAATTTTATCGAAATTTGTATATTTTTTGGAAGCTTGAAACATGATGTAATATTTTGTAAGTCCAAGGTTCGCTTTAGTTTGTTTTGTGTTAGTGGATTTTAATTATTGATGCCTCTATGCAACACTTAAAGCCATTCGCCAGTGCTATTAACTCTGTGATTGGGTGTCAAATAGGAGGGAGCCACATAGGTTAGTTTGATTGGAGGCAAGAAAGTGAAAAGTGACAAAAAATCATGGCCAAAATGAAGACTTATTGTACAAGAAGCTTCCATATGGCCACACCAAATGTGAAAGTGGAAAGGTACAAATGCCAAAAGAAGTTAAAGTAAATTTAATAAATTCACAAATCCATAGAATGTATACAATAATATAAATAGCTAAAATGACCCCATCAACTCCAATACTACAAACCAACAAGACATCGTCATGTGTTGCAATGTAATTGGAAGCATGAAAAAAAAAAAGACATAACAACTCAACGAAGGTGTATATTGAATACATCATTCCACATAGCAAAAAGGTATTTTTGAAGTGACAAATTATTTAAATGTGTAGTAAAATGTAATCTGCTATGGGGAAACTATTAAAGTGTGAACACTATGACTTCATGAATTTTGTGACTGTAGGGTTGAGAACATTGGGAAAAATATACTAATCCCACATGAGAAATGGGTGTCCAAAGTGGTAAAATAGAATGAAATATGCACAAATCTGAAAAAGAAATTGAAAATGTTGATCCTAAGAAAAATACATAAAACGTAGAAAATCATGAGATGTAAATACAACAAAGTTAAGTGAAGGAATAAGATTAACAGAGATATGTATAATAATGTTCATAGGGTTACAAATCAATTCACATATTAATGTGCATTGTGACTCACATTTTTGTTGCCTCTGTTCTCATTGCAAAAAGAATATTACCAGCATCATGTATGAAATCAATTCCTTCAGGACCATATAATTGTTTATCAACCATGTCCAACATTCTGTACATTGATTGCTTGAGAAAGGACTAAGGAAAAAAAGCTAACTTCTCTAGTAAAAGTGCATGTCATGTCATACTTCTTCACCAACTGATTAATAGTTTTAGAGTGCCTTGCTAGAATCTCATCGATATGTTAGTGACAAGGAGTTTGACCTTGCCCCTTTTTCTAGTTTCCATCTTCTCGAGCCATAGGAAGATCATACATGGCGAATTACAGGGATATTTTTCAATGGAAACCTAACTTAATAGGAATTAATATAAACATTTGATAAAATAGAATGAACTAAAATGAATGAAAATATCTAACAAATGAAATTACGCAGATACATAATAAATAAAAATGTGTCTATCACCAAAATTGGAATCAATTTATAGAATAAAGGCGATGGGGAGTTGGATGACATCAACCTAAAATATAATTAGCGAGTGATTAATCTAGCAAAGGGTTCAATGACATTTACACAACCGAAGAGCCAAGATATTGCATGACATATAGTGCTTTGATATCAAGTTTGTAATCCAAAATTAAAGTATAAATAATGTTGTTAGTTGTACTAAGTTTGATACGATTGAATTACAACCATGGAAAACTCAAAAACAACTTTAAAATTTATGATATGTAATATATTTATAGCAAATTTACACTTGGCAACACAATGGTTAAGAGATCTTTGCATAATTATCTCATCAAAATTAAACACTTTCATGAATGAGGTTAACAGGTGGAAAAGATGAAATTGAGATCCTTCACTAGAGACTAAGGCCATGGGAATACTAAAATCCAAAATATAATGAATGTTTGAAGAGGTAGTTAATAAAGGTCATGGATTTTTATTATTTCATGGATATTCAAAGGGCATATGATGTGACAAAGTTATCATTTGGAAATTAGAATTGACAAGGACATGCATGCAATATTTAATATTGGGAATAAATTTTAAGAAATTTGAAGGTATTTTCAAAAGTTCAGAGGACCAAGTTAGTTGAATTTGTACATTTTGATCACTAAATTTTATAGTAGACTACTAGAGTATCATAATATATATGCCTCAAGACTTTGATAGGGTCACTTTACTTTATTCATATTGCATGAAATATGTGAATTAATTTACATGTAATTTATTGGGAGAGGCATGCTAGGGATCTATGTGGGATAAGAGGATGATGCATGCTAGTTACAGTCCTAGTTGTAAGACCTCATTAAAATGTAGCATCTAGATGACAACGATGATGGAGGCAACAAGTAACATGAGGAAGAGATGACGAAGGTGGGTAGGTAGTGGTTTCTCCTTAGAGATAGGTAGGCCCCAAGTAGATCCTCAGGTGAACTAGACCATATATGGTCAGACATGTAGGTCATCTTGATAGGCTATGGTAGTCCATCCTGGGGAGATGTATAGGATTCACCCTAGCTTATAGCCAAGACAATTAGGGCATGATAGAAAAGAGAGATGATGGGGTTACAATAGGTATGATAGCTAAAATTAAGTTATTCTATCACTTTTATTTTCTTAGAGGTAGACATACATGCTAGGTACTAGTGATGGATATACTATAAATTTGGTTATATAAGTGTTTAATATATTATTTTTAATTTAATAATGAAATACTAAGAATAAATAAACTATTGAAAATTGATATAGATCTACATAATATACAAATCTAAATGTAAAATACATAATTTATAGAATTAAAAATGAGTTAAAAATAGTAAATTGATAAACATATATGCAAACCTCCATCAAATTGGTTTTATGTAGATTGTGTAGGTTGGTGTAGATGCTATCTATGGATTATATATCACCTCAGTCTTGTACACTTGGAAAAACCTTGGTTATTATTCTCAGTTTTAAACCTTTCCCACTTTTGTAAGTCTCGCATCTGCTCTATCTTGTGCCCCTTGGCCTATCTCTTGGTCTGACTAGTCTTATGTTGATGACCCAGACCTTCTATCTTGTCCATAATATTTAAAATATGGCCCTACAAGTTATGTGCATGTACCTACTTTCCTATTCCCTAGGCATTATCATCCTAGATAAATACCTGCATCGACACAAGTGTCTTACTTTAACACAAGTGTCCAGTGCCATAAAGTCATCTAATTTATAAATGAAATGTATCCTATTGGTTGGCCTAAGTGATTTAATGTGAGATATTCTCCAAGAGGATTGGTATAAATATAAGATCAACCCTCATTCATTCCTCACCTAGAAACTTCTTACCTACTCACCAGGCTACTTATCTGAGGCATTCAATTGAGCAAAGCTTCTCTATCTTCTCCTATTTTCATATTAGTAATAACGACAACACATATATAGGTCTAAAATACTGAAGGATCAAACTAAGAGATATATTTTCCAAGTTAAAAATTAGGTCACCATTGTACTTGCTTTCCACATATTGCATGATTCACACACAAGCCAACACAAGGGAAAACTACATTAGTTTGAGGCCTTCTTTGGAGTATTGGTTATGTAGGAAGCACTCATTGACAGAGGGGTTTTTGAGGTTAGCTCAACATTGTGAGCCCATTAACTTGTTTTTCCCAAGGTCACTATGAAGATGAAGAACTAGGGTTTTGTAATTTTATGAGAAGTGACAGTCTATTTACTAGACCTGAATGCACCATAGTGAAGGTGAAATCAAACCCAAAAGTATCTAGGTGGTTACATTCTCTCCTAACAGGTATTGTGTATAGGACACCTATATCTAATTCATATAGTAGAATTGACATAATCATCTCAGGGTGATGCTAGTATCCATGACTCTAGAGGCACTCAATCCATAATTTGGTGATTGTTCAAGAATCATCTTCTAGTTTGCATCCTGCCTATTCCAAATCTAGAACTGTGTTAGCATCAAAACCAATTAAGTACATTATTTCTTTGTCATTTCCATATCTATCATGGCTGTACTTTATTTTAGCATATCTCAATTTAATAAATTTATCATATGTTATATTTGAGTTTAGCATTTAATTGGCTTGCTATAGAGATAGTTTAACACCCTTGTGCCCTAAGCTATCTTTATCCCCTTTAACCCTAGATTCCCTAATCTAAATTTTTAAGGTTAAATATTTGGTGAACCTGATATTTGAACTCCAAACCCTATGTCAATGAGGTTTTTTTAATTTTTTTATTGCTGACCTCAGATTGCTATAAAATATGTACAACATGGATGCATCTATCACCCATTTTGGGTTCCAATTTGTGATATTTGTTATGGTTTGCTACATTACTTTCCTTGTTAAATCTATCAAGAAAAATTGTGATAATAATGAGAGGATTTTAAATCAAAAAAAGATTTGAACTCTCTTCAAAATTCCTTTTGTAATACATTAGAGCAAGGGCCTTCTAAACCTAACATCATAAAAGGTAACCTTACATTGTTCACTATTTGAGCTTCTAAAACACTCCACTATTTATAAACATATACTATATGAGGCATTACATGATACCCAAGTACCAAGTGATATAACATTGGCTGCTTTCATAGATATTATGTAAAATCTAACATATACCACAAACATTATTACCTTTGGTTTTAAAGAGGAGTCCTCAAACAATATTATCTATCAAGACTTACCTTTAGCAACACAACATCCTTCTCACAATTAAGAAAATACACATGATCATATAACAAAACTCCCAAAGACATATCTTGAGGCCATGAATAAAGCTTCACTATTAGACCTATTACACAAGTCACCACCTTACAAGGGTATTTTTGTGAGAGGTTTACATACAACAAACTTGTAATGTAATGTAGAATCACCAAATGAGGCCTTCATGTTAAACTCTATTAAATGAACTGAACATAATATATCCTTTGAAAATGAGGATTTACCACCTCAACATCTTATAAATAGTTATTTTCCACTCTACATCTAAGTGTGTGTTTGCAATAAAATAGTAAAGCAAGTTCTTATAGACAATGGTTTAGGGCTCAACATTTTCAACATATCTTCTCTCCTTAATTGACATTGGACTTTCAAAATTGGAACAATCTAATATGAGAATGAAGGGATTTGATAACATTTCATGACAAGTGTTGAGATAAATAACATTATATATTAATATGTGTTCCCATACATTATGTACTTTGTGTCAAGTTATGCTAAATGATGCAAACTATTAGGATTCTTTTCCTTTAAATGTGCATACCTTTCCCTAGGTGCGTGACTAAGTGAATAATATTTCCAACATGTTAGCACATTGGCATTTCATGCAAGAATAATTTTTTGCATGCTTACTCGAAGCATACAATTTAAGACCAGTTCCCATTGGTTTTGTTACACGAGGGTGTATTTATCTAGCTTCTTAGATAAGGGAGCTCAAACAAATACTTAGTACTAAATTCATTCTTACTCCTATATCTAACTCAATATAATTTTCCATCACTTAATGATTCAAAATAAGGAGTTAGCATACAACGATAACAAATATTATCAACTCCATAGATAATTGAACACAATAATTATGTCAATGTAAACTTATTTCAATTATATTCATACGTGATATCAAAGAATAAAGTGATTTAGAGTTATAATGCTAACCAACTCATAAACTCTTAAACAATAATACAAAGTACATCAAGGGGGTATTTATACTTGGTATACCCTAACCAATCAATTATAGAAGTAAATACAACTATGATGACTTGTCAATGATCATTAACAAAATTAAGTCATGGTATCCATTTATAATAAACTCCTATGAACTCAGGCATATCCTCCCTTATATTCTCTTTTTATATTGGATCCTCATTGTTGATTTCCTATCTTCCTATATTTTAGTGATAGATTCTCACTTGACCTAGTCTTCTCTTCCATCCCTGAGAACCATTCCATAATCGTCTCCACTTTTTGCACTTTCCCCAAGACTTTTGCTAATTATTTAGTCTTGCATCCTCAATCTCTCCATTTAACATGTGTCTTTACTCCATGGGAATTTATCCTTATGTGCCATGGACTCCTACACCATAGGCTTTCATACCATGTCTTTCTGTGTTGCTTGTCACCAAAAAGTACTTACCCAAATTAGTCTTAAAATTTGGGGGCTCGATAAAACTATAATATATTATTGGGACAACCTTGGATACATGAAATGTATGTAGTTACATCTACTTTGCATGTCTTTTTAAAATTCAATCATCAGGGATTTCAATATATATGTCCCATGGATACTAATCACTTCAAACATCAGGCAATAATCTAACAAACAAGTGATCCTATGCTACAACCCTACAAAATGATTTTGGCCTTTGATATTTATTAAAATATGGATACAAAGTATAGTGATTTGGAAAACATGAGTAGGATATAGTTCAACACATCTCTTGTATAAATAATACAATAGTTGATACACTATTACAAAAACCTAAGCATGTTGTCTTATCCAGTGCATCAAGGAGATAGTTCTCACACATATTTGAGTCTCCAACTTCATTACTCCTATGGTTAATAGAGTGGAAGCTTATATCTCTCCCTCATCCTTTAGAGATTGATATGAGTCAACCTCTACCTAAAGGGTATGATGAAAATGCTTATTGTGATTATCATCAGGGACTAGGGCATTTTATAAAAAAATTCTTTACCTTAGTGCATAAGATCCATGATAATATTGATGACCAAAATATTACATTTGGTGATCCTCCAAAGGAATTAGGTTCAAAACCTGGTGATCATTAGAAATAGAAAATATTTAACAATCATTTGAAAGATCATTCTAATAAGGACCTTGAAATGCAAATGGCATACAATGCACAACAAGAGCTTTAGAGTAAAAAAATCAAAAAACATCCAAGCCAATAGTATTTAGTAGTCACCTTATTCATGGGTAGTGATAATTTATGGTATAATCATATTGATGCAACACAAACAAAAACTACTTGCAATATAATATGTTTTCAACAAATTGGATTTGATCTACAAGAATTACAAAGGAAAGTTAGTTGGAATGACTCCTTAGACCACATACCACTAAAAATTGATTGCAGTACTAAAGTAATTCAAACATGGGTTTGGGTTATGCCTACCACATCTCCATATGCTTTTATATTAGGAACTCTTTGGTTATACGAAATGGAAGCTAAAATTGATCCAAATCAATAAAGTATTTCTTTTTCTTGTGAATAAAAATTAATATATATTCCAAGTGATATTATTAGTTTATTTACTACACATGTAAAGTGTGAGGAGGAACATGATATGTACCTTTTCAACTCATCTAATCATGATATAACAAATGTAAAAGATCCAAGTTAAGGGTGAAAAGCTTCACATATTCCAAAAATACCCAAAAAATAAAAATAAAATAGAAAATCCAAATATATTTATAGCATAAACATGTTCTATTGGTTCCTTGGCATCTATGTATTAATTCCATGTTGATGAATGACATATCAGTTACTTATACATACACATGTGTGTCACACTTCTACTTGGGTTTCATACATGATGTGGGAATATTGTCATTGATATTAAAGGAATTGTAATTGATGTCAATGGAATTACCAATAGAAATGTCAAAGGAATTATAATTGATGTCAATAGAATTGCCAATTCCATTTGTAGGTAAGGAATCTAGGTTTATTAATTATCCTTCCAACATCCTCACACATTTCCCTTGCATGTCCCAGACTAGCTCATGGCCTTGATTTTGAAACAAAATAATTTGACCATGATACCCAGGTTGCCAATGCCTTTGGTTGTAGATGTTTCTAAACATTTTGTTATGTGGAAGATAAGAGGGTAAGATTTATTATTTTTTTGGTAGACCGTATCAGATGCATGGTGATATTTTGGATAAATTTTAAAAAATTATAAATAATTATAATAAATATATGATTTATTTTAATGTTTATTTAATATGAATGGAAATATTGAATAAATAATTATCATCAAAAATTTTGATAACAAACAGGGTTAAGAGTCAAATTTAGTCATTGATCGTATAATGTGACAAACCTACTTTTTGTAGTTTTGAAATGTGAATAAGATGCATGTGAAATTTAATACAAATAAAACTATTGGTAAGTGGCCACCATTTTTAATTAGTTTTGACAAAGGCAAAGGTATTTTCATAAGTTTAGAGGACTAATCTATATGACTTTGCATCTTGTAATCACCAATTTTTATGTAAGACTACCATAGTATTAGAATACTTATGCCTCAATGTGTTGATAGGGTCACTTTACATTGTCTTCACTCCATTAAGTCTATGAACTTCGTGACTCTGTAGAGAGGCCACGTGTCTATTTTGATCACATCATTTATTCAGTGACCATTTGTATATGTATTTTTTATTTTAAAAATTATGATTAAGATATAATTTCCCTATTTTGTAGAGAACAACAGTCTCGTGGAAATGTCAAAAATAACTTATAATAATGCCCACAAGCTTTACTATGACCACCTTGGTACTCAATGAATTTAATGAGTTATTGACCATCATATGGCTATCATGTGTTTAATTTGGTGCCATTTATGTTTTCATCTAATATCATGTAAGCAATTAAACAAGTTTTTAGAAATTTTGCACACACAAATGTTATTGGTATTATTCATGAAAAAACCACTCATTCACCTTTTGTAGTCAATTAGGGGAACCCTTAGGCCAAAATAATAGGTTCAACTTAAAAAGAGATGCAACTAGGCTAAAACGAGCAGGGAAAATAATAAAACATATAGAAAACAAATGTAGTGATCCAAAAAAAATTAAAAGCAAAAGAGAAATTATTTATGGAGGTTTTCCAAAACATTCAGGTCTATAAATAGTGCTTGAGGAATTGTCCATTGACAGGCAATGAAACATCCTCACCAATGAGACACCTAAGGCATAAATTATTCTCACCCAATATTTTTGAGATTTGGTAGGGGCCGAGCCATAAACCATCAAATTTTCCATGTAGTCCTTTCTTTTCATGAGCCTTTTCCCATAAGAGGACTAGAATATATATTCAGAAGGCCTTTGATTTGGTTCATTTTTAAAACCAACATTTGACAGCCTCTTGATGCTCATTAAAATTTATCAAAGATACATCCTATTTTTATTCTAATTGCATGAGGTTCAAGAGGAGAGATTTTATTTAATCATTTGTTTCTAGGTAATCTCTTGTAAACAATAAGGTGGGGATTTTCATGGTTGGGAAGATATGATATTACCCATATATTGGATGATAAATAAAGGTCCTTAAAGAATATTGGATCCTAGTTTTATTAGACCATACATTAAATTTCAATACATTATGCTAATCCCTTGATTTTCTTTCTAAAATTTTATTAATTATATTCAACAAATTCTTGGTTGTTGATTCAGCTAACCCATTATATTGTGGATAATAATTTGAAGAAAATTTAAGGGTTACCTGATGATCATAATCTCATTAAGTAATTATAGAGAGGAGAAATCAGGTCCATTATCACATACCAATGTGGTAGGCATTCCAAACCTAGTGATGACTACATTAGTGGTGTAATTCCTGAATTGTTGAGCTTCAGACTAATGAGTGCAATAATATATCACTATAAGGATGAACTTGTGGCCTATATAAAAATTAGTGTTAATGGCTTCCACAAATTCTAACCCCCATTTAGCAAATGGTTGGTTGTAGTGGCATAGTTGGGGTGCATTCACAGTGTGAAATGGATTGGCAAGTATGACAAATTTGGTCATGCAAATGTGCATCCAAAAAAAATGTGGCCAATAGTAACCTACCCATAGTATATGATGAGTTTTAGTACTCCATGAGCCATGATTGATTCCATATTTTCCATGAAAATATCTAAGTACTTCAGTTATCTCTTATTTATTTAGGCATCTCACATATATGCTTTCATGATTTCTTCTATAGAGAGTGTCATATTTTATCATAAAATGGATATTTTCCAGGCACAACTCTCTTCATTGTGTGGAATTTAGGTGTCTAAGATACTTGTTATTCAAAAAATAACCAACTATATCCATGTATCAGTTATTACTCATGATGTCCTGCACTGAGTACTATTGGTAAATTATCTAAGAATCCACTTCAACCATGGTTTTGTATAGTCCTTGACCTCAAATAATTTACATCGATTAAATCTATAGGTTGAAATCTTGTATTATGGTCATCCATTTACCATTCCTCTCCCCAAATTCATTCTACATTATCAATGCCTTTATGGTTGGATCAAGTGCTACAACAAACACTTTACTGTGAAGGATGTCATGTCTAAACTTTTTGATAGCTCTAATCAAGGTAAAATATTATTTGTCTATATTTGAATACCTTAGTTCAGCATTATGTAATAGAGAGATCATGAATGAGATAGGCCTCTCATCTACAACTTTTTTATTCTACATTAAAACAATAACACTTGAGTGTTCTGAGGTGAATAAGTAGATGTAGAAGGGTAGTGTATAGTCATGACTAATTAGCACCATTTTATTTATAATTAATTTATTCATCTAAGAAAAATATACTTGTTCTTTATCCATACCTTCAATATTATCATCCTTATTTAGCATATTGTTTAGTGGTCAGACTATCTCTATAAAACATGAAATGAACTTCTTGATGAAGTGGATCTTGCTGAAGAATGACTTCAACTCTTTTATAATACTAGGCAATAGAATTTTTAGAAATTTCTCTAATATTTTAGGGTCTATAGATATGCCTCATTCTGAGATGATGTGACCAAACAACTTACCCTCTATGAACCAAAAAATGTACTTCTTTAGGTTCAGGGAGATTCTATGATCTTTGTACCTCTGTAAGACTGATCTTAAGTCCTTCATGTGGTCTTATCTATTCTTGAAAAAGACATTTAATTCATCCATGTATATGACTATGCATTTTCCAATAAGATCCTTGAACATAATATCCATGGCACATTATAAAGTAATACCCATGTCAATTAGGTTAAATGACATCCATTTGTAAGTGAATGTACCCCACTTTGTTGTAAATGATGTCTTGGTTTGGTCTTGATAATCGACCACTACTTGATTATACCCTAATACTCTTATAGGAATGAAATCATTTTAGAGCCATTCACTATATGAAAGACTTCATCTAGTGGAGGTAACAAGTAATTATCTTTCTCTAAGGATTTTTTCAACTTGTAAAAGTCAACACATAAACTTACCTCTCTGATTTTATTTATAATTAGCACCAAATTAGCCACCCATGTGGATTGTCTAACATGGAAGATTATCCTTTCTTGGATCAACTTTTGTACTTCCTTATCAATGGTTTTAATAGTGGATTTACTGGCCTTTATCTCTAACAGAATGGTCTGACTCCTAGATTAAGAGAGATGGTATTCATGAGAATAGAAGTGTTGAACACTTTTAAGTCCTCGTAGCTCCATGCTATAACATCTCTGAAGTCCTTATAGGCTTGAACAAAGTCTTGGTTTTCCTTTTCGGTGCATGCCATGCCTAAAATCATGTTATTTGATCCATTAGAATTATCTAAATTATAATTCTGGTATAGCATACCCTTGGTGGGGGATGATTTTTATTTCTCACCCTAGTAATCCATGTCAAACAATTGTTCTAATGAGACCATGCCCTTGGGTATATTTTTGGTTTTCAAATTGACCACCCCTTCTTCATCTAGTTAAAACTATTCTCTATCACCTTCATCTATAATCTAAGTCTCAAATACATCCATGTGTGTGAGGAAGTCAATGATATTTTGATCATCATTATATTCCTGGATCCTGATTTATCGAGAAAAGGAGTAAAAACTAACTCCATAGAGAACCTTCTCAACATGGATTTAGTTATGGGTTCCAGAGTACTCATAGTGTTTTCAATGCATGTTCCATGTAATTTATTCTATGAGTCAATGTTTGAATGTTGAATGCATTAAAATCCTCTATTAAGTTCCATACTCGGCTATGGTATCTAGATAAATTCTTGTCATTAAAAGCATACTAGCTTCTTGTCTATTTAATCACTAGTTTAGATTCACCTAGTACCTTGAAGTTCTTGACCTTTTTCTGAGTGTAAATAAGAGATTGTGAACTAGTGCCTCATACTCAGTTACATTATTTATGCAAGTAAATTTTAGACGAAATGTAGTTAAATATAACTTTCCTCTGGGATTGATGAGCTCTACATTGTTAGCACATCCACTCTTAGATTTGGAACCATCAAATTTTAGTATCTGCAAGATATTTTCAACTACATGTGTGGGATTTTGATGAATAGGTGCTGCTACAACATTGATCTCTTCATTACTTTCCTCAACATCAAGTGGGCATACCTATTATTTCTCAACTAATAATGGCCTTCTAGCTAAGTTTTTAGTAGTAAAAGTGAGTATAGGGATTTCTAAAATAGTTAGTTTCACATCATGGGAGTTCTTAAACTCCTTATCTTCATTTGGACAACTCTCATTAAGCCCACTAATTTCTAATTCAACCATTCCCCATGTTGACAAGAGTTGTTGGAAACCTTGGTTTACACTTAGATCAATTGGTTCCTCCTCTTCACATATTATATAAATAGTGGGGAATTAATTTATCTTAGGGGAATGTAGGAAATCATCTTCATCTAGATGATGTAGCTCCACAAATTCTGAAGTTCTTGTACAAACATGTTAATAGAGAACTTTTTATAAGCTTCTGCTTCTTTCTCAAGTGCATAGACCCCAAGCTTTGAATCCTCGAATAAAATAACATTTTTTTTTGTTGAGCATGGTCATTGATGTTTTGTTGTCATTGATGTCAAAGAGAGCATATGGTACTAATACATTAATGACAAAGAAGTAGTGCTTGGTATCTATTGACCATTGTCTACATGACCAGTTTGTGTTTTCCCTTTGGCTCTTTTCATTTATCCCTTGCTCATTTTCTATGTTTGGTCACTTGCTTAGTTGTTTGTCTTTTCCCTTCAGCCTCTCCTAGTTTGGGATCTTCTCCTTTGTTCTTTATTTTTTCCTTTTGCCTTGTTTACCTTAGCATTTCTTGCTTTGTTTTTCCTTGAAGTGCCCTTAGAAGAAAGTTTCGAAGGACCACTTCCCTTCTAAGTGCCCTTCAAAAAATTTCCGAAGGGCCTTTCTTTCCTTGCCTTCCCCTCAAGTGTCCCTTCAAAAAAAATTTGAAGGGCACTTTTTATCCAAGTGACCCTTCAAAAAAGTTTTGAAGGGCACTTTTTCATCTAAGTGTCCCTTTAGAATTTTTTTGAAGGGCACTTTTTGCCCAAGTGTCCCTTCGTATTTTTTCCAAAGGGATCTCTTGCCCATTTTCTCCAAGGTTACCCTTCAGGATTTTTATCGAAGGGCCCTTTGTCCATGGAAATGCCCTTTGAAAAAGTTCCAAAGGGCCATTTCCTTTGGAAATTTCCTTTAGAATTTTTTGAATGGACCTTGTGCCTTTACCTGAGTGTCCTTCAAAACTTTTCTGAAGGACACTTTCTCAAGTGTCCGAAAAAAGTTCCTGAAGGAAACTAGTCGTTGCCCAGAAGCCAAAATTCCTAAATGAATTCCTTCAAATAAATTATCCAAAGTAATTACTTTAGGAAAATTTCTTGAAATAATGAGCCTGACCTAAATGGATTCCCATGATGTGTTGTACGATGTCAAATTCAGGGTGGTGAACTAGTCATTGGGATTCAAAGACATGATGTGCCACCTGATGTTAAATTTAGGGTGGCCAACTAGTCATTGGGTTCACATTGGTGATGTGTCATATGACATCAAATTTAATTTAAGGAAATAGCCGTTGGGTTGAAACTTGGTGACATGCTGCAAGACATCAAGTTCATGCCCAAAGTCTTCAAGAAAGAAGTGAAGTCACTAGGAAAACCCGAAAGGGTCTTAAGTAAAGCAAAATTGAGTTTTCAAAAAAGATTTGATTATAAAATTTTATAAGTATAATTAATCAAAAAACTTGAAAGAGAAAGGATAATGCAAATTAGGTTTCCCAACATGCTTGACTTATAGGTTTTATAAGTAAAGCCATTCAAAAAACCTGAATGGGTCTATAGTGTAAAACATAGAAGCTTTCAGGGAATCTAAGGTTCATAGCAGTGATCCAAGCCATTTATTATGGAGGGTCATCTCATCATTGGTTTTACAGTGATCTTGGTCATTTTAAGAGGGCAAATCAAAGAGAAGGACAAACTCCAACTCAATGAGAGAGCAGCTAGAATCAGTTTCACTAGGATGGTGATGACAAACCATGTTAGAGGATTTTATTTTGGTGCCCAAGATCTCTCTCTTCTCTCCCTCTTTTTATATAAATAAGACCCATGGGATCTTGTTTTATCATCCACAGATAGTACGGTGAAACCCTACTGGAATGTTCTACCCTTTTCTTGCCTTTGAGCAAAGAAGAATAAGTCTATTTTCTTTTTAAGTTATGGGCATTTGCCTAGGCATGCAAGAGACAGAGAGTGACAAAAAGTGATGTTATATCCTTTTGTTCTCTATCCTTCATGCTTTTGAGCAAAGAGTTGATCCAACAGGTCATGTAGAGTGCATTCTAGCTGTATGAGATTTTGCACATATGTAACCCTTTTCTAGACTATACAAGTTGTCTTTCTAGTTATTTAACTTGTGTGATCTCATTCATTTTATCTCTACATTGAAATAATTATGTTGGAATATTCTATATATTGAGGTATAGACTATATTCTATTTTATTGTGCATAAGTACAGGGTATATGTGTGGATACTAATTCTTGGTGTATCACCATTTCAGACTAGGCTTTTTCATTTATGCAAAATTTTGACTCTTTTCACTCTTACAAACTAGTTCAATAGTTTTATTGCACTAAAAATCTAATATAAGGAGTTATCCCTTTCAACCTAGAGTTTCATTTCCACTAATAGGCACACCTATAGGCCTGGAAATGTCCCAATGTTACCCAAATCTGGAAGAGGCCTGAACAACCCTCTTTTAGGGTGCAAAATTTGGGGACAACAATTCTGACACACCTAGTGGGATCAATATTATTGCTAAGTCAAGGAAAATATTGGTCTTGATAGGCCTGAAGTAGTATAAATACTCCTAACCCAGCATTTGGTGACTCCAAAAGGGTGTGAATCCCTGGTTTTAGACCAAGTTTTATATATTATCCTATATGGTCCTCACAAGGTCCTTAATATTTTCTAACCAAGCCCCTTTAGCTGAAGCTCTTCTTGAAGAAAAACACCCTGAACCACTCCTAGCCCTATTAAATCCTTGGCAAGGAGGTTTTGGGGAAGAAGAGGAAGATGTTGAAGAAGTTCAAGGAGAGGAAGAAGTTGAAGAAGAGGAAGAAATAGAGGATCAAAGGGAAAGAAATGAAATGGGGGAAAGGGGAGAGATAGATAGACATCAACCCTTCCCTAATTTTAATACCCAAAACCCAATAGAGCTTCTTGCACATGACCCCATCCCTTGAAATGCTACCAAAAATTTTCTTAGTTTCAATGGGGAGGGTCCTATTACCCCATCTGAACATATTAGAGACATCTCTAATTTTTTCAATCTCCATAATGTTACTAGGGCCAACATAGCCATTAGGCTGCTTGCTATGTCTTTAAAAGGTAAATCACTTTATTGGTATAAAACATTGGAAGGGGGTTGCATTACAAGTTGGGATGGCTTTGGATACCTATTGGTGACAAGATTTGAAAATAAGAGTGATCATGCTTCCCTAATACATTAGTTGAATGTAATAAGAAGAGGTCCAAATGAATCCATAGGAGATTTCAATGAGAGATTTCAAAGAACATGGTATAGGCTGCCACTAATCATGAGACCTCCTCCTAGATTTGTGTTCCCAACATACCTCAAAGGGATTAGTATTTATCTTGATATTATGTCATAGTCAATGGGAAGATTCACTCTTCCAGGTGGATATGAGCTAGCAATTGAGGCTAAGAATAGCTTGATTCAGGCTGGAAGACTTCCTCTAAGAGTTTCCATGCCTTTGATATCCCATAATTCTATTGAAGCTCCAAGCATGTCACAATTTCCCAATGCCAATGTGAAGCCAAGAGCCTTTCCCAAGAAGGTGGATAATGTTGTGAACAAGGACGAATAAATCAGTTCATTGAGAGCTTAGCTCAAACAAACTCAATATCAGGGAAGTGTTCCTCCTAATGCATAACACTATTCTCAACAAGGATATAGAGCTCCATCTCAATATAATTATTAAGGGAGAAGACAAAACCAACAAGGTTACAATAGGTATCTCAATGCATATAATCTAAATTCTACTACTCCTATAAAGGTTATTGTTCCAGTTCATGTAAATCTAGTGCAAAGAGAAGATCATATGGACCAATGGGAACAGCCTCAAGGTCAATTTACACATGATGATGGGGGAACTAGCTACACTTTGACTACATAGGAGCAAGCTACTCCTTACATGACATCAGAAGAAGCATGTTCCAGCCAAAGGGATAGTCATGGAGAAGGTAGCAACCCAAGTGTGGGAATGATGAATTTTTAAGTAAAAGATGATTTTGTGTTGACTCAAGGCATGTCAATTGTAGCCAATATAAGGTCCAAGAAGAGAGCATTGGGAGAAGGCCAGGAGCCATGAATAGCTCCAAGTGATGCCTCTCCAAGGCCACAAAGCACCAATCAAAGTGTTGCACTTTCTACAAGCCATGTTCCTAAAAAAAATCATAATGTAAATGTGGCTGCCAAGATTGCAACACAACAGGATACAACTCTTTTATTACCATCAAAAATACAAGAGAAAGTGAATACTCCATCTCTAAATATTGTGGACTCATTAAAGAACACTAAGACAAGTATATCCCTTTGGGAGGTTCTACATATACCTGGTCAAAAAGAGTTTTTGTAAGAGCAGTTAGCAAGCATACATGTGGCTCCTCAATCTTCAAATCATCATAGTGTGGCTCTCACAAATTATCCAAATCATATTTTGGATCCTTCTACTAAATCTAAAAATCCTCCACCCTTCCACCTCACACTCATTATGAGAGATAAGTTGGTCCACAATTGTATTGTGGATAGTGGAGCAAACACTACTATTATGCCTAAAGTAGTGGTTGATAAGTTGGGTTTGAACTATAAGCCACCTATTAAAGGTGTATTACAACTGGATGAAACTCAAACCAAGATAATAGGATTGGTCAAAGGTCTAAAAGTGTTTTTACATGGCTGATCAAGCTTCCCTATCATGCAAGATATTGTGGTGGTGGACCTTCTAGCACACTTTTCTATATGCTTGTCTAGGGACTTTACGACCAAGATAGGAGGATACCTTTCTACTGATTGGTCCTTTCTAGATTTCAATACAAGTTATGGAACCAAGTTAACCCATAAGGACTCAACCCTTGGCAAGGTTCCACATTGAGCCATACTTAGAGATAATGACAAATCAAAATTATCTAATCAGTAAAGAGGAAAAAATAGTCCTTAATAGTGAAACATATTCTCCTCTTAAAGGTATTTCAAACCTCTATCTTGACAAGTATAGGACTAAAACACATGGCCTTGATCCTTACACTTTCATTGAAGAAACTGATTTGGGAGTTTACTGCATGCATGATGAAAATGTCCCAATTCCTTCACTCACCAATGAGGATCATGAGCTTGATGGTGTGTGGGAAATGAATGGGCAAAGAAGAGAGGAATCAAGATTTTGAAAGTCTATAGAGATAGTGAGTTGGTCATTCATCAAGTGAGAAGTCAAGATACAGCCAAGAACCCCTTGCTCAATTCCTACAAGCATAGGGTATGGTATCCACTTGAATATTTTGATGCCTTCAACATCCAACCCATACCAAGAGACTTGAACAAGCATACTAATAGATTAGTTGTAATAGGAACACATTTTGACTTAGCTGTTGATATTGAATAAGAGAAGGACTAATCCCACATCAAGATCATTTTGAGACCTTCCATGATGGATAATGAAGTGTCATGGAAAGTGTTTGAAAGTGATGAACATATTACACACTTCTTGCAAAATGAGGCAGGCTTCTCTTCAAGCAATCAAAAAAATTTGCATGATCATTATGAAGAGCAAATTATATAGCTAGAGACAAATAAAATACCCCCAAGGGACTGATTAATTTGGAGAGTGTCTTCAACGAGGATGATCAAAAGAAAAACCAAATAATGATCATGTCAACAAAAGAGGATAATTATGAGAGAGTTTTGATTTCAAGGATAAGCTTTTGAAGATTGGCAAGGTTTGTTCTCAGCTAAAAAGGCAAGCTTTTATCACATTATGCAAAGAGTTTCATGACATATTTGCCTGGGAGTACAAAGAATTGAAAGGATTTGTTCTAGTTCTAGCTCATCACACCATTGAGTTAGAGCATGGAGCAAAACCGGTAAGACAAAAGGAAATGCCTATCAACCCCAAGGTAGAAGAACTCATGAAGAAAGAGCTGACCAAATTGATTGAGTCTAGGATTATCTTTCTTATCAAGCACTCAACTTGGGTATCCAACCTTATGCTGGTTCAAAATAAGAATAGATAAATCAGACTTTGAGTGGATTTTCATGATCTAAACAAAGTGTCTCTCAAGGCTCAATATCCACTCCCTTCCATAGAACAAATTCTACAAGTTGTTTCAGGTTCTCAATGTTTCTCACTTCTTGATGGTTATTTAGGTTATAATCAAATATTGGTAAATGAAGAGGATCAATTCAAGATATCCTTCACCACCAAGTGGGGGACCTTTGCCTATAAGAAGATGCCATTTGGTTTATCCAATGCTAGAGCTACATTTCAAAGGGCAATGGACATGGATTTCAAAGGTTTGATCAATAAGTTTTTTCTTGTTTACCTTGATGATATAACCATTTTTTCGAAGGATTTTGCTGATCATATGGGACATCTAAGGCAAATGTTTAATAAGTATAGAGAGTACAATTTATCCCTCAATCCAAAGAAGTGCATCTTCATTGTCCATGAAGCTAAGCTTTTGGGTTATGTTGTTTCAAAAGAAGGCTTATCTATTAACCTCGAAAGGATTGAAGATATTCTAAGCTTGTCTTTTCCTAAACACAATAAAGGGCTACAAAGTTTCTTGGAAAAAATTAACTTTGTAAGGAGGTTTATCCCAAACTTTACAACTATGGTAAATCTTATCATAGCCATGCTAAAAAAGAACCAAGTTTTTACTTGGGCAAAGGAAGGTAAAGGTAGCTTTGAGGTAATCAATCAATCCATTGCAACATCTCCCACTCCCTTAAATCCAAATTTTGCTAAAGATTTCATTCTTTATACTTTTTCTAACCTTGACACAATCTTAGCTATGCTTATGCAAAAGAATGACGAAGATGTTGAGTAACCAATTGCTTTATTCAGTGAAGGCTTAGAAGAATATGAAGTGAGATATTATTTTGTTGAGAAGAAAACTTTAATTGTCATTAGAGGATTGAAAAAGTTTAGGTATATGGTTTCTAACAACAAGATCCATGTCATGGTCTCCCATCCTAGCACCAAGGAGTTTCTCCTAAGAAAGGATCTTAATGAGAAGAGATCTGGATGGATCATGAAAGTGATGGAATATGACATTGACATCAAGGTAACCAGATTGGTAAGAGGAAGAGGTTTATGTGAGCACTTAGCATCCATATTTCAAGAGCCAAAAAAGTAAGCCTTAGTAAATCAAGTTCAAGACTAGCCAGCCGATCAAATGTAAAATCAAAGTTGGACACAAGACATCATTAGTTTTTTTTCAAAATGGTGAGTGTCCCAATGGCTTGAACAAATATCAAAGAAGGTATTTTAGGCTGTAAGTTATTCCTTATTGTCTTGTGGATGGCATTCTCTTTAAGAAGGATGTGAGCAATGTGTTGCTAAGATGCATTAACAATGACCAATTTGATATGCTACAAAAAAAGTTCCATAGTGGTGCAGATGGTGGTCACTTCTATCTTATAACAATAGCTACAAAAATAATGAGAGCTAGTTACTATTGGCCTAGTATTTTTAAGGACTATTATCATTGGGCTAAGGTTTATCCTCAATGTGCTTTTTTTGTTGTCAAATAAAAGCTTGTTGTTCTTCCATTAAATCCTATCTAAGTGGACCAGCCTTTCATGCAATAGGGCCTTGACTTCATTGGCATGATCAACCCTCCATCAAGTGCTAGACACAAATGGATATTGACTACTACAGACTTCTTCACAAGATGGGTAGAGGCTATTGCTTTGAAACAAGTAAGTGAAAATTCCATCTTGGAGTTCTATGACAGCATTATAATAAGGTTTGGAGCTCCTCATGTCATCATCTCAAATAATGCACTTGATTTCATAAGTGATAAAAATTTTGATTGGGAAACAAAGAGTAGAGTTTATTTGAGTACCTAATCCAACTACTACCCTCAAGGTAATGGATTGGCTGAGTCTACCAACAAGAACCTCATCAAGATCATCAAAAAGAAGTTAGAAACCAATCAAATATCATAGCATAGCAAGTAGAAGATATCCTTATGGGAAGATAGAATCACTCCCAAGAAGTCAATTGGTAATTATCCCTTTGTACTTATCTATGGGAGAGAATCTAGGCTATCCACATCATAAGAGCTCCCTACCTTGGAACTTGCACAACAATTGGAATTACTTGAAAACACTCCCATGGAGGTCAGATTGACAAAATTAATGTAACTGTAGGAGGAAAGAGATGATGCACACAAAGCTTTGGAACACCATCAAGTTCTCATGAATAAATTCTTTGACAAAAGGGCAAGGGTAAGAGTGTTCAAAGAAGGTGACTTGGTCTTGAAATGGGATGAAGATAGAGCAAAACTAGGCAAACATACAAAGTTTGATACTTTATGGAGTGGTCCTTACATCATCATCAAGTGCACGCAAAGAAACTTATTTTAGCTGTCTAAAATGGATGGAGAGGAGCTACCTATTCTAATGAATGGAATCCATTTGAAGCCTTTCTTTTGACCCTTGCTGGCCATGTCTTGTATATACCTTATTTTGGTGTGTTTGCTTTGTTGTGTTGTTTTCCCTAAGTGCTTTGGAGCATAGTGTTTCAATTTCAAGTGTTTTTTTTCCTTTTGTTGGTTGTGTGTGTGTCTCTCCAGCTTGTGTGTTTGGCCATGGATTGTTTTTTCAACTCTTGTTTTCCTTGTGTGAATCCATGCCCAATGGAAGGATTTATGTGACTGGTCTTATGACATAGCGGGCATGTCCCCCCTGGAAATCACTAGAATGTTGACCATTTTTTGCATGACTAGTTTGTGTTTTCCCTTTGGCTCTTTTCATTTCTCCCTTTCTCATTTTCGATGTTTGGTCACTTTCTTAGTTGTTTGTCTTTTCCCTTCAACCTCTCCTGGTTCAAGCTCTTCTCCCTTGTTCTTTATTTTTTCCTTTTGCCTTGTTTGCCTTAGCCTTTCTTGCTTTGTTTTACCTCGAAGTGCCCTTCAAAAAAAGTTTTGAAGGGCCACTTACCTTCTAAGTGCCCTTCAAAAATTTTCTAAAGGGCCTTTCTTGCCTTGCCTTTCCCCCAAGTGTCCCTTCAAAAAATTTATGAAGGGCACTTTTTGTCCAAGTGACCCTTCAAAAAAGTTTTGAAGGGCACTTTTTCATCTAAGTGTCCCTTCATAATTTTTTTGAAGGGCACTTTGCCTCATCCTTTCCTCCCAAGTGACCCTTCAAAAAAACTCTGAAGGGAACTTTTTGCCCAAGTGTCCCTTTGGATTTTTTCTGAAGGGCACTCTTGCCCAATTTCTCCAAGGTTACCCTTTGCAATTTTTTTCGAAGGGTCTTTTGTCCATGGAAATGCCCTTAAGAAAAGTTCTAAAGGGCCATTTCTTTTGGAAATGCCCTTCAAAATTTTCTAAAGGGACCTTGTGACTTTACCCGGGTGTCCTTCAAAACTTTTTTGAATGACACTTTCCCAAGTGTCCTTCAAGAAAAGTTCCTGAAGGAAACTAGCCATTGCCCAGAATTTAAAATTCCTAAAGGAATTCCTTTAGATAAATTGTCCAAAGGAATCACTTCAGGAAAATTTCAAAACAATAATCCCAACCCAAATGGATTCCCATGATGTGCCATAGGATGTCAAATTCAGGGTGGCCAACTAGCCATTAGGATTCAAAGACATGGCGTGTCACAGGATGTAAAATTCAAGGTGGCTAACTAGCCGTTGGGATTCAAAAACATGACATCCTGTAGGATGTCAAATTTAGGGTGTCCAACTAGCCATTGGGTTCACATTGGTGACATGCCACAAGACGTCAATTTTAATGTAATGAACTAGTCATTGGGGTGTAACTTGGTGACATGCCGCAAGACGTCAAGTTCATGCCCAAAGTCTTCAAGCAAGAAGTAAAGTCACTAGGAAAACCCAAAAGGGTCTTAAGCAAAGCAAAATCAATTTTTCAAAAGATATTTTCTCATAAAATTTTATAAGTATAAGCAATCAAAAAACTCAAAATAGCAAGGACAGTGTAAATCAGGTTTCCCAACATGTTTGACTTATAGGTTTTATAAGTAAAGCCATTCAGAAAACCCAAATGGGTCTACAATGCAAAACACAGAAGCTTTCAGGGAATCTAAGGTTTGAAACATTGATCTAAGCCATTTATTATGGAGGTTCATCTCACCATTGGTTTTATAGTGATCTTGGTCCTTTCAAGAGGGTGAATCAAAGAGAAGGACAAACTCCAACTGAATGAGAGAGCAGTTGGAATCAGTTTCAAGAGGATGGTGATGGCAAACCATTTCAAAGGCTTCTATTTTGGCACCTAAGAACTCTCTCTTCTCTCCCTCTTATGATATATATAGGACCCTTGGGCTCTTTTTTTATCATCCACAGATAATAAGGTGAAGCCCTACTGGAATGCTCTACCATTTTCTTTCCTTTGAGCAAAGAAGCATGAGTCTATTTTCTTTCTAAGTTCTAGGCATTTTCCTGGGCATGCCATAGACATAGAGTGACAACAAGTGATGTTTTATCCTTTTTTTCTCTATCCTTCATGCTTTTGATCAAAGAGTTGATCCAACAGGTCATGTAGAGTACATTCTAGCTATATGATATTTTGCACATGCGTAACCCTTTTCAAGACTATACATGTTGTCTTTCTAGTTATTTACCTTGTGTGATCTCATTCATTTTATCTCTACATTAAAATACTTATTTTGGAATCTTCTATAGCTTGAGGTATAGACTATATTCTATTGTATTATGCATAAGTATAGGGCATACATGTGGATACTAATTCTTGGTGTATCACCATTTTAGACTAGGTTTTTTCATTTATGCAAACTTCTAACTCTTTTCACACATACAAACTAGTTCAAAAAATTTATTGCACAAGAAATATAATACAAGGATCTAGCCCTTTCAAACTAGAGGTTCATTTACACTAATAGGCACACCCACAGGCCTGAAAATGTTTTAACGTTACCCAAATCTAGAAGAGGCCTAAACAACCTTCTTCTAGGGTGCAAGATTTGGAGACAACAATAGCTTGAAGAGAGATGACACATTTTTAGGTCTATAAGGATAAAAAGAGGTTGTGATGCATCCATAGATGTCTTGATGAAGTTTTGGTGTGTCATTTGATCTTTTGGAATGAGAAATAGGCATCTTCTAGCTTAAGAGAAGCCAAACTGTCATTGCACATCATGTAGATATGAATAAACCAACAATTTTCTATATTTAATGCAGGTAATCAAAAAGTCAATAGTGGTCAAAGGTTTTCATGGAGACGTTGTTTATAGTGCCAAGAAGGTACCCTAAATATTTGGAGCCTTGAAGTGTTTTCTATCTAAATTTATAAACCTTCAAATTTGCTCTTGCAGACTATGATGGGCTGGAGACCGTCAACTTTAACTATGTTGAAGTCTGAGGTCAACTAGTTAGTAGATCTAACGGTGCACGTTAAATCATAGATTGTGATCTAATGGTGTGTGTAAATGTCAATATGCCAAAGAATGAATGCACTAGTGACATGTGTCACATTAACAAAGCTTGGATAGAATATCAATGGTGAACGTATGATTGTGCAGTCAGAAGATCAATGATGAGTATTAAGTTAATAAGTTAAATGTGTAGAAGGCATGTAAAGTTTCCATGTGACACAATATTGGGAGCTCATATCTTAGATCAATGGTGAGCATTGTAAGATAAAGACTAGGCTAATTTAAGGAGATCAATGGTGCGTATTTGGTTAAAGTTGTCAGGGAGCACGATATGAGGTCAAAGTGTCTGAAGTTTAACATTTGCTAGGTGATCTTTGGTATTTAAATTTTCAAATTTTCAAGGGAGAACCAGTGCTTAGTATTTGAGCTATATCTTTTGATCCAAAATGAATTTGATGATGGTGTAAAAGGAAAAGTTGTAGAGGACTTCAAGGCACTTCAAGGTCTGAATGTTTGTATAGTCAAAGTTATGGAGCTTCAAAGTTGACTATTTATTCGTTCATGGTGTTTCTGTGTACAAAATAATGTTTGAGCAATTTTTGCTTTAGCGAAAAAGTGTTTTGGTGGGATTAATGATTTGAAGATGTCTTATAGGTCATATAGAGTGGACCCATGTATTTAAAATTAATCTTATGTTCTTAATTTTCTCGATGAATTTTTGAATGGGTGAATAAGTCTCCATGAGACCTATAAGGGCTACTAATGCCTAATTGAAGGGTGTAACTACTTAAGTGTGACTTATGGATGCTATGGCTGACCTGTGAGGATGGTATTGAGATTTGTTAGATGTCTTAAGGGTTAAGACAAGTATTATGGCTGACTTAGATGTTGATATGCATAAAGACTCTATAAATAGTGAAGACCAAGGTAATGGTTTCTAGACTTGAATTTGCATGTGTTGAGAGAGAAGAAGATAGAGGTGAAGGAAAGAGATCAAAAAGAGTGTGCTTAGTGGATGTACTAAAGTACAAAATAGATTGAGGATGAGTAAAGAAGAATAGAGAGATCCAAAAGGGTGTTTGGATGCATTTCTTGTATGAACAAGTTTGTGTGTGTGTATGATGAGTTTTAAAAAAGGTGTTATACATTTTGTCTCCAATCAGATTGATCTGCAATCAGAATTTTGGAGTTTCTAATTTAATAAGGTGTTGTGTGGTTGCTCAACATCTAGAACAAGTGGGTGCTTGTGCATACTTAGGGGTGGGTGCTCCTTATGAAGTGGGTGCTTCACTAAAATGTCACTTATTTTTTATCATCTTATAAGACAAGTAGTCCATGTGTTTATAGGCTTGAGAGTGGGTTTTATTCCCAAAGAGGGTTTTTCACGTAGATCTTGTGTTATGTCTATGATCTTGCATCATCTTTCTTATTCATTATAATAAACATCTTGTATGCTTTGTGAATGCTTATGGTCATTGATTATGAATTTGAAAGGATTGCAATTGAATTTTGAAATATCTTAAATCACTGATTCACCCCCCCTCTCCGTGATTATACCTCCAATAATTGGTATTAGAGTAGGACCTTCATTTCAAGTTTTACCACTTGAAGGTGATCTAAGGTATATACAGAAAGTCAACAAATGCAAGTTTTATCTACAAAGTAAGCACCATTGTTCAATGGGTCAAATTATGCTTTCTAGAGTACAAGGATGAGTACATACATTATGTCTCTAGGGTTTGATATTTGGCAATGTATCATGGATGGTTACACTATACCAACTACTCCTCCAACTAGTGTTGCTGACAAGAAGTTGAGTGAGAATAATTCTAAAGCTATGAATGCTATAATTTGTAGTCTATTTGAGGTTGTGTTCACCAAAGTGATCTATTACAAGTCTATCAAGGAAATTTGTGTCAAATTAGAGACTATCTATGAAGGAAATTCTAAGGTAAAACTAGCTAAGTTGTAGACCTATCAAAGGTAATTTAAAGGTCTCAAAATGAAGGAAGAAGATACTATGGAATCCTATAATCTAAGGGTTGATGAAGTAGTAAACATGATCAGAGGTCTTGGAGAGGAGATTCATGAAGCTACCATAGTACAGAAGGTATTGAGGACTCTTACTCTCAAGTTTGATTCAGAGGTTTCTACTATAGAAGAAAGTCATAATCTCATTTAGATGAAGATGGATGAACTACATGGTATCCCTACTGCCTATGAGATGATATTTGATGAGGACAAACCTCTTAAGAAAGAAGCAAATTTTAAGGTGATCAAGGAGACAAAAGCCAAGAATAAAAAGTTAAGTCTTGAAGACTTTGATCTCAATGAAGATCAACTTAAAGCCATGATTGCAAGAAAATTAAATGTAGGATCAAGTAAGTATGAAGGAAAACTTCCTTTTAAATGTTTTTCATGTGGTAAAGTTGGTCATTTTGTAGCTAAATGTCTAGTTAGAGATAAGTCTGAACACAAAGAAGTTGATAAAGAATCTCATGAGGATGAACACAAGAAAATCTGAGGGTTATAGCAAGTACAAAAATCAATAAGAAAAATGGAAAGAAAGAATCATACAAAGGAAGTAAGAGACTTTACCATGAAGAAGATAGTAACTCATCTACAAAAGAAGAAGTAAACACATCTGACAATGATGAATCTTTTCATAATAATGACATGGAGACATTGTTCATGGCTTTCAGTGATGATGAAGGTGAATGTTCCTTAAGCAGAGATTTATTTAACAAAGATAGCTTAGAGGAGGAAGATGAGAAAGTCACTCTTGAAGATAAATATATAGATACAGTGGAAGAAATGAAGTTACTACATGGAAAGAACAGTAAACAAGATTCCTTGATCAAATCCTATGAGGAACAAATTGGACTTTTTGAAGAAAGGTTGAGTACTAAAGTCAAGGATCATGATGAGATCACACAACATATTGAAACTCAGGTATGTACTCTTAATGGAGAAGTAAAGAATAAGGATGAAGAGTGTATCATGTATTAGTGAGAGATAGAGTCTTTGAAGATTAAACTAAATCAAGCTAAGAACAAAGATATAAATGATGACTTAGATAATAAGGATGAATTGATGAATGCTCTTGAAGATCTAAAGATTGAGAAGAAAAATAAAAAAGAGACTATGTCACAAATCAAGGACTATGAAAAACAATTTAGTGTGTTTGAGGCAATAATGAATGATGACACCAATGAGCATGAAGATACTATCAAGCATCTCAATAGTTAATTAGAAACTATGTCTACAAGCCTAAAAGATAAAGAAGATGAGTAATTAATGTATGTGATTCAAATTGAGTCATTTATAAAATTTGAAAAGAGCTCAAATGATCTTGACAATATTTTGAGTAGTCAAAAGCATGAAAGTGATAGAATTGGTCTTCGATACAAATAAGAACAAAATAATGTAACCCAAAACAAGATAAATGATGATATGAACAAGGATAATCAAACTTTGTAGATCAATCATCAATCAGGAATGAAGGTATTGGCAAAATAAAGACAAATTTGATCAGATAACCAAATGCTATGAGGTATGCAAATTTCAATGGTCATTGTTACTCTTGCAATCAGTTTGATCATAGGTCAAAATATTGTAAGAGATAATCAAGGAATGAATTTGCATAGAATTATGAAAAAGACAATGGTAAGCATGAAGAACATCATCACTCAAGATAGTCAACAGGTTCACAAGGAAAGAATGACATCTTTTGCTACAAGTGTTAAGGGTTTAGTCATATTACAAAGTTTTGTAATATCTTCATCAGGAGACCAAATGATTAGGTACATGAATGAATTCATGAAACTTCAAGGAATTGTTATATATCTCAATCACAAGGTATGTACAATATAATAAATCTTATTTGTATCAATTGTCATGAGAGAGGTCACATAGCAAGGTTCTGTAAGAATGATCAGTAGGCTCAGAGTAGATTATTTTCCAAGATAGAAAAGGGAACAAGTTCAAGTATCAAGGAACAAGCCTTATCTGCCCAAATGGACAAGGAAATCAAGTAGGATCCTGAGATAAAAGAAAAGAATAAGGTTGAGAACTCATTCAAAGATAATCTGAAGATCAGGAAGGAATGCAAGTTAAGTAAGATCATGGAGATATGGGAGTCCCATGAGTTTTGGGATCTTTAGTCCCTTTATGACAAGTGGGTGTCTCTACCTATGCTTCTTAGGATACATATTTCTTATGTGTAAGCAAGTGTGTGTGATCTAAGGTAATGATCAAAATGGCAATCAGTACAAAGGTATGTTATTTTCAATTTGATAATATGAAAGATGTGGTTGGCTAAGGGGGAGCTAACTCAGTTAACTTGAGTGGATTGAAGAAGATGTGGATGATGTAAGTGGAAGCTTATGTGAAGATGCTTCAGTCATGGTAGAAGTGTGAAGATGTATGCTACAGTTGTGAATTCAAGAAGATTGACATGATGACTTGATCAAACCAAGTCATGTATTTTGACAAGGTATTGAATCTTTATGCATGAGCAAAGAGAGCTTGTGAGTTTTGTAGATAGACAAGTCCAAAAATCCCAAGTTCATATTGGTGTATGTCAAAGAATAGATGAAATAAGATGGAGCATGATGCTAGGGGGAGCTTTCTCAGCTCTGTGACCAATTTATCAGGTCCAAGGATCAGAGAAGTCCAAATTCAAATTGGTGCATGTCAAAGGGAGAATAATTATTTCATATGCTTGAAATTATGTAAGTATCCAGAGCATATTAATAGTAATTGAATGCATACATATTATTTAGGAATGATTTTTGTCATGTTGAGGAAGAGATCCTTTGTCATTAGTGTCAAAGGGTGAGAAAAATCAGAATGAAGTTGTTCAAATGAAGTCATTCTGAGGGTGTTTTACCATCAATGACAAAGGGGGAGATTGTTGAGCATGGTCATTGATGTTTTTTTGTCATTGATGTCAAAAAGAGCATGTGTTAGTAGTACATGAATGAAAAAGAATTAGTGTTTGATAGCTTGAAGAGATATGGCACATTTGTAGGTTTGTAAGGACAAAGAAGAGGCTATGAGGCATACATATATGTCTTGATGAAGTTCTATTGTGTCATTTGATATTTTACAATGAGAAACATGCATCTTATAGCTTAAGAGAAGTTAGACCATCATTGCACACCATGCAAATATGAATGAACCAAAAAAATTGTGCATTTAATGTAGGTACTCAAAAGTTAATAGTGGTCAAATGTTTTCATAGAGATGTTGTCGATAGTGCCAAGAAGGTACCCTAAATATTTGGAGTCTCAAAGTGTTTTCTTACTCAAGTTATAAACCTTCAAAGTTGATCTTGCAAATTGTGACCGGCCAGAGACTATCAAGTTTAACTACATTGAAGTGTGAGGTCAACTAGTCAGTAGATCTACCGTTGTGCATTAAATCATAGATTGTGATCCAATGGTGCATGAAAAATTCAATACGTCAAAGAATAAACATGTTAATGACATGTGTCACATTCATGAATCTTGGATAGAAGGTCAATAGTGAGCATATGATCATCCAGTCAGAAGATCAATGACACGTGTTAATTCAATAAGTCAAATGTGTAGAAGGCACATAGATCTTCCAAGTGGCACAATCGTGGGAGCTTGGATCTTAGATCAATGGTGAGAATTATAAGATAAATACTAGGATAATCTAAGGAGATCGATGGTGTGTATTTGGTCAAAGTTACTAGGGATCATGAGATAAGGTCAAAGTATTTGAAGTTTAACATTTGCTTAGTGACCGTTGGTATTTAAATTTTCAAATTTGTGAGGGAGAACCAATGCTTAGTATTTGAGTTATATATTTTGATCCATGATGAATTTGATCATGGTGTAAAATGAAAAGTTATAGAGGACTTCAAGGCACATCTAGAGAACCTAGTTAAAAGGTTTGAATATTTATATAGTCATATTTATGGAGCTTCAAAGTTGACTATTTATTCACTCATGGTGTTTCTGTGTACAGAATAATGTTTGAGAAATTTGTGTTTTAGCATAAAAGTGTTTTGGTGGGAGTAATCATTTGAAGATGTCTTAGAGGTAATATAGAGTGGACCCATGTATTTTAAAGTGATCTTATGTTCTTAATTTTCTCGATGAAGTGTTGATGGGTGAATAAGTCTCCATGAGACCTATAAGGGCTACTAAGGCCTAATTCAAAGGCGTAGCTACTTAAGTGTGACCCATGGATGCTATGGCCAACCTATGAGGATGGTATTAAATCTTTTTAGATGTCTTAAGGGTTAAGACATGTATTATGGCCAACTTAGATGTTGTTATGCATGAAGACTCTATAAATTGTGGAGACCAAGGCAATGGTTTCTAGACATGAATGTGCATGTGTACAGAGAAAAGAAGATAGAGGTAAATGAAAGAGAATAGAAAGAGTGTGCTCAGTGGATGGATTTAAGTACAAAACATATTGAGGATGGGTGTAGAATACTAGAGAGATATAAAATGGTGTTTAGATGCATTTCTTGTATGAGCAAGTTTGTGTGTTTGTGATGAGTTGAAAGAAAGGTGTTATAAGTCTCCAATCAGATTGATATGCAATTAGAATTCTAGAGTTATTGATTTAATAAGGTATTGTGTGGGTGCTCAACATCTAGAACAAGTGGGTGCTCCTTGTGAAGTGGGTGCTTCACTAAAAAGTCTCTTATTTGTGATCATCTTATAGGACAAGTAGTCCATGTGTTTGCAGGCTTGAGAGTGGGTTTTATTCCCTAAGAGGATTTCCCACGTAGATCTTGTGTTATATGTATGATCTTACATCATCTTTATTATTCATTTTTATAAACATTTTATATGTTTTGTGAATGTTTATGGTCATTGATTAAGAGTTTGAAAGTATTGCGATTGAATTTTGAAATATCTTGAATCATTGATTCACCACCCCTCTCAGTGATTTTACCTCCAATAATTTTTATATACTCCATAATCATGTGAGTCATTTTGGGCTCATGCTCAATTATTATTTGATTAGGTATGCCTCACCACGGGAAACACATATGAGAGAAATCAATTGTCATGTATCTATTTAGCATTCTAGACTAATATTTGCTCAAAAGCATACCATAAGAATTAGGTATATCCACTACCTGAATGTTAATGAATTGTTGCACCCTTGGATCAAAGGCCAACTTCATATGGATGTGGTTCAAATCACCAATGACCTTAACCTCTAACTTGCCCAATTGAACAATTTTTTTACTTGACTTAGTAGGTGTCAAACCCAACTATTGGAAAATGACATAAGGCATCACATTGCCAAAGACATCTAAATCCACTAAACAATTATACAATTTTTTACCAAAAATATAGATCATTAAGAGGAAAGGAGGAGTTACCAAAAATACAAATGTGAAGTGAAATAAAAAAACATTTATCATTCAGCTATTAATTATGTTGTTGTGTAGCTCACACAGAGAATTTGTGAGAGTACTTTGTGAGACCTCAAACATTCCCCAAGAGAATATTCATTGGAAAATGTCATCCATTTTGAGCTCTCCCTAGCCATCATCAATATTTATAAGGGATAAAAACTTATTATGCTGGTTTGGAAGAGAAAATCCCTCAAGCATAATGGAGTGGCGTTTAGCCCCATTTTCCTCTTGGAGAGAGTCACCACCACCACAAGGTGGGTTGTGTGACTGCCTAGAAAAGGAGTCACTTGATAAGTATATCTTGGTGGAAGAAGATCCTTTTTCAGAATAATAAATTTGAGAAATGATGCTCTATTGGGCCTGAGGTAATTTGATAGGATGGGAAGGAGAGGTGAGAACCTCTAGGAAAGGCTTTGTTACTAATGGAAAAGTGACAAGGGGGAGGGTTTTGGCCCCAACTGTGATTTTTTTGTGGTAATCGTAGTCCATCTGTCACCTTTATCCACCACCTTGGGCTTCTCAGTTTGTAGAGGGTCTGAGGAGGGTTTCAAGTGACCCATAAAGGTAAAATATTTGACAATATGATCAAGAGCTTGACATAAAAAATAAGTATTTAGCAAATTGAAATAAACAACCTTTTGTGCCTAATGGTGTTCAACAACTTGGATATCTATAAAATACTTTAACTCCTTGGATATATCAACCTAAACATAAAATCACTTGTTAGGGTGTGAGTAATATAACTTGGGCAGTTTGTGGCATAATACTCGCCCGATGGGCTAGATAATTTGGTCAAGAAACATCCACAATGGAAGTGGCAAGCCTGGAAGTTCACTCTAGATTAACACCTTGAGGGAGGCATGGTTAGAGACTTTAAAATATCAGGTCCAGAGGGATAAAATCAAGAGCATGTTTCTAAGAAACCAACAACTTGATTTGGCTAAGAGAGCTTGAACTTTGAATGATTCTTTGAATGAAAAAAATATAAAAACCTTTGTAAGGTTTTGAACTTGAGTGACATGGATGTCTGAGGGCTACCACTGGTGACAAAACCAGTTTCTGAGAGAATATTCTAAGGGGATACAACCAAAAAAATATGCACAATAGAACAATTCTCATACCATTTACATACATTATCAATGACATCTGGTTGCAAACATACCTCAGGCTAAGAGGGAAGGTCTACAAGGTTACCTTGTTATACACCTTCAGAACAAACTTCTTGGCTCACTTGAGTGCCATTCTTCTCACCATCTACAAAAATAGTTGTAACTGAGAGTGTGGAATCCCTTAAATAAAGTTAGCCTACCCAAAGGGCAACGTGCCAAGTACAATAAATGCATAGAAAACCTAAATTTTCCCACATAAGCAGTATCAAAATAAGGTAAGCAAGCTATAAAAAAAGCAAGTTGATTATTAAAAAAAACCCTAACAAAACTCCACTTTATCGAAGAAGATATATCAATTTCAGTCTAAGTTTACTATTTACAAAAGTATAATGAAGAGATACTCATATACATGACATTTGAAAATATAAATTTAGATTGTTGAATATATACAAGAATTTAGGAAACATGTATTATAAAAAAGTGATTAAAAGATCATATATATATATATATATATATATATATATATATATTATTGGTAAAATGTAAATAATGTAGCTACATAAAAGAGCAAAATAAACACTATCATATACCTTTATGTCAGGATCTAAAGCAAATAGCTCTAATACCACTTGTTAGGATCTAGAATAGCAAACTCTGATACCAATTGTTAGGATCTACACACAGCTCTTATACCACCTGTCAAGAATCCTACTCCTTAAGAGCATAATTGATTACCTTTGTATAAGCAACTAAACACAGAATTTAACCAGAAGTAATATGTAACTAGAATTTAGAAACAACACAGAATATGAGAGACAATACAATCTTGTATTAACACTCTTCCAGAAGGAAATACAATGAAAAAATCTCACTCTTCCCACACCTCTTGGGCATACAGTAATTCTCCCTCAAGAGCTCTCTCTCTCAATCAATTACAACCACAATCAACTCAATAACCGAGTTGTTGTTTCCACCAGTAAGTGACAATCAACTCAACTATTGTTGCCTACTTCCAGTCCACCAAATACTCAAAGTACTCCAAGTAGATATCCCTAATCTTGCTCCTTGTTGTGTTGCAGATCTCCTTGATCTTACTACCCCACATATCTCCTTTGACCTTGCACACACACACACCTACAAATCAACTGACCTTACTTATCATGTAGATCTTCCCTAATTTTGCTACCTACAGATCAACTGATACTACACTTGGAAGAACCCTTGTCCTTGTCCTTGACAAGTCCTTTTGATCCTTCACACTTTACAATATAGCCCCATGGGTCTATTAAATAGATCACATACAAACAATAATTAGACTTCCCAATTACAATAATTAGAAACGCAGACTCAAGACTAAAATTAGTCTTTTACATGCAAACTAACTGTCTGTCTAAAATTAGACCAGTTCTGGAAGCGCATGCAAATGCACACACACACAGGTTGCCGACATCGGTTCCTATCTGACCAATGCCCGCTGACCCCTAACCGATGTCAGTTAATACATAGCTAAATATGACCGATGTTGGTTGATCAGACTGACGTCAATTGCTCTGACACTCAGCAACCTCCTCCATTTGCATCAGTGAAGCTTTTATCTCCATAACCTAACAATCTCCCACTTGGAGATAAATAGTTGTACCTATACTTATACCTGTACATCTTCTAATTTTGTTTCTTGGATTGTATCCCTCTTCAAGTTTAATCTTGAAGACCAACAGAAGTTGAATGAAGATTCAACTTCTCCTTTGTTCATGACTTTGTTAACATTTCTGCAGGGTTCTTATCCTTGCTAGCCTCTGTGACTGCAATAACCTTCTGCATATCTGAAATCCAGCTAACTGTCATACCACCAATAATGAACACATATCCTATGGTGCTTCTCCTATCATCCAAGTAACCTACCATATCTGAATCTACACACCCATGCAGAGAAGTGCCTGACCCTGCATAGCATGAATCCCTGCTATTGGTCCCTCTCGGATACCTAAGAATCCACTGAACTACTTTCCAGTGCTCCTTTCCTGGATTGGCCATAAACTTGCTGACAACTCCCACTGCTTGGGCAATATCAGGTCTAGTACTCATGTACTCAACCTCATCATGTGATTTAGGACACTGTTTGGTGAACTGTCCAACCATAGGTGTGCTAACCAGTTCTGTATCTTGCATATTGAACCTCTCCACTACCTTATTCACATAATCCTATGGAGACAAAATCAACCTGTGACTTTCCCTGTCTCTAGAAATACTCATGCCAAAGAATTTCTTTTTTGCTTCCAAATCCTTCATGGCAAACCTCTGAACTAATTTTACCCTTAGCTCAGCAACTCCCTGCATGTGTGACCCTGCAACAAGCATATACACTACATACAATAATAGGATAATGTAGCTAATATTATCCAACTTAGTAAAATTAACACAATGGTCACATTGACATTGACTAAAGCCATGCTTTGTCATACACCTGTCAAACCTTAAACACCATTGTCCTACAGCTTGCTCAAGACCATATAACCTGGCCTTCTGTCTCACCTATCCATTCTCTCCTTTCTTTAACCTAGGAATCCATTCATCTTTCAGTGCTTTCATCCCAGCTGGCAACTCTACCAAATCTCCCATTTGGTTCTCTCCCAAGGAATCAATTTCCTCATTCATGCCATGTTCCCACTATTTCCTGGATCTACCTGCATTGCCTCTTCAAAACTTCCTGGTTCTTGACCATCAGTGAGCAACAAGTAGTATAAAGAAGGGGAATAACAAATTTGAGGCTTACTTACCCTTTCAGTCCTCCACATGGGTGTTTGAGACTCCTTGACAACTTGTTGTCCACCTAAAATCCGTTCTAACAGTGACCGATCTCGGTCACCTCTCAGTCTACACCCAATCGATGTTGGTTCCATGTGATCGACCTGACTGCCGACATCAGTTCCCTGACTGACGTTGGTGTCCACCTGCCTGACATCACTGACTTTGGTCTGCACATGACCGACGTCGGTTCCTGCCTGTTTGATGTCGATTCTCACTTGACCGACGTCGGTAATTGTGTTTTCCTGTGAGTGATGATTTTTACCCGTGAGCTCATTTTGGATCATAACCTTGTCCAAATCAACACTGCCCTACTCATAATTATTCAGCCTCTTGAGTTGATCTTTGTCCATCATCTTCTCCATGAAAACCAAGGCTTTCTAGTTCTTAAGTTTGTCAAAGACATCAGATTTCCTCTTAAGAACATGCATTCCCTTCTCACTCATGTGACCAAGCCTACAAAGCCACATCTTTACATCTACATCTAAAGTAGATAAACCAGAAGGAGAATCAGTAATACAAGTAGATAGATAAAGAGTACCTACTTTCTTACCACATGCTAATTCAAGTGCACCCTTGGAAACTTTCCAAGATTTTGCTGTGAGAGTTATTGTGCAACCCTCATCACCCAAATTTCTTGGATAAATTAGACTCGTCTTCAGGATTGGGACATGCATGACATCCTTCAACACCCATGTGTTGCCTGTCTGTAATTTCAGCCGCACTTCCCCTTTGCCAACAATTTGACAAGGCTCACCAACCCCTAAATAAATCTTTCCAAAGTCTCCATGGACATAATCATGGAAAAATACTCTATTTGGGGTTGCATGGAAAGAATCTAAAACCCAAGATTCTACTTTATCCAAGGAACATATAAGAGCATCCCATGCAACAATACCTGCATTATTTGCTTCTTTATTTTCTTCATGCTGATCTTCTACCAACCAACAATCTTTCTTTACCTGCCCTTTCTTTCCATAATACAGTAATTGATAATTCTTGCCATTGAATTTCTCCATTCTTAGCTTATTTTCTTCTGCCATTGCTTTACTCCCACTCAATCAGAAACCCCTGAGAGTGACCTATAATCAACAAACACTACCTGCTCCGAACCAGGCTCTGATAAACCTTCAACCAGGATCTGATACCACTTGTCAATGAACTGGAGCAAATAGCTCTAATACCACTTGTCAGGATCTAGAAAAGCAAGCTCTGATACCAATTGTTAGGATCTACACACAGCTCTTATACCAGCTGTCAGGAATCCTGCTCCTTAAGAGCACAATTGATTACCTTTGTATAAGCAACTAAACACGGAATTTAACCAGAAGTAATATGTAACTAGAATTCAGAAACAACATAGAATATGAGAGACAATACAATCTTGTATTAACACTCTTCTATAAGGAAATACAATGAAGAAATCTCACTCTTCCCACACCTCTTGGGTGTACAGTAATTCTCCCTCAAGAGCTCTCTCTCTCAATCAATTACAACCACAATCAACTCAATAATCAAGTTGTTGTTTCCACTAGTAAGTGACAATCAACTCAACCATTGTTGCCTACTTCCAGTCCACCAAGTACTCAAAGTACTCTAAGTAGATCTCCCTGATCTTGCTCCTTGTTGTGTTGCAAATCTCCTTGATCTTGCTACCCCGCAGATCTCCTTTGACCTTGCACACACACACCTGCAGATCAACTGACCTTATTTACCATGTAGATCTTCCCTAATATTGCTACCTGCAGATCAACTAATCTTACACTTGGAAGAACCCTTGTCCTTGTCCTTGACAAGTCCTTTTGATCCTTCACACTTTACAATATAGCCCCATGGGTCTATTAAATAGATCCCATACAAACAATAATTAGACTTCACAATTACAATAATTAGAAATGCAAACTCAAGACTAAAATTAGTCTTTTACATGTAAACTAACTATCTGTCTAAAATTAGACCAATTCTGGAAGCGCATGCAAATGCACACACATAGAGGTTGCTAACATCGGTTCCTGTCTGACCGATGCCGACCAACCCCTAACCGATGTCGGCTACTGCGTAGCTAAATATGACTGACATTGATTGATCAGACCGACGTCGGTTGCTCTGAAACTCAGCAACCTCCTCCATTTGCATCAGTGAAGCTTTTAGCTCCACAACCTAACACTTTAGAAGGAAGGTACTCATAAGATGGAATATTCTATTAATAAACAGTTTTGTCATAAGTTAATATGTAACTATCCTTATTAAAACATGATGAAAATAAAAATAATTGATGTGTTCATTCGAAACTAATAATAATATTTACAAGACATTACATACGTTTAAAAGGAAAGTACTTATTTAAGGTGGAGTATTTTATTAATAGAAAGTTTTGTTTTAGGATAATATGTACCCATCCACACTAAAACATGAAGAAAATAAAAATGATGATTGATGTGTTCATTCCAAACTATTAATGATATTTATGAGACATTGTTACTTTTATAAGGACGCAATTCCAAACGCACACATTTGGACACACTTTGTGATAGATAATTCTTGGAAAAAATAGTTTTCAAATACATTCTAATGCTCTTACTGACATAAATTTTGACTTAAATTCTAATGCAAGACATGACACACAAATTCTAACACAAACTATAATGCACTTCCTGACATGATTTTGTTGACACATGTTGTGTCAATGAAGTCTCTGTCCAAGCTTCACCTAATCACCTAATGTTGAAAATTGTGGTGCATCAATATGCATAATGCAAAGTGTGTCACCAAAATGTTTGCATTTAACCACGAAAAAAAATATATGCAAAAAATAATTCAATTTTGATGCAAAAGCATAAAAATATACTAATGTAATGGCTAATACTTATTTTAATTTGTGACTTTTTTGTATAATTGAAATATTAAAATAAAATTATTTGTAAAAATAATATTGTATTAAAATTATTTATATAAATATCTCATATGCATTTTAATTAGTGTAAGTTTATTATTTATTAGTATAAGTCCAATGTATATTTTTTGAATTAGGACATATATTTTAATTATTGTGAGTTTACTATTTATTAATATAAGTCCAATATATATTAGAGTAAGTTTATTATTTGTAAAATATAGTCAAGAGATATTCATATACATAACATATTTGAAAATATAGATTTAGATTCTTGAATATGTACAAGATTTTAGGAAACATGTATTACAAAAAAAAAATATATGTTATTATACTTTCAATTATAGGAGTGATTAAAATATTCTTTCTAAATATTATAAATTATTTATAAAAAAAAATCATTTTTAAAAAAAATTATTAATAACATGTAAATAATTTAATTACATAAATGAGTAAAATAAACATTATCATATAGTTTTAGAAGGAAGGTATATATAAGGTGAAATGTTTTATTAACAAATTTTTTTGTTATAAGATAATATGTAACTATTTACACTAAAACAAAAAATAATAATTGATCAATGTATTCATTCCAAACTATTAATAATATTTACGAGACATTATATACCTTTAGAAAGAAAGTACTTATTTAAGGTAGAATATTTTATGAATAAAAAGTTTTGCTGTAGGATAATATGTAACCATCCACATTAAAACATGAAGAAAAGAAAAATAATAATTTATGTGTTCACTCCAAATTATTAATAATATTTATGAGATATTACATACTTTTAAAAATAAGGTATTTATAAGGTGGAATATTTTATTAATAAAATATTTCGCTGTAGGATAATATGTAGCCATCCACACTAAAACATGAAGAATAGAAAAATAATAATTTATGTGTTCATTCTAAATTACTAATAATATTTATGAGACATTACATACTTTTAGAAGGAAGGTACTTATAAAGTGAAATATATTATTAATAGAAAGTTTTGTTGTAGGATAATGTGTAACCATCCACACTAAAACGTGAAAAACAGAAAAATCATAATTTGTGTTCATTCCAAATTACGAATAATATTTATGAGACATTGCATATTTTAGAAGGAAGATATTTATAAGGTGGAATATTTTATTAATAGAAGATTTTATTGTAAAATAATATGAAACTATCTACACTAAAGCATAAGGAAAAGAAAAATAATAATTGGTGTGTTCATTCTAAATAATAATAATATTTATGAGACATTACATACACCATAACTTCCAGTCATGAATACAAATCCAACATTTGATTTAATATCAATATTTTGTGTTTACTTTATCTAATAAAAAATATTTTAAATATGTTCCTAAGTTATAGTTTTGAGTATTTTGGGGACAAGGGAAAGTTAAGTGAAATATTACCTATTTATTATAAATTATTTGAGTTTATGTATGATTATGTTATTTAAATTTGTCTTAATCAAAAGATTTTCTTGAATATTATTCAATAAAGAGATAAATGGTTTGAATAATTGATTTATTACACTATAACATTTAGGACGGTAATTTTTTTTATTGTATGAGGTGAGAGTTCCTTATTCCCTTAATATATTGAAAAAAATATATTTTTGGGACAATATAGACTATGCACTAAAACAGTTGGACTTATATCACGTCAACTTTTTTGATCATTGAGATCAACATGCACATAAGGCTTACAAAATTCATCTGTATGTCATGTTGACTTTGCATATACAAAGAAGCAATATACCTTAGATCCATTTTCAATTCCTTTTGTAACAATTGAGAGCAAAAAAAATCATTGAGTTTTACAAATGAATCTAGATTTCGTTTTAAACTATGTTCAAGGAAATCCATCATAATTATTATGTGAGAAAGTATCTTTGATTGTTTTAAAAACCTTAGCAAAAACAATCATGAAGTTTTGAGCTAAAGAACTGTCCTAAAAAAATTATCATAGTGTAAGACTTGGAAACCACCATAACAAATGGTCAATTAAAACAAATAAATGGCCGAACAAAATTTATCATCATCCCACTTGAAATTGGACTTTATAATTTTCCAATTTTCTAAATGCTTTGCATAAAAAAAATATTGCTTTTGACAAACAAATAACAAAGATGGTTTGAATCCCTAGCCTTATCAATATTAATTTTCATATGGCATTTTTTATTTTATAGAATGGAAAATAAGAATTTAAATTAGTAATGCTAAAAAATACTTCTAATCCATTAACATGGATGAAAAAACATGACAAAAAAAACACAAATTTTACACTAGCATTTTGTTGTAAAAATAATATTTATTAAATACAAATAATTTAAACGAGCTTAGTGTACATATTTTATTAGATTTATTAATAAATTTGTAAGTTTTAAGTTAGAATTGATGACCAAAATTGCCTATCAACAAAATATTACACCTTGTATCAAATTCACTAAAAATTTCAGAAGTAAAAAAAAACACAAAAAATGAATGGGTGTATAAGATATGGTCTAATTGTGAAAGTCGTACAAATCTATAAGCTAGAAAAAATAGCATTAAATAAGTTTGAATTAGCCAATGCCTAATCTAACCACCTTGTTATTGGAGGAAGGAAGGTAAAGTTGGAATAAAACTAAGGTATTGAAAGCCAATGAAGTTTGGATAAAGGGAAACAATAATTTGACTTCCAAAAGGGAAACAATAATTTGACTAATATGAGGAGTTTATTTGATGCCTTGTGCTCTTATATATTGTAATCAATGTGCAGCCACATCAACAAATAACCTAATATAATTTCATAGATAGATCACTTTTGTAAATGATATTAAAGGAAAATGATATTATAAGGAAGACGTTAGGAATTATAAAGTATCATTTAGTAAGATTATGTGTCATAAAAAATGTAGAAATTTAAAAGATGTTTTGGCTTCTTGTAAATAAGTTTATTGATATTAAGTAAATTTTTTTTTTTATTGTGGTTATTGTTTTGGTCGCTATAATAGGTGCTTGTTTTCATTTCTAACACCAAATGCTAACTCCAATTTACTTTTTGAACTGTTATAAACATCCAAGCAACCACATAATGTTAATATAAGCAACCACATACATCTCTTAAGTAGTGTTGCAATCATAGCTTAAACAAAGCCTTAATCTAAATGCAAACGAAATCTCACGAATAGACTCTCATTTGCAAATATAATCACAAATTTTCCTATAAAAAATCACCACTAAACTAGTAGTTTTTGAGTTACAAGTGTAGTCATTACAAAGGTTATAAATTTAGTTATTCAATACAAGTCATAAATATTTTATTACATTATATTGTTGCTAATGAGAACACCAATTAAATCTTGAAGTTTTTAGTATTGTAAAATAAATTTTCCATAACAATTTGTGTTTCTAATCTTAATTGACTTTTTCAAATTACATATACAAATCCGATAAGCTAATGTCAGCACAATTCCTATAGTGGAAAATTTGGAATGAAACTAATCAGCAATAAATAATAACTATAATGTCCCCGTTTTTGGCATAGCTTGCTTTTGGGTCCTTAGCTTGATTGTTCCCACAAACCTAAGGAAAGGAAAGAAAAAGGGAACATGGAGGGAGGCTATTTTATGAGCAAAAAGATAAAAAGTACTTAAAATATTTTAATTTTCAGTAGAGTTTGCAAAAAGGTACTTTTAATCTTAAGTTCACTTAAGTTGTGGTTATGGGAGCCTTAACCCTCAAAAAGAGAGTTTTAAAAGAATGAGTACTTATGTTTTAAAAAAAGTTACAACCCTTCAACTTGGGTGCCACCCTTGGAGGTTGGATATAAAAACAATGGAGGAATCTTGTGAATGGTTATGTAGAATATTGAATTGGAAACTTTCATCAAGTATGTCAAGATTGATTACCATATTTTGAAGATGAAAACCTTCAAGAAGTGTCAAGGATTTGGAGATGAAAACCTCCATTCCTACTACTTGGGAAGCTCTATTCAAGGGTTGTAATTGAGCTTCAAAATTGCATGTTTACATGCAAGTAGATTTACAAAAGTGTTTTTGAACACTATCCATATTGAAAAAATATTGCAAACCCTATTGAAAGCTGGCTTTGGTGATTTTATAGGTCTTGAAGAGTGGCAAATTAACTTGAGATCTTGTTCATGGCTTTGAAGACCATTCCAGGGTGTGGTGACTTGCCTAGAGAGTTGGACAAGCTATTTGGAAGAGTTCATTGAAGTTAACAAGGGTTGCATAATATTTTATTTAATTTTTCAGCTGAGGTGACTTGATTGGAGGACTGATCTTAAGGATGTTAGGTTTGATTTGGACTGTCCACAAAGTATAAAATATTGTAAATATTTTATACTAATTTTTCAACTATGGCGACTTGACTAAAGGGATGATCTTGAGGATTTTGAGGCTAATTTGGAGTGTCTGCAAAGTATAAATTATTGCAAATATTTTCTACTAATTTTTTAACTTGGGCGACTTGCCCTAAGAGCCTTTTGGAAGCCATTTTGAAGATTTTTGGTAAGTGAAAATAATCTGATTTATTTTCTATATTTTTCTAATGTAGGGCGAATTAATTGGAGGAGGTTTTGGGCATATTCGAAAGTTTTTAGACTCTACTTTGCCAAGGTACCATTGTTATATTATTTCTGATTTTTGTGGCAATAAATCATAAGGGTTTGAAGGAATTTTGGAAGGTTAAGGCAAGGGTTTAATTCTGAAAATTTTGCCCTTATTTTATGAGTTGGACGATTCATTTGGGAAAGGTGTGCAAGGGTTAAGGGTACCTTATTTGGCCCTAAATAACAGGGCATTAATTATTGCTAATTTTGTGAATTTTATAACATATTTACAATGGGTTTAGCATGAATACAAGTTTGATTTTTTGAAGTTATTACATGCTATTGATTCCTATTTGTGGAGACTTGGTTTGGGCAAAAATTGATCATGTTTTAGGCCCTAACATTGGCCAATTTTTACATAATATATATGCTAGAATTTGTTTGCAATTTAACTTTAGTTGTAGAGAGTTTTTGGAGTTAGATTTGGTGACAAGAAGAGGATAATGAAATCAACTTGGTGGCATTGAGGGTTTGGAGTGGAAAATACATCAATTCAGCTCCCTTTCTTCAATCTGTGTGAAACATAGTTATTGCTATTGAGCATTTAGAAGTGTGAAATTTTTAGTTTGGTGATGCATGTACAACCCTAGGATTGACTGGTTCTAAATTTCAAAATTCAATTTTTTTGTTTGGGATTGTTAGGAGTTTGTTGGAAAGCCCTATTTTACATCATTATCCCAATTTGGGGACATTGCATTAACATCAGAGCCATATCTTGGCTATTATGTGGGGCAAAGGGTTTGATACATGAGTGGCAACAAAAAGGTTAAGTATTACTTGAGGATTAGTAGGAGGGAAGCCAAACATCCACCAATTAGTTCACTTGAATATGATCAAGCTATGGGTGACATGGAACACCAGGAGATAGAAGGTGAGAGGAGAGACAGGTTGGCCAAGGAGAGGTTTGAGAAGTATTCTCAAACTCAAGAGAGGATGACAACAGTGATGGAGGGGTTTTTTTTCCCTGCCATTCAATGGAGATAACAGTGCCTCAGAGAGTAGGCTAGATGCACATACACCCCCTTCAAGAAATGGGGCATCCACACATAGGCCCACACAGCCTACATTTGTTTAGAGGGAGGAGCCCACAGCAACAAGGGAGGGGTTACTCAACCCACATGAGGAGTTAGAGAGAGATGAGTAAGTATGTCACCTTGTCCATGATAGTTAGAGAGGCTATAAAATTTTCCAAGTTTTCAGCTTGGAAATAGGGACAAAGTGGGCCTTAGATCAATTAGAGGTAGAGGGGCAGGGAGGGAGATCTTCAATAGGCATTGGGGAAGTTATCTCTCTCCACATTTGATGGGTCACAAAAGAACTCAACAAGGGTATAGATTCAGAAGGTGGATACCTTCTTTTCACTTCAACTTATGGTAGAGGGAGAGGCCATTCAGTTCGCCACTTTACATTTAGAGGGACTAACCCATGGTTGGTGGTATCACAGTTTGATCATGCAGGGGCATCAATACAAACACTCCTATGAGGATTTCAATAGGAGGTTGATTGAGGGGTTCAATAGAGTACATCTGGAGCTTCATTTTCATGATTTAGATTAAGGTAGAGAATCTAGGTAGTTTATTACATCAGAGTTTCAGAGACTTTCAGTCATGGTGACTAATATTTTAGATAGGAGATTGGTGGTGTTATTCATAGAGGGCTTGATTGACTCCCTAAGGGGATTAGTCAAGGCTTTTGATCCACCTTCACGAAGAGAGGCCATTCAAAATTCCTATAATTTGAAATATTCTACTCCAAAGGGTAGATTTCCACTTTTGGGACAACAAAATAGTACTTTTTTCCCCATCTATTGGACAATAGAGAGGTGGCAGTTTGGGGCATCCCAAGAGTATCTTTGTAGGGCCACCTAAGGCCAATCATGTGGGTCCTTTGATTAGACCAAACCAACTAGTTTGGGGCAATAGAAGGAGCTACCACGTAATAGATTTGAGGTGAGAAATGAACTAAGGAAAGGTCTTTGCTTCACATGCAAGGACCCTTGGGAGAAAGGCCACAATTGTCATGGTAAGGGATAGGTTCACTAAATCAAGGTGTTTTTTGATGAGGAAAATGAGGAGGAAATTGGGACAACCAAATATGAGGAGACCACTTTAGAGATAGAAGGAGAATAGGAGTTGAGTGGCACCTTGGAATCACTATCAGGGGCTCTTAGATATTATCCCTTCAAATTTAAGGGATCATTGAAGGGCACCTATTACCATACTTATTGATAGTGGGGAAACTCACAATTTCATTGATAGAGGATTGGTAACATCATGTGGACTACAATCGGTAAAGTTCAAAGGATTTAGAGTCACATTAGCAAATGGATTCACCATCTCTTACACAACCAAGACTCCAAAGCTTAGCATCACTCTAGAAAAACATGTGGTTGAGGATGATTTTTATGTGGTGAGTAGAGGGGAGACCAATATGGTCCTTGGCATTCAATGGTTGCACTCACTTGGCGAGTACACACAAAACTACCAAACCATAAAACTTAAATTCAAGATAGCAAGTAAGAAGGTTGTTTTGCATGGTTTGAGTGATGTAGAGGCCCCTTATTTTAAGGCAAATAATATGTTGGGAGGATGTTTCATGAACATGAATAAAGTGGAAAAGAAGGTTGTCCCTAGACATAAAACGTAACCCTTTCATCCCAACTTGGAGCCTTCTATAAGGCATTTGGTAAGCATTGCAAATTCCAATTTTTGTCATATTTATATTAAAAGGGACAAGGAGAGAATGGATTGCCAAGGGCAACCCAAAATATGCTTGGGGTAACACCCTATTCCTTCTTGCAAAAGGAGAAGTAATGATGTTTAAAGAAAAAGAGAACACCTCTTGGATTTTGAAGGGATGAAAGTGACTAGCAACTGTTCAAAGGGTCTAAATGATAAGAAAGGAAGGTCCTCCTACTTGCAAAAGCCTAAGGATAAGCATATCTGGGATCACCTATGGATCCTTGGGGACATAAAAAACAATTTATTTTGCACATGGCAGCCAAGAGAAAGAGTGGGGAGAATTGGTAAGAAGTCTGAATTTTGCTATTTCAAATTTCCTAAATTAATAAAAAAAAATCAACCACATGAAAGAGGGAAAATTTGGCATTTTTATAGCATATTACAGCCCACATTGGGGAAATTTGGTACCAAGATACATTTTGAAAATTGTCACATAGTAAAATTTAGTTTTGAGGGACAAGTACAACAGTATATATGAGGCCAAAAATCTAATTTTGTTGATAAATTTCATCCAAAGGTGTATTCTAGAAATGTGCATATAAAACCATGCTTTTGGTTTAATCAAATTAGGAAGGTACAACTCTATGTTGAGAGTTGGCATAGGATTTCGTTTGATCAAATTTATATCTTTCCTATTCATAAAAGGATTGGTAGAAAAAGCACTCAAGAAAGGTTGTACCTATGTACTTTTATCACTCAAGGTATGTTGTATGATGAGGTCTTAGTGATTGATTAAAGAATTGTGAATACTTTTTATGGAGGTACATTATTCACCTTGAGATACTATATCAAAAGCAATCAAGCATGGCATGTCTTAGTCCTTTCGAGTTATGAAGAATTCTTGGGAGATAATTATGACATCTTGAACCTATGGAAGCAGTGAACAAGGTATGTGTTTAGCAAATGAGAATTTCAAATTGAAGGTTCTTTTCAGTGAGAAGCCATTTTAGTGAGAAGATACATTATGAAGAATGTGGGAATAGCCCCATGGTTTTTGCAATTGTTTGAAGACAAGAAATTTTGGGTAGAACTATATTGTCCCCCTTTTTGGCATAGCTTGCTTTTAGGTCATTAGCTTGGTTATTCCCACAAAGTTAAGGGAAGGAAAGAAAAAGGGAACATGGAGGAGGGCTATTCTATGAGTAAAAAAATAAAAAGTACTTAAAATATTCTAATTTTCAGTTGAGTTTGCAAAAGGTACTATTATCAACTTGGAGTTGCACCTTGATCGAAGATGTGCTGAAATAGTTAATCCTCAATCCAGTTGAAACAATGGGATCTTCTCACGAGGGTGGGTGCCTCAATGGTGAGAAGAACCTCCAGAGAAGGCTAGTTCTTGTAATATGTATCTATGAAGATCTCAACTTCTACACTACAAATTGCCTGGAGAAAAGAGGAGAAATAACTTGAAAGGACATCCTAGCTAAAATGGTGATACACCTAATTTGATTGATCCACTCAAATCGAGCTTCTAAGAACACATTCAGACAAGGAAGATGTAGAACTTCAAATCCAATTGATTAATGCACATAAGTATTTCACAAAAAGGTTCTATCTAATGATCTAAGCTTGAGGAAAATGTAGAAATAGACCTGATTGAAGGCACTAACAACCACTGATATCCACTATAAACTCATTAAAAGACAATCCAACACAAAACGTGACCTGCATAAATGACCAACTAATAACTAGGTATGAATCCATATCTGACAAGGAAGAAAAAAAATCTACCACTTAGGCAAATCTATAACAAAAGTACACTATACCAGCTGCTAGAAATTAAAAAAACATAGTCCTTTTCTTATTGATTCTGAAAAAGATTACAACACAAACTTTGGTAGAAGTTTTTTTTACCAAAAGAGGGATCTTTTATCTAAGACTGAAAATCCATTAATATAGAAAATTATAAAAATTCAAGAGATAGGCGTTAGACAATAGAAAGGGAGTAAACTCAAACCAACTCAATCTTTACAAAAGTCTATTTTATCATGCATGAAAATTTCTTGTGTTGAAAAAAGAAGAAGACAAGCTTTGGTTGCATGAAATCTATGAATAGATGTCTTGACTTGAAAACCAGTCAACTCCAAAATAAGAGTAGTCAAATCCACTTGAATTGTTGTAACATTTGAAAGTCTCCCCTTTGCATGAAATCAATGCAAATGTCAAATTAAGAATTATGTTTGAACTGTCAGAATGTTTCAAGCTTTGAGATAAATGAAAGTGCATGCATGGAATTTCTTTTGTTTAAGCTTTCCACCATTCCACTACTTGAGTCCTCATGCAAAGTGAGCCTCTATTTAAGAACTAAAGGTGATGTGTTAGAATGGTCAAATGTAGATGTGTCTATTTCTATTCATGGCTATTGCATGCTCTTGTATTCTCATATTATTTAGGCATGTTCACTGTCTAGACAAATATCCATGATTTTTTTGTGTATTTTTCCTTGGTTATTTTGAGGGAGAGAGGTTACTTTAGCCAAGGTCAGGAGGATATTTTTAATTAAAAATCAGGTTTACCATTTTGGAGTTTGAATAACATCTATATGGTCTGAGTTCTCTAGCATAACATGCATGCTTCTCAGTTGAGTCACCAAAAATGTTGACAATTTTGCCTCCATAAGGCAAATTGTCACCCCTACTATTTGAAACTTTGCTATGGTGCCAAGTTTTTCTTGTGAATCAGTTTTGGGGTCCTTAAATGTGCATTTACAGCCACCCAAGTGGCCATCTACAACCAGGTATAAGCCAAAGTGGCCATCTACAATAAGGGGAAGTTTAGTCATTCAGAGGTTTCCAAGGAGCTTTCTTGATTATAGCCAATGAAATGTACAAATACAACCATGCAAATGATGACAAAAAGGTCTCCTACGGCCATGTAAATTCTGATGGACTCCTACAGCCATCATATAGAGCATAAAGTTCATTCAAAAGGAGGACACATGTAGCAGTTTTAAGAGGATTTTTTTCTCCTTTTAAAAATGTCATCTACAACAGTTTGAAAGGGTTTTTATCCTCTTCTAAGCATCATGTACAGCCAAAAGTCAAGACATACACACTGTAAGTTCATTTATTTTGTCTTCCCAAAGATTTGTTTAGGTTATAAGAGGTGGACTATTTCTTTAGATATTTTGTCTGAGAGAAAGAGCTCTCAAAGGACTATGTAAAAGTCTGAAAAAATTACTAAGTGGCAGTTGTGCAAATTTTATTTCCTTCGGACAATTTTTTCGAAGAAAATCAAGAGACAAGAATTCGCAGAAGGGTGTCGGACAATAAGTCTGAAAAAATTTGGGCACATTTTTTTCGAAAGGCCTTTCACAGCTGGAGAGATATTATCAAAGTCTATTTCCTTAAAACTTTTGTTTGAAGGAAAAGGAAAAGCATAGTTGAAAAGACCAGAAGGGCTCGCCCTTTGGGAAGGTCCAATTCAAAAGTCTCGAAGGGTATGTACCCTTTGGATTGCTTCACTTTATGTTTCTAAGGATGCAGACAATTCATCTGAAGGATGGTTTTAAAAAGCCTAGGTGCCCTCCAAAAAGCTCGGGTGCCCTTAAAAAATTTGAAGGAAATGAAGAAATTAAAGGGACTCTGGACATTCTTTCTGAAGGAAATAAAACCAAAGAACAAATCCGCATACATAAAGCTAGTAAACATGAATTCCTTCAAAAAGGGAAAGGACATAAGTGCCAAGGGAAGATCTTAAGACAATTCCCGTGGATATTTTGTCCGTGGGAAAATGGAAAGAACAAAAGCCCAAAATAAATAATTGATAAAGACCCGAGATGAATGAATAGAAAAATACACAGGGAAATAACCAAGGAAAAATACATAGGAAAATCACGGATATTTTTCCAGATGATGAACATGCCTAAATAGTTTGAGAATACAAGAGCATGTAACAACTATGAACAAGAATAGACATGTCTACATTTAGACGTTCTAACACATCACCTTCAGTTCTTAAACAGAGGCTCGATTTGCATGAGGACTCCAGTAGTGGAATAGTGGAAAGCTTAAACAAAAGAAATTACATGCACATACTCTCATTTGTCTCAAATCTTGAAACATTTCGGTGGTTCAAATGTAATTCTTAATTTGGCATTTGTGTTGATTTCATGCAAAGGAGACACTTTCAAACATTCCAGAAATTCGAGTGGATTTGACTACTCTTGTTTTCGAGTTGACTAGTTTTCAAGTCAAGACATCTATTCATAGATTTCATGCATCCAAAGCTTGTCTTCTTTTTTCAATGCAAATTTTTTTTATGCAAGATAAAATAGACTTTTGTAAAGGTTGAGTTGGTTTGAGTTTACTCCCTCTCTATTTTTCAACGCCAATCTCTTGGCTTTTTGTAATTTTCTATATTAATGGTTTTTCGGCCTTAGATAAAGGATCCCTCTTTTGGCAAGAAAACTTCTGTCAAAGTTTGTGTTGTAACCTTTTTTTCAGAATCAATAAGAAAAGGATTGTGTTTTTTCAATTTTCAGCAATTGGTATAGTGTACTTTTGTTATATATTTGCCTAAGTGATAGATTTTCTTTTTTTTTTGTCAAATCTGGATTCGTACTTAGTTACTAATTGGTCATTTATGCAGGTCAAGTTTTGTGTTGGATTATCTTTTGTTGAGTTTATAGTGGATATTAGTGGTTGTTAGTGCCTTCAATCAGGCCTATTTTTATGTTTCCCTCAAGCTTAGATCATTAGACAAAAAAAATTCATGAAATACTTGTGTATTGATCAATTAGAGTTGAAGTTCTACCTCTTCCTTGTCTGAATCAGTGTTCTTAAAAGCTCGATTTGAGTGGATCAAGCAAATTAAGGGTATCACCGTTTTAGTTAAAATTTTCTTTCAAGTTCTTTGTCCCTTTTTCTCTAAGTAGTTTTTAGCGTAGAAGTTGAGATCCTCATAGATACATCTTACAGGAACCAACGTTCTCTAGAGGTTATTCTCACCATTGAGGCACCCACCGTCATGAGAAGATCCCATTATTTCAACTAGAGTGAGGATTAGCCATTTCAGCACGTCTTCGATCAGGTGCAACTCCAAGTTGATAACAGTTTTTGACACATCTAATGGGACCTATTGGAGCTGGTCTTGATAAAATTGCAATTGCAATGGTGTTATTTAAGAAATATTTGGTGATTCCAAGCTCAAGCAATTGCTTCTAATGGTTCAGGCATAGTTTCCATGTAAGTCTTTTTATTGCATTATCATGAATAAATTTTGATGGCTGTGTATGAAGAGAATTCCTATGCTATGTTTCCTTATCAGTGTAATGATGGATCATACCACCCTTGTCATGATACCTATGAGCCTAATCAACATTATCAAGAGTATTATCAAAGCTATGTTGAGCCTTATCAAGTTTCTCACGATCCTTATTATCAAGAGCATGAGTCTTACCTTTCTTGTGAGCCATATCAATCTCAGGATCAGATTTCATCTTCCCCATATGGCTATAATGTTGCATATGAGCAGCTTTGCCTTCAAAAAAGAATGAATGAAATAGAGCTTAGAATACTAGCATATGCAAGAAAGGTTTGTTCTAACTCTCAGTATGAGAAAGTGAATGGTCTATTTCAAAACGTGTCCAAAGATCCAAAAGAGATAAATGGGTTGTGTATTCTTGTATGGGAAAAGATGGAGGTTTGGGAGAGGCAGAAAATCAAGTTAAATCAATTGTCTACAAAGGGTTCTTGTGATTCTTATTCTCATGAAGTTCTTAATCATGCCCAGTGTGTGACAAGGGAGCTTCCTAATTGTATTCAAGAGCCTATTCATGATATTAAACCTTCCTATAGTCCCCTTTCCTCACCAATCATCCCTCAAGCTCAAGTTGTCCAGGAAGACAAGCAAGTTTCAAACTTTGATGAGGTAATGGCCAAGTGGAAGGAGCAAAATACAGAGGTCTTTAAGATTTTATCTTTGCTTCCTCTCCAAAACTCCCTAGATAATTCCATTGCCCTCAAGATTCCAAAATCTAATCATGATCAACCTCCCATGCTTCATTTTTCCTTTCAAACAAATAAATTTTATCACCCTCCCACCACCTCCCTTCCTCAAGAGGACCCTGTTCTTTGGAGGATTGAGAAAGAGGTTGCAGCGAGAGGTCAAGTTCTTGCAGAGTGTGTAGAGGATGCTTCAGGTGTGTTTGAAGAATAATCCTATTGATACTTCACTTGAGGTTGTAGTTGAGCATCTAATTATAGTTGAGAGTGAGAAGACCGATTTTGATGTAGAGGAACTTCAATAGGAGCTGGTACAAATTGAATTCATACATGAGTTACAAGTATCTCCTATTGAGAAGGATCTAGATAGCTTTCAAGCTGATTCTATATATCAAAATGAGGAACAAAAATATGATTGGTAGTTGTACCTTGAATCTCTTCAAGAGATTGAAGAACTTTGTATGGATATGTTGTCTTTTGAAGGACAGGTTTACAAAAAAATTGATCAAGAATCACCTATTCAAGGTCACAATACAGATTGGGTTGCCTACTCAAAGCTCCTTGAAGAGTTACATGAACTTGCAGCAGTTGATAAGGATGTGGTCGCTCAAGAGCCATGCATAGATGAGGTATCACTTGACAAGGTGATAGATGACAAGCAATATGAAAAAGATTAGGAGGCACTTGATGAGTTTGTCTTTGTTGGTGACTGGTTTGTTGTTGATGACTCATTTGAGAAGATGCTAATACAGTGGGCGGACAAGGAAAATGCCTTATCAAAGGTTATGATTAATAAACATCCTACTTTGCAACTTGCACCATCTCTTGGAAGGAGTGAGTTCAAGAATTTCCCATTTGATCTAGGTGGATCATGTTTTATCATGGTTAGCTAGGTTCCTTATTTGTGTTGCTTTCCTCCAATTATTTTTCAAGAATAGTTGTTCCATATAAGTGCTTGTTTACACATTTGTTTCTTAGTTTTCCCTACTTTCATGTTTTTCCCTTCTTATTTTGAGGGAGAGAGATTACTTCAGCGAAGGTCAGGAGGAGATTTTCAGTCAGAAATCAGGTTTACCATTTGAGAGTTTGAATAACATCTATATGGTGTGATTTCTCTAGCATAGCAGGCATGCTTCCCAATTGAGTCGTCAAAAATGTTGACAATTTTGCCACCATAGGGCAAATTGTCACCCCTACTATTCAAAACTTTGCTATGGTACCAAGTTTGTCTTGTGAATCAGTTTTGAGGTCCTTAAATGTGCATTTATAGCCACCCAAGTGGCCATCTACAACAAGGTAAAGTTTAGTCATTCATAGGTTTCCAAGGAGCTTTCTCGATTACAGCTAACACAATGTACAAATACAACCATGCAAATGATGATGAAAAGGTCTCTTATGACCATGTAAATTCTGATGAACTCCTACAGGTAATTTTAATCTTATGTTCACTTAAGTTGTGGGTATGGGAGTCTTAACCCAAAAAAAGAGAATTTTAAAAGAATGAGTGCTTATGTTTTAAAAAAGTTACAACCCTCTAACTTGGGCGCCACCCTTGAAGGGTAGATATAAAACCAATAGAGGAATCTTGTGAATGATTATGTGGAATATTGAATTAAAAACTTTGATCAAGTATTTCAAACTTGATTACCACATCTTGAGAATGAAAACCTTCAAGAAGTGTCAAGGGTTTGAGAACGAAAACTTACATTCCTACTACTTGGGTAGTGTTATTCAAGGACTATAATTGAGCTTCAAAATGACATGTTTACATGCAAGTGGATCTACAAAGGTGTTTTTGGACACCACCCCTAGTTTTTGTGATTTTAAAAGTTTTGAAAAGTGGAAAATTACTTTGGAGCTTGTTCGTGGCTTTGAAGACCATTCCAGAGTGTGGCAACTTGCCTAGAGAGTTGGGCGAGCTATTTGGAAGGGTTCGTTTAAATCAACAAGGGTTGCATAATATTCTACTTAATTTTTCAATTGTGATGACTTGACTGGAGGGTTGATCTTGAAGATTTTGGGGCTAATTTGGACTCTGCGAAGTATAAAATATTGCAAATATTTTATACTAAATTTCTAGCTTGGGAAACTTGCCCTAAGAGTCTTTTGAAGACCATTTTGAAATTTTTTTGTAAGTAAAAATAATCTAATTTATTTTCTATATTTTTTTGAGGTAGGGTGAATTAGTTGGAAGAGGTTTGGGCATTTTTAGAGGGTTTTCAGACTCCACTTTGACAAGGTACCATTGTTATATTATTTTTAATATTTGTGGCAATAAATCATAAGGGTTTGAAGGAACTTTTGAAGGTTAAGGCAAGGGTTTACTTCAAAAAATGATGACCTTATTTTCTAAGTTGGGTGATTCACCTGGGAAAGGTGTGCAAGGGTTAAGGTGCCTCATTCGACCCTAAACAATAAGGCATTAATTATTGCTAATTTTGGTGAATTTTATAACCTATTTTCAAGGGGTTTGACATGAATACAAGCTTGATTTGGGGGAAAATTGATCATGTTTTAAGCCCAACGTTAGCCAAAATTTACATGATATATATACTAGAATTTGTCTACAATTTATTTTCTATTGTAGAGAGTTCTCGGAGTTGGATTTGGTAACAAGAAAAGGGCATTAAAATCAGCTTGGTGGCATTGAGGGTTTGGAGTGAAAAATACATCAATTCAACTCCCTTTCTTCAATCAGTGTAAGCCATAGTTGGTTAAATCTTATAAGGTATTTTTCTATTTATTATTGAATATTTGGAAGTGTGAGATTTTTAGTTTGGTGATGCATGTACAACCCTAGGGTGGGTTGGTTTTAAATTTCAAAATTCTATTTTTTTGTTTAAGATTGTTAGGGGTTAGTTGGAAAACCCTACTTTGCATCATTGTCCCAATTTGGGGACATTACAACAACAAACCAACAAAGCAAGGTCTCAAAAAGGAATCAAAAGAGTCTAAAAGAAAGATGGTCAACAAAACGGGTATCATAGGCCTAAAGTAATCAATAAAATAATTGTATATGATACATCCAATGTTTTATGATTAATTTGAAACAAAAGATGATAAAGCACTACAATGTTTTTGGTCTTTATGGGTGGATTCGGCCCATTGTTTTATATCCATAGTATTGGATGTATAGTTTATAAGCCCATGGTTTCATACCCATTGTATTGTCATATTACTTAATATGTGCCTATATATACACCCACATGAATTAGGGTTAAACAAATTAAAAAAAAACACCTTATTGTATTGTGAACAGTTAAGTTAATACAATAAGTTGAGCGTTGTTTTACTAAGTTGAGTATAATTTTGCCAAGGTTATTCCTAAAAGCTTAAATCTTGTTTATATTGTGAGTATGCTATTGTTTTGTCATACTTTAGGACTGCTAACATTGCTTCTCCTACATAAGTTTTTTGGCAATGTTTCTCTTCAAAAATAATGCTGGTATAAACAAAAATTGAAAGTAAAAATTTATATTTTCTTAAATAATGTGTTGTAGTAGCTTACATGTACATCTTGAAGCAAATCCAAAATGAAACTACCATATCCTTCAACATCATTTTGTTTCCTCCCTTGCAAAACATGCCCAAAATATTTCTAATATTTGTTCCTCATTATGGGTAAGTAGTTATCAATAAAATCAAGTGACATGTTGAAACTCTTAATCGAGGCATATATACAAGTCAGTCACAAGTGTTCGGGCATGGATCCCTACCTACGCCTACTATTAACTCAGAAACCCATGAATGTCAACCTCAACGTCCCTTACATATACAAGTGAAACAACTTCTGCACCAAGTCTTTTATGAGGGAAACTTGGAATTGGCCCCAAAACGCTAAATATAACAGTTATCCTCTTATTCAACACTCGTGGCACTTGACAACAATGCTTTCCAAGTATAGTGGAAATTAATAAGCGAGCACTATAAACAAGAAAATAAGCAACATTGTCAAAACTCAAAAAACAAGCGGCAAAAGCAAGAGGGCATCATAATTGCTCTGGATCCGCAGTTTCCCTAACAAGGTCTGGGCTTTCTAACATTGTCTTCAATAGAATCTAACATCATTCACATACAAAACCAAATCTACTGGCGTACGTAATTATCCATGCTTTACATAACCTTGCCAACCAAATATTTCCAAACTAGCGTCTGTTTGATAATACTTTATTTGGAATTCAACTTTCAAACTTACACGAAAACTATTTTGAACAATTCCCAAAGTATAAATCGTTTTTTACCAAATTTTTATAGCAAGTTAGATTACTCTTTTCTGAAGATATATTACACCTCTGATGAGGCTCGGATTTGTAGGAAATTGTACAACGCATACATTTTGTAGTTATCAGCCATAATAAGCTTAAGAAACAATGTTGACTTTTGATTTCTCATTCCTGCATTTACTTTTGGGATCATTGCACAACATGGGATGACTACTGCTCAAATCAGGGATCCAACTGCTTAAGGGCTAGAATATTGGCATGTAAAGTTCACTGAGAAAGATTGCAACAAATATCAAAGGTGGGGTCTAGGAGATCTCAGTTTTGTTCAAGAAAAGAAAAGATAAGTGTAAAACCCCTCCAATATACTTGCACCTAGCAGAGTGCATTCTTTACAGCTGCTTCTTGTGAGAAGAAAAGTGAAGTTTAAAACCCCTCCAATATACTTGCACCTAGCAGATTGCATTCTCCGCAGCTGATTCTTGTGAAAAGAAAAATGAAGTTCAAAAGCCCTCCAATATACTTACACCTAGCAGATTGCATTCTCTACAGCTTGTTCTCGTCGATTCTGCTGAAGCTAATGAGATTTCTGGAGAAGAAATACCAGCCGTTCTAGCCTTGAGCTGCTGCCGCTTAAGGCGGAAAAACTCACGTTGCTTCAACCTTCTGCTGTTTGGATTTTCAGGTTGAACTACACAAGGATAAATGCTCACCTGGGGCATTAAAACAAGCAATAATGTAAGTGTTGATGATTCCATGCAATCTGCAACAAAATCTTGGAAGTGTATTCTTTGTTCATTCTTTGCGATGAAATACTACATCAGTTAATTTACAAAAACAAGAACAATTAACTAGCACACAGTCAAAATGTCACCTTTTTCTTGTCTGGTCCGTATTTCTCAAACTTCACAAGACCATCAATTAAGGAAAATATCGTGTAGTCTCTACCCAGTCCGGCATTGTTCCCACAATGAGACGGCACTCAAAATGAGTTAATATGAAAATCAATGAAGATAAGTATTCAAGAGAACAGTAAATTACCAGAATAGATTCTCTTTTATTAGATTCAGTGAACTTTAGTAGTAATATGGTACGTACATAAGGTTATGGAAGTTATAGTAACAGTATTTTTAATGGGAGAAATTGGAATTAATAGGAACAAGTCCACAGAGCAATACTTTATAGTAAAATTTTGGCTTCCTAATGAAAGCACCTAAAGGCCATTTTGGCTCACACGCTCCAACAGTCTTCATCATAGGTTTCAAGCATGGGTGCAGGTATGACTATGGGTGTACGCACTAGTCATCCAAGATAAGATTGTAGTTTTAGGAAAAATATAAATAATTTTTTACCTTATTTCACATATAGTTAAAAACTTAAATCCTTGGGTGGAAATGAAGGTATGACAAACTAAAAAAAAAGTGACATCAAATTTGTTAGGAACATGCATTGTATGTTTAAAACACACAAACATAATCAAATGTTTTCTATTGAATTTGATATAATACAAAAAAAAGCGCACAATAGAAAACACAGCAGAAAGTAAACGCCAAAATGAAGAACAAGAAGACAATAACGGACTAACCACCAAAACGGATGTTGTACACTCTTCATTACAATAGGCTAAATAGATTGACAAGGATGATGATGTGTTTTGTCTGGATAAGGCCAAGCACATACAAACTACCCCAGAATTCAGCATGCAAAATCAACCTCAATTATCCCAGCTTACATGCAGTTAGTGAGGCTTCAGTGAACGGAAATCCACCTAACCCTAGCCTTTATGCATGCAGTGAAGCTCCAGTGAACTGAAATCCGCCTAAGTCTAACATACATGCAGTCAGTGAAGCTTCAATGAACTAGGCCAAGTGTAAATGTAGGATATTTATGTTGATATGATAGATAATTACATCAGAGGAGATGATTACCAAAAAGGATTTTCATCATTTCCTCCCTGTTGAAAGGAAGTTGTCCCAAAATTATGTACAAAAGATGACTCCATGAACCAATTTCCCCAATGTTGGCAGAGTGCCTTAACAGTCTACATGGTAAGAAACAATTTACTGCTTGCGATTCTTAGTCCTGACATCGAGCATACTCCTTGACCAATGGTTGATAAAAATCAAGAATGGTAGCCCTACGGTGACAGAAACCTCCTCCAAGTGTGCTGGCTCAGACAGCTTGAACTGGCTCACATTAGCAACAACATGAATGCCAAGCTAGTTGGAAGATTTATGTGAAAATAATTAGGTATAACTGCTTGGAGAATAGTGACAGGCTCGTATTTGTTAAGTTTCAACTTGTGATATTTTTGTGAAATCTCTACTTATCCAATCAAAGCCAAACTCAATCAGTAACTTGGAAAGAATGAGGTGCTTGCTTGATGCTAATCAAGGAGTGCCTTTAATTTCACATGACCTTATTGGAGAATGTCTTGAATTTCAGTGTGAAACTTGGCCAAATTCTGCACCAAAAAGGAATCTTTGTTTGTTCTTTTTGTAGGTGGGATATATCTGGATCTAGAAGAGCAACCTGAATCTCATAAGGTGCGATAGATTGAAAGCCATACCAGATTTCAAAAGGTCAATACTCTGTAGAGATATGGGTAGCTCAGTATGTTGTATGGTATGCAGAACATTGTCCCATTGCTTGTTCTGTCAACAATGGGTGTGGAGAGCATGGAGTAGGGTATGATTAACAATCTCGGTTTGGCCATCTGTTTGCAGATGAAAGGAAGTGGAAATGACGATGGATGTGGAGAGCATGGACCAAGGTGTGATTAACGACCTCAGATTGGCCATTAATTTGTGGATGAAAGGAATTAGGAAAGCACAACAGAAAACCAAGAAGCTTCCACAAGGATCAGTAAAAGTGATTCTGGAAGCATAAGTCACAATCTGAAATGATAGTGTGTGGCAACCCGAGAGTGCTCAAAACATGCTTGAAGAACAAGTCAGCATCTTGTGGGGCATCCACAACCTTGGTGCACACCATAAATACTACCATTACAGAAAACTAACACAGCTACAAAGATGCAGTCATGTTGGTGTTGAGTTTGAATACCACTCATTAAAGTCCATGGAATTGGATTCTCCTGGTCAAGAAGGTACTGGTAGTAACCGATACAATCCAAACATCAGATTGGAAGGCTTAGACTGGCTGCAAAAAGAGCATCAATAGATGTAATCCTCAACCTGCTTTTGCATAGAAGGCCAATAAAAGTATCATCGAAGATGTCACAAGGTCTTCTATACGTCAAAATGTGTATACCATAGGAGGATAAATGAGCATCCTTGAGCATAATTTGGCAAGAATTTCCAACAGAAATGCAAAGCTGCATCAGCTTGTCCAACAACCCATCCCTCGAATTGTAGTCAAGAAAGAAATGGTGTCCGATTGACTACTTTGGATAGTTGAAAAGCATCAACAATTGGACCAAGGTGGGGATCTATGGAGGGACCTTTCCACTCATTAAAGGTTGTGGACAAAATATCTAAGATGCTAAGCACTTGAAGAGGATGGCTATGAAGATCAATGGCAGGAAATGGACAATGCCGTGAAATCCAGAAATGGCTTGTACCATATAATTTTATCGATTAAAAACTGGTTACATCTTTTGTCTATAAATACTTGCTATGAGCAAGTTACACAACAAAGCCCGTTTGCATATGGGACTCAACCACCGGCAACAATCCACATACTAACAAACATTAATAAACCTTAAACACACTAAATGGGAGATGCATATACACAACAGCTGTCAAGTAAGATTATAAATAGAGTATCTAGCAGAACTAAAAGCATCAAGCAGAATATATACTGCCCCGATTTCCAGTCCTCATTTCGGATACTCAAGAAGTAGAATGCCCAATAGAGGAAATACAAGAAGAACATCGATTGGAAGACCAAATGGAGGCAGATAAACCTAAAAATAATGACACCTTTAATCGATATATTCAGCTAGTAATCCAGCATCCAACAGAAGCATGGCAGACAACATTCATCTCAGTCTCCTATTGATACTCAAGCAAATGCAGAATACTTGAGAAACAGATCGATTCAGCATCCTGCATGCATTGTAACAGGTATGATGGGAAACCTTGAGGATGAAAAGAAATGGTAGATACCAAAGGCCATAAGAAAAAACAACGAAAAAGTAGAAAAACCAATCAAGAAGCTGAAAACTAGAGACCACAACATAACCATGCTAAAATGGGTAGAACGAATATTCAAGGAACAATCCACAACACATAATTCTTGTGCAGTGATTATCCTGGAATATAAGAGGATCAAGCCTGAAATGGCAGATGCCAAAGGCTATAAGAAACAACACTGGAAAAGTAGAAAAACCCATCAAGAAGCTGAAAAGTAGGGACTGCAACATAATTGTGATAAAAAGGGTAAAACGAATATCCAAGGAAAAATCCACCAATGCATAATTCTTGTGCAGTGATTATCCTGGAATATAAGAGGAGCAAACCTGACTCAGCAAACCAACACAGGAATTTTTGGTCCACTAAAGATATTACTGAGAATGTGAGGCACAGCTGATCGTGTTACGAATGACTAGAACAAAGCCAAATTCTGTCTACTTTTACAATATAATGTGTTTTGGGGATTATCAGGGCAGTCCAAATTTATGATTTCCCAAACCTTGTTCTATGAGTATCCAATGTCCATATTTATACCCACCTCTCATCCCCAATTATTACAGAGCTTGAGAGACTTCACAGTTTGAGATATTTTAGTCGAGGTATGCCCATAATTATAATGGGAGATTTCAACATGGTACTTTGTGCAACAGAAAACAAAGGCGTCCCCTATAATCAACAACAAGCAAATAGATTTGCTGAATTCAGATAGAGGAATGGACTTATTGAGTTTTCCCTCCGAGACAAATACACATGTTGTAATAGAAAATAAGCAAATGAATTCATTGCATGGTTCCTTGATCAATGTTTGCATAACGAGCAATTTGCCTCTGGCCACTGCATATTTGGCTTTCACATAGTCTCGAATACAGTTTCAAATCATCGGACTATCATACTCAGGATTTGCAAAGACAATCCCCCAAAAAGATCTTCCGTAAGATTTGAGATCTGTGGCAGCAAGATCTCCAAATCTGCAATTTGGTGTAGCAATGGTGGGCAGATGCAGATGTTAGATACTTTCAAATGTACAGATTTTCTCAAGCCTAAACATGTCAAGTAAATCTTATCCAACAAAACATGGAGCTCCGACAAGCAAGTGCATTGCCTCTTTAGAAGGTATGAGATAAGGTTGCTCAGCTTGATTGACCTATGGCAGAGCCCCTCATAGGCTAGCAGTGAGTGAGGTCAAGTCTTAGGCCACAACATTCAAAAATTATTGTAGTCACTGTTGTCACCCTGGAGCTGCGCCCTGAATCGAAGACGTGCATGAAATGGCCAGTCCTCTATCCGGTTGAAACAATGAGATCTTTTCACGAGGGTGGGTGCCTCAATGGTGAGAAGAACCTCCAGAGAAGGCTGGTTCCTGTAAGATATATGAATGAGAATCTCTACTCTATGTTGCGGACTACCATGGAAAAGGGAGAAGGAAACTTTAAGGGGAAATCCTACCTAATAAAGATGATACACCAAAAGATTGATCCACTCAACTTGGAACCTTGAACGTTGAACAACCAAGGGAAAAGGAACACCTTTGATTTCAATCGACCACTATGCATAAGTATTTTGTGGGAAGGTTCGATCCAATGACCAAAACATGAGGAAAAAACGAATGGAGAGAGGTCTGATACAAGACACTTTACAGCCACCTAACATCCACTTACAGCTTCAACAAAAGACATAAAAAACACTTAACATGACCTGCATAATGATAAGCTAGCAACTAGGTATGAATCAGAATTTGGGAAGGGAGAGAAATCTACCACATACGCAAATTGTTGAATGAATATACACTATGCCAACACTCCAAATCTGAAAGTGCAGTCCTATTGATTGAAGAGGTTACACAACTCACCAATGGTAGAGTCTGGTCTTGCCAAGAGAGGGATGATTTTTAATCAAGGCTGAAAGCCATCTTATAGAGAATTACAAAAGCCAAAGATTGACATTGAAAAATTGAAGAGAAGGATCAACTTAGATTAACTCAAAGCTGACTTGGCCTTTCAATAAAAATATGTTTTCCCTTTGTCTTTGCATGAAGCTCCTTGCGCTAGAGGAAGTGGACTTGTCTTTGTTTATTGAAATGCCCACCTCTCTTTGCATGGAAGATTATGCCAAGTTTCCAATGTGAGCTTCTTCGTGAGCTGTTGGAACGTTTGAAAGTATGAGATGATAATATCATGCATGAAATTCAACACCAATGTCAATTTTAGAACTCTGACTTGATTTGTTGGAAGCCAAATTGGAACATTTGAACCGCTGAGTTGGACGAAGAGAAACGCTGAGTTGGACGAAGAGATTATTCTCCTTTGCATGGGAAACTCCTAGTAGATGTGGTGTTTAACAATTAGTCAATTCTAAATCTGGAACGGTCAACTCGGTGTCTGAAATTGGAACTCCGATTGAGTTGCTCTCGTTTGCATGAAAACAACGCCAAACTTGGATTGAGAACTCGGTTTGAAGTTGAGTTGGATCTTCGAATGCATGAGAATGACTAGTCAAACCAAAAATAAAACAAATAGTCAACCAAACTTAGCAATCCACCAAAAATAGCCCTTATTCGCATGTATTTTCTCTTATTTTGATCTACCTTTCTTGTCTATTTTTGGTGAGATTCTATTTTTGGATTATCTTATCTATATTTGGTCTATATTTCCTCAGATATTCTATTTTCAACTTTTCGTCGGATTATCTATTTTTTATCCTTTTTTGCATAGTCAAACCTCCATTTCTTTCGGATTTCTTGTTGTCTCCTTGGCTTAATTCTTTCAGATTTCTAGCTGTGGACTTTTCTGTCTACGGATTTATTTCCTTTGGCTTCTCTTCCTTGCCCTTGGCTTCATTTCTTGCTGACTTTTCTGTTGACTTCTCCTTTGGTTTATCATTTCCTGGCTTTACCTTTCAAAAAAATTGCAATGGTCCTATCATCAACCAATTGCCCTCCGCAAGGGCTTCTGTCTTTCCTCTGTGGCTTTTCGGAAAAATTGTAGGGCACTCAGGCTTTTTGTGCAAGGTCCTTATTTTTTTGACCATTTTGGATTTTCTGACTTCTCTCTCGAATTTCTTCGGACTTTTGTCCGAAGGAATTCCTTGGTCTTTTCTTGCTTTTGGGCGGACTTTTCTATTTTGAATTCTCTGAAGTATCCCTTCAGACAAAAAGTCCGAAGGAATTACTTCTTTTGTTTTAGGCTCTTTCCTTTTGTAATTTCCTGTGGACTTATGTCCTTTGCACTTTTTCGAAGCTATGTGACATTCTGCCTTCTTTGTCCAAAGGAAATCCTGTTGTAGCCAAGGCTTTTGCAAATGAGTTATTTCAATTGGTCTACCTCTTACCCAATGTATTATTTCTTCCTTGGCTATAGAGACGTGAATTTTCCAAATGGCAAGAGACAATTTGACCTGTGGAAGAATTGTCAACAGTTACTTAGTTTGGCGAAATTGGGAAAAGGTGATATCTCATTATGAAAGGAGGCAAGTCCTCAAAGAATGGTCGTGGCACCGACTGATTTTGGAAAAACAATAGAGTGAACACCTCTTAAAATCATGTGATTTTGTTCCTATTGTCCCTACTAAATAAAAAATAAAACACCATCTGAAAATTCTCTGAACTGATATTTCATGAAGGTGATCTTCCCAAATAGCATTTGCAAGAGGATCGTAAAAGGACAACCACAACAGAGTGCAATTAAGGCACATGTTCCCCGAAAAGTAGAAGTAAATAGCCTCATCTCATTCATCTCAGGAAGAAGTGGATTCCTAGATTCAATGCTTACACTTAAGTATAGTACAGTTGCTTCAGTTCCTCCTCTCTATGATTCTTTTATGGGTGACTTGGCAGTCTTTTCCGATGGAAGAAGTTGCACAAATCCTAGTGCTTCAACTTTGACTTTTAATTTATTCCTACCTAGGAGAGTACCCTTCTAGTGCAAGCTTGTATCTCCCTTAAACCACTAATAATCATGACTATGTATGGTAGGGTTTTTAGTTTATTGGCCATTTGGAAAATGCTATGTTGTTTCCTTTGATACTTTTACCAGTTTCCAACCATGTTCTCTTTTATACTTCTTATTGGGCAGATTGTGTAACTGCGCAGTTTTCTTCCATTTCTCATATTTCTCAAATGTGCAATTCTAAGGATGACTGACTGGTAAATTGTATTGTTGAATACTTAGCATGATTGATAGTTCTCTTCAATTATCTAGTTTTCTTGCTTGATGGCTATGACGTGCTTGTGATCTTGCCTTCGTCTCTTGTCAATGCATAGATAAATTTTTCATCTTTGACTAGACAAAAACATAATATCGAGATGCAGACTTAATAGCACATAGCAAGTTGCCATGCCAATGCACTTAGATGAATCTTGCCATGGGTGGAAATATAATGCCACCAATCAGTACGCCCAATTTAAGACTATGTCAAAGGGTTCTCTTGGCATTATGGCCAATTTTTCAGACTTAGAAAAAACTCTGAGGTGAGAACTCCTTAGGCTTAGTCATGTTTAAATAATGAAAATTAGGTCTCAGTCAATCATTTAACAACAATGAACCCATTGATGATGTCATGGCTTAGGTTGTGGTGTGCCCTACAAATCTCCCTACTATGACTTACCCACTCAAGTTTTCCCTAAACGAAGTCTAACAAATCTAGTCACCTTCATGAGCCTACGTATCTAGTTGAGAGCATAAATCCCCCCTTTCTCCTCTTCAAATTCACTAGAGTGTTACTGTGCTCTTACACCACATTACAGTAAGAGTAAGTGGTAATATACAACACCACTGCTTATGATTGTACAAACATGGGTCAAGCCTCCTTTGTCTGACTTATTGATTATAAAATTTTGTATTATCTCCTTGTAATTGACAAAGTTAAAAATAAGTAGGAGATATATAGAGGGTATACATGAGAGGGGAAAGGATAATTATCATGCTTTATTCCTTCATAATAACCGAAAACCATCCACCTTTTTTCTAAATCACAAATAGCATTGCCCCTTGTTTTCCTCCACCTAGCATAAATACTGGCCTATGAGTCATGCCATTCATTAAGAGTTCATTGAAGAGCTTTTCGAGTCCAAATCTTCTCTTTTGTGTTTTCCTATAAAGTCTCTTCAAGTCATTTCTTTCTTTCTTCTTAGTAGCTTGGATCTCATCCAATAAAATTTAAGAAAGAAGGGCATTTCCTTGTGTTCAATTACAAGCTTCTTGAAACTAGCTCTTACTTTGGTCCCAGACTCCTAGTGATCAATTTTTCTCTTAAAGGCCACCCATTCATTAAGTCTTGGGAGACTCAAACCAAGGCGTGTCGCATACATCGTATTGTATGTAAGTCTAAAATGGTATACAATATAAGGATCCTCGAAAATAAGAAAAGGTAGAAGACCATTCTAGATTCAACACACATACAAGATGTCAGTCCACAAAGTGGTCTAGGACTAAAGACAAGGGCCATGCATTGGAGGTTGGAAGGGACTTAAAAGGGAAATCTACACAAACAATAGCAATCATAGAACCTAACTAGATCTAAGGTGGTAAAACCACGAGCTATAGGGGTGATCAAAGATAATAAAATACCATACACAATAACCATGAAGTATCTAAAATAAGGGTTGTAAAAGTGTCAATACACAGTAACCATGAGGTGTAAATAAATAGGATGCAAAGATAATAATGTACTAACACATGAACTAATCTAAGCACAGATAGACATATTATGAACCAATCTAATATTCCAAACAAAGTACAAAAGAAAGGATATAGGGTTGGGCATACTTGCCTTGGGTTGACTTGTTGATGCATTCTCTCCATTGCCTTGTAACACTTTGTGAGAGATAGTTGTAGGTGAAGTCAAGGTGGAAAGAAAAAGACCTAAGTATACCCAAGTTGGGGACTCCAAAGCATAGGTGTACCTCGTTGGCTCAACTCTTTTCTTTGATATCTTAAAGTCCTTGTGTTGACTTGTCTTCCCTTAGTGAAAGATCCTTGGCACTAATTCCTCTTCTTATTCCTAAGGTGGATTTGTGTGCACAAGCAGAGCAAATTGGATGTCCATTATTTGAGAAATTACAATTAGAACCCTATATATATGGATCCAAACCCTAAAAGTCAAAACTCAAATCTAGTCGACATCATCACCCTGGCCGATGGCATACAAAAGAGTTTCAAGCAAAAATAATACGCCATTGGCTTGGTTGATGGTATACAAAATAGTTTCTAGAAGAAACAGTATGTCATATGCCCGACTGATAACGATGGCCAAATAGAAGGGCACTTCAAAACGTCTCTACTGAGTCGATGACATTGGATAAATGCATGCAAAGGGAAAAAGAGGAGTTGAAGGGGAACGGGAACCTCGGGGGGCAATCAAAGTTGATGCCATGGTGATTTGAAAGTGGTAGGAAGAATGGATAAGCATGACAAAATATCTCACAAAGCGCCATTGGCCGGCCCACCATAATCTCGATGTCCTCCTTAGGACATACACTCAGGGAGATAAATGTGCCAACAAGTGTTATAAGAGAAAAGTTTCAGTAAGCAAAAATAAGGTGTATACACGTATCACCATGTTATGTGAAGAGATTCTAATGGCAGTTTCTCCTACGATCAAACTATTTTTGGATTACAAAAAGGCCTTAATCCACTATAATTTAGCACTTTAAAAAGGAAAATAATGTTATATTTTAATTCTTTGGTTAGATTTTGACCCGCTTATGTTTAAGTCATCTCAATGATGATCAATTTACATACGTAGTTATTATGTTAATGATTTTTTCTCATGTATGTTGACAATAATCACAAGGCAAAGGGGACCTACATAGCACACAAGCACCTTTAAGCATTTGTTACTATGGGCGAGGGGCAATTAATATTAGAAAATCCACCACTTTGGGATTTTCACCCTCTAGCCTCTTTCCCAAGTGGCAAAGCTTTTGGAGCATGTAATGCCTTGTAAACCACCTTGTCTCACAATTATTATCAATGCGAGACTAACCTAATATGATTTATTGTGTTAAGTAATTGGAAAATTCCACAATCATTTTTAAAATGTGAAATAATGTTGTTTTCACTTTCATTGCTTTACAATATTGTGGTTTGTTGGTGTAGGTGTGTTCACACTATGCCAAATTTGGCTTTGTCCTAACTAGCGTAGTATTATTCAAATTCACATTACAAAAGAGTTAAGCTTAATTTAGGGAGTTACAATTTGTATTGTTGGAGTTACAACTATTCAAGTGCACACAATTTGTGGGTGCGTATATTTAGTTGATCCTTCTATTTCAAAGGTTGCTCACAACAACCAAGTGGTTGGAGGAAAGCAACATTTCTATGCTATTTAACCTGTACACTCCTTATTGTATTTTGGCAAATTGTAAATCACATAAGTGAGAAAATTTATAGAGACATTGTGTACATGGTTGTGTGAGATGACTATAGTAATGGATTGTAGAAGTGATCCTGTGGATGAGAAGAATTGACTTCTCCGATATGTTATTAGAGCTTCCTTCGACAACCATTGCTCAGTGTTTTGTCTCCTATTAGTTGTGAATCTATATTCTTTTGCAGATCTTTGGAAGGAGATTTTTTGAAGAAATGTCGAGACTCTTGGGCAAAATAGACATCGTTGTTGAGTCCAAAGTGCCCAAAAACTCTACCGAGCACTGTAAATTTGTCCAATTTGAACATCTCTAAAAAAATCTCATTTTTTTGGGCCCTATGTTGTGCAGTACGACCAATTACAATATTCAATATACATAGATTTTGTTTTGCAGGAACACACCTAGGTTTGAAGTTAAAGTTTCAAAAAAAAAATGTTGTTCAGCGGGCCAACCAAAGGCCAACCCCCCTACGCAGTATTGTACAGTACGTATTGGTCACCATACCGATCTCCACTATTAGCATTGGAATCTCTGTTGGCATTAATATTGGCATAGACTACTAGCAATCTTCCACCATCAGCTGAACTCAGACCAGCAAGCTACCTCTACGTAGTTTGGCCATCAGTATTTACATTGGTAAAGGTGTCCGTGTTAACTTGGACATGGTGAGTATTCCCCCATCATCGGCCACCTCCACGCAGGACTATTGGACTCGCCAATGACCACTGGTCAACCACTGACTTCCACCCAACAACCCTGCTCACCACCCATCTCGGTCAAAGTGTTGACACATTGATTTTTGGCGTTGAATACACTACATTAAATTCATTAGCGGCATTAACTTCGGCACTTGAATAGCATTAGCGTTGCTTCCACTTCCGGCACAACCTGCGGACATTGACCGACATTATCCACCAACGGTACCACCTTGTACTGTGTGCCTACTAACACAAGCCAATGATCGGTAGCCTTCACCCACTGCTAGCTCACCTCTCCTCCACCAATAGCTTCACAATACAAAGGGACATTTTATCATTTTTTAATTTTTAATTGATTTAAACAATTCAAATAGGACTTCGTTCGATAATATGCCTAGAGCCATAGCATGGTACGATGGCAAGTCTTAATTTGACAAAACTACTCACTATTAGAAGTCAAGGGTTTGAGTCACCTTGAGTATTTTTCTTGCAAAGATTATTTTTCCCTACATCGTTTTACTTCAAAGTTGGACAAATAAACTTTACAAAGACCATTTGGCATCTCTGGAAGGCTACGGTGGTGAATTTGTTTTTTAACAGTGACTATTTTTTTGTGTTTTATGTAGTGGTATACATGGTTCTCCAAATTGCACCACCAATTTCCTAGAAGTTTCTATTCCTTCCAAAATTTGCTTCCCAGTTGTAGTTTTTTGGACCTTTCAAAGGCCATATCTTTTGACAGACAACTTGGATTGAGGCGCTATTTTTTTTAAAAGTGCACAATTTTTCGTGCTCTTCGCAACTATGCCAACATATTTGTTCTATGATGTTTCTAATTTGTACTTGTAAGCAAATTTTGCATTTTTGAAACTGCAAAATCTATTATAAATGCACTATGTATAAGTGCCATCTTTCTACTAGGGGATTATTTTTTGCATCTTTTGGTGCATTCTATAGATTCTTGGAGGGCCTCACTCAAAACATTGTAAAAACAGTCATTATATGCAGTTTGGGGAGCGGGGGGTGTCTATTGAGCGTGTTCAATTTGAGGTTCATTCTTGCCTCTATTTTGCCTTTTGTAATGGCTTCTTTACTAACACTTCAAGAAGAGAACCTAAAACTCGAGAAGCAAAACTCTCTTTTGCACTCCCTCATTCTCAACAAGGACACCCTAATTCACTCCCTATAGAACAAAATTACACATTTGAAGCATAATATTGACATATTGGACATACATTCCCCTATTCTTAGTCCATCAATTAATTCACTACATATTCTTGTATTTGGTACCCATCCACTTGATGCACTTTCATATTGTGACCTCCCAAGGTCCACCTACAATCACTGCTCCTACACCTACTGACCCTAATTTGTCAATATTTGTAGTTGTTACTGTATCTATTGCTTCAATTGTTGCACCTTCTACACATCCCACTATAAATCCACATGTTTATTTGCCTAGTTGTTTTGAGAAGCGCACTATTGCCTTTGGTTCCTACATACTCCATTCCATGGGTCACCTTGGTGGAGGTCTAGTATACATTCACAAGGCATTGTTGATCCCATCCAACATGTTAATCGGGATTCTCGCCACAACATTGGTTATGATGTAGGTGTTGCATCTTCTTTGGGATCACTTGATGACAACTCAACTCTAATTTTTGTTAGCTCTTCTCTTTGTGAGGACATTGGGCAACACATGAGCTTTGTTGCACCTTCACTCAGGCCTGAGAACCCTAAGAAACCTGATATTGTTCTTGTCAGGCATGATTCTTTTGACACACTACTAGATTTTTTTTGCATGTTTTGTTTGTACACTTCACATCAATTTTATCATCTTCTTCCATCTATATTCATTTGGGATGGACTTCAGATCAGTTGTGGCAACATTGTAAGCATTCTCTGCAAGGGCACTGCACACGTGGCTCCTCCACTATTCAGCGTCTTAGTCTGCACACTGGTCCTACCTTTTGATGCTCCTTTTATTAGTGGGGCTCTCTTTTCTGGCAGTTGTCTTATGAGCAACTCTCTTGTTATTGATGGCATCTTATTGACAACATATTGGCATTCTGTCATTTGGTGGGTTTATTTTTTATGGTATCATTTTGTAGCCATGTTGAGTTATAAAATGCCATGGGGGGTTTGATGCTTTAACCTCGTCTACCTTCATGCGTGTGTGCTCTACTTTGCGCACTTTTTCATTATTTCAATTGCTTGAATCTCCCATCACCACCAAGGACATCTTCTTGAAAGAAATTTCTTTTGTATCTTCGACACATCTTCAACATGCCAACAGTCTCCATCTTGCAATGGAGCTATTCTGGTGAACCCAATCTCAGCTTGTCCTTTTTTGTGTTCGAGTAGTGAGCTTCATCCACTCATACATATCTTTTGTGTCACTCTACCTAGTCAACAGTATTGGGGTGTGGTGTAGATCCTACTTCAGACATTGTGTTCATTTCTTACCCCTTGCGACCCTATAGCATCTACCTTCTGGCAGTTGATCGAATTCAGTTTGGTGAACTCTTTTGCACTTTCGACACCATTGACGGTCTTCTTTTCATAAGGAGCTATTATGTTGCCTACAATGTTAGTTTGTTTAGTGATCAAGCAGTGAATCCAAACCACTCGTGTAAGATTAAATTCTTAAGTGACTTTCTGTCGTCTAGACACTTTCTGGGTAGTAGAACTTTATTGACAATGTTTTGGCATCCCCAACATAATAAACTTTGCAAAGACCATTCGGCATCTCTGGAAGGCTACGGTAGTGAATTTGTTTTTTCACAGTGACTATTTTTTTGTGTTTTACATAGTGGTATACATGGTTCTTCAAATTGCACCACCAATTTCTTAGAAGTTTCTATTCCTTCCAAAATTTGCTTCCCAGTTGTAGTTTTTTGGACCTTTCAAAGGCCATATCTTTTGACAGACAACTTGGATTGAGGCGCTATTTTTTTTAAAGTGCACAATTTTTCGTGCTCTTCGCAACTATGCCAACATATTTGTTCTATGATGTTTCTAATTTGTACTTGTAAGCAAATTTTGCATATTTGAAACTGCAAAATCTATTGTAAATGCACTATGTATAAGTGCCATCTTTCTACTAGGGGACTATTTTTTGCATCTTTTGGTGCATTCTATAGATTCTTGGAGGGCCTCACTCAAAACATTGTAAAAACAGTCATTATATGCAGTTTGGGGAGCGGGGGGTGTCTATTGAGCGTGTTCAATTTGAGGTTCATTATTGCCTCCATTTTGCCTTTTGTAATGGCTTCTTTACTAAAACTTCAAGAAGAGAACCTAAAACTTGAGAAGCAAAACTCTCTTTTGCACTCCCTCATTCTCAACAAGGACACCCTAATTCACTCCCTATAGAACAAAATTACACATTTGAAGCATAATATTGACATATTGGACATACATTCCCCTATTCTTAGTCCATCAATTAATTCACTACCTATTCTTGTATTTGGTACCCATCCACTTGATGCACTTTCATACTGTGACCTCCTAGGGTCCACCTACAATCACTGCTCCTACACCTACTGACCCTAATTTGTCAATATTTGTAGTTGTTACTGTATCTATTGCTTCAATTGTTGCACCTTATACACATCCCACTATAAATCCACATGTTTATGTGCCTAGTTGTTTTGAGAAGCACACTATTGACTTTGGTTCCTACATACTCCATTCCATGGGTCACCTTGGTGGAGGTCTGGTATACATTCACAAGGCATTGTTGATCCCATCCAACATGTTAATCGGGATTCTCGCCACAACATTGGTTATGATGTAGGTGTTGCATCTTCTTTGGGATCACTTGATGACAACTCAACTCTAATTTTTGTTAGCTCTTCTCTTTGTGAGGACATTGAGCAACACATGAGCTTTGTTGCACCTTCACTCAGGCCTGAAAACCCTAAGAACCCTGATATTGTTCTTGTCAGGCATGATTCTTTTGACACACTACTAGATATTTTTTTGCATGCTTTGTTTGTACACTTCACATCAATTTTATCATCTTCTTCCATCTGTATTCATTTGGGATGGACTTCAGATCAGTTGTGGCAACATTGTAAGCATTCTCTGCAAGGGCACTACACACGTGGCTCCTCCACTATTCAGCGTCTTAGTCTGCACAATGTTCCTACCTTTTGATGCTCCTTTTATTAGTGGGTCTCTCTTTTCTGGCAGTTGTCTTATGAGCAACTCTCTTGTTATTGATGGCATCTTATTGACAACATCTTGGCATTCTGTCATTTGGTGGGTTTATTTTTTATGGTATCATTTTGTAGCCATGTTGAGTTATAAAATGCCATGGGGGGTTTGATGCTTCAACCTCATCTACCTTCATGCGTGTGTGCTCTACTTTGCGCACTTTTTCATTATTTCAATTGCTTGAATCTCCCATCACCACCAAGGACATCTTCTTGAAAGAAATTTCTTTTGTATCTTCGACACATCTTCAACATGCCAACAGTCTCCATCTTGCAATGGAGCTATTCTGGTGAACCCAATCTCAGCTTTCCTTTTTTGTGTTCGAGTAGTGAGCTTCATCCACTCATACATATCTTTTGTGTCACTCTACCTAGTCAACAATATTGGGGGTGTGGTGCAGATCCTACTTCGGACATTGTGTTCATTTCTAACCCCTTGAGACCCTATAACATCTACCTTCTAGCAGTTGATCAAATTCAATTTGGTGAACTCTTTTGCACTTTCGACACCATTGACGGTCTTCTTTTCATAAGGAGCTATTATGTTTCCTACAATGTTAGTTTGTTTAGTGATCAAGCATTGAATCCAAACCACTCGTGTAAGATTAAATTCTTAAGTGACTTTCTGTCCTCTAGACACTTTCTGGTTAGTAGAACTTTATTGACAATGTTTTGGCATCCCCAACATCTGTAAACACTTCAATGAATAGTAGTGGATTCAAACTTGACAGTGTTTGTTGTCTGGCATCCCCAACACCTATTAACACTTTAGTAGTAGATTCAGACCAATTGTTCTCACCAAATCTTTGGTGACATTTGATTCCACCTTGTGCATTTGTGTTGGATAGCCTTCATTCCATCTAGTGCACCTTCTTTAGCATTGTGTATGAGTCTTGAGTCATTGCTTCTTTGGACACCTTGCAACATATGTTAGTTCCTCCACTTTTCTTATCTTAATGGTTTTTTTTAGAAACCTTGGGATGACACATTTTTCCTACTGTGACTCATTTTTCCCAATTATCAATGTTTCTTCTAAATTAGTCTCATATAGAGCACCAATTCCTACTTTGACTTGGTGGTTACAGAGACTCGACATCCATGTATTCCAGTAAAATGGATTGGTGTCCATAGTGACACTCAACATTACACTAAATTTTTGTACATGGATACCTGATATGAACTGGTCGGAACCCATATTTGAGAACTTGTCTCTTTTCTTTTCTCTTTTCTCATTCCCTAACTTTGTAGTAAAGACATGGTGTTGGTGTGGGTGGGTTCACACTATGCTATATATGGTCTTGGCCTAACTAGCTTAGTATTATCCAAGTTCACACCACAAAAGAGTTGAGCTTAATTTAGGGGGTTGTTTTGTATTGTTGGAGTTGCAACTATTCAAATGCATGCACAATTTGTGAGTGCATAAATTTAGTTGATCCTCATATTTTATAGGTTGCTAACAACAACCAAGTGGTTGAAATAAAACAACCTTTCCAAGCTATTTAACTTGGACACTCCCTATTGTATTTTGGTGGATTGTAAATCACATATGTGAGAAATATGCAAAGACATTGTGTGCATAGTTGTGTGATGGCTTTGGCTCAATGTGGTAATAAATTGAGAAGTGATCTTGTGGATGAGAAGTATTAACTTCTCCGATATGGTTTACTTTCATATATGGTTACTTGCACTTACCTATTTAGATATCTTAGTTAGTCTCCCAACTGAATCAATTACTAATAGCCTACTTTTTATTGTTCATTAAAGAGGGTTTAGTGCTAACACATACTAAATCGGTGGGTATAGAAAAGGGCCAAATGTCCTTTTGTGGAAATTTTTTGAGTTCTGATTTTTTTTAATTAATTCTAAATTTTACATGCAAATACCAAAATAATGCATGCAACACTAAATACTGAAAACCCAAATTGCAATCTTTATTTCGGTCAATTGATTACATGAAATAGCACTAGAAGCAATGTCAATTGATCAATAAATGTGTCCTACTCAAAACCTAGGGTACTGAAACAATAAATTTATGCAACTATAATCTCTTATAGTCTGATTTCCTATGGCAGTATTGATGTACAACAACTCAGGTGTGTGGGCATTGGAATGGCAATTGGTGGGGAGTGGCTCTCCCTCCTAGGACAGAGATCTAAATTTTACTAAAAAGAAAACCCCTCTAAGCCCTGCGCTACAGTCCTAGAGCAGAAAACTACCTCCCAAATGGTGCACCTCTGTACGACAGCCCTGAATGGCAGAAATCTGCATTTTATTGTGCCAATAATTCCTCACAAAAATTCTAAAAATAAATAATTTCCAGCTGCACTATATCTCAATTTGTCTGCACAATGGTGATCCCTAGATGGACTCATCTCACTAGATGAGGGTTTTCGTTATTTTCACCGGTACACTGGAGAGTTTTTGTCTTTTGATGGAAAAATTGAACACAGAAGCTCCAACCTGGAAATAGGGTTTTAGTTTTCAAAGATGAATAATGAATAATGAATAATTATCCTCTTTTGGGCGCACTTATCCTTTTATAATTTCACTTTTCCAATTTCACCCTAAAAGTAATTTTAGAATACTTTTAATTAAATATTCACTTTTCATCATCTGAATATTAATTACTTTTGGCCCTCTTAATAAATAATAATACATAATTGTTATTTTCATGTTATAACATAAAAGTACTAGACAACTTAAATGTATTATTATTAAATTATTTCCCTCATTTAATCTGTTAGCTTATGAGAAATTAAAAAATAGGCTTTGAGTTCTCTAATTTGTTTAATTTGGAAAAGGGGACATTACAATCTGCCCTTCCCAAAATTACTTGCCCCCAAGCAATGTTGATTCACCTCATAACTCCAAATACAAGGATCCCAAGTCATTCTTTCTATTTTCTGTCCAAATGTGAGAATCTGAAATTGCTTTGCTTGTTGATCTTCAATTCCCGGTCAAATTGTCTCAATAATGCCCAATTTTGAACTCGCAACTGCTGGCTTCCCTGGTAACTTTTCTTCATAGAAAATGCTCTCTTTTTTCCACTTCTGCTACAATACTTTGATTTGATCTTCATATAAATCATTGTTTGTATTAAGCATTAATACTTCTGAAGTCTTGACTATTTCTTCAATTGCTTCTAGGCATGGCATTCAACATTTATGTGTTTCTCAATATCTTCTTTTTGTACCTCTTTGTTACTAACACCAGAATCCCACATGATCATACATGAATGATCTTGGATTTGAGAGAAAAGATCCTCTTTCCATTTCGTACCCTTCATATTTTCACCAATCTCTTGGTACTTCACATGATGAAAAGCGTCTTGCCACAAACTTCTGCTAAAATCAATACTTTCATGCTTCTTGCTATAATCATGAAGATAATCAAATTTCTTACCATTAATCGTTGATCTAAAATTTCCAGCAAGTTGAAAACCAACATTAATATCCGGTGAGGCCCTTTTCTCATGTGGATGCCACTTAACAAGGTCTTCATGGAACTCCACCTCATAAACTTTATGATTTGAAACATTCTTTTCATATTCTGAGCTGTCATAAGAATGATCCAAAAGCTTATCTTCTTCTTTCAATGCCTTAGAAAAATTTCACCAACTCTACTATATTGAAGACTTGGAAATTTGGCATTAATCAAAAAATCCTCTCCAACTTCTTGCAAATTTGATTTTTGTTCATGCTCCACCATTACAATTGAAGAATTCTTTCCCTTAATTTTCTGTAGGTGTTGTTTTGCTTGAGTAACTATCAACTTAGCTTCCTTAGCTCTTCTTAGCCTTTCATCACACCTTATTTGGGTCCTCATTACATCCTCTACATCTATCTACAATGTGATCAGTTTATTTTTAACCACATTCTCTGATTCTTGTTTAGATAAGATTTCTTATATTTGACTTGCATGCTGAATTATTTTTGCTCCTCTGTAGATTTTTTAGGCTTAGATTTTGACCTTTCCATCTTCTTTATTTCTATCTATGCCTTTAGATTCTTTTGATATTAGTGCATAGCTTGAAAAATATCTAACATGAATTTTTGCACTGTGCTCATGATTCACATGCTGGCAAGATCACAACTCTAATCCATTGAAATGTCCCTTTCTACAAAATTTATGAATTATGTTTCTTTTTGTAATTAATTCTTAAATTTACATGTAAATACAAAAATAACACATGCAACACTAAATATTGAAAATTCAAATTGCAATCTTTATTTCAGTCAATTGATTACATGAAATAACATTGAAAGCAATGTCAATTAATCAATAAATGTGTCCTACTCAAACCCTAGGGCACTAAAATAGTTAATTTATGCAACTAGAATCTCTTAAGGTTTGATTTCCTACAACAATATTGATGTACAACAAGCCAAGTGTGTTGGGCTCCAGCTAGGGCATTAGAATGGCGGCCAATGGTGAGTGGTGCTCCCTCCTACAGCAGCAAACTGAATTTTGCTGCAAATAAAACCCCTTCAAAAACTTGCGTTGTAGTCATAGGACAACGAACTACCTTTCAAATGGTGCGCCTTTGTACAACAACTCTGAATGGTAGAAATCTACATTTTATTGTCCCAATAATTCCTCACAAAAATTTTGAAAATAGATAATAACTTCTAGCTGGTCTGAAATCTGGAAATATCCCAATTTGTTTGCAAAACGGTGATTCCTAGATGGAATCACTGCATTGGGTAAGAGGGTTTCCATTCTCTTCCCTTGTACACTGGAAGGTTTTTGTTGTCTAATGGAAAAGTTGAACACAAAAGCTCCAACATGGAATAGGGTTTTGGCTTTCAAAGATAAATAATGAATAATGAATGATTCTCCTCTTTTAGCCTTGTCCTTTTATAATTTCATTTTTTCAATTTCACTCAAAGTATTTAAAAATACTTTTAATTAAATATTCACTCTTCATCCTCTTAACATTAATTACTTTTGGCCCCCTAATAAATAATAATATACAAGTGTTTTTTTAATGTTATAATATTACAGTGACTTTGAACAACTTAAATGTATTATTATTTAATTATTTTCTTCATTTTATCCCTTAACCTACGGAAAATTAAAAAATAGACTTGAGGTCTTTTGATTTGTTTAATTTAGAAAACAAGACATTATAAGGGCTGCACTAATCCACGCACAAGTGATATGCAGGATGATAAGAAACAAGGAGGGACTCCACCCATAGTGGAGCTAAACAAATCAAGTTTTTGGTCTCCTTAATTATAGCATGCTTATTTTTTATACTCTATAGAACAAATGGAGCCAACTTTGGGAATCATAGAAAATGTACAGGTTTGCTTTTCGTCCCTAATAATGTAAAATGTTGATTGTTATTTTGCAAACCAATATATTATTAAATTGGAATTGGAGAGATCTAATCTCTTTTTGTTTGGGATGATGTACTCTCAGCATGTTAGTTTTAATAGGAGAGTTAAAATACAAACCATTTTATTAGCAAACGGAAAAATAGTTACAGATCCCTTCTATATTGTCAAGTGAAAAAAAATGTGAAGTTTGTGTGATTTTTCAAATAAAATTATATTTGATAGCTGATATGCTTCCAAAGGGAAAGAGATCAGATTGGCAAGAGTTCAAAACACTATTTTCAAGGGAAAGAGCTTCTCAACCATCACATCAAGTAAAGCAAGAGGGCATGGGGCACTGCCATAAAATTTAGGAGGCCTAGTACTCATTAAAGTGTTCAAAACAAACATGCTCAAAGGATAATTCACCTTGGTTCACTGCTGCCTAATAATTATTGATCTAGCTTTTGCAGCTTGGTCTCCATACATTTTTATACATAACCTCTTACCCATTGAGTTTCATCCATTCTTCATACTACTAGCTCCTTTCTTGTGCGCAGATTCAATTATTAAATGCGTCTACAATGGAAATGAAATGGCCAACCTCTGTCTTACTAATATGGACTTATCCAGATTGAAAAAGGAAGATGAACTGGATGAGATGGAAAGTCAATGCACCAACCAAGTTACTACTTGCAATAAGTGTTCCCATTATGCTTATCCTGCAACACCAATATAGATAAAACCAATTAGCTTTCAATCAGTCCCTTTTAGACAAAAGATCAAATTCAGAATATTGGAAATCTCAACCTCAATTTTTTGTCATATTTGTAAACAAAGTGGGTAATATGTGCATTTGCTGAATTATAAGCAACATCCATCTTTTTTTTCCACCCTTTCCTCTTACTATTGTAATCCAGTATTGGCAAAGCCCTAAGTAACTAATAGTATCACCTTTTCCCGAAGAATTTTTACCCCTTTCATTCCTATTAATTTCATGTTGACAATTCTTCCACACGACAAATTGTCTCTTGCCATTCGGAAAATTCACATCTCCATCCAAGGAAAGAAAGAATACATTGGAAAAGAATACATTGTTTTTTTTCTTTGGTAAGGGCCTTTGCTACAAAAGGATGAATTCTTTCGGACTTTTGTCCGAAGGAATGGTTCATCAAAGAAGGCTTCTGCTAAGGACAATACTTCGGAGAATCCAAAAGTCCGTCCAAAAAGCAAGAAAAAGCCAAGTAAAAATTTCTTCAGATTTTTTGTCCGAAGGAAATTTCTTTGGACTTTTTGTCCGAAGGAATTCCTTCGGACAAAAGTCCAAAGAAATCTGAAGGAATAAGTCCATGGAATTGCAAGGGCTTTGGAAGGTAGAAGAGGGCAAAACAAGAAACCCGAAAGGAAGATACCCTTCGGAAGGGTCATTTTCAACAATCTCAAATGGCACCTACCCTTCGGGAAGGTACACATCAAATTCGGGACCCTGCAAAAAACCCGAGTGCCCTACAATTTTTCCGACAAAGGCGCAAATGAGGGACGGAAACCCTTGCGGAGGGCACTTGGTTGGTGCCTGGACCCCTGTAAAAAAATCCGAAGGGCATTCTCAGCAGAGTTAAAAAAGACAAGGATTAATTTCTTCGCGCTGTTTTAGCCTGAAGAAATTAATCCTTGTCTTTTTTAACTCTGCTGAGAATGCCCTTCGGATTTTTTTACAGGGGTCCAGGCTTGCCCGAAGAAATTAATCCTTGTCTTTTTTAACTCTGCTGAGAATGCCCTTCGGATTTTTTTACAAGGGTCCAGGCACCGACCAAGTGCCCTCCGCAAGGGCTTCCGTCCCTCATATATGCCTTTGTCGGAAAAATTGTAGGGCACTCAGGTTTTTTGCAGGGTCCCGAATTTGATGTGTACCTTCCCGAAATTCCTTCGGACAAAAAGTCCAAAGAAATTCGGAAATTACAAAAAAGAAAAGTCCGAAGAAACAGGTGAAGAAGGCAAAGACAAAGGATTAATTCCTTTGGGCTTTTTGTCCGAAGGAATTCCTTTGGACTTTTTGTCCGAAGGATTAATGCGGCAAAGTATCTCGAAGGAAATAAGGCAAAAGATGAAGCTAAGAAAGCCGCAAGAAAATCCAAGGAAATGAAAGGAGAAAACATAAAATTGCAACTAGAAAAGTCGAGGGAAATAAAGCCAGGGCAAAACAAAAGTCCGTAGGAACAAATTCAAGATAATTGGCAAGCATAAAGCCGAAGGAAATCAAAGGTAAAGTCAACAATTTTTTTTGAAAGAAATAAGAAGACTGAGGGCCCTGACAGAAAATAAGCCCGAGAAAATGCCAAAGGGTGACATCCCGCGAGACGTCAAATTTTGACCGCGGGAACTAACTGCTGAAACAAAGGTAAAGCCATAATTCTGAAAGAGTTAAACCACAGGAAGTTGACCTCAGATTACGTGACAGGAAGCTGAAAAAAGGCCAAACGGAGGAAATATAGACAAAATACATCCAAATATAGATTCCCGTCAAAAATAGACATGAACAGGTAGACCAGAATAGAATAACATGCAAGCAAGGACTATTTTCGATCGACCGGTCAAAGCTTCAGTTGAATGGTTGTTGAAGTCCTGCTCATCTCCGGATCAACTCATCCGAAGGTCCAACTCAGCTTCAACCGGAGTTCTAAATTCGAACGTCGAGTTGACTGTCCTAGATTTAGAGTTTGACTAATTGTTAAATGCCACATCTACCAGGGGTTTCCCATGCAAAGGAGAATGATCTCTTCGTCCAACTCAGAGTATCAAACGGTCAACTCAGCCTTTCAGACGATCATCTCAAACATTCCAACAGCTCATGTAGAGTTCTAAAATTGACATTGACATGGATTTCCATGCAAAGAGAGGTGGGCCATTAAGAATAAAGACAAGTTCACTTCCTCAAGTGCAAGAAGCTTCATGCAAAGACAAAGGGAAAACATATATTTATTGAAAGGCCAAGTCAGCCTTGAATTAATCCAAGTTAATCCTTCTCTTCAATTTTTCAATGCCAATATTTGGCTTTTGTAATTCTCTATAAATTGGCTTTCAGCCTTGATTAAAATTATCCCTCTTGGCTAGACTAGACTCTGCCATTGGTGAGTTGTGTAACCTCTTCGATCAATAGGACTGTTCTTTCAAATTTCAAGTGTTGCCATAGTATATATTCATTCAACGATTTGCATAAGTGTTAGATTTCTCTCCCTTCCCAAATTTTGATTTGTACCTATTTGCTAGTTTATCATTATGCAGATCATGTTAAGTGTTATTTATGTCTTTTGCTAAAGCTGTAAGTGGATGTTAGGTGGCTACAAAGTGTCTTGTATCAAACCTCTCTCCATCATTTTCCCTCATGTCTTGGTCATTGGATCGAACCTCTTCATGAAATATTTATGCATGAGTGATTGATGGAAATCAAAGCTCTTCCTTTTCCCTTGTTTGTTCAGTGTTCAAGGTTCCAAGTTGAGTGGATCAATCTTTTGGTGTATCACCGTTATTAGGTAGGATTTCCCCTTAAAGTTTCCTTCTCCCTTTTCCATGGTAGTCCGCAACATAGAGTAGAGTCCTCATTGATACATCTTACAGGAACTAGCCTTCTCTAGAAGTTCTTCTCACCATTGAGGCACCCACCCTCGTGAGAAGATCCCATTGTTTCAACCAGAGAGGACTGGCCATTTCATGCACGTCTTCAATTCAGGGCACAACTCCAGGTTGACAACATTTCCTTTGGTCAATCAAGGACATTAATATAGATGCCATGAAAGGTTTCTTTTCATTTCAATTAGCACGTTTCTTATGGTTTCTCATACTGTGTGGCTTAAAATACTACGTCTCATAGTGTTTTCTGTAAAGTTATAAATTTATACTCACCTTAAAAATTGTCATGTCTTCTAGTGTTTATTATTATTTTTCCAGTTTTGCATTGCTACAAAGTTATTTTAAGTAATTGATCAAGAATTTTCTATTTGCATTTCCCTATACAAACCAGTAGTCTATCTCGTGGCTGATCCAAGGATATCGATGAGAAACATCATTCCTCTTGTTCTAGCCTCCTCAGTTTGATTATTGGAATGATCTACACCTGGAGCATTTTTTTTTTGCCAGATGAAAAAGCAATTTTTCATCAACACGTCCCATCTAGCCTGCCTCCTATGATTTGAAATCATTTTGGAATATGATAATTTAGATTATATTTCCTATATGTTTTATTTAATGTGCAATAAATTCCAAATCGATAAATTTTCATCCAATCCAAAAGAATACAATATGTTTGAATGTCTTTCTGCACCTATTCAAATATCCAGTGATTTTGCAAGTTAGATATGAGAAAAGGTATGCCATTAAATGATGATTAGGACATGAAATGTTAAAAATTCAAAATTGGTGACACTCAGAAAATTAATAATTTTTATTAAGTAATTTGAAAAGCTCGTGTATTTCTGCACAGTTGGGATAGGATATGTGTTGACACTGTGGATTGCACCCTTGAAAGAAGGCTGGGCTTCTCTCTTCCACACAACACAATGGAGACTCCCCTCTTGCTGTGAGTCTAGCAAAACTGAGGGGAGAATCTCTAGATAAGGGCTAGATCCCTTTGATGCATCTCTATTGTCTTTTGCTACTATTGCTAATTCTGGGGGGGAAAGGGAGAAGGAATAACCAAAACAGAAACTACTCTAAGTGGTGATGCACCAAATGATTTTTGATCTACTCAGTTATTCACACTTCAGACCATAAGAGGGCGGACATACACTTTATCTGATGAAAGACCAGACTGTAGAGAGCTTTAACAATAGGCTTAATGAAGACACAAAAAATGAACTTACCACAGGCACTGTAGAAAACACACTGTCTGATAACCCTTTTCTATCTCTGTGCTCCAGATGCAACACTTCTTGTTAACCTGCAGAAATGGTGCTTTGTCTACACTAGGTGTGGTGGTATCAATTTGTGAAAGCATCAAGATAGAATGACTGAACACAGAATTGATACACATACACTCAAAAGCATAAGCAATCAGATAGAGGTAAAACACATTCTTATTGATCAAAGGTGAATTTTGGTAAGGCTTCGCCTTACAAAATGAGAGATATCTTCCTCACTTAGAGGTTACAATATATATAGCATGAAAAGGAAGACTTAGGCACTTTCCAGAATAAGCAGCCCATGCTGCGTTAAACACTTAGGCGGGAGGAATTTGATCATGCTGGTGTCATCCTTCTAGAAAGCCCTTAGATAACCATGTTGTAGATGCCACAAGTCTTGACTTTGGCACTCAACCTATATTAACTGTTACTGCAAGAGCATGGGTCGCACTTTTTTATTCGAATGACAAGGCCACTTCTTAAATTAAGTTCACACCATTGTCTACTCATTAATGTAAAATTGAAGAAAACAAGCCACACTCTCAGTGTTTGCACTCTTTGATGACCATTTTGTAAGGACTGTTTCACCCGCAGTAATAACTTTTCTGCCGATGCTTCCTATGCCACCTGGACTATTTTATCTTCTTTTACGCTTGGCTTATGTGTGTGTGGTCGCACTTTCACTATTTTCTATCTCTTTCCTAGCAACTTGGCTCTTGGGAAAGCCTTTTGTCTTTTACTGGCTCTTTGGGCTCCTTCCTCAGCGGCTAATGCATTCCATTAAAGTTGACGTCTATGGGCCTGTCGCCTATTTGAAAACCAATGGCTATTTCACCGCCTTGAATTTGATGTTCACGCGCCCATCACTAGACGTTTGAACCTCCAACGCCTAGTTCACCACACTAAATTTGATGTCTTCGGGCCCGTCACCGCTTTGGCAATTTCTTTGGCTTTTCGCAATTGAACCTTCGACCTTTTGCAATTCCTTCCTTCCCAAAGGGAAGTTGTCCCTTTGGAGCTTGGAAAGGTCCCCTTTTTGGCAGTCGAGAGTCCCCCGTAAGGGCACTTGCCCTTCAGGTTCCTTTGGGCTGCCTTGGTCTTCTTAATTCCTTCAGACATTTTGCCCGAAGGAAATCTCTCCTTCAAGGTTTCGGCCTTTTTCTTTCGGTCTTTCCCTTTGAATTTCCTTCGGACAAAATTTCGAAGGAATTAATTCCTTTGGGCTTTTTGTCCGAAGGAATCTTGCCTTGTTCTTTCTTCTTTGTGATTTCCTTCGGACAACATGTCTGAAGGAATTCCTTCAGGTATTTTGTCCAAAGGAATTCACCCTTTAATTGATTTTTCCTTGGGTTTCCTTCGGATAGAAAATCTGAAGGAATCCCTTTGCCTTTAGCCTTGTTCTTTTTTCCGAAAGAAACTTTCCCTTTGGCCTTGTCATTTTCTCGAAGGTGCTCTCTGCCCTTCGCAAGGGCACTTTTGGGTCCACAATTGCCCTCCGTAGCCTTCTATAACGGTCCAATTGGTAACCAGACTGCCCTCCACAAGGGCACTCTATCCTCAGGGCTTTGTAAAATACTTATATCTCTTTGAAGTTGGCCCATTCCTTTGCCAAAAGCCCTGTAAAAACTAGCTGCTCACAACGAAATAAACCTCCGGATCAACTCAAAACAATTACAAAGCTCAAGGCACTTGGCTCTTTACAGAACAGGTCTACTACAAAGGGAAATGGCACAATTGCAGTAGAGGAAATACATCTAAGATTGACATCTCAGAACAACAGGGAAAGAAAGGAGACCCATTTTGGCCTGCAGGACCAAAACGCTCAACAAGTTTGGTGATTCCCAGGGGAAGCATGCCTGCTATGCTTTAAAAGACTAATAACCTCAAATTCCATTGGGCATGGAGTCAAGATGCAGCTTGAAAGAGTTAGCAACAGCCTTCTAAAGCCCTATGAACCAACAAAGCTTTACCTCAAACACAAAGAAAAACACACAACAAAGGCTAAAAAACACTACACCTGTGCAAACAACACTTAGGAAAAACAAAGAAAATATATACATGATGAGAGAAGACTCAGTGACAGTGCTCAAGATATATCCCATTAACTGGGATATGCAGTTCTTCACCATCCAACCTAAAGAGTTGGAATGCATTGTGCTGCTTGCACTGAGTGATGACATACGGGCCACTCCATTGGGCATCAAACTTTGTGTGTTTTCTAGACTTAGCTCAGTCCTCATCCCATTTTAAGATGATGTCACCTTCAGAGAAGCCTTTTGTCGAGGATTTCTTGTCAAAGTGCTTCTTCGTTTGCTACTAACGGCTTGTCATAGAAACCATGGCCTGGTCCCTTGTCTCCTGAAGTTCCATCAATTCACATAGCCTAACCTCCATGCTATTGCCTTCTTCCAATTGCAGCTGGTGAGCAAGATCCAAGGCTGGCAATTCAAGTGAAAGAGGAAGTCTAGCTTCTCTTCCATACACAAGCGTGTATGGTGAATTGCCAATTGCCCTCTTTGGAGTAACCCTATCTGTCCACAGAGCTGTTTTCAACTTAGCATGCCAAGTTCTCTGATTCTCCTCCATTGTCCTTCTGATAATTCTGATCAGATTCTTGTTGGTGGACTCAGCGAGCCCATTCCCTTGTGGGTAGTAGTTGGAAGAAGTGTTAAGATAGATGCCGTATCCCAATGCCCATTCACTCATTCTGGTTCCCAAGAAAGCCAATGCATTGTCTGAGATGATGGTAGCTGGGACTCCAAACCTTGTCACCAGTACTTCGTAAAAATCCAGTACTACACTTTCATTGGCCTCCTTCAAAGCAACACCTTCTACCCATCTCGTGAAGTAGTCTATAGCAGTCAAGACCCATTTTGGCCAGCACTGGAGGGAGGGTTGATCATCCCTATGAAGTCTAGGCCCCATTGCATGAATGGTTGTTCCACTTGAATAGGCTATAGAGGCATTGCAGCCAACCATTGTTTCCCATCAAAGAATGCACACTTCTAGCACTTTCATACCTAGACATGAGTGTCTCTGAATAAGGTGGGCTAGAAGTAACCAGCTCTCATAATCCTTGCAGTTGTAGGCTTAGGAGTAAAGTGACCCCTAACTGGCCCATCATGGAACTCAGACAACACCCTGTCAACCTGACTTGGGTCTATGCACCTCAAGAGTACTCTTGAAAAATCTCTTCTGAATAGCACCCCGTCAATCAAGACATAAAGGAGATATTGGAATCTAAAATATCTCCTCTTGGTCATATCAAGGCCTTGCAGGCACTCACCAATGAGAAGGAAAAGTTTCATGTCTGATGCCCAATCCTTCATGACTGTTGGTTCTTCTGTTGTAGCTTCATCATAGATTAGCAAAATGCCTTCTTTCTGTTGTTTAAGGTCTGCAGCAAGGTGTTCACACAGGCCTTTTTCCCTTACCAGCTTGGTGGTTTTGATGTCCACGTCATATTTCATTACTTTGGCGATCCATCCCGCTCTCTTTTCATTTAGATCACAGTTGATCAAGAAATCTTTGACGCTCAGATGTGGCACCATGAGATGAACCCTGTTGTTGGACAACATATGTTTGAATTTCTTCAGACTTCGTATGACTGCAAGGACTTGCTTCTCCACATATGTATACCTGATCTTAAAGCCTTCTAGACCTTGGCTAAAAAACACAAGTGGTTGTTCAAGGTTCTCGTCATTTGCTTGGGTAAGCATGACGGAGATTACCTCTTCATTTTTGAAGGTGTAGAGGTTGAAATCCTTAGTGAAGTCAGAACTGATCAAGGTAGGAGCCTAGGCGATACCCTGCTTGATCCCTTCAAAACTATCCTTCCTTTGTGCTATCCACGTCAATTTCTCATCTTTCTTCAGCATGGATGTCATTGGCTTGACTATCTCAGCAAAATTTGGGATAAATCTCCCGATGAAATTTATTCTACCAAAGAAGCTTTGCAGACCCTTCTTATGCTTATGTAAGGACAGCACTAGGATGGCATGAACTCTTTCTGAATCAATGGTCAAGCCCTCTTTTGAAACTACATGGCCAAAGAGTTTACCTTCGGACAACAAACATGCATTTCTTTGGGTTGAGAGAGATACCAAACTCTCGACACCTCTCAAAGATTTGCCTAAGGTGTTTCAAATGTTGCCCTGCTTCTTTAGAAAATACTGTCACATCATCAAGATAGACCAGTACAACATTATTTATCAGGTCTTGAAAAGCCATGACCATGGCTCGTTGAAAAGTGGCTCCAACATTGGACAGTCCAAAAATATTTTTCGGTAAGCAAATGTTCCCCACTTGGTAGTGAAGGTTGTCTTGTATTGATCACAGTCTTGCACTAAGATCTAATTGTACCCTGAATACCCATCCAGGAGGGAGAAATGTTCGCTAACTGTCACCATTTGGAGGATCTACTCCATACTTGGGAGAGGATAGTGGTCTTTCAACAAGACTCTATTGAGGTCTCTGAAATCTACACATAGTCTAGTCTCCCAATTCTTTTTTTCTGACAGGGACTAGATTGGCCAGCCAAAAAGAGTGTTTGATCGGAAATATGATCCTAGACTCAATCAGCTTGGTGAGTTCCTTCTGCATGAGAGGCTCAATCTTCGGGTTGACAAGTCTTTGTTTTTGTTTGACAGGCTTGGCACCTTCCTCTAGCTCAATGGTATGTTGGGCCAAACTTGGGTCAAAACCCTTCAAGTCGCTATACTCCCAAGCGAAAACATCGGCAAATTCCTGGCACAAGAAGATGAAAGCCTACGTTTCATGATCTGTACATACCTTCCCAAGTGCAAGCAGCTTGTTCTTGAATATCTAAACCTTTTCATAATTTTCTTTCTTCATTGTGGTGCTTGCTTTATCATTTTTTAATTGGTCATCATCGTTGCAGATACTTTCGAGAGTGACAAAGCCTTTGGAAAGTTTGTTGTTCTTCAGTTGAACAATCTAGCTGCCATACTGCTGTTGTAGCTTGGCTTGATTTCTAGAGGCAAACTCAGCCTCCTCTTGCAAGAAGAATGCTATCTGTTGATCACTGTCAAACACCTACCAATTGGTGATGTTATTAAGCACGAAGGGTCTGATTGCCACTTTTAAATGACGCAGACTGCTGTCTCGACCTATCTCCTTGGGGATGTCGAACTGAGCACCAACTGTTGCTAGTCTATCCACTTGCTTATTCTGCTCTCTTGGTATGGAAATAACATTGAAAGCAAGAAAACTCTCCACTAATTCCCATACTCTATGTTTGTAAAACTTTAGCAAGGAATTCTTGGTCAGATTTCGGCCTCTCCCCTGATTTATGATCAACTCGATGTCCCCAAAAACCTACAGCTCTTTAATTCCTCTTTTTCTTGCCCACTCCAAACCATGAATGAGGGACTCATATTATGCAACATTGTGTCAGGGATCTAGAACAACAAACATGCTCTGATACCACTCGTTAGGATCTTGCTCCTCAGAAAGAGCACCACAGTATGATTACCAAATATAAGCAATTGAATATGCGGAAATAACCAGAAACACAAGTAACTAGAATTCACCAATAGCACAGAATATGAGAGACAATACACTATCTTGTATTAACACTATACAGAAAAGAATACATCAAAGAGCCGCCACACTCTTTCACCTTACAGAGATTCGCCACACCTCAAGTGTACAGTAATTCTTCTCACACACACTCTCCTACACAAAAAATGGTCCCAACAACCAACTCACACACAGAATTGGTGTTCACCTCACCAACCAGTCAGTAATAACCCTGCCGGTACACCAAGCACTCTATAGCACTTCAAGCTGATCTCTCATGAACCTGCAACCTGCAATTCAAAGACCAAACTTACATGTAGATCCCCAATGAGCTTGCAACAACCTGCAACTCACAGATCTTACAACTAGAAGGAACTCTTCCTTTCTATCTCATGCCTTAAACAATACATGCCAATGGGTCTATAAATAGATCCCTAACTCAAACACTAACTTAGACTCTTAATTTAGACAATTATCCTCGCAGCCCAAGACTCTGGCTGGTCTTAACATGCAAACTCATCGTTCACTTAACTAACTGTCCGTGAAACGAACACTTCGGGAACACACAGGCGACCGACGCCGGTCCCTGCTAGTCTGGTTCTGCCGACGTCGGCCGACTTCCTGCTGTCGCCGGTTGCCTTCTGCACTGGACTCTGCCGACGTCGGTCCTGCTGCCGACGTCGGTTCCTGTAGAACTCAGCAACCATCTGTTCCTCAGTTTGCAAAGGTTGAAGCTTTTAGCTCCACAACCTAACAATCTCCCACTTGGAGATAAACAGCTACAACCTATACCTGTACCTGTACATCGTCTAGTTTGTTCCCTTGGCTTTGTATCCCTCCTCAAGATCACTCTTGAAGACCAACCACCACAAAATCTGTGGTGCAAAATCTGTCATCCAAATTACCTGCCACATCCGCATCTACAACCATGTAGAAAAAGAACTTGACCCTGCATAGCATGTGCACCTGCTGCTGGTCCTACTGAACTGCCCTTCAGTATTACTCTCCCGGATTGACTCCAAACTTGTGACAACTCCCACTGCTTGGGAAAACTCAAGTTTAGTACATACCTTGCACTCAACCTCATTATGTGAATCAAGACACCTGTTCTATGAACTGTCTAACCATCGACGTGCTAACCGGCTTCACACAATCATCCTGAAACAAAGTCAACAAGACCTCCATGTCTCTAGAACACACTTATGCCAAGGAATCTTGCTGCTCCCAGATTCTCCATGACATACACCTGAACTAGCTTTACCTTTAGTTCAACAATACCTGTATATGTAACCCTGCAACAAGCACATCATACAAAAAATAGGATAATGTAGCTAATATTATCCAACCTGGTAAAGAGAAACACAATGATCAAACCTCCATTGCCCTGCAGCTAATACAAGATCATATACCCTGATCTTCCATCTCACGTATCCATTTTCGCTCTTCTTCATCTTCAACATCCATTCGTCTCTCAGTGCTTACTTCCAGCTGGCAACACTACCCAAAACACCTGTTTGGTTCTCCTCCAAGGAATCACATCCTCATCCATGCCAAGCTCCCACTGTTTCCTGGATCTACCTGTTCTGCTTCTTCAATAACTTCCTGGTCCTATGCCATAAGTGAGCAACAAGTAGTGTAAAGAAGGGAAATGACGAATTTAAGAACTTACTTACACCTTCAATCCTCCATATGGGCGCTTGAGACTTCATGACAACTAGCTGTCCACCCAAAATTCGTCTCAGTAACCGATGCCGGTCACATCTCAGTCTACAGCCGACCGATGTCGGTTCCCTGCGACTGCCTCCCTGCCGACGTCGGTTTCCCCTGGCCGACGCCGGTCTCTGTCTGCCCCGAGTCACCGACGTCGGGCTGCACATAGCCGACGTCGGTCCCTGTCTGGACACCGACGCCAGTTTTCCTGCCGACGTCAGTCTCTGTGTTTTTCTTGTGAGACCTGACTTTTTCCCGCGAGCTCTTTTTGGATCAAAACCTTGTCCAAATCACCCTTGCTCTGCTCAGAATTCCTCTGCACCTTATGCTGAACTCTGTCCGTCACTTTCTCCTTGAAAACCAAGGCTTTCCCGTTCTTGTCACTAACATCGGATTCCTCAAGAAACCTTACCTTCTTCTTCTGTATACAGAAACCACGATCCATGCCTTCCAAATCCGAAAGCATATTCTTTGACTCAAGAACCAGCATCTCCTTCTTATCTATGTGACCAAGCCTATCAAGCCACATCTCTGAATCTACAGCTGAAGTAGATAACCCAGAAAGAGAATCAGTAAAACAAGTAGATAGATAAAGTGTACCTACTTTCTTACCTCTAGCTACAACAAGTGTACCCTTGGTAACCTTCCAAGAGTCCGCTGTGAGAGTTACTGTGCAACCCTCTTCACCCAAACTTCTAACAGAAATCAGATTCTGCTTCAGAACTGGGACATGCATGACCTCTTTTAACACCCATGTGTCACCTGTCTGCAATTTCAGCTTCACTTTGCCTTTGCCAACAATCTGACAAGACTTACCATCCCCTCCACAAATTTCTCCAAAGTCTCCCTGGACATACTCATGAAAAAATTCTCTATGTGGAGATGCATGAAAAGAGGCACCAGAATCTAATACCCAAGATTCTACTTTATCCAAAGAACATACCAGAGCATCCTTTGCAATGTAACCCGCAACATCTACTTCTTCTCCATGTTCTTCATGATGATCTTCACCCGATCTGCAATCTCTCTTTAAGTGCCCTTGCTTTCCACATTTCCAGCAGGTTATTCTGCCATACCTGGACTTGGATCTTTTGCCTATCTTCGACCTTGATCTCCCACGCTCTGTCCTCTCTCTTGGCCTTCCTCTTCCTTCAACACTCAAAGCATCTCCAGATGATTCACCTGTGCTTTTCCTGCGTATCTCTTCATTCAAGATCACACTCACAACATCATCCACTTTTAAGACTTTTGAAGGAGACACAGTATTAGAAACTGCCATTACCAAACCTTCCCAACTTTCAGGTAATGAACACAAGATTAAGAGAGCTCTAAGTTCATCATCAAATAAAATATTAACTGAACTTAACTGGTTTACCAAACCATGGAAATCACTAAGATGGCTATGAACAGATCCACCTTCCAACATTTGCAAATTAAATAAACGCTTCATAAGAAATACCTTATTAGAAGTCGAGGGTTTTTCATACAAATTTGCCAAAGATTTCATCAACTCCACCGTTGTCTTACACTGTGATAAGCTGGAAATCACAGATGAATCAAGACTCAATCTAACAAATCCCAGAGCCTTCCGATCAAGAACCTCCCATTCTTCATCTTTCATATCCAAGGGTTTGCTAGCAACCCCACCCAACGGTAAGTACAAATCTTTCTGATACAGATAGTCCTCAATCTGCATCCTCCATAATTGGTAGTTCTTGCCATTAAACTTTTCCATTCGTAGTTGACTGTTTTCTGCCATTGCTCAACTCCCACTCAAACAAAAACCCTGTGAGTAACCTGTAATCAAAACACACTACCCAGATCTACACCAATCTGTTAGTATCCCAACCAAAAGCTCTGATACCACTTGTTAGGGATCTAGAACAACAAACATGCTCTGATACCACTCGTTAGGATCTTGCTCCTCAGAAAGAGCACAGTATGATTACCAAATATAAGCAATTGAATATGCGGAAATAACCCGAAACACAAGTAACTAGAATTCACCAATAGCACAGAATATGAGAGACAATACACTATCTTGTATTAACACTATACAGAAAAGAATACATCAAAGAGCCGCCACACTCTTTCACCTTACAGAGATTCGCCACACCTCAAGTGTACAGTAATTCTTCTCACACACACTCTCCTACACAAAAAACAGTCCCAACAACCAACTCACACACAGAATTGGTGTTCACCTCACCAACCAGTCAGTAATAACCCTGCCGGTACACCAAGCACTCTATAGCACTTCAAGTTGATCTCTCATGAACCTGCAACCTGCAATTCAAAGACCAAACTTACATGTAGATCCCCAATGAGCTTGCAACAACCTGCAACTCACAGATCTTACAACTAGAAGGAACTCTTCCTTTCTATCTCATGCCTTAAACAATACATGCCAATGGGTCTATAAATAGATCCCTAACTCAAACACTAACTTAGACTCTTAATTTAGACAATTATCCTCGCAGCCCAAGACTCTGGCTGGTCTTAACATGCAAACTCATCGTTCACTTAACTAACTGTCCGTGAAACGAACACTTCGGGAACACACAGGCGACCGACGCCGGTCCCTGCTAGTCTGGTTCTGCTGACGTCGGCCGACTTCCTGCCGTCGCCGGTTGCCTTCTGCACTGGACTCTGCGGACGTCGGTCCTGCTGCCGACGCCGGTTCCTGTAGAACTCAGCAACCATCTGTTCCTCAGTTTGCAAAGGTTGAAGCTTTTAGCTCCACAACCTAACACATTGCACGTGCAAGAGAACTGGAACCTGAAAGTTGAGAAGTATTTCTCCTTTGAGGGGGAAATTAGCACTAATCCACCATCAACTCTCAGTTTGCTTCTTGAGCCATCAAAGAAGAGTTGTCATAAACCCGAGCTTTCTTGGTTTGCCCTCATCAAATTTGGTACAAAAGTACCCTCTTCATGCATGCAATAAATCCCGAGGCCTGCCTCTTCTATGAACTTGTATAGGTCACGTTCAAAATTTTCACTTTCTCATTAGTCGAAGATCAGGTCAGCAACTCCTTCAAGGGTAGAAGGCGGAGATTGATCCACTTGAAGATCTTTTTCATCAATAATGGCATAGCTAACATTCACTACTTTGAGGGAGTATGGCTTCAGATGATCTTTATGGATTGGCTCTGACTCAATCTTGACCTTAGTCTCATATTTGATTCTAAAAACCATGTAACACCAGTTTGCTGCTAGGTACCCACCTATTTTGGATGTGAAATCCCTAGACAAGCAAATGGAAAAGTAGGGAGGAACATCCGCTACCACCACATCGTGGAGAACTGAAAAAATTGGACAAACATGGAGCATCAAGTTCAAGCCTCTCACCACTCCTACTATCTTAGCTGGTGATCCATCTAACTACAGAACTCCCTTGGTCATTTTTTCGTATTTGAGTCCCAGCTTATCCGCTATACATTTTGGCATTACTGAGGTGCTTGCCCCACTATCAATAATGCAATTGTGCACCAAGAAATCTCCTATGACTAAAGATAAATAGAAAGGGGAACCTTTTCTTCTTTCTTTACTTGGCATGCTGTGGAAGGGTGCGCATTCATGATCAAAACATATCAGCTCTTGTTGGGACAACTAGTTCATATAGCTTGTGCAACTCCTTCTAGAGTATATCCTTTTGTCCCAGCATTGCCAATGAATTCCACAAAGAGATATTCATGTGCATCTTCTTTATCTAGTCTACCACATTGATCTAAGGGTTGCCCCCTTTCAAATTTTATTTGGGGGCACTTGTAGCTTGAGGCGCAGGCCGAAGAGTTGAGGGTGTAACCGACGGCCTGAAATTTAGAAATTTTTGGTTCACATGTGATGAAGAAGATGTTGCAGACATTTGAGTAGCTACCTAAGCTTCCTCCATAGCTCTCCTTTTGGACCTTGTGTTGGATGCAACATAATCACCTTGGTTGTTCATACTGCCCACATAGTTGACTGCACAAAATTCATCTTCCATGTGATTCATGAGTGGAATCGGGTTGAGCCTGATTGCTGCCAATGTTGGGTTGTAATGACGTCTCAAAGCTTGGGAATTGGGCAGACTGATTGTCTTGTGCATTCATATATTGACTTGGCATCTAATTTGTATAAACAGTCTGTTCTTGATCATATCCCAGGGGTAGGGAGTTTGGTTGTTCCTGTACCAGATTATTTTGAGCGAGAACAAGAGCTTTGAAAGATGAAGGAACCCCTGGATTATACCCTTGATAAGGCCTGGCTTGTGCAAACTGACCCTGTCCTTGATTATAATTCTGAAAAAGGAGTCTATTTGCTTGTCTGTACTGCTGGTATCCCTAATTTGGCCGATAATTTTGAGCTTGTTGCCTTTTGAGAGCCACCAATTCATTGGTCACGCTTTGCAGCAAGCTCTTAACTTCATGAAGGTCATTCGGCGAAGTAGCAGTCGGCTTTTCTATGCCAGGCATAAGAGTTAAGGTGGGTGCAACAGTTTGGACTAGAGGTGGAAATTCAGGGAAGAGTGGCATATGAGGTCTAAGGGCTATCTTTCCCGCTTGCATCAGGCAATTTTCAGCTACTATGGCTATTTCATAGGCAGCTGGCAGCACTTGTCCTTCCATGGACTGTATCATGACAACAATGTCACTGTTCAAGGCTTTTAAATAATAGAAGGCATAGCTTGGGGTCAGCCTTACCAAAATGGGGATTATGTCCCATGTCTTTTGAAACCGAGTATTGAAATCTTGCATGAATTCGTGTGGAGCTCTCTTCATGGTGGTTAGTTTCTCAGCAAGAGAGAGGTGATCACTCTTCTCCCCGAATCTGTTCGTTAAGAGAGTGTCTAATTCGTTCCATGTGTTGATTGAATTCATAAGCAACATCCCATACCAGTCCAGAACCTTACCCTTAAAAGACAATGCCAGCACCTTGATAGCAATGTTCTCCTCAGTAACGTTGTGAATATTATAGAGGTTGGAAATATTTTTGATGTGTTCAATGGCAGTCATAGGGCCCTTCCCATTAAACGGAGGAACACTCTTAAGAGTCGTCCCTGGGATTGGATCATAATGTAGAAGATTTAATGGGCTTTGACCATGAAAATCTACGAAAGGTAAAGCCATGGTGACAATCGGGTTCTGTCGGGATCTTCTTGTGTAAGTATATTTTATAGTAGGTCTGGAAAAATGACTTGTTGTATAGGGATGGGTCCTTGTAAATCTCAGTCACCTTGCTGAGTTCAATGGTATTTCAATGAATTCGAAAGGGACACCCTTGGCAGCAGATCGTGTGGTGACCTTAGGCATAGGATGTCAGGTTGATCTATGACTAGAGACTGATGTTCTTCAAAATGGAGTTGCCAGATGCTGAATTAGTGGTCCATTCTTGATGTAAAAGGACCAGCACCAATCCTAAAACTTTTTTGAGAATTAATTTTTTTTCCCACCGAGCGTGCCAAAAACTGTTGATGTTGTGGATTGCACCCTTGAAAGAACGTTGGGCTTCTCTCTTTCACGCGGCATAATGGAGACCCCTTTTGCTGTGGGTCTGGCAAAACTAAGGGGAGAATCTCTAGATAAGGGCTAGCTCCCTTTGATGCATCTATGTTGTCTTTTGATACTACTACTAATACTTGGGGGGGGGGGCGGGGGAAAGGTAGAAGGAATAACCAGAACAGAAACTACTCTAAGTGGTGATGCACCAAATGATTTTTGATCTACTCGGTTATTCACACTTCAGACCAAAAGAGGACAGACATACACTTTATCTGATGAAAGACCAGACTATAGAGAGCTTTAACAATAGGTTTAATGAAGACACACAGAAAATGAACTTACCACAAGCGTTGTAGAAAACACACTGTCTGATAACCCTTTTCTGTCTCTGCGCTCCAGATGCAGCACTTCCTGTTAACCTACAGAAATGGTGTTTTGTCTACACTAAGTGTGTTGGTGTCAATTTTTGAAAGCATCAAGATAAAATAACTGAACATAAAAGTGATACACAGACACACTCAAAAGCATAAGCAGTCAGATAGAGGTAAAACACATTCTTATTGATCAAAAGTGAATTTTGGCAAGGCTTTGCCTTACAAAATGAGAGATATCTTCCTCACTTGGAGGTTACAATATATATAGCATGAAAAGGAAGACTTAGGTGCTTTCTAGAATAAGAAACTCATGTTGCATTGAACACCTAAGGGGGAGAAATTTGATCATGCTGGTGTCATCCTTCTAAAAAGCCCTGAGATAACCATGTTGTAGATGCTGCAAGTCTTGACTTTGGCACTCAACTTGTATTAATTGTTACTGCAAGAGCATGGGTCACCCTTTTCTGTTTGAATGACAAGGCCGCTTCTTAAATGAAGTTCACACCATTGTCTACTCATTAATGTAAAATCAAAGAAAACAAGCCGCGCTCTCACTGTTTGCGCTCTTTGATGACCATTTCGTAAGGACTATTTCACCTGCAGTAATAACTCTTCTGCCGATGCTTCCTGTGCCACCTGGACTATTTTGTCTTCTTCTATGCTTGGCTTATGTGTGTGTGGTTGCGCTTTCACTGTTTTCTGTCTCTTTCCTAGCAACTCGGCTCTCGGGCTATCCTTTTGTCTTTTGCTGGCTCTTTGGGCTCCTTCCTTAGCGGCTAATGCATTTCATTAGATTTGATGTCTATGAGCCTATCGCCTATTTGAAAACCAACGGCTATTTCACCGCCTTGAATTTGACGTTTGCGCGCCCGTCACCAGACGTTTGAACCTCCAACGGCTAGTTTGCCACGCTGAATTTGATGTCTTTGGGCCTGTCACCCCTTTGGCAATTTATTCGGCTTTCTGCAACTAAACCTTTGACCTTTTGCAATTCCTTCCTTCCCGAATGGAAGGTGTCCCTTTAGAGCTTGGAAAGGTCCCCTTTTTGGTAGCCGAGAGTCCCCCGCAAGGGCACTTGCCCTTCGGGTTCCTTCGGGCTGCCTTGGTCTTCTTAATTCCTTCGGACATTTTGTCTGAAGGAAATCTCTCCTTCAAGGTTTCAGCCTTTTTCTTTCGATCTTTCCCTTTGAATTTCCTTCAGACTTTTTGTTCGAAGGAATCTTGCCTTGTTCTTTCTTCTTTGTGATTTCCTTTTGATTGATTCTTCCTTGGGTTTCCTTCGGACAGAAAATCTGAAGGAATCCCTTTGCCTTTAGCCTTGTTATTTTTTTCGAAAGAAACTTTCCCTTTGGCCTTGTCATTTTTCTGAAGGTGCTCTCTGCCCTCCGCAAGGGCACTTTTGGGTCCACAATTGCCCTCCGCAACCTACTGGAACGGTCCAGTTTGTAACTCGACTGCCCTCTGCAAGGGCACTTTATCCTTGGGGCTTTGTAAAAGACTTATATCTCTTTGAAGTTGGCCCATTCCTTTGCCAAAAGGCCTCTGAAAACTAGCTGCCCACAGCGAAATAAACCTCCGGATCAACCCGAAACATCTACAAAGCTCAAGTCACTTGGCTCTTTACAGAACAGGTCTACTACAAAGGGAAATGGCACAATTGCAGTAGGGGAAATACATCTAAGATTGATGGCTCAGAACAACAGGGAAAGAAAGGAGACCCATTTTGCCCTACAGGACCAAAATGGTCAACAATATGTATTCTTTGTTCTCTATAGGTGGAGAATGAGGAGCTCTTTATTTTCAAATGTCTTGTCTACTATGAGATATGAAGGACGTACTATTGTGGTTTGTACAGGGACTTGAGAGGCTCCCCGTACACTTGCTTTTGTTACACTGACCAGAGGTCCTTATACCCTTCCTTTTAGAAGTCTGGCACTTTTAGGTCCATAGGGCATTGCAAGGAACCTCCAAGGCAACTAAGCTGATTACCACCTACTACTATTGTTTTTACAGAGACTCAAGAGTTTCCCTATCCACTTGCTTCTGTCACCCTGACCAGAGGTGCTTGGCTTCTTTCAGAAGTTTGCTACTTTTAGGTCTGTAGGGCATTTGCATGGGACCTCTAAGGCTACTAAGCTGATTACCTCATTTCAGCCTATCCCAAAGGTTGGAAGCATAAAGTGTTCCTTTGATTCAGCTGGTTCACAAATATGGTCAGAAATGAGTGAGATGGCATTTAGTTCCAAAGTTCCATGTGTTGCTATGATATCCATGTCCTCACACTCCTATACAAGGTGCTTTGGGTCTTCTAGTCGGTGTTGGGGACCATCTAGTTCTCTTTGCCCGCAGCCTGAAGTATGCAAGCAGAAGTGTATCACCATTTTTTCAGCTTCAGTCCTGAAGCAACTCCAAGACCCTAATAATACCCATGACAGGCATATTCAAGATCCATTATATCTTCACCATGGTCATAAGACTAATTTGACTAACAAAAATGACGAAGGTGATAATCATTCAGCCACTAAGAAAAAAAATCCAAAAGTATGTTTGACATACTAATAGACCATTCCATACAAATGATTAGACAATCACATTCCATCTACTAGAATAGTCCATAAATTATTCTGAAAATAATATGAAGCTATCATGATAAATCTGAGCCCCATAATAACTAAGCTCCATGGTTCTTATTCACTTGTTCCAAAAGGTGAAGGGCGCCAAAATCTTGCCCAATCTGAGATGAGCAACATGGAAATAACAAGCCTTTTAAGTTGTAACTACCAAAGAAGGCACAAGGCTAACAAAAAAATGATACTATAATGATTACAAATGAAAATCTTAAAAAAGAGTTTTAATTGTGCTTGCCCTAGCTTCTCTGGAAAGCCTGTTGTTATTAACATCCCCAAGCCTTGACCGTTGGAAGTAATTAGAATCATCTACAAGTATTCCCAACTAATCATAATGTTTACACCATTCGAATTTTGTTTTCTGCCAATCCTATTTATGAGACATTCCATAATCAGAATCAACCTACTGCCACACACATGCATCCCAATATTGCCAATCCATTTCAAGGATGTCTGTTACAAAGTGCAAAATGCTTGCTGAATATGACAACTAATTAACAGGTAAAAAATAGAGCATTAGGATACATGGTAAAAGGTCACAGGTCTAGGTCTTTTAATTTCAAACCAACAGCAATGGCCATTGATTTACCATTCATTAAATGCCTCGGAACCCCCTTGCATTTATGCCCATGGTTGATAGAATGGACTTCGAGAACCTAACATAAAACTAAGCTGGACTGCTTTTCCAACCATTGCAAACTCTGTCAATTCCTTGGCCAGGCCCCATCATGTTCCTTTTGGACTAGAGATATCTTCTACATCCATGAAAGTTCATTCTGCACCCGCTAACTATGCCATTAAATCCACGATAGATTCCATGGCTAAGAAACCTTCGCATGGTTGACTTTTAGTTGAGGACTTATGCCATCCATGTCAGAGACCTTTTCATGAATGGATCACTTCTATGGCTAGTTACCGCTAATGGCATTGAAATCTAGCATTCCAAGGTGCTTTCTTCATTGTCTAGTTTGCATAAACACATTTCAGGAAAATATAAAACATTTTTCCTTCATGGTAAAAAACCAATATCCTCATGCTCCCTCCTAGGACTGCGCAAGAGGAATCATAGGTTTAGGTTTGTGTGAATGATGCAGTCGCAGGGAGGGGGTTTCCAATGAAGGAAAGCCCTAATCCAGGAGCTGGATGAACACACTCAGATCTGAAAACACGTGTAATATCCCCCATCTGGATGGAGCATATATGTTTGATGAATTTGTCTGGTTTGAAAAATTTTCACCAACAGTAACTGCACTTTATTTAAATTCCTTTGCTTATATGATTCAAAATTTATTCATACATTCATAGACTCATTCCTGAATTACATGGACTGATATACTCTGGACTGGTTACAATGATCACCTCCAATGCTCTGTCAAGATTTACTGTGACTGCTGTACCAAACTGGAGGTTTAGGCCTGATATTTTTTTAATGGGACTGTGAATTATGAATTAGAATGAGACTGCCATGTTCTGAAATTTATAATCCGATGTCTTGAATTTGTCTCTCTTTCAATCCTGATAGCACACTTGCAGCCTTTAACAGTTTGACAGTTTACATCTGTAGATCTCTGTATCATATATATTGATGGCTGCATATATAATGGTTGTTGCCCTGTCAATATTGATTGCTGTCAAGACGCAATTGCTGCTCACTGTCACTGAAAATGTACATCTTTTTACATATACAGGTGGCTGTGTATAAGTCTGAATACATCTATCCGTTATTGACAAATCTGCACTTAATCTATAACCTTAATATGCTGATGCAGAGCTGCGACTAGGTCTGTCCATGCACAGTGCCCTAGAGATCATCATTCCAGCAGCATTTGATATTCCAACCAAACCTTAGTTGGTTGCAAACACCAAATTCTTATGTCATTTGTCTGATATGTCTTCTCCAAACAAGGAATGGCATTCACATTAAAAACTTAGCTTATATTGAAGCACCAAGCCAATCAACATAACACAATTCGTTGCGCTAGGTTTCAGCTGTGATTGCAAACTCACAATAGGCATTAGAAATAGAGCCTTTCTATATGCATTTCAGGCACCAAGCCAATCAACACAACACAATTCCTTGCGCTAGGTTTCAGCTGTGATTGCAAACTCACAATAGGCATTAGAAATAGAGCCTTTCTATATGCATTTCAGCACCCAGACCTCTCAGTACAAAACCAAACTCCACAAAATCGCAGAACCAAACACTGCAGAATCAAATGGCACAAACTTTCAGTACAACGGTGAACTCTGTATAAATCCACTCGATATATTTCCTGCATTCAGCACAAATCATGATCTTGAATGAACGTATTGGCTAGGGAAGGTCTTTCACTCCTGAAACCAATCTCTCACTCTTATGTCTCCACTAAATAATTAAATTTAGGTTGTCTTTTTAATTTTACTTTTTTGACAACTTGAACATTTAATTATTTTCCGCACATCCTCCCAATGTTATGGAAAATATTAAAATGGATCAGATATGAATTCTGACCACGCCAAAAGATTCTTAAGCTCTCGGGATATCGAACTTTATGAAAATTAGTGCTTTCCAAAAATTCCAAACTTCTCCAAGAAGTGTGGAGAGCGCCCAAAATGTCAAAACTGCATCCAGAAAGTACCGTTGGACTCATCTTGATTTCTTGAACTCATTGCCATCATCACAATTCCTTCTTGAAAAATTTGGCATTCTCCAAGAATCTTGGAACTTTCCAAGAATGCTGGAATGGACCAAAAAGGGACATTACAACACAAGTCTTAGTTCCTAAATTAATGTAGAACAAGGACTACATAGATTCTTCCAATGCATTAGCTATAATATGTGCTTGCTTGCAAAAATGCAAGTTTCTCTCTCTACAACAATGGAGTCCCCTTGACTTCCATTCACACTTAAGGCTACAACGGACTCTATCTATGAGCTTACAATTAAGCACTTCCTCCCTAAAGCTCTTCAATGCTTGGCCTTGGATGCCTTTGTATAGGCTCCTCTACGTGCCACATGTCAAAAAAGATTTATGCAAACTCCCACAAACCAACAAGGGTTGCTTGCCTCCCATACAAACATGGATGAACATGTGTCCTTAGAATCCATCTTCAAGAATCTTGAAGCCAAAGATCCATTCCTATAACTTTGGAGTCAACTTGTTATGAGATGTGACAATTTCGCACACCAAGTTTCCTTAGCGTAATCCTTTCCACTCTATCTTGGCATGAAAATGTCTACGCATGCAAGCCTTTAATCCTTTGCACAACTCTAAATGCTAATTGCATTGAAAGGTGTCTTTTGTGCAATATGGTGCTTGCTTTTAAGTGTTTGCATTTATTTTGTGTTGCACCATAAGGTTTAGCACTGACAGGCTCTATGCAACTACACACTGAGTACTCTTTTGCACACTCAACACAAACCAAATGTTTTGTGCGATGCACAAAACAAAACTTCAGATACATGCACCTTTCAACTTATGTGCCCTGTGATCAAACAATTGCATACTTGCGCACCATGCACCCACATTGGAACTTTATTCATAGATCTAGACTTAGTTGTTTTGGTTCATGCAAGATTACTCTTTGCCAAGAATTTACCTGCATCATACACCTCGGATAACTAAAAATGTGAGCTCCTGCTCACATGTTAAAATCTTCGAGAGTATGGCCATAATGACCAATCTCTACGGAATCCAACCATGTTGATTCCTTTGATGTGCAATTCTTCCACTTCACCAAATACTACTTATATTCTCTTCCATGCATCCTTTTGACAACCTTTGAGTCCAAAATGGCCTCTATTTCCTCCTCCTTATTTGGTACTTGCACTCTCCAGTCCAGTACTTGAGATTTTAATTCCTCCTCATTGTTGTTTTTCCCTTCATGATAATCATACAAATCAGCCACATTTAATATGGGCAATATGTCCATGTCTTCAGGTAACTCGATCTTATATGCATTTGCTAAAAATTTGAGTAGCATTTTACATGGCCCTATCTTCTTCCACTTCAGTTTGTTATATGTTCCCTATGGAAATATCTCCATGCACAAATGCACTAACACCAAATCTCCCATCTCAAATCATTTCCTTCTATGGCTCCCACCTACGCGTCGTTTATACTACAAATTGCTTTGCTCTAACTTTCTTCACACCTCTTCGTGTATCTTGTGCATATACCTTACATAGTCTTTTGCTTCTACACTCCTTCCATGCACCACACTTGTCATGTCCCCTTCTCAGTGACATCTCTCGGAGCACAGGATTAGCCTATCATACGACCCTCGTAGGCTGATAGACTGGATAAAGGGTCACATTGGAGCTTGGCTCAGCTTCAGTTGGCAGAGTTTGATCAGTTGGCTTTCGTTTGGGCTCGATCGGAGACTTCTGGCAGAAGTTACTATTTTTAGCAGTTCCTGGTGGTCAGAGTGGGACCCCTGCTATTTTTAGCAATATGGGTTGGCAGCGTTCGGAATCACTTCAGTATATGACAGTTTCAGACGGTTCAGGCATCGGGTGAGTAACGAGGGAAATATTAATATTTAATTGTATTAATTATGCAAAGACAATTATATTAAGTTATAATTAAAAATTATAACTTAAGTGATTTTAATACTGAGGGGTCGCCCATCATCAGGAGGGGGCCAATTTGTAATTATATTTTATTATAAAATTGGCCAAGACTATGGAATTTTGAAAATAAAGAGAAGTGCGAATTTTTAATTAAAAACCTATCTTTGAGGAAATCGCACCCTTGAGCTTATATAAGCAGGCTGCCTTGGGAATCGAGCCATATGATGATTATTGAGTTTGAGAATTGATCAAATTGATCTGAGCAAGAGACTTCAGGGTTTCAAGTTCGATTTTCTTTGGGGAACGAGCCATTTCCATTGGAAGCAATTCAGAGGGTGTGAAATAACACCTGATTTATTGCAACAGAGGTTTGTTCATTCAGGCGGAATCACAGAGCTTTCAGAGATCTTTTATCTTCAGAGTTTTTTATTAGTGTGCATCCAGGAAACCTTCAACCTACTAGGCGCATCATTTCAGAGGGTTTAGACATTGATTTGGGGGAGGCCGTACTACTGTACTTGCTGCTATTGACACACATGTACTTCCTGTACTTGACCATACCATGTACCAGGACGTACTTCATCCTTGAGGAAGGCGCAACAAACTTCACCAACCAGTTGTTACCAGCATTGGCGCCCTTGTTTTTGGGATCATCTGACATCAATAATCAGAGGAAGAAGGACGCATTTAATGCAGCTGTACCAAACTTGTACTTTCAGCTGCTACAAAAAAAACCAAGTTTTTACAAATATTAAAAACATTATTTTTCTTATTGCATGTCTGTAGATCTTTCCTGTAATCGTTCCAGAGGATCAATAAATAGTCTGGCATCCATATTCTCAGTAGTTTTTATCCATTCCAGAGTTATATGATTTTATTTGAATTATTTATTCAATTATTGCAAAATCGCATTTCCTTCATTACTTGCAAAAACCCCAAAAACATCAAAAAAATCAAAAACTTCAGAAAAAACAAATAAACAGTCAGTTTTCAGAATCAGAGGAAACTTGGAGTTTCTACAACACTAGTTCCCTCAGCTCTAGAACTCCCCTTGGACTACTTCTGCACACAATTGGGAAAGGTGTTTTCCCAATCTTCCTATTTACCAAATTGTTGTATGCAATTTTTTCTTGTGCCAATACCATGTCCCACTGCTTGAGTTTGTCTCCAACCAAACATCTCAATAAGTTTCCTAGGTTGTTGCTCACAACTTTGGTTTTTCCATCAGTCTCTAGAAGGTATGCTATACTGAAAGTCAGCTTTGTTCCCAACTTCTTCCACAATGTGCGCCAAAAATAGCCTACACACTTCATATCTCTATTTGACACTATGCTACACGATAACCCATGCAACCTTACCACATCTTTGAAGAACAAATTTGCAAAGCTTGTTCCATCACTTGGCTTCTTGCTTGCAATAAAATGTGCCATTTTTGAAAATCTATCCACCACTACGAAGATGGAATCATTCCCCCTCTATGTTCTTGGCAATCCTAGCACAAAGACCATGCTAAGGTCATCCTGGGGCTTCTTTGGGATAGGCAATGGTTGATGCAATCTTGCGTTTTGACTCTTTCCCATTGCCAACTGGAAAATTCTACAATCTTGCACATATTTGTGCACATCCATGCCCGTCTTTAGCCAAAAAGTAACCTTTTTCCAACCGTGCCAATGTATTTTCGCTCCCCAACCTTCATTATGCTTCTCCTTTATTAAATTATCATGCATCAACCCCCTGGGTATACACAATTGTGTTCCTTTGAACAACATTCCTAGCACAAAATAATCTAACCTTAGTGTTATATTCACACATGTTGGTTTTGTGCATGCTCCCCAAGCATCATGAAAATCTTTATCTTTTGCATATATCTCCTTCACAGAATCAAATCTCATGATCTCCACTCGCATCTCGTTTAATATGAATCAGGGCATTGACCCCTGGGTATACACAATTGTGATCCTTTTAACAACATTCCTCATAACACAAAATAATCTAACCTTAGTGTTCTATCTACATGTGTTGGTTTTGTGCATGATCCCCAAGCATCATGAAAATCTTCATCTTTTGCATATATCTCCTCCGAATAATCAAATCCCATGATCTCCACTCGCATCTCGTTTAATATGAGAAGCCTTATACTTAGTTCATGCACAACCTTGTTTGATTTCCCACTTCTATGTTTCAACACAAATGAGTAACTTCGTAAAAATTCAACCCACTCCATGTGTCACTAATTCAATTTCCCTTGGCTATTGATAAGTTGTGGAACCTGATGGTCTATGTACAACACAAACTCCTTTCGAAACAAATAGTGCCTCCACTTCTTGAGTGCTTCCACAATAGCACAAAAAATTCCTAGTCATTAACAAATATTTCCTCTTCACGTCATTCAACTTCTTACTGAAGTTATAGGCCTACCCTCTTGGCTCAAAATTCCTCCAATCATTGTGCCACTAGCATCACAATCCACTTGAAATACTTTGTTGAAATATCGTAGTGTTAATACTGGCTACTTGGTCACTTTCTTCTTTGACTGCTAGAAACTACGCTCGACTTTTAATGCCCAAACAAAATCCTTGTGATCTCCTCTCATCACCTTCATGATCACTATGCACGTCCCACTAAAGTTTCAGAGAAACTTCCTATAAAAACTTGGCAAGAAATGAAAGCTTCACACTTCAAACGTGCTCCTTGGCGATGGCCATTCAACAATAACACACTTTCTCCATGATCATTTTCAAACCTTCTTGGGACATCTCAAAACCCAAGTATACAAGCTCATCCATAAAGCTACACTTTTTCACATTTATCAGAGACGTCTCTTCTCTCAATCATTGCAACATATTTCTCAAATGTGTTAAGAGTGTTCCTCCATCTTGTTAAACACCAGGACGTCATCAAAGTATACAATGACAAAGTTGACAAGGAACGGCTTTGACACTTCATTTATGATCCTCATGAATGTGCTTGGCACGTTTGTCAACCCAAATGGCATGACCAACCCTTCATCTCAAATGCGGTTTTCCACTCGTCACCTTCTACAATTATGATCTGGTGATATCCAATTTTCAAATGTATCTTTGTGAAGTATTGTACACCACCTACGCAATCCATCAAGTCATCCATGCATGGAAATGGAAATGTGTACTTGATTGTTATCTTGAATATGGCTCTTGAGTTTGTGCACATGCGCCACTCTCCACCTTTCTTTGATGTTAATACTACATGTACTGTGCACAGGTTTAAGCTATCTCTAATTAGCCCTCTATCCAATAGCTCTTGCACTGCCTTTGCATCTCTTCATTCTCCTTAGGTGTCAATTTGTATGCAGACTTATTTGGCAAACTTGCTCCTAGGATCAAATCCATATGATGACTGATACTTCGCATCAGCATCAATTCATCTAGTAGATCACTAAAAAATGATCTCCACAAACTCGTCCAACCGCTCCACTATGCGTGAAAGTGTTTCCTTCTCTTCTTTTGAGCTTTCACACTCCTCTTGACAGCTTGGACATAGGTGGAAGCATGCCTTCTCCTTTTCTACTCCCTTCATGAATTCCTTCCCTAACACCATCAATATGCGCTTGCAAAATTTGATGTGAACTTCTTCCTTGCCCTTCAACAAATTTAACATGAACTTATTTCCATCCTTCTCTAGGTGATTTGTATTTGCTCTTATATCATATATAGCCTTTTTTGTCAAATTGCCAAGGTCTCCCCAAAAGTACATAACACACATCCATTGACATTACTTCTCACCAAAATTTAACTCTATATGCACCAATTGAAAACTTCACAAGGAACTGCTCATGCACCAAAACCTAATGACCTCTTTGCACCATGACACTTTGTAAGGGTTTAGGTGCGCCACTTCTTCAAACCCAACTTCTCTACCATCTCACATGAGACAAATTTATTTGTGTTTTCACTATCCACAATGAATTTGCAACACTTGCCTCCTAATTTGCAAACTATTTGAAAGAGGCTCTTCCTTTGCATCGGTTCATTTTATTCCTTGGTATGTTTTGAAAACACCATCTTCATCATGCGAGTTCATCCATGGTTCGACTCTTCAAAATGTTAAATAGATCCAACAAACTCCTCATCTCCATGCACGACATGTGCACCAACTTCTGACCTTCTACTACCTTCATTCTCCACCTGCGAATATTCATACGCTCTATGTCTTGGTTGTCCACATTTGAAAATGTTCACAAGAATCCTCTTCTCATTCCTCTACCAAATCTGTTTTGCCCTCTAGATGGGTAAGATGAACCTCCACACATATAATCTTTCTCTCTTTCACTCATTTTGCCTTGCTTGTGCTCATGTGTGTGGTTGTGCATAGCATCGTTCTCTCCACAACTTTGTTGGTTCCTCCTGACACTATCTTGTCCTCTGTGTGCAAATATTCCTTTTCCCTGCATAACACTCTATTGTCTGTGTGATTTCTTATCAGCTTTCAGTGCAAATAGATAAGCTTCCTCCACAATTTGGATTTGAGCCATGCTTAACTCTTCTTGGATGCCAAATCTCAAGCCATTTAGGTATCTTGAGACCTTCTCTTGGTCAACTTCACTATGACCAGATTTGATAATGATTTTTTAAACTCCTTCATGTGCTCCCTGACACTTAGCTCCTTTTGCCTTAGATTCTACAACCTTTTGAACAACTCCATCTTGTATTCTCCAGGTAGAAATTTACCCTTCATCATGGCAACCATTTTGTCCCACTTGGTTATCTTCTCCTTTCCTCTTCTTCTTCATTCATTTTGAACTTCCTTCCATTAAAGAGACGCGAGACCCTTTAGCTTGGTCTATGCCACTTTCATGCATTGTGGATTGTTAATGTCATCAAACTCAAAATACTGCTCAATGTCCATAATCTAGTCAATGATCTCTTTAGGATTCAAAGTTCCTGAGAAACATGGAACATCCACCTTTGTGGATTTCTTGATCCATGAGATAATTCTCAGGATTCTACCTTCACCCGCATCCATGTTCGCTTCCTCATATTATCCTTGAACTTTTGTGAATTGTTGCTCCACCTCAATGTTTCTATGATCATCTCTAAATGTGAAACCTCACCTTTAGTCTTCTTCCACAGCATCTAGTCGTGTTTACACGACACACAAAATGTCCAAAACTTCATCATGTCTCCTAGCCACGTTAGCTACTCTACACCTCCTCTACTAAAGACTTTTCTAGGCATCATCTTTATTCTTTGGGCGCAAATCCTACTGCTGCAAGATCTCAACTTACAACCCTATGTAGGCAACCTCACTCTCCACACTACACAAGGTTCAAAACCTTACTTTGATACTAGTTGATGTAGTTATAGGGATGAATTTTCTAATTAAGGAAAGCCCTAACCTGATAACTAGATGAATGCACATTCACACACTCAGATCTGAAAACACAAGGCTCAATTCTTATAGTAATGCAAAATAAGGGTTACATAGATTCTTCCAATGCATTAGCTTCACACTATGCTTAGATCTCAATCTGCAAAAATTCAAGCTTCCCTCTACAACAATGGAGTCCCCTTGACTTCCATTCACACTCAAGTTTACAAGGGCCTCTATCTATGAGTATCTCTTCCTCTCAAAAGTTCATCAATGCTTGGCCTTGCATGTAGGGGCCACGTGTCAAGAAAGATTCATGCAAGCTCCCACAAGCCAAAACATGTCCCAAGGGTTGCTTGCTTCCCACACAAACATGGATGAACATGTGTCGTTAGAATCCATCTCCAAAAATCTTGGATTCAAAGATCCATTTCCAAAACTTTGGAGTCAACCTACTCTAAGATGTGCTAATTGCTTCGCGCACCAGTTTTTTTTTAGCGTAATCCCTTCCTTTTTGTCTTGGCGTGACAATGTCTATATGTGCAAGTCCTTTATCCTTTGCGCGACTCTAAACATTGGTTGTGTTGAAAGGTGTTTTTGGTGGCTCCAAGCCTTTTCCTTTCTTTTGTGTTGCACCATGAGGATAGTGCTAACAGGGTCTGCACAATTGCATACTAGGTTCTCTTTTGCGTGCTCTGCGCAAACCAAATGTTTCATTCAATGGCACTAAACAACAATTTGCCCAAAAATCCGTTGTAGACCAAAAATTCATCCAACTTTTGTAAAATTGTCTTTTGTGCATGCAGATACATGTGCGTTTTAGCTTATGTGCCTACTGATGATCAAACCATTACGTGCCACGCGCCCACGTTGAAACTTTATTCACAAAACGTGACTTAGTTGTTTTGGGTGATGCAAGATTGCTCTTCACCACAGATGCTCCTACATCAATGAAAATGATAATGTACATTCATCAATTTGTTTTTGACATATGCATTCACCCATCAAAAACTTAAACCAATCCAATAGCTACCTAAGAACATCCCACTTCCCTAAACTGCATGGAAACTTAGAACATGAATTAGCAAACCTAGAGTAGATTTTGTTTATGCTAAAATATCAACATTACAAAATAATGATAGAGATGGTCACCATATGACCAAGGAATGCATGATGAAAACACAGACTAGCTAAACAAAAAAATCAGTAGGCATAAACTTAGAATTTACATGAAGGCAAAAAACACTGTTGATTCTCATTGAATGAATGAAATATTTACATAAGAGGCTTTAAATAAAGCTTAACTCGAAATTGGAGTTGACCTACATAACTAAAAAAGCTAAATAAATTTAAAGCTATCTAAAGCACCTAAAGCCAATTGACCTACACAATTTTTAAAAAATTATTATTTTTTGTAACTTTCGACTTCTAGTGGCTTTTTTCAATCGCTATTTTTAGAAGTGTTGCATGCAAGTTTAGATGAGCCTAAAAATTTCCACAAATATTCTAAACACTAAAATTAACCTAATGCACAAATTTCAACTGAAGTTCATGTCCAAGTACAAATATACACTATTTCTAAAAATAGAAAAATCTTGGAAAAAATACTAAAATGCATTTTCAGAGCTTCAGATGGTCACGTATGACCTCTAAAAAGTTCTGAAAACATACCTAAACAGATAGAGTTTTTAATGGTTAAATTGAACTTTCCGAGACAGTCATTTTGGCACAAATGAGAGCTCAAACGGAGTTACAGATCAAAAGTTATGGCATCCGAAAGTTTGGACTCTGCATCATTCTCCTCTAGTTGAAAACAACTCAGCTCATACGAGTTGCTCTGATTGTACTCCTGTGATTTATTATTGTCAATCTTCTTCAGCTTCCATTCTGAAATCCAAGTGTTGTCTTCATGTTGCAATCCTTCCCATTGTACCAAATACTTATTATAACTCTCTTGCCTTATGTTCGTTGTCTTCTTATCCAAAACTTGTGCTATCTTTTCTTTCTTCTTTGGTACCTATTGTTGCCAATCTACTTCATCTTCTTCCCCTTTACCATCTTCTCCATGAAAATCATGTAAATTTGAAACATTAAATACTGGAGAGATCAAAATTATGTAGTAAACTCACCTCATAAGCATTGTCATTGATTTTTTCACAATTCTGCATGGACCAATTTTCTTGTACTTTAACTTGTGTGTACCTATAAAAAATATTTTTTCCTCAAGTAGACCATCACTAAATCTCCTTCAAATACTTTTGACCTACTTCTGTCATCCGCTACAAGTTTATACTTCACGTAGACTCAAATACTTATTATACTTCCAGTTGGTCAATGCAAACTGTTCCAATACAATGGGACTTTACTAATTTTGAATTTAAACGTAGTTTTAAATTTAAAAGGTATGATGGAAATGCAAGTTTTTGTGGTCTCATTCATGTGTATTTCCAACATGGTCAGATTTCCAAAACTACAAAACTATCGGATTGCCAAAACTATAAAACTACATTTTTTTCAAAACTACATTTTTATTGTGCCATCATTCATTGGTCAACTGGAGGTGTTTTGTTGGAAATGTAACTACATTTTTACTTTTCCTAAGATGCAAATAATCCCCAAAAAATGTTTCAATTTAAAATAAATAAATCTCTAAGCAGGTCTATGCAAGGCATTACCTCTAGTTTTATAGTTGTTAGATGGAAACCTTGTATTTTAATGGGTAGTAGTTCATTGATATATTGTTTCTCATTTGAAGAGAATTGGTCTTACATAGAGTAGGGCACCATAAAATCTATAACATTCCATAGTGCCGAATAGTGGTGGAACTTAAATTCAAAGGTAGTTTTATCAAACATTGTGTCCATGTATTATGTGCTCCCAGAACAAGGGTATGCTGAGGGGGATTGAACACTCACTTGATTTGAAGAGGAGGCTATTCTATCTATCTGAACTATGTAATTTATTCTACATATCATTTTATTTTTTCTTATAAGTTTAATGAAAAATCTAGGTCTCTTTAGACAATCGAGGTCTTGAAAGTATAAGGTTCAATTAATATATTGATGGAAAAATGACTAGCCTTTGCTTAGATTTCACATATATTGCCCAAAAGCTTGAGTCTTAAATGCATTCATGTGTCATCAATGAAAATAATGACCTTTTTATTTTGTTCCCATTTCAATTTGAATGTTTCGATCAACTTTAGCAGGTTTACTTGTTTGCTAAATGGAAAATATTCATTAACTTTTTGTGTCTAGTCATCATATTCTAGACAACAGTCAAATTCTCATTTACCCACTTCTTTGCCCTATTGTTGAACTCATTTATGTATACTTTGGACTAGAGTCTCCTATATTGTGACACTTAGCCAAATTTCATTCATTCATGTCTTTAAATTTGCATCTTCACTTTATACATTCTAGGGCCATGAGTTAATGTAAGTGTGCCACATGGAGCAGCCTCAAGTCTACGGGGACTTAGAGGCATGGGAACATGGGTGATTTAACCTTTTTAACTATGTATATGTATGTAAATTTTACATGTAATAAAATTTAAACATGTGTTATAATCTTGGGACATTAGAGGCATGGAGACTTAGATCCATAAGACCATTGAATAAATAACCTTGCTTTAATTTCTCTATGGTTTTGGGTAAACAAAAATGTGCCAAGTGTCAAATGCTCATAACTCAAAAGCTCAAAAACATTAGACTATGGGAACTCAGAACCATTAGACCATGTTAATTCTTCCATGGTTATAGATTGATGAGAATATGCCAAGTGTCAAAGCCTTAGAACTTGGAAGCTTGGGACCATTAGAATTTTATTTACTTTCAAAGCTTTTGGGGTTATATGTAATGGAAAAAGCATCACATGGTGTGTTCTCTGGGTTTAGATACTAAAATCACTCAACATTTTTATTTGAAGCTGAAAGGTTTCATGTAACATGGTATCACCATGTATCCATGTCTCAGAAATCGAGGACCTTGAAGACTTATTAAATTTTAGGCTCTGAGTAATGTGGTGATGCCACCTATCCTAATTTTATGCAATAAAGGTAGGGCTAGATCATAAATGATTAACAAGTCTTTGTTGATAGTTATGTAGTCATTCATAAAGCATAAGAACACTAGGATGGGAACATTATATATGTTAGTCCATAAATCAAAAGCATCAAATTTTAGAAGGGAAATATGAAAACCTAACACTAAAATAACTCAAAATTTTTGTTCAAGCTTTGGTTTTCATTAAAATCTTGTAACTTTAGACTTTTGAATACAACCTTATACTCTTGCATGAGTAAATTAATATCATGGATTCATAAGGTTTATAAGATCTTAAATAGGGATTTTCAATAATAATGGGTCTCCATTTGAATTTTTTTAAATGGGGTAAGTGGTTAGGGTATAATAAGTCATTTTCATTCAGGTTTGGATAAATTGACTAAATTTGAGAAATTAATTATTTTAATTTATTATTTATATTTGCCTTTGATTTCTATCTCAGCTATTCAATAGCCATTTTCATTTGAATTTAACAAGGGATAACAACTAATTTATTTCTCATAGGCCATGGTTGAGTGAAAGGTCACTAGTTGTCACATTCACATTTCCCTATGAGCTTCCAAGATTTAATTTGTTTCTGAGAGTCCTTAAACCCCAAGGTACTTAAGGTGTTGTTTCATCTTGATCCTATTTATTTACTTCCTCAGGATCATCAAACTATAGAGATGAATCTTTGACTCAATATGAAAACACTTATCATCATCTTACTTCCTCACTTCATCAGGATGCCTTGGGGGCCTTGCCTTGATCTCCCGACTACATGAGATATCATCATGTGGTGAGATATCACTTATCCAAGGCCCTAGGGGAAGTTAATAAAATTAAAACTTGTAGCAGGTCTTAGGTAAGAATGATGTGGCCACATGGCATGATCTAGTCTCTTCACATCCATGGGTGGTCCATGCACATTGAATACTGTACCAACCTCATACATTTTAATTGTCATAATCTCAAGGGGCCACTATAGTTAGTACCTCTTAGATTTCAATCCAGGGCTTACGACCTCTTGGATGAACAAGATCATGCCATGTGGTGAGATCTCACTACATCTCAACTACAAGACAGTCATCATGTGTTAAATCCCCAACTAAGCCCCAAATGAGTGTAGAGACAATACATGACACAACCATACCAATTGAAGGACACACTGACATCCACATCAATAATTCATGAGCTTAAATTTTATGGCCATCTAGCCCATCAAAACCTAAAAACCTAATAATGAACTTAATTGGATGTTGAACTTAGTAGTTGGGAAATTATCTTTACTAAATCTGTCTTAAGTGGTCCCTTATGCTTTGGCTTAGATTAAAATGGCTAACATTTTTAGTATCTGATCTTAAGACTTAGCTAATTTGTTTCTATATAATGGATTAATTTAGCTTCACCTAAAAGGGGCCTTTCTTTTTGCTTTTACTTATTAATTTTTATTTGAAAATTTGAAACCTAATGGCTATCTTTTGTTTATAGGATTTATTGACATAGATGCCTAGGATGTAGCCACATGGCATGATCTAATCTCCTCACATATTCAAGTGGCTTGTATGTAATTCATTCTCCATATAACTTCTGTATAATTAGGATGTTTCTATATGGCATAATATCACTTCTTCACTTCCCTTGGCCACTTTGAACCTTGAGACTACCTATGATATTTTAAGTGAATGGGATGTTACCATGTGGTAGGATGCCACTTTGTTATGGCCCTAGGATGGTCAGTAGAATTAGGACATGAATGAGATCAATTGAGTGAGTAGGATGATGACATGTGGCATGATCTCATTTCCTCATAGCCCCAGGATAGTCTATGTAGATCAAATAAATAATAGATCCTCAAATGCCTGAGATGAGGCCATGTGCCAGAATCTCAGGGATCCAAAGCAATCGTGATATATGGAACCTTGTGCCAAGAATAACAAGATCTAGGTAAGAAATATCATGATGTGTGGTGAGATATCATTACACTAAAACTATAGAAAATGTTGAGGATGTGGATCTTTGGGCCAACCAGCAAAGCAACAAAAATTCACCATGTAGTGTAGCCTTGACCCATGAAGACATGCTAGCCATATGGAGCAATGGGAAAACTTATATGTGCCTCACTATTATTAATATGGATACATGGACCTTCATGAAAAGATTTAAGGATCATATTTTATGGTCATCTTACCTATGTAGACAATCAATATCCAATAATTAGACTATGGGTCCACTCTAGTAAGCATGATAAAGTTATGATTCATATATTGGTTGTAGAGAGATCATGCAACATGGGGTTCCAAGAAAATAAAGTGCTGGTTTTGAATGATTAATGACATGTAATTTTGGCCTACATACCAAGCTTTTACCTAGATAGATCAACTAAGCAGAGTTCCTATTTGAGTGAATGATCAAATGACTTGTATAAGATTTGAAGGACTAGACTGTCATAGGATGTCATGTAGAAATGGATGGGTAAGCTTGATTTTTAATTTAATAAATTCACTTGGGAAGTATCTTATGTCAAAGAGTTACATGGAAATGAAGTTATTCATGCATATATAATGCTCTACAAATTTTATATCTTGATGAGCTTGCTATCTCAAGATATAAAGCTTCAAAGTTGAACTTACAGAGTGGGATGTGCACATAAAAGTCAAATTTGGGCCTCATGAAATATCCATTTGAATTAAAATGGTCCTGAAGATCTAATGGTGCATGTTCGATCATGCATTAAATATCCAATAACATGTAGTAGCTAACAAAGCTAGTGGGTCCAAGTTGATCAACAATACACAATCTATTATACTAAAGTAGATCAATGATGAGTGGGTGATCAATGATGTTAGTGGGCCCAAATATATCTACAATGTTCATTTAATCATGTGATCTAAGATAAATGGAGAGTAGTGGGTCAAAAGGTTAGTGTATCTTAAAAACAAATGCATGGGTGACAAGTGTCTTAAACACGTTAAACTAATAGAATATCTATGGCTCATGTTTATTCATACAAAGAAAGATCGATGGTATGCAACAAAAAATATCCAATGGTGCTCATCTAATTATGAATCATAGATCGACAACCAATGATGAAGGTCAAAGGTGTCATAATCTCAAAGACCTAGATCAAGATTGGTGGTTGATATTAAAATTTGAAGACATGAGACTTTGAGTAAAGGTCAAGCATGATCCAAGTTGAACCAGAGAAAATCTTTCAGGATCAAATGTCACCATTAAAGCTTAGTAAAGGTAGAATAGGTTTTTTAGGGCCTAATATAGAGATCAAAGATAGAATATCAGTTATTGAATCAAGACTAAATAATTTGTGGTTTTTCATCAATATAGTGACTATGAAAACCAATTGTTTAGATTGGTTTTCAATCTATAATAAGACCTATGCTCAAATTTTAAAGTAGGGGTAGATATGTGATTATGGAGAAATGTCTCATCTATTGACATAGTCATAATTCTGATAAATAGGTACCTATGGCCACCCAAAGTAGACATGGTATGGTTCTATCAGGTTCATGAACATGAGGATTTTATCCTTATAATGAAGCCAAGTGGAAGGTGGCATAAAAGTTCATGAATTAGATTATGGGATTGGAGAAAGTAGTTGGAGCATTCAATGTTGTTCAGATCTTAAGGATCTTTATTCCTTGAAAGGATCATGACTCATTATCTACAAAATAAACCCTTATATTTTAGTGGATCTCTCAAGCAATAAAAAAATATTGAAGACTAATTAGAGCAAATACAGGTTAACTTGTTGATGAAGGGCTAGTCTGGATTGGATTAAGTGTGGTGGTGCATTCATTAAAAGGTGGAAGCTAATTGATTATTCTTGCTTAATGTGATCCCTCTTCTCTCTTCTCCATTTATACATATCACCCATTCTTTCCATTTGTAAGTGCTCTCTCTCTCTCTCTCTCTCTCTCTCTCTCTCTCTCTCTCTCTCTCTCTCTCTCTCTCTCTCTCTCTCTCTCTCTCTCTCTCTCTCTCTCTCTCTCTCTCTCTCTCTCTCTCTCTCTCTCTAATTTTGGATTACCACATGAACTCTTTGATATTGAAGAGCAAGGGAATCTCTGAGATATTTCAAAATATTCTCATCTTGATTAGGCTAAAGCCTATCAAGCAGTTTTAAGAACTACCTCTTGATTCAATAAAAGACTTTCTTTACCCATCTCTTGCCTTGGATCTGTGTTGAGTGAGTTGTGCATTATGGCATTTTGAAGGAGATTATTCCATATCCATTGTCCTCCTTATTTTCCTCTTCTAAGGTGTTTTTAAGCTATTGCAAGTCTGGATTAGTGTTCTGCCTCAACCTAATCCATGAAACACTTATGTACTAAGCTAGATTATGAGGTTGTGTGAGCTAGTATTGTCTTCTACAGATCTAGTGTGGGTTCAAGCTTATGGGAGTTTCCAATTTTTATTTGGTGCATCAACTTTTATATTTCTTATGATCCTTTTCCCCCTTTCTAACCATTTTCCTTGTTACAACATTAGTTTAGGTGATTCATCAAGAGGAAGCTAGCCTTCTTTAGAGGTTCAACTCTGTTATAGGTGACCCATAGCCTGGGGTTGTTCCCATATTATGATTGGGAGTGGAGCGTAAATAACTCTTCCACAAGGGTGAAATATCATGACAAAACATTTTTTGGCATGCCTAGTGGGACTTACTACGTTGTTCACTAGTGAAGAGTTTTGGTGTTCTCTTTATCGAATCAACCTTTGAAGGTAAGTGTTCAAACACAAATGATGACTCTGAGCATATATTAGATGGTTTAAACAACCTAATTAAGTGCCTAATAATCATAATATAATATGTATAATCCACCATCTTTTGATCATTATGATTTTATCTACCCCTATACATGACCAAGAACAACCTTCATGAACCTATTATGGAAGTCAAGGGTAGCTCAAGTGATTTAAAAGATCAATGGAAACATTTGTGCTCAGATTTATTTAGTGAAATAGAACAACTTAGTGTTACAAACTTACCTAATGAGGACAATCCTCAAGTTGAACATGGATCAAACTTTAATTGGACTACTAAAGGTCCATTCTGCATAAATGAAGAAGAGGAAAGTAGATTAGAGCTTGAGCAAGACATGTGTGATATTTTAGACCTTAGACGGTTAAGTTAACCCTCATTTATAGTTGAAGATCAAGATGAAATATTGAGTGAGGTTTATGAAATAAACATCTCAAATTCTCAAGAGATGTAGTTTGATGAACATACTAGTGAGAAATTTGAAGGGTTATGGTAGCAGTTCAATGCCATAACCAAAGATTCAGAAGAAAGTAAGGGACATGTACTTCTTGTAGGAACCTATGAGCATTGTGTTAAAAACATGATCAATATTAATTTGCAAAAGGACAAGGGGGAAGGATATGGTCTTTTTAAACCATCAAGTGGACCAAGTGCAGTTGCTCCCAAGAACCTAAATAAAGTCTTCATGCAAGGCTTTTTCAAGAGTGATGAACAACATCAAGAAAGTGATCCTAAAGTCCAACATTAACCAAGATTGGAAGAATTAGATCAGTATGTCTACATTAGATACATATTTATTCCATTTCATCTGTTGGAGAGCATATCAAAAAGAGTGGCCATCAAGATGCCTGGTTCACCAATTCTGGTACCTCTAAATCAAGGCATTTTTCATCTTAGTTTGTTACAAGTGAATGATACTATTATTTTTCCATTTGACCCAAGAGGGAGGTGATTGAAAATTTATATACAATATTATATATATTATATTAGATTTCATGCTTTCCTCTAAGTGCCTGTGTGTACATTTGTTTAGTAGGTTAGTTACCCTTGCTTTGTTTAGGTTAGTTTCCTTTTCTATTATGTGTTTCCTTTTCCAAAGTGCCTTGGGCGCTTTGTTTTGTTTTGTTTCTTTTTGGTCCTTATTTATTTAAGAGGAAGTTATCTACAGGGGTGGTCTTATATCATTTCATGTCAACTAAGGGAAAATACTTGTGACTCAATGTCCAATGGATCAAACAAGGAAACTAGTCTAGGTTCTCAAGCATGACATGCATGATTCCTCATGAGTCACCAAAGATGTTGGCCAATATTGGCCCACATACCAATATTTTTCTTGGATAGATCAATTGATTAGATTTTGTTAGGATCTTGCTCCACCAAAAGAGCACAATATGATTACCAAACCAAGCAACTTAATATGCGAAAATTAACCAGATTCACCAAGTAACTAGAATTCAGAATAACACATGATATGAGAGACAATACACAACTTGTATTAACACTTTACAGAAAAGAATACAATAAAGAAGATCCCACTTCTTCTCCACCACCTTACAGAGGTTTCCCACACCTCAAGTGAACAGTAAATCTTCTCCCCAAAGCTCTCCCTCTCAGGTCCCAACACACAACTCAAACACAGAGTTGGTGTTCACCTCCTGTGCTCCACGCACACTTCAAGTGCTCCACACACTTCACAAGTACTCCACATACTCCACAAGTACTCCACGTACTTCAAGTAGATCTCCCATGAACCTGCAACAACCTGCAATTCAACAGACCATACTTATGGAAGGAACTCCCTTGCCTTCCTCTTTGCTCTATCCGAGTACACACCTGTACTCCAAGTAGATCCTGCCTGATTCTGCTCCCTGTTGTGTTGCTATCCTATCTGATCTTGCACACTTGCAAATCAACCTGGTTCTGCACACCTGTGAACCTTGACCTTGCACACACATAAACCTGCAGATCAACGATATTACTTACCATGTAGATCTCCTATATAGGCCATGCACCTGTGACCAAGATCCTACACACCTGAAGAATCCTGCTAACTCTCCAAAACCAGCACCCACCTAGGTACTGCTGTGGAACTAGGAGGAACACCCTTGCTCACCTCACACACAGAAGGAGCTAACTTTGCTCAACTCAAACTAGAACACCTTTCCAATACAACCATGAGTCTATTATATAGAACTCATCCAAACAATAATTAGACATCTAATTACAATAATTAGATCCGCAGCTCTCAGTCTAAAAATAGATCTAAACATGCAAACACTTGGTTCGTTAGCTAACTGCCCGTAATAAGCTCGCAGTCGAACCACACAGGCGACCGACGTCGGTCCCTGTCTGCCTGGGGGTCACCGACGCCAGCCAACTACTGACCGACGTTGGTTGCTTCCTTGTCTAATACTGCTGATGTCGGTTGGCCAGACCAAACGCCAGTCTCCGTGACACTCTGCAACTCTCCTGCAACCTCCTCCATGTCTGCATCAGTGAAGCTTTTAGCTCCACAACCTAACAGATTTATTATTTGAGTGAATGATCAAATGACTTGTATAAGTTTTGAAAGACCAGACTATGATAGGACGTCATAGAGAAATAGATGGGTTAGCTTGATTGTGCATTTAATAAATTCAATTGAAAAGCCTCTTAGGTCAAATTTTTACATGGAAATGAAGTTATTCATGCCTAGATAATGATCTACAAATTTTTTATTTTGATGAGCTTGCTATCTCAAGATATAAAGCTTCAAAGTTGAACTTGCAGAGTGGGATGTGTGCATGAACATAAAATTTGGGCCTTGTGAAATGGCCATTTGAATTCAAATGTTCCTAAAGATATAATGGTGTCTATTAAATCATGCATCAAAGATCCAATTACATGTGGTAATTGACAAAGCTAGTGGGTCCAAGTTAATCAATGGTGTGTGATCCATTGTACCAAAGTAGATCAATGATGAATGGGTGATCAATGATGTCAGTGGACCCAAACAAAACTACAGTATGAATTTAATAGTGAAATTAATATCAATGATGATTAGTGGTTCAAAAGGTCAATGGATCATAGAATAAAGTGTGTGGGTGACAAGTGTCTTAACTGTGTTAAACTAATAGATCTATGGCTCACATTCATTTGTACAGAGAAAGATTGATGGTGCATGATAAATAAGATCTAATGGTGCTCATCCAATTATGCATCATAGATAGATGGCCAATGATGAAGGTTGAAGGTGTCATAATCTCAAATACCCAAATCAAGATTGATGGCTGATATTAAAAGTCAAAGATATGAGACTTTGAGTAAAGGTTGAACACGATCTAGGTTGAACCAGAGTGTATATTTTAGGATCAAACATCACCATTAAAGGTCAATAAAGGTAGAATAAGTCTTTTAGGGCCTAATACAGAGATAAAATATGGATTAGTAGTTTTTTAATCAAGACTAAATAATCTGTGGATCTTCATCAATATAGTAACTATATGAAAACCAATAATTTGGATTGTTTTTCAATATATATTAAGACCTATACTCAAATTTTAAAGTAGGGGCAGATATGTGATTATGGATAAATGTCTCATCTATTTACATAGTCATAGCTTTGATAAACAGGTACCTATGGCCACCCAAATCATACATGGCATGGCTCTGTTAGGCTCATGAACACGAGGATTTTGTCCTTATAATGAATCCAAGTGTAAGGTGGCATAAAACTTCATGGAGTAGATTGGGGGATTGGAAAAAGTAGTTAGAGCAATCAACGTTATTCAAATCTTAAGGATATTTCTTCCTTGAAAGGATCATGACCTATCATCTATAAAACAAACCCTTATCTTTTGTGAACTAGGAATTTGACTCAAGAGAGGTGATTAGTATTGTGTTATTCCTAAAATGAAAACAAATTGATAAGAACACACCAACTAGCATACTTCTTTAGACCTAGTTGCTAGGGTGAGCTTAATAATAAAAAAAAATGAAAAACACAACTAAAATGTAAAAAAATAATAAGAATCCTTCACCTTCCTTGGATGATTCAAATGTTTGTTGTTGTGGCTTGCTCGGCTTGTGCTCATGAAGTCTTCATCAAAGGAGGCTTGGCTATCTCCTCTTCTCCTTGGGACCTTGTGGCTTTGGCTTGGCTTGGATAAATATTTTGGAATCTTAAATTTGGCATGTGAGAGCTCTTAGAATCAATTTAACATGGTAAATTTGTACAAATTAAGCTTAAAATTCAATAGGCAAGATCTCATATTTATAGATTTTTGAGATTGCTTAGAATCAACTTGAACCATTCATCTTGAGATGAAGATGTGTGGTTGAGGATTAATTAAATTTTTTGGAATTAAATATATAAAAATGCTCATCATGACATTGGAAAAAGGAGCATTGAAGAGGCATGGAGGGTCATTATGAGGCATGTGAGACCCATAATCTTGATATTTGTGGCATTTATGGCCTAGGAATGTCTTTCCAAGAAATGAGATCACTTGATGATGTAGTTATTCAATATTCATTTTTTTAAAAAAGTATTCAACAAGTTTTCATGGAATTATTAATTAGGCTCTAATTTAGTTTTATTATATCTTAAGCATGATTAAGCACTTTGTGCACAAATTACTCAAATTGATCAAAATGCCTTGTTATTGGTCCAAAATTTGACTGGATTGGAATTCAAAGTCAATGTCAGATGCATTAAAATCGTATTCCAATTTAGGTTGTTACCAACATAAAATAATAAAGACACACATATCATACAAGAAATTTGATATAAAAGAGCAATCTAGAGTACCCAAGTGCAAAATTGGCATTTTGACTTGAAATGATTTGATCAAAGTTAGCTGGCCCATAAATTGCATTACCCCATTTAATGATACTCTAGCCAAAATTACCACTTGAATATATAAATTTCAACTCATTTAATACATTTTAGTGTTTTTAGGCCAAATTGTGCACTTTAGGTATAAATTGGTCAAAAGCTTGGTTGGAGGTCATTGGTGCCCAGATTCAAGTGTCTACAGTTTGCCCCTATTTGGGAAGGCAGTGCAAGCTATAAGCACATTAACATCTTCTCAAAGAATGAAAAGGCCCTGTATTCTTACAAATACAATGATCATAAGCTAATTTTATGATGCCCCCTTGAGGGAATGGTTGGCATAAGTAAGTCGATAAACGGTCCCTCGATAAGAAGCAAAGTGAGGGGACCAAAGAAAGGAAAGATGATGGGGGTGAAAACATAATGTTTTTGAAAAAGTAGTCAAAATAACTGAGAATGAAAGTGTGATGGTGGACAATGGTTTTCCTAAAGGTGGTTATAAGCATTATACCCCGATAGTGGCAACATGGTATAAAAACACAATGATTTCCCCAAGGTGGTTATAAGCATTGAGAAGATGGAGCTGTCCTAGTTAGGATAGATAAATCAGATAATGTTACCATAGTTAGGGTAGACAAACATGATAACAACATGCCCCTGATTGGGTGGGAAAATTAAATTTGGTGAGAATGCAATGATTTTCCCAAAGGCGGTTATAATCATTGAGAAATATAGGTGGAATGGTGTACAATGATTTGCCCATAAGCGGTTATAATCATGGGACCTTAATTATATAAAACATGATAAAATTGTTTGAGGATGATGATAACTTAACATAGAGGGTAATGATGAATTGGAATAACCTACTAGTAGGGAGATGCTCATTCGAACTAATAAAGGTTGAAATTATTTCATGGTTAATTACTCTATTTGGGATATGATTGGGATTGAATCAGGATATCAGTGCTTAAGAGATGTTGATGCCACCATTACTGAATAGACTTATTAAAGTTGAGATTTTTTATAGCACATGTCGGTAGGCATCATGGTATAACATCATGAGGACTTGGCCAAAATATGCATGAGGACTGACTCCCAAAATCCAATACTCAATATAACACAATGCACTAATGATAGAAACCATGATGACAATGTAAACATATGAATATGGATGGATTCAAGTATAGGTGTGGGTAAGGAATCACCTAATGAACACACATAAACCAAATCAAGGAAATAGTGTTGAAAGCAAACAAATAGGTAAATAAACAAACAAAAATAAGAAAAAACAAACAAATAATGTAATAAAAATCCTATGAACATTACCCCTAGAAAATAGGTGACAACTTAAAAAATGAAAAAAATGAAGGAATAAAAGAAAAAGAAGGGGTGTCCGAGTTGTCTCCATATGCACTAGGAAAGTAGACACTACCTACATAGTTCCATGGATATAATATCCAATAAAAGCTTCAGGCCAAATGTAGTTCTCCTAGGGGATGGGAATAAAATGATAATTGAGGAAAATAAATAGAGTGGATGTGATATAAAAAGAGGAATGGTCTTGAAAAATGTAAAATATGTGAAAGAAAAGTCCAAAAAAGATGGGGAAACTAAGTGACAATTGTTTTTCTTGCAACTTAGTAAGGGTTCTCAAAATCCTTAAGGCAAAGAAGTGGTCAAATGTTTTTGGTTCTTTCTAATGATTTTACAATTTTTTTTGGAATTTTGGAAGTATCTCAACTTGATCAAGAATGAAGAGATCCTAAATGATTCAAGGTCAAAAATGGTGAAGCGTTCAAACATAGGTTGCTCACAAAATGGTGAGTGTTCAAACTTAGGTTGCTCACAAAATGGTGAGAGTGTTCAAACTTAGGTTTCTCACAAAATGGTGAGAGAGTTCAAACTTAGGTTGCTCATAAAATGACAAGATCATTCAAACTTAGGTTGCTCACAAAATGGTGAGAGTATGGTGGAAAGGGTGACTGAGCTGACCTCAAAAAGTAATGAGTGTTGCCTACATGGTCCCAAAGTAGGACCTCAAGTCACTTTAGTTCTACCTTACAATGGAGGAATTCAACTAGTGTAGCAGTTAATTCAAACAAAATAGGCACAAGTGGTAAAAAGGCATAGTATGGCATAGGAAGTGGCAAGTTGGTATGTCAAGGCTCAATAAAAAAATATTGCCCTTATTTTGCCCATAGGTGGTTATAACTAGGACATAATAGCATGGATCAATGTTATTAATTTTCCCAAAGGCAGTTATAATTAGTATCAAGATCAGTGATAAGAATGAAATAAAAAACAAAGGATGCAATTGATAAAACTTCTATCATACTACTCCAAAATATGATCTCTATCTGAAGTAATTGAAACAACTAATGAAATTGATCAAATTCCTTAGTTCTAAAAATGCATAATGAATGGTAAAAACCAAGGTCAAATAGGCTAGGATTTAGAACACGTCTGGTCGATAAAATAGAATGGTAAAATGGATAAGGCTAAGAGGATATATAAGAATGATATTTGTATAAATAAGAATAATGATAAAATGGCACCACTAAAATGGTCTTTACAGATAATACACCTTAGTGCTCAAGCATAGTACCACTTGAGGTGAATAATATTCATTGGGTCAAGAAGTTCATCTCCATCTGGTATGGCAAGTAGGTATAGCTCTTGCAGGTGAGCTGCTCAATAGTCATGATCATCTAGGACATATTTGAAATATATGCATACTGAAGGCAATTCAACCTCAATGGGAAGGATGGCTTCAATGCCATAAATGAGTGAGTATGGATTAGCTCTTGTAGGAGCATGATGATTAGTATAATATGCCCAAAGGGTAGGGAATATCTGTAGGTGCTAATCATGACTGACATCATTGACAATATTTTTGAGAATATTGACAATGGTTTTGTTTGATGCTTCAGCCTGACCATTACCTTGAGGGTAATATGTTATATAAAAATGTTGTGTGATGTTATATTTGGTACATATCTAGTATACATATTTGTTCTTGAATGATCCTCTATTAATAGATATAATGTCAGAGGGGATACCATAGCTTTAAATGAGATGGTTGAAGATAAATTTATAAATTTGCTTTCCAGTCATGTAAGTGAGGGGTATAACTTCAACTCACTTAGTGGAATATTTATTAGTGGTAAGGATATGTTTTTGGTCATCATATGAAGTGGGATTGATCTTCCCATTGAGGTCAAGTCCCCATGTAACAAATGGCCATGGTGTCAACATTGGTTTCAGAGTCTTAGTTTGGGCATAAATAAAATTGGCATGTCATTGATATTTGTTGTACTTCTTTACATATGAAGTTGAATCTACATCCATTACGGGCTAATAATAACCAGTAAACAAGATATTTTTAGATATAATGGCCCCGCTAGAGTGGGATCCACATATCCCTTCATGAACTTCTCATAATACTAGTGTAGATTTTATCAAAGTTAAATAAAAAAGCAAAGTTCCATCAAAATTATGATGGTAAAGGGTTGATCCAAGTAGAGTATAACAAGTGGAGTGATGGATAAAGGATTTGGTTTGTTTTTAAGATATGTTAGGTGGTATAACTTGGTCATGAATATAGTTATAAAAGTCTAAATACTAGATAGAATCAAGACCAAGAATAACACAAATCATTGCCATAGTTGAAGGTTCATGAGATGGTACGACCAAATTCTTAATAGGGAATTGATACTCTCTTTGTAAATTTGTTGAATCAGAGAACCAATAATATCCATTACATCTATAATTCTATTACTAGCCCTTGGTATATGCTCAAACTGAATGTCAGTAATTTGTTTCTTGAGAGTGTTAACCATAACTTTATATGGAACCAACTTGTCACCTTTGGTCTGAAAATGGTCTATAATCTGATTGATGATTAACTAAGAATCACCATAAATCTTTAGATGAAATATATTCCATTATACCACTTAAAAAATCCCTACAACAAGTGTTTCATACTCGGTCATGTTGTTTGTATAAGAAAAATTGATTTTAAATGATTTGGGGATTAGATCCCCTTGTGGTGTAATAAATAAGAGACCTACCCTTGATCCATGTGCAGTAAATGAACCATCAAAACATATATTCTATTGTTGTTCCCTAAGAGGTGTGTCAATGATGGTCACTATGGATTCATCAGGAAAATGAAATGTGAGTGGCTTTGTGTCTGTAAGGGGTGCTTCAACAAGTTGATCTGTTAGGACCTATCCTTTGATTACTTTTTGATTGACATACTCTATGTCAAACTCTCTAAGAATCATGATCCATTTAGCCATTATACCTTGTAAAGCTATTTTAGATAGTAGATACTTGAGTGGATCTACTTTTGAAATGACCATGGTCTTATTGTTCAACATGTAATGACACAGTTTATGAGTTGCGAAGACCCTAGCTAGACAAGATTTTTCAATAGGTGTATAGTTGTTTTCATATGTGACCAAGGTAAGAATTAAGTAGTATACTGCATGCTCTTTTCCACTATTATAATGTTAATCCAAAAGTGCCCCCAAGGCATTATCGATAGCTGATAGATACAACAAGAATGGCCTTTCTGGCATAGGAGGTAATAAAATAGGTGGATTAACTAGATAGTCCTTGAGCTGTTGAAAAGTTGTTTGGTATTGGTCATCCTAATGAAATGCAATACTTTATTTATAATATGTGTAAATTGATGACACTTTTTTTCTAAGAGATGAAGCATCAGATTAACTAGATCTTGCCCTGCAAACTACGCGGTTGCTTCAAATTGGTTGGTGGTGACATCTCGATTATAGCATGGACTTTGGCCTAATCAAATTTAATGCCCTTATGAGACACAATGAAGCCAATTAAATTTTTTGAGGTTACTCCAAACACACATTTCTTTGGATTAATTATAACTTTATAATCCTGCAATCTTTTAAATATCCTACGTAACACTACTAGATGGTCAGCCTTGATTTTGGATTTTCCTAATATGTCATCAATATAGTCTTCAAAATATCATGCATCATATCATGAAATATGTTGCTCCAACATTATTAAGAAAAATGTCATTACCTAATATCAAAATGTTCCCCATGGAGTGGTGAATGGCATTTTATGTTGGTCTTCTGGTGCTATTATGATCTGGTTGTATCCTGAAAAGTCTTCCATAAGTGAAAGCATTTCATAACCTACTATGGATTCAATGATCATGTCAATATTAGGCAATGAAAATTCATCCTTAGGACAAGCTTCGTTTATGTCTCAAAAATTAGTAAATTTTTTTATTCCTTTAGGTTTTTTGCTAATAGGTACACATTAAATATCCATTCTGAGTAGTCAATGAACTAGATACATCCTATTTCTAAGAGTTTTTCCAACTCTTTTTTTACCAAGACATCAATGCAAGGATGCATCTTATGCAACTTTTGTTTCATTGGTTTGGCATCAGGATTAACCATAAGGTGGTGCAGAATTAAGGCAGGGTATAAACCTGGCATGTCAAAATAAGCCCATGTAAAGATATCTACAAATTCTCTCAATAGAGTTGTAAAGACTTCATGTTCCTCCTCAGTGAGGGACATGCCTAATTTTATACATTTTAGGTTTGATGAAGTCTTGATGTTTACCTCTATTATATCTTTGATTAGAATGGTAGAACCATCTTCTAGGATAATAGGCAAAGACTTGAACTGTTGGACTATAATAGGGTCCTCTGTTAGCACTTTCTCCTTAATGTTTCCTAGGCATGATGAATATGAGTCCCCCAATGGGAGATTTGGCCATGTGACAAAAATAATTAGAAATTCTTGAAGCATTTAATTAAATACTTATTGTTACACAAAACTAAACTAAGATCTATAGGCAAAGTCATCATTGGTGGTATCCTGGTTTAAATTTGAAGAAGATTGAACACCCCCATCTAATGGTGCCTAAAATAAGTTTTCACCACTAGACTGGCCTTTATCTTTACTTTTTTCCTAGTCAAAAATCACCTCAAAGAGGTTTTCACTTTGGGACCTCAATGTTTTATTTATTTGTTTTTGGCTTGTTGGGTGAATATTTTGTCGACCAGCTAACTGGTAAGCAAAATAGGTCTCTTCAACCACAACATAGGGAGATTGGTCAACCATATGTGCATGATTACGACATCAAAAGGGGACAAATCTCTCCTCTCATCAAGGGGAGGTTCCCTATAAGTATGAGGAGCTATATATATATATATATATATATATATATATATATATATATATATATATATATATATATATATATATATATATATATATATATATGCCAAAAATAACACTCAAGGGTAGAATAACACCATCCATCTCTCTTTTTTTAGAGATGATGTTCACAAACAATATATATATATATATATATGCCAAAAATAACACTCAAGGGTATAATAACACCATCCATCTCTCTTTTTTTAGAGATGATGTTCACAAACAGAGGAGAAATTCTTGGTGAAGACACTGAAGGCACTTCTCTTCTTTTAGAAGTGTTCTTGCAGGAAACAACAAGAGTTCTTTCAGGCAGTAAAAGTAATTGGTAACCAAGGGTGTAGTAACCAGTAGCCTGAGATGTAGCACAAAGTCTCCACCTCGACTGCCCAAGAGTTAGATATGAAGGATAATGAGGGCACAAAGTCATCCCAAAGTCCTTTACATAGAAACAAAATACGAAAGATAATGAGGGCACAAATTCATCCTAAGATCCTTTACATAAGAACATAAATAAAACACTCTAAAGGCAATTATGGGGGCACAAAGTCTCTCCATAGTTGGCTTCAAGACACCTTCCTGATCACTTCCACTAGTTCTACTTGTTATATCAAATAAACAAGAACACATTCAGAAGATAAACATAAGAACAATCTCCAAAAATGATACAAGTTATAACAACACAAAGAATGCAAGTCACTTGCTTTCTCATTTAGATAAAATAATATGAACAACAATTTGAGCTCAAAGTCTCAGTATTGCCTTTCAATTTGGGCAGAGTTTTGCTTTTGGTAACAGGAAGATCTCCCTGAAAATGATACAAGAGATTACAATATATAGCAGCCAAGAAAGACTTGGTGCTTTGTTCCATAGAACGACCCATGCTGTGCATTTAATGCCTTGAATACATTTTTGGTTCTATTAGGGAACCATGCTGGATTAGGGCGACTGTCTTAACTATGGTGTGTCGATTCATCTCAAGTGTCTACTCTTGGGTCTAGATCATCTGGTGTCTGCGCTGCTATCCATTTTGTCTTTACTTCTAGGGGGACAAATAGGCTATGTTTTCAATGTTTAAGGGCTCAAAAATCCACCTTGTAGACTATTCCACCTACTGAAATAACTACTGCATAGATATTTTTGGTCTTTCCCCTTTCCTGCTATACTTTGAGCCCTCAAGCCATCTTTTCCCCTTTCTGGTTCTTTTGGTTCTTCCTCTCGGTAGTTTTTCCTTTCAGCCTTGGCCTTAAGGCCTTTAAATGCATTTAGGTCTATTTTTAAGCCTACAAAGATCAACAGACACTTTATTGCCACAAATTTGACGTCTTCAGGTCCATCATCATTTAAAAGCTAACAGCTAGTTGATTGTACCTAATTTGATGGCTGCGAGTCCGTCATCCTCCTTAGCAATTCCTTCATGTCTTTCCCACTTGCTTTGGCCACTTTTCACTGATCTTAACAAATGACACATGGTGCCTTCCACTGTGAAATAGGTGAGGACACTTGGCAGCATCCACTTAACTTATAGAAGCTCTAGACCCCTTTTGAGAGTCCTACAGAAGATGACATATGGCAGCTTCTATTGAGCTCCTAGAAACACTGTAGAAAAATTTGAGACTCTTTTGGATCCACACGGATGCATACACTTGTCATGCTCTGATTGACCTTAGCACCTCACCTAGGGCCCACCACAGTCCTTATGAAATAAAAGGAAGAAACTGTGGATGTTGACACTTGGCAGCTTCTGTCGAGCTTTTTAAAGGATACGTGGCATCTTCTGATGCTTTGTATAAAAATGTATTACAACCTTCTGTTGTCACCACTTGGCACCCTCCATGGACTCTGAGAGAAGCCTATTGAAATAAGCTTTGAAACTTATTAGAAATCTGAGATGCAGATGTAGACACTTGTCACGCTTCGTTGAGCTAGAATGAGACATGTGGCACGTTTCACTAATTTGAAACTCATTAAAAACTGAGTCTCAACAGATGACACTTGGCAGATTCTGTTGCTCTTTGAGGTTTGATCTTTCTCAAATGGAACTTGCTCGTTGGGGCCTTGAAAGATGGTCTTTTGAACTTCTCGATAGAAAAAATGGCTAAGTGTTGAACCTGTTTGTGCCCTATAGAGTCTGTAGAAACCAACCTGTAGGGTCTGCAAAAACTAGTTTGTAGATTTGGGGGAGTCTGTAGATTTGAGTCCATGGATTTCCTACCTACAAAGTTTCTAGAAACTGAGTCTGTAGAGATGAACCTGCAGAGTCCGTAGAAACCAAGTCTGTAGATTTGAGTTTGTAGAGTCTGTAGATTTTTGAAAAGCTTAAGGAATGGAGAATTTGAATGCACAGAACAATTTTTGAAAAGGGAAGAGAGGATTTTGGTCTGTAGGATCAAAATAGTTCATAGGTTGTCCCAAAAATGAGTGACATTTTTTGGGGACAACAGTTGGCTCCAGTTGGGGAACTTCTTTTAGTTAAAAACTTGGAACAACTGAGGGGAGTAGAAACCAGAATCTCCAGTGCCTTGAAGTATGCCATTGGGCTATGGAGTCATGCAACCAAAATGAAAGGCTCCAAAAAAATGAAAATGAATGACACAAAGTAGAAACAAAGACTATACAAATATACAAGTGAACTTATCTGATACTTCAAGAGTTAAAGTGCTTCAGATACTGCCCATTGTGAGGCAGAGAAAAGGGTGTGCCATCTTGATACCTCAATAGGAAACTATTTTCACCATTGAGCTGATGAATAGTAAAAGGGACCCTCCATAGGAAGTCAAACTTTCCATGCATTTCCTTTAGTTCTCTCCTCTTATCTCACAGGAGGACTTGATCTCCAATCTAGAAATCACGGTTCTTTGCTTTTTAGTAGAAGAGCTTCTTCACCAGACCTTGATGGGCAGTAATTCGGTCCACCACCATGGTTCTTTGCTCATTTAGCTCAGTCAGGCACATGACCCTCTTATCAATGGAGCTTTCATATGTCTGATCTTCAATTACCTTAGCCAATTTCAATGCTAGCAATTCCAGGGTGATTGGTATCTTAGCATTGAGTCCATAAAGAAGTTAGAAAGGAGAGATACCAATTACCCTTTTTGGTGTAATCCTATTTTCCCATAAAGCATTAACCAATGCTTTATGCCATGTCCTTTGGTTGTCATCTACTAGCTTCTTGATGATTGTCACCAAGTTCTTGTTGCTTGATTCAGCTTGTCCATCCCCTTGTGAAAAGTAATCAGAAGAGTGAGAGAGGGTGATCCCATAGTAAAAATAGAACTGAGTAATCTCCTAGGAAGTGAAACAAGATGAATTGTTAGTGACAATCTTGGTTGGGACCCAAAACTTGGAAATGATGTTCTCTTTGAGGAAATTGCACACTACTTCTGAAGTAACATGTTTGGTAGGAATTGCTTCCACCCACTTGGTGAAGTAGCCTATGGCTGTAAGGACATAATCATGTCCAACACTAGAAGATGGGTTTATAAAACCAATGAAATCAATTCCCCATTGCTGGAATGGCTCCTCGATGACCACTAGCTTGAGAGGCAAGGCAACTAACTTGGGTCTCCCAACAAACTGATAGCATAGGTCACATTTCCTTATCCACTTGTATGCATCTTAAAAGAGAGTTGGCCAGTAATACCTGGCTCGTAAAATATTATAGGCAATCACAAGAGCAAAAAAATGTTCTCCATAGGCCAAATTATGGAAGGAATTTAGAAGTTGGTTCTACTGCTCTTTGTCTACACAGTGAAGGAACACTCCATCAAGGCTCCTCTTGTACAGGTCGTTGTCCCAAAGGATGAAATTACTAGCTTTCAACTTGATAGTCCTCCTTTCTTTATAAGATAGGGGAGCAAGACACTCACCATAAGTAAGGAAATGAGCAATACCTAAATACCACTCATTCATAGTGGAGATAAAGAGGACTGTTGGCATGTCTTGTTCTTTTGATTCTTCATGCTTAGTACCTTCTAGTTTATTATTAGCAATTAATTGGCATAGGCCCTTTCCCCTTACCAACTTGGTTGGCTTGATAGCTAGATCAAACTCCTAGATCTTTGCAATCCAATTTCCTCTTTTTGTCCCAAACTCCTATTGAGTTAGTATGGATTTAACCGTGGTATCAGGAACCAAGGCAATAGTGTGTGAATTCAAGATGTAGAAGCAAAAATGCTTTACTACCTTCACCACTGCATAAGCATGCTTATCCATGTTTGAGTACCTCAGCTCATGATATTTGATTAGACAACTCATGAAGGAAATAGGAGATTCCACACCTTCTTGGTTCTGTTGAACCAAAATTGCTGAAAGCGTGTGTTCAGAAGCATAACTATACATGGTAAAATATTTGTTATAATCTGGACAAACCAGAATTAGGGCATGGGCAATGGCAGTCTTGATATCCTCAAAGGCTAGCTTGCCTTCTTTACTCTAGCTAAAGGTGGCCTTTCCCTTCATCATGCTTACAATATGCGTAGTCTTCTTAGCAAACTCGAGGATGAACCTCTGTAAGAAATTCACCTTTCCAAAGAATGAGTGAACAATAGTCTTACTTGTGGGCAAGGTAAGCTCTTGGATAGAATTGACTCTGTCTGAGTCAATCTTTATGCCTCCTTTAGACATAATGTGTCTGAGAAGTTTCCCCTCTGTTACTCCAAAAATTGACTTCTTGGGGTTTTAGGAAATGCCATTCTGGCGGTAACATTCCATCACTTGTTACAAGTGGTGTACATGATCTGGGTGATGCTTAGAAAAGATGATCAAGTCATCAAGATAAAATACAATGAACTTACCCATCTCATCCTTGAAAGCAAGGTCCATTACTCTCTGGAAGGTGGTGCCAACATTTATCAAACTGAAAGGCATCCTTCTATATGCAAACGTGCCCCAAGGCATGGTGAAAGCAGTCTTGTGTTGGTCTGCCTCACCAACTTCAACCTAATTATATCCTAAGAAGCCATCTAGCATTGATAACATCTCTGAACTAGTCACTATCTGAATCACTTGATCCATGATTGGCAAAGGATAGTTATCCTTCAAAGATGACTGATTCAAGTTCCTGAAATCCACACAAAGGCAAATTTTGCCATTCTTCTTCCTTATAGGCACTATATTTGTAATCCATGTGGAATGATGGATTAGGAAGATTATCCTAGCATTCAACATTTTTTGTATCTTAGATAAAATGGTACCTAATATATTTGGATTATACTACCTATATTTTTGCATGTAAGGTGTCGAATCAACCTTAAGAGGAATGTCATGTCAAATTTTATCAGGCTTGAGTGACTTCAGATCATCATAGAAGTAAGCTAAGATGTCCATGTACTGACAGAGTAGAGTAGTGAACTTTAATCTCTCCTATTGAGTGTAACATTTCCTAATGTTCACCATCTTAGGATCTTCTTTGGTACATATATTTACCTGATCAAACTCCTAGGAGGAGCTTGAATCGGTTTGTTGCTATTTGATGAATCTGTCATGTTTGTCAAACAACTTTTTAAGAAAAACTAGGTCTTTGGGAATTTTATTACCCTTAAGTTGTAGGAACTCCTCACCTACATCTGCATTTGGTTCAGGAGTTGGTTCACACTTCTGAGTTCACTGCCTTCAAAATGCAGCCGTTTAAAGCTATCTTTTTGCTCTAAAAAGGTAGTGATTTAATTGTCATCATTAAACACTTGCCAATGACTGGCATTATTAGGTACACTTGGCCAAAAGAATAACTCAATAGTGTACCTGTCTCCTTTGAAATCTAGGTGGGGGACCAAGAGAGTATCTAAAATAGCCAATGCATCAACTCGGTCATTGAATTCTCTAGGAATGGTAGAGATGTTGAAAGCATCAAAGCTTTCGATCTGATCCCAAACTAGATTGTTGTAGTGGCACAATCTTTTGTTCTTAGTTTGATATAGGTTTCTCACCTAAAAAACCACCATTCAGCATCTCCTTTGGCATGAAGGAGTTTGATGCCTTTGTCTTGGATAGCTCTCAATCCAAGCAATAGAGATTCATACTCAGCTGTGTTACTGGTATTGCTGAACTGTAACTTGTACAATGAAGGAAATATCTCTTTAAGGAGACATCAACACAACCCCGACTCTTGAACTGGTAGAGGAGTAGCTACCATCAAATTCAAGAACCCATACCTCATTAGATGCGTCTTTTCCTTTGGATTCTTCTTCATTCAGAGGTGAAGATCCTTCCACATTGGTATTGCACTCCACCAATTCTCCTACTGTTCTAGCTAAATGCATTTCTAGGTTGTCACCTATAGGAGCTTCATCAGTTGCCTCATGAACTTCATCCATGGATAGGAAGTAGTTACCTATGCTTGAAGACTCAAACAAAATTTGAGCTTCAGGTGCTAAGGTTTGGGTAACCACATATTTTGCTTCCTTCTCAAGGAGTAGCCTCTTCATAACACCCTTAACTGGAATCCTTACTTCAAATAGGTCTATGCTCAATTCACCTCCAACGTCTTTGCAGAAGTTTCATCTAAGAAGGATGCCATATGATGCTGGGATGTCAGCCACCAAAATAGTCATCTTGATTCTTTTGTCTGGAAAGGCTACAAATGCAAATTGGGCATCTTGATTTGTCCCAATAGTGGTACTTATTTGTTCTACCACTTTGATAGGCATAACATTGTCTGAGGCTTTGGAATCAATGATGCAGTTATTCAACTAATATCCATTTATTAGCAATGAGACATAGAAAGGTTTAGTCCTACTAGAAATAGTAGGAGGAGTGATGACAAGGTTATTCTTGGTGGGCACATTCTTGGGGGAATCATGAGTCACCTTGGGAATTGCTTGTCCTACAAGGATGGCTTGGTTTTTAATGCATTGAACTAATTTATCTAATTGCTTAGGATGGGAAGGTAGAAATTCAAATTTAGACATTTAAATTTTAGTTTTCTTTATATGGTCAATTATGTCAAATATCTAGAATGAGCTAAGAGCAAAGGATGGGAGTTCATCCTTTTGATCTTTGGGAGGAGAGAATTGGACTGCGAATTTGAAGTAGAAGGCATAGGGATATTTAGTGTACTTACCTTTCTTGCAATCACCAGGTCTTTTGGTTGGAAAGGTAGAGTGGTTCCCTGCTTAGCAATTGAAACTATGGGCTGCAGGTGCTCCTCTATCTTTTCTTTATCATCTTGTTGGGTTGACTGGTTCTTAGACCATGTGAAAATAGTGTACGATCCTTCAGCTGCTTTACCTTCACTTTTGGGTTCATCTTGATAATTCAAAAAACCAATGTTGGAGTTGCCAGCTAATTCTTCTTCTTCCTCAGTGAAGAGATTAACATCATCTTCAGGACTCAACTCAGGCTGGAATGAGAAATTTGATTCAGCTTCAAGATATCCAACTACTGATTTAGTTGGAGGTGCTTTAATGGCAAGGTTATTCCTCTAAGGGGGAGGAAGATGATTGGTTTCCCCTTGATTTCTAGCAGCATTACCTTGGTAGGACTGATTATGGAATGTCCTCCTTGGTACATCTCTGTATGAAGGAGTAGATGACATCCCTTGTGCCATTTGTTTTCTAAGAGCCAATAACTCATTTGCTAGCTTCTACACCATTGGATCAGTGGTGGCTATAGGTGAGTATTCAGAAGATGAAGAGGGTTTACCTATGTTGAGATCTCTCCTTATATTTCCAACCAAAATAAGGTCATCTTCCAACTTAGTAGCTAGGTCTTAAGCAACTTCAAGGTCTATGTGGCTAGCACGTCTCAACAGAAAACTCACTTTAGGCATCTGTGAGTTGATGAAAAAGCATTTAAGGTTTTTAGGTGTTGGTTGAGCAATAACAGGAATTCAATTACTTAGCTTGTCAAACTTTGCTATGAAATCCCTCATAGGTTCATGAGGTTCCTTCTTCATTTGTGTGATCTGGGCTAGCAAGGCATGTGCATCTTCTATAGGCTTGAACCTAGCTTCAAATTTGGCTTTGAGTGTGTCCCAGTCAGTCACTGATCTAGCTTGCAGAAGGTAGAACTAGTCTGAAGCAGCACCTTGTAGTGTTTCCATGAAGAGCCTAACTATAATGTCTTTAAATTTCACCCCTATTATGCCACAGGCTATGCTGAAGGCTGCAATGTGTTCATCAGGGTGAACTCTCCCATCCCCAGATAATTTGGGGAAGTTCTTTCTTGAGCTATGTGGAAGTTCATGTAGAGGTGGAGTAAGATTTAGTGGGCCAAATGAGTTACCCCAGGGGCCTTGAACTGCCATGATGGGATTATAGAAAAGAGGGATGAAAAATTTAGGTGGAGTATTTATAGGAAAAGCTCTACTGACAACAAAAAAAGTAGCTCTACCTTGGGTTGTTGACCTGGTACAGGTAGGAGGAACACTCCTAGACCATTGAACTTGAAGTTGGGGAGGGGATAGGTCAAAATTTCCTTGCTGCACCAACTCAAAGACAGGGTCAAAAACACCTTGAACTCTCTAGCTTTTGGTATAATGTGGAGTTGCTAGATTGTGAAACAAAAATAGAAAAGGACTAGTCTTACTTCAAATTGAAGCTTGGGCTTCAAACTACTTGTCCTTCCCCAGTAGAGTCACCAAAAACTGTTGCATGAAGCTAGGAGAAAAAATTAAAAATGGGAAAGCACTGGAGTGGCTTGTTCTTCCACAATGAGATAAATGGATAAGGCTATAATGATAATGGGTAAGACACAGGTGATGTTCAATCTAAATCTTGAGGCTTCAAATTTCACAAAATTACTATGTCCCTATCGGAGCCACCAAAAATTGTTGGGTGAATATTTTGTCAACTAGCTAATTGGTAAGCAAAATAGGTCTCTTCAACCACAACATAGGGAGATTGGTTGGCTAGATGTGCAGGTTTACTACATCAACAGGGGACAAATCTCTCCTTTCATCAAGGGGAGGTATGAGGAGCTATATACTATATATATATGCAAAAAATAACACTCAGGGGTAGAATAACACCATCCATCTCTCTTTTTTTAGAGATGATGTTCACAAACAGAGGAGAAAATCTTAGTGAAGACACTAAAGGCACTTCTCTTCTTTTAGAAGTATTCTTGTAGGAAACAGTAGGAGTTCTTTTAGGTAGTAAAAGTAACTAGTAACCAAGGGCATAGTAACCAACAGCTTGAGATGTAGCACAAAGTCTCCACCTCGACTACCCAAGAGTGAGATAGGAAGGACAATGAGGGCACAAAGTCATCCCAAGGTCTTTTACATAGAAACAAAATATGAAGGATAATGAGGGCACAAAGTCATCCCAAGATCCTTTACACAAAAACAAAAAGAAAAAACTCTAAAGGCAATTGTGGGGGCACAAAGTCTTTCCACAGTTGGCTTCAGGACACCTTCCGATCACTTCCACTAGTTCTGCTTGTTAGATCAAATAAACAAGAACACATTCAGAAGATAGACATAAGAACAATCTCCTAAAATGATACAAGTTATAATAGCACAAAGACTGCAAGTCACTTGCTTTCTCATTCAGATAAAATAATATGAACAACAATTTGAGCTCAAAGTCTCAATAGTGCCTTTCAATTTGGGCAGAGTTTTGCTTCTGGTAACAGGAAGATCTCCTAAAAAATGATACAAGAGATTATAATTTATAGCAGCCAATAAATACTTGGTGCTTTGTTCCATAGAACGGCCCATGCTGTGCATTCAATGCCATGAATGCATTTTTAGTTCTTTAGGGAACCATGCTAGATCAGGGCGACTGTCTTAACTATGGCATGTCAATTCATCTCAAGTGTCTACTCCTAGGTCTAGATCATCTAGTGTCTACGTTGTTGTCCATTTTGTCTTTACTCCTAGGGGGACAAACAAGATGTGTCTTCAATGTTTAAGGGCTCAAAAATCCACCTTGTATACTATTCCACCTACTAAAATAACTACTATGTAGATATTTTCGGTCTTCCCCCTTTCCTGCTAAAATTTGAGCCCTCAAGCCATCTTTTCCCCTTTCTAGTTATTTTTGTTCCTCTCAGTGGTTCTTCCTTTCAGCCTTGGCCTTAAGGCCTTTGAATGCATTCAGGTCCACGTTTAAGCCTACAAAGATCAACAGACACTTTATTGCCACAAATTTGATGTCTTTGGGTCCGTCATCATTTAAAAGCTAACGGCTAGTTGATTGTCCCTAATTTAATAGTTGTGGGTCTGTCATCCTCCTTAGCAATTCCTTCGTGTCTTTCCCACTTGCTTTGGTCACTTTCTTATGATCTTAAAAAATGACACGTGGCACCTTCCACTGTGAAATAGGTGAGGACACTTGGTAGCATTTGCTTAACTTATAAAAGCTCTAGACCCCTTTTGAGAGTCATATAGAAGATGACACGTGGTGGCTTTTGCCGAGCTCCTAGAAACACTGTAGAAACATTTAGGACTGTTTCAGATCCATGTAGATGTAGACACTTGTCATGCTCCACTTGACCTTAGCACCTCACTTGGGGCCCACCATAGTCCTTACGAAACAAAAGGAAGAAACTGTGGATGTTGACACTTGGTAGCTTCTGCCAAGATTTTTAAGGGACATGTGGCGTCTTCTGCTACTTTGTATAAAAATGTATTACAACCTTTCACTATTGCCACTTGGCACCTCCGTGGGACTTTGAGAGAAGCCTATTGAAATAAGCTTTGAAACTTATTAGAAACCTGAGAAGTGGATGTAGACACTTGTCGCACTCTACTGAGCTAGAATGGGACACATGGCACGTTTCACTGCTTTGAAACTTATTAGAAACTAAGTCCCGACATACGACACTTGGTAGCTTCCACTTCTCTTTGAGGTTTGATTTTTTCTGGAGGGAACTTGCTCTTTGGGGCCTTGAAATATGATATTTTGAACTTCTTGATAGAAAAAATGGGTAAGTGTTGAACCTGTTTCTGTCCTGTAGAGTCCATAGAAACCAACCTACAAAGTCCACAGAAACTTGTTTGTAGATTTGGGGAAGTCTATAGATTTGAGTCCATGGATTTCCTACCTACAAAGTCTATAGAAACTGAGTATGTAGAGATGAACCTGTAGAGTCCGTAGAAACTAAGTCCATAGATTTGAGTTTGCAGAGTCCGTAGATTTCTAAAAAGCTTGAGGAATGGAGAATTTGAATGCACAGAATAATTTTTGAAAAGGGAAGAGAGGATCTTGGTCTGTAGGATCAAAATAGTTCATAGGTTATCCCAAAAATGAGTGAATTTTTTTGGGGACAACATGGCTAAGGGTGTTAACCCACTCTCTAAAATAGGCTTCAGGATCTAATGTAATTGAGAATCCTGATTTATGATCTCCCAACAGAATGTTGTCTCTAAGGCCTAAAAAGTCACATAATGCCTCATCATTCTGAAAGTCATCAATCAAAAAATTGGATTCTTGTTGGTCCCAATCTATCAATTAGGGATAGTATAATGGTAATGGGTTGTGATGAGTGATTGGAGTAAGGGTACAAATGGTATTGTTATAAAATAGGTTAGTCTTAACTAGGTCATCAAAGGTGAGGCTATGATCAGAATCTGCTTCATTATAGGCATCATCATCACTAACCACCAGTAATGGAACTCAAATAAGATATGTGGGGTCACCCCTAGGTGGTTTAAATCCAAGTCCATAAGGTCTTTTATAATTAGTCATGGAAATTGGCTCAATGTCTCCTTGTTGATTTGGTTTGAGGTCTCTTCCTTCATAATCTTGATGTTCCATGATCCTATTTGGAATAAGATACTTGGTGCTCTTCTAATAATTAGCCAATTTGTCATTGTATAACATGATTCATCTCCTTTAAGAGGGTCTTGCTATTGGCCAGATGCTGGTATAAATGTGATTGGTCCTGGATTATGAAGTTTATCTTTACCTTTCATTGCCAATGCATGTGTGGGGTATTTTTAGGTTGCCCAAAGGTCTTCAGATTCTAAGGAATATTGGCAATATGGAAGGTATCATGGGTCACATACTCCCCTAGGTCATTATCTAAAATGGTGAAATGATTGGAGGCTTTAGGAGGTGACATGTGGGAAAGGGAATCCAAGGTATTAGGATCTATGCAATTATCCTAGGAGGATCAATAAGTATGGCCTTTCCTTTATCCTACTTGGAACTTGGATTCATGTCATATTAGTAATTATAAATTTGAAACTTAGCCTCAAGATGCTTATAGTGTTCATATGGGTGTAAATCTCCTAGAATATTCACTTCCATCCCTAAGTGGGAGAACTTGATACATTGGTGCAGCATTGACAGAACTGCATGAATCTCATGTAACCAAGACCTACTTAGAAGAATATTATATGACAACTCAAGATCAAGCACATGGCAAAGTGTATCATGGGTCAAAGTCCCAATGATAACTGGTAAGCTAATGGTGCCTTGTGATTCTCCTTCATGATTATCATAGGCTTTGATAGTTATCATTTTTGGTTGAAGATCTATCATTATGTACCCAAGAAACTTGATGAGATTTAAAGATACTATGTTGAGGCTTGATCCATTATACAAAATTCTATGTACAATAGATTATTATGGAGCAGGACAAGGGAAGACACATCACTTTGGTTGAATGTGACTGGTTAATCTGGAGCTAGGTGTCCAACCAAAGCTTGAAATTTATCAAAGGATATGTCACTGGCAATAGTGGATTGGGTTAAAAACTCATTCAAAATGTTCTTGTGGATTTTTGACATTCATAGCAAATCTAAAATAGAAATTTATGCTGGTGTCTTTTGCAATTGTTCCATAATATCAAACTTCTTATCTTGGTCAATGGTGAATGGTTTATTCTGAGGCTAAACGGTAGGTTGTATAACAAGAAAAGTGGTAGATGGTTGTAGACCTGGGATAGTAATCTTTGACCTATGAGTTGTGATTATATAATCAAGATTAGATGCTAGACCATAATTTCTAATAAATGCTAGGAATGGTGTGGGATTAGATAGGATAAGTCTCGATTATCGATGCACTTGTATGTGGTCACGTGGTAAGGGTGAGTTATCAGTATATGGTCTAAAAGTAGGAGTCTCGATTTGCTGATTTGCTTATGTGTAGGCCTAGGTCAAAGAAGGATTATCCATGTAATTTGTTTGAGTGGTATTGTTTAGCAATGGTCTATATTGATTAGTGCTTGGTCTAGGATTAATGGAGATGGTATAAATGTTGCCCCCTGCAATATGACCTATAACCCTATTGTAGTCATGTGTAACTACATGGTAGGTTTGTTGGTTGTTACCATTTTGACCTTGGTTTTGTCCATTAATCTAATGTTGTGGGTTATATTATTGATTCTACTGGTTTAACCTTTGATTTTGATATTATTGATTTTGTTGTTACACCAGCTGATGTTGTTATTATTGTTGCTGATTGTTATGCTATTATTGTATGTTATGTTGGGGATAGGGGTTTTGATATATCTTAAGATTTTGATTGGAGGTGGAAGAACCATTATCTAATGTTATCTCCCCATTCTCCAACATATTCTCAATCAAATGCTTGATTTTCACACATCTTCATAGATTATGCTTGTTGACCTGATGATATTCATATAATTCATTTTCATGGTACCAATCAAGATAAGGAATGCCTTATGGATAATGCTTTAGTATAGGCCAACTAATCATATTAGCAACATCAAGTTTGTAAAATATAGACTCAATAGGCTCTCTTAGGTCACTAAAGACACGATGCATAGGCACATTTCTCCTTAAAGGAGGGGTTTGTAATGGTAAAGGTTGTTGCATTTATTACATGGGTCTTGGTTATTATGCCTATAACATTGGTTGGAGAGGTTGTTGGGTAGGAGTAAGCTAAAAAAGTGGTGTAAATGATTTTTGCACTATTTGGACATGATGTGACTCAATTACTCCATTACCCACAACATTCCTATTATGATTGAATTGCTTTGGTCTATCTTGGTTATTGGCCTATGATGGTTGTGATGCTGGTGCTTGGATTGGATGTTGGTTTTGGCCACTTCCCTGATTATTACCTTGATTTTGATTAGTTTTCATAAGCTTGATGATCCATTTTTTAATAAGGGCTTGCTCAATCAACAAGCTTTTGTCGATGATCTCCTTGAAAGTATGTGCATATTGTGGTTCCATATGATAAGCTATCTCACTATGAAAAATTTTAGTAAACACATCGGCTAATTTTTTATTTGGTAAATTGTGTGTAAATCAACTTGCAAGGGCTCTCCATCATTGTAGATAACTTGAAAAACTCTCACTAGCCCTTTTTTTTGTGTTAAGTCAACCAATGAAATTTCATGTTCAAGATTATAGGAAAAATGCTACACAAAATTATCGAAAAGATCATTAAAATCTATTACTAAATTCTTCAAAAACTTTAAAAACCACTCCAAGGCTTTTCCATCTAAACTCCTTAGAAGCAACAATAAAAGGTATATATCTCTATATGCCACTGGTTGACATGCAACAAAAAAACTCAGTTAAATGGGCCTTAGGGTTACCTTTCCCTTTGTATTTGTTGAATTTTAGTGGTTCATATCCTGGAGGAAATGGAATCTAAAAGTACTCCATGTTGAATGGATAAGAACACATGTCATCTAACTTAAACTTTTTAGTCTATTTCGTATCTTGAATGGCAACAATTTTATCCTTCATCTGTTGCAATTCTTGGGATAGGAAATTGGAATGAACATTGGTTTGAGGGAGAATATTGGTTTGGATAGATGGTTGGGAGGTCAAAAGTGGGACACTTTGACTAGGGTATGATGGAGATATGTATTAGGGTATATTGGTTTGGTTTGGAAATAGACTAGGAATTTGCATATGTGGATTAGGATGTACTTGAAATTACACATTTGGTTGTGTAATATTCTGGGTTGGGTTGGCTATGAAGGTTTGACTTGGAGGATTTTATGGTTGGGATGGAGGGATATAACTATACTATACCTATTATAGTTGAAAAGGGATATGCTATTGACTAATCAAACCTTGTTATTGAGTGGGAACTTGTGGACCAAAGACCCTGTCTCTAAACTTGTGGCACATTTTGAACCGATTGTTGTCTAGTAGGTACTTGAGAAACATGAGAGCCTCCTTGTTGCATGAATCCTTGTTGGGAAGTGAAATTATGTTGAATATTTGACATCTATCACTGACCAATATTTACATGTTATTGGCTAGTCATCATTGGTTTTTGATTGGTACACTGGTCTGCGATTGAGGAGGTATATTTGGCACTACTTGATGAGGTGGAACATTAGTTGCCCCTTATTGAGGTGGTAATATATTTGGCCTTTATTGCATTGGTACACTAGATTGTTTTTACTATTATGGAATACTACTCATCAGTTGTTGAGTAGGATTAGGATTTGTCACATTTGACTATTGAGGTGTGACATTGGTTTTTGGTTGATTACCTAATCTTGTTGGTTGCACACTTGATGAAGTAGCTAGTTGAGGAGGTTGGGGTGAAAAATCTCTTATTCCTTGTTATGATGATCCATTCATGGTATTAATTATAGGCACATGTTGTTGACTAGTTTTTTGTGTGTTAGTAACACTTTGATTTGGATTGGACGTTTCTTGCACATTGTCCACTATATTTTGCTCATTATTCTACATAGAAGCAGAAGACACTTCTTCAATAATTGACATATGCAGCAAGTTGTCTACTGAAGTGTTTTCTGTGAATGGGTCTAAATTATGATTGTCTTGACTAGTTAACTCTATCAAAATTCCTATTGAAGGAACTAAGTCAATAAGAGGTTTATTCACCATGGTCATCTAATTGAAGTTACGTTCTAGATTTAGGTAGGTTTGATATGTCATATGCATTTGGTTAAAGTGGTATTCCATGAGGTTTTTCCTTTATTAGGCACATTAGGGTCCTGATACATTGTTTAGACTAGATCCAAAGGATTGATAGAATAATCATGTTAATCATAAATTATGTTGTGGGGCATTCTTACTAGGCTTGGTAAATTCTCATGGGGGAAGTTTGCTGGAAAGTACTAAGATCTCATCTTTGTTCTCACACAAATGATGCTCAAATAAAAATGGATCATATGTGGAAGGCATATTAGTAGACCATGATTTTTGAAGAACTGGTTCGTTAGCTGTGGGTATTATAGCTAGGTATTGCATGGTTTGTTCTTGGTCTTGTTTTGAATAAGGTGGTGTATTAACCAAATAGTTAGCCAATGGATATTGGATTTGTGCCCCTAATTAAGTATTATAAGAGGGATAAAGATCCATTTCATAAGTAATATTATCTGTGTAGGGGTCTTGTACCATTTCTTCCTATGCAACCACATTACTAATCCCCAGATTGTAGATGAGTCCACTACGAGTGTAGGAATACATGTTGGGATCTATAGTCAATGCTTTGTGATAGAAAGGGAAGAGAGTTATACAAAATTTAAAATGACAATGTCTAAAAAGATGATGTTCAAACTTGGTCTAGATTCGTCAAAAGGATCAAAAGGTTTATGAAAATATTAGTGATAACATAAGCTGATGTTAAGTGTCTAATGTTACACATCTTACACAAAAATATTAAGTAAATGAACCAAAAATCAAAATGTCAAATGCTAAGGTAAAAGTGTTTCAAATCAGTTTAATATAGGAAATTAAAATTTGTTAGGTCTTTTGGCCAAATGCAACATCAAAAACTAGGATCAAAGAAGGCATGCGCTAGGACTCTTGGCCAAATGGCATCAAAAGCTAGACTTTGAAAATAGATGAAATTTTTAATCTAACATATTTTAAACTATTATAACAAACATTAGGCATTTGATTCATGGACATGGACTCGATCAAATAGGTATAAGGTATGAAATAAAAGACGTTTTAGAGATAGTTTATTTTCTCACAAATAATGGTATAAAACTTGGTTCTTTTGACAAATAAAATACACAAAAGTGAACGGTGTAATTGTGTTAGACAAAGGTTCACAAAATTATACTTGAGTTGGTTTGAAAATGTAGGAACAAATTTGAGTTCTATGTAAGAGGGCTTATGAAACAATATCTGAAATGTTTTGGGTAGTGTAACAACACTAGATTATCCAAAAGATGTGACAAAATGCTTGTTTCAAAAACTCTCTAAGGCAAAGATAATTTCTCACAAATTTGATAACATAAAACTACCTTTCTTTATTCAAAAGGTTGTGGTGCATAGACTCAAAGTGAAAGTTTTTAACACAAAAGGACTTAAGTCTATCAAGTGGTGATAACAATCATGAGTCTTAAATGACTTTTAACCCAAATTGGAAATTTAACCTAAGTTCCCTCAAGTTTTGTGAAAATGGTGAACCCACTTGACACATCAACCCTATGAACTTATAAAGGTGAAATTTTGAATTCATATTATAAATTAAGGACTTAAAAAACTTTGTCAAAGGTCTATACTCAATTGGGTAACATAACATCACCAAAGTGGATGATATGACTCCAAGTTTTGAACTATGAACAAGGCAAATTGATGATTTCATGTGGGCAGCATAATGTCAATTTACCTTGTTCAAAGGAAAATGCAGAAGATGTGTTTTGGTTTTTATCATTTGTTTATACCAATTTTTGACTCCAAAAAATACTTTAATCTAGAACAAAACCAAAAAATTAATCACTCTTCGATCCTAAACTAATAAGGTTGCTTGGTATTATTAGAATATATCAATATACATCATTTGAGAGGATTTTAAGTGTTCATCCAAAAGTAAATGTGCATTATATAGTAGGGTTTTAACACCCACCTTCTCTCAAATGATAATACTGTAACATGGACCTTGAGGTACACATTGTACCAATAATAATTTCATGGAAAGTTGGGATTTGTCTAAGATCTACAAGTTTATGAACGTTCTAGGGGAATCAATTACACAATGACTTTCACATCAAATAATGCATTAAAAACATGTATTTTTGGTTCATATCACTTGGCTTGATGCAAAAAGGTCTAGTCCTTTTTACAACCACTACATCCTATTGTTTGCTTAGTTTAGTGTGATTTCCAAAGTGCCACTACACCTCGTGTGCAACTCCAATATGGAGCCAAATTAAGTCGATGCTGGGAAGTGAAACCCTAGGTTAAAACTTCCCTAAATAACTCATGGGAGGTAATGATGTCTCCCTAGTAAGTCAAGTTTACATGAAATAAAGAAAGCATAAAATAGAAAGACTTTAGGGTCATTGTCAAGGTCAGCTAATACTGTTGTGAGTTTTTGGGGAGTGCTTTAGATGATGTTCTTTCTATGGCTTAGACTAGGAAATTTGAAAATAAAGAAATTACTTTTGAATCTAAGGGTTCCCTAAAGGGGATAAATGGAAGAGCATACACACACAAACCTTTTTTTTTCCAAACAAGTTCTAATTAAATAATTATTGAAAATAAAAATTGACAAGTGTGTTTAATTTTAAGCCCAAATAAAGATGTGGTGGTGTTATTTTGACCCCTTGGTCTTAAGTTGTAAATTTGAAAGCCTTCAGTTAAGCCTATAAATGTTTAATTAAGCACAAAAACAAGGTTTCTAATTCATTTTAAAAGCATTGAAAAGGTGGTATAAAATATGATTTATCAAATTTGAAATCTGTTGGTTACCTGTCTACCCTTAAGGCATCACCCTAAAAGCAAATGTGTTAGATTAGAAACATCCAAATAGATTTTCAAAACTTTGTAAAAAATATATGAAAATTGAAGTTAAACTAATGTTAGATTCTAAAAATTTAGGAAACATGGTTTTAAAAAAAAATCATCCAAAATAGAATCTATATGACCCCAAACCAAGCATTTTAAAATAGCCTTTTAGCTCTCAAGTTTCACATAGTCAAGTTGGGATCTGAGTCAGGGTGAGTTGGGTCAAGTCAAGACAAGTTGGGATTTGAGTCAGGGTGAGTTGGGTCAAGTCAGGTTGAGTTGGGATCTACGTCGAGGTGAGTTGGGTTAAGTCAGGTCAAGTTGGGATTTGAGTCAGGTTGAGTTGGGATTCGAGTTAGGATAAGTTGGGTTGAGTATAGTTGAGTTAGGATCTGAGTCAGGGGGAGTTAGTCAAATCAGGCCAAGTTGGGATTTGAGTTAAGGTATGTTAGGTCAAGTCAGGTTGAGTTGGGATCTGAGTTATGGGGTTGAGTCAAGTCAGGTCAAGTTGGGATCTAGGTCAGGGTGAGTTGAGTCAAGTCACGTTGAGTTGGGATCCAAGTTGGGGTGAGTTGGGTTGAGTCAGGTTGAGTTAGGATCTGAGTCGATTATGTGAACTAAGAATTTGACTCAAGAGAGGTGATTAATACTATGTTAGTCCCAAAATGAAAACAAATTGATAAAAACACACTAACTAGCATACATCTCTAGGCCTAATTACTAGGGTGAGCTTAATAACAAAAATAAATGAAAAAAAAACTAAAAAATAAATAAAAAATAAGAATTTTTCACCTTTCTTGGATGCTTCAAATGCTTGTTGTAGTTTCTTGTTTGGCTTGTGCTCATGAAGTCTTCATCAAAGGAGGCTTGGCTATCTCCTCTTCTCCTTGGCACCTTGTGGCTTTGGCTTGGCTTGGCTCAATATTTTGGCATCATAAATTTGGCATGTGAGAGATCTTGGAATCAATTTGACATGGTAAATTTTCACAAATTAAGCTTAAAATTCAATAGGCAAGGCCTCCTATTTATATATTTTTGAGATTGCTTATAATTAACCTGAACTATCCATCTTGAGATGAAGATGTGTGGTTTAAGATTAATTTAATTTTTTATAATTAAATCTATAATTATCCTCGTCATGACATTAGAAAAAAGGGCATTGAAGAGGCATGGAGAGTCATTATGAGGCATGGGAGACCCATAATCCTGATATTTGTGGTATTTATGGCCTAGAGATGTCTTCCCAAGAAATGAGGTCACTTGATGATGCAATTATTCAATTTTTATTTTTAAAAACAAGTATTCAATAATTTTCCACGAAATTATTAATTAGGCTCTAATTTGGTTTTATTAGCTCTTAAGCATGATTAAGCACTTTGTGCATAAACTACTCAAATTGATCAGAATGCCTTGTTATTGGTCCAAAATTCAAATAGATTAGAATTAGAAGTCAATATTAAATGAGTTGGAACTGTATTCCCATTTAGGATGTTGCCAATAAAAGATAACACAGACATGCATCTCATATAATAAATTTGATAGAAAAGAGCAATCTAGAGCACCCAAGTGCAAAATTAGCATTTTGACTCAAAATGATCTGATCAAAGTTAGATGGCCCATAAATTGTATTGCCCTATTTAATGATACTCTAGCCAAAATTGGCTTTTGAATATATCAATTTCAACTCATATAATGCATTTTAGTATTTTTATGCCAAATTGTGCACTTTAGGTGGAAATTGGTCAAAAGCCTAGTTGGAGGTCATTGGTGGCCACATTTAGGTGTCTACATCTTCTAGTGGATCTCTCAGCCAATGAGAAAAGCTTGAAGAATAATTAGAGTAAACACAAGTTAACTTATTAATGAAGGGCTAGTCCAGATTGGATTAAGTGTGGTAGAGCATTCATTGAAAGGTGGAATCTCATTGATTATTCTTGGTTAACATGTTCCCTCTTCTCTCTTCTCCCTTTATATATATCACCCATTCTATCCATTTGTAAGCTCTTTATCAAATTTTGGATTCCCAGAAGGACTCTTTAATCTTGAAGAGTAGGGGACTCTCTGAGATATTTAAAAATATGCTCATCTTGATTAGGATAAACCCTACCAAATATTCGTAAGAACTTCCTCTTGATGCAAGAAGAGACTTTATTTACTTATCTCTTGTCTTGGATCTGTGTTGAGTGAGTTGTGCATGATGGCATTGTGAAGGAGATTCTTCCATATCCATTGTCCTCCTTCTTTGCCTCTTTTAAATTGTTTTCAAGCTGTTGTAGGTCTGGATTAGTGTTCTACCTAAACCTAGTCCATGAAACACTTATGCACTGAGCTAGATTATGAGGTTGTGTGAGCTCATATTGTCTTCTACAGATCTCATGTGGGTTCAATCTTATGGGAGTTTCAAATTTTTATTTGGTGCATAACCTTTTAGCCTTCTTAGGATCATTTTCCCCCTTTATAACCCTTTTACCTATGACAACATTAGTTTAGGTGATTCATAAAGATGAATCTATATTTTTTTATAGGTTCAACCCTATTAAAGGTGACCCATAACCTAGTGTTGTTCCCATATTGTGATTAGGAGTGGAAGATCTTGAAGAAATATTCCACAAGGGTGAAATCTCACGCCACAATAAGACCAAGTGAAGATCACAAAAGATAAAATTGGCCTAAAAGAGGTGTGATATCTAAATATAAGACATGGGTAATTATGTTGAGGTATGTTTCTATTGATGGCATTGTTACATTAATGTTGTCATTGATGTCAAAGGTTTATGTGTATCATCGATGTCCTAGAGATGTTCTTTTGAATATACATGGTATGTGATAAGGAAAAAAAGTGATACGAGATATTTTGAAGGAAAATTATTATCTCTCTATTGAGATAGAATTTTAAGGAAACTTGGTAATTCTTATGAGGGTGATGAGATGTTAAATTCAAGATCAATACATAAGGTAAGCATACTTTTGAGCACTAATCTTAAGAAGCATTGTCAAATCATGAGAATGAGTATGAAGATAGTGGTAAGGTAAGGTGGATACACATAGGTATGAGTGGATATTTAAGAATTCCCAAACATGCATATGAAGTGTTAAAACACTCAAGAAATTTTTAATGTAAACATTTAAGGGTTTGGTCTTAACCATGCAATCATACTAGTCCTAAACTCTTCTTAACCTAATGAGGAGTATTGAGGTGTTATCCTGAATGAAAATCATTGGTATATCATGTGATAAGATTTTTTTTATAATTTTTAAACATGTGTATAAGGTATATAATATTTTATAAGATGTTTTTAGGTTAGTTCTTAGCTTAGTCTTTACATAAAGAGACCTAGTGAAAAGGTACAAACTTGGTAGCATGATGAGGCGAGTAGTATGTGAATTTTGAGAAGAATATTGATAGTGTGTGATCATGGTATGAGGTTTTATGTCATGATAATTAGGTTTTGATATCATTAAAAGAGGTTTCAAGGTGTTTTTAAAGTGAAAGTATGACCAGTAGTTTAAGGCCTAATGTGCAAAAAGACCTAATATGGCCAAATGAGGGGTCAAGTTCAGTTACCAAGGTGAAAAATATCATAAGATAATTTTAAAATGTGTGAGAGGTTTTTTAAAGTGTTTTTACCAAATCTGAGGTCAAATTTTGAAGGAGAAATCATGAAATTTGGTTTTGAGGTTTTCTATGTGCATAAAATGAGGTATAACAAACCCGACAAGAGTTTTATTATGCTCATTGGCACATGAAACATTTGCATGAGGATCCAATAAGTTTATGGTAGTTGGGTAAGGGTCTTATATTTAATTTCCTTACATTTTTTATGGGTTTAGGGCTTAATATTTATGAATGATTGTTAAGAATGGAAGACAGTCTAAACCCTCTCTAGAACCCTAATAGTGACCTGATAGGAAATATATTTTTAGAAATGGATAAAAATGGATTTTATGAACTATTTTTATGATTGGATCATGTGGAGGAATTTCCCAGGTTTCTCCATGTGGCATTGGTCTATTAGAAGAGTGAGTGGAAGCTACAGTAAACCCCTTGTATCTCAAATTTTTGATGTAGTAGGTAGGGTTGACTAGGCCAAAGCATGAAAATGATGTAAGGAAGATGTGTGAGACTTTTTTTTGTGACAATTTAAGTTTATTATTAGGTTTTATACCTTAAATATGATAAATTAGTCATGGAAGTTGACCTATCGCTAAAGAGGACTGATGAGGAAGATAATGAGAAAACGGGGCAAAAGTGAAAATGAGATTAGGGATGGGTTGTAGTGGATTAAGGATGGATAAAAATACATGGAGTTATTTTTAAATAAATATATCATATTTCACCCTTAAATATAATATTTGATGATTCTTATATATAAGCAAAAGGTTGCTCTCAAAGTGACATGTCTAACACAATGAGGTCTATGTAGAGTGAAGAAATGAGATTGGTTTATAAGACCGATATTAATATTAAAAAATGTAATATATTCATTTAAATATGTTATAAGGATGATTAAGGATAATATAAGCCCATTTTAAGTTCATAAATTTTTTCACATAGGTGTTCTAAGTTCTCATTTCTATGACTATGTTTTTGGAGCTACAGGTAGTTCTCTGTGTATGAGTGAGATTGATGTTCCCGAGATAGTATGTCCAAAATTTTAAAATAAAATACACATTAAGTTGTTATATATGTCTCATAGGTTCATTTTAATACATTTTTATCATTATAAATTCCTATGAAGGTGTGAAAAGTTAAAGGTTCTTGATTAGGTTCTTGAAGCTTGTTTGTAGTTTTGAGTGAGCATATGAAAGTGGTTTGTTTAAGGTCTTTTACCATATTTTATGAAATATAATGGACTTGGTGATGAAAATTAGGTCATGGAATTTATATTCATGTGATTTTTTAATGTGTTTATTTGGTAAATTTGAGTGCATACTTCATATATTCAAGGTAGACTTTCTGGCAGTAAGAAGGCCTAATTGCAAGTAGACCTAATAGTATGGTTCAAGGAGTGAAATGAAATAAGTTTTTTTTAAAACATAATTTGAGATTATAAGGGGTATAATTTAATATTTTATGATTTTTTTCATCCATTTTTATAGGCTCAAGTTTTTACAAGGTGGCCAAGGTGAAACATGTGCTTTGAGAATGCCTAATTGCATTAGGTCTCTATTAGGCCTAATGGTGGTTTTGGTCCTTATGGGTAATGACCGACCTATGTAATGGTTGTTTAAATTGTCAAATATGTTTTTTTATTTATTAAAATGGTGATTAAAATATGATGATATTTATGGCTGACCAAGGTGGGTGAGAGCAAGAGTCAAGTATAAAAAGAAAGTCTAATATGCCTACTTTGACTAGTTAGAATATTAAGGATATAAGTTAATGAGATAGAAGTTTAGAAACTATTTAGAGGGATTTAATACCATAAAATATGTGTGGTGAATATTTAATTATTTTCTAACATTGATTATATAGGTGATGATCAAGGTCATATGACCTAATTTTGCCAAGAAAAGGGCTAGTTGACTGAAGAAGCCTAATAGGCCATTTGAGAGACATAGAAGAGTGTAAAGAGTAAAAAGAGGTAATAATAATTAGTTGGGTAATAAATAGGTATTCAAATTTGATAATATTTTTCAATTATTTTATTTGGTTTTGAGTTACTTAGGGGGTTTGTGCCTCCTTGCAAGTTGGTGTGTGACTAGTGAGGGGTTGGTGCCTCACTATATATTGATAAATTGATTATAGGACTATATTAAAAGATGTGTTTAGTTATTTTTATCCCATAATAGGTTTTTAAACATATATCCCATGTTATTATATTTTATGCTTTTGTAGATGTTTGTTTATGAACTGGTTAATGTATGTATGTGAATGAATGCTTCATGGATGATAAGTGAAATCGAATGAATGTTTTAAGGGAAATAATTCAACCCCCTACTCTTAGTATATATAATTATAACATTTTTTATCAGATCATTCCTTTTAAGGAGGCTTAATATCCTAAAGGAGATTCTAATCAAGTGAAGATGGCTAGTCAAACACAAGGTGGTTTCTCTACAAGCAAAGATCCATTGTTTAATGGATCTAATTATGATTTTTGGAGTGTTATGATGAGAAAATATTTTATGTATCAAGGTAATGATTTTTTAAAATTATTTTTGGATGGATATACTACACCCCTATTCCTCCTATAGATGCAATAGGTAATATGGGTAGTGACAATAATTCAAAATCAATGAATGGTATTATGTGTGGCCTTTCAGAGGAAAAACTTGTGAAGGTGATGCAATGTATGTATGATAAATAAATAAGGGAGAATTTAAATACTATAAATGAGGGAGACTCCAAAGTCAATTTGGCTAAGTTTCAAACTCATAGAAGACAATTTGAAAGCCTAAGGATGAATGAATATGAGACCATTGTAGCCTACTTATTGAGGGTTGATGAAGTGGTCAAAATCATAAGAGGCCTAGCTAAAGAATTAAAATAGTATTATATTGTTCAAAAGGTTTTGATAAATCTTAACTCCCAAGTTTTATTCTAAAGTGTTTATTGTTGAAGAGATGCAAGATCTAGACAAGCTAGAGATGGATGGACTTCATGGCACCCTAACAGCCTATGAGATGAGGACAAGTGAAGGAAGATTTGTAAAGAAGGAAGCTACATTCAAGGTAGAAAATAAGTTAAAAGAGAATAATACATAAGGTAAAAAAGTCAAAGATAATTATTAATTTGATATTGATGATGATGAGTTAATAGCTATGTTTGTAAGAAAGTTGAAAACTGGTTCAAGTAAATACAAAGGTAAGCTACCCTTTAAATGCTTTAATTATGGAGAGATTGGACACTTTGCTAACAAATACCCTCATAAGCATCAGGAAAAAAATGATGAAGATTATAATGAAGGTCATGATGATGATAATAAGTCCTATAGGTCTAATAAAAACAAGAAAATATTCATAAAGTATGATGATAAGAATAAGTTTTTCAAGAGAAAAAAAAGATTTTACACCAATGAAGGCTGAAACTCATCTAATGAGAGTGAGATAAGTGATTTTGATAGTGACCATGAAGGTGATGGTCCTGATGTCAATGAATTTATCTTCATGGTTGAGGAAGTAAGTTTTCAAATCAAGAAGATTCCATGTGGTTTAGATGTGTTGTTGATGATTTATATGAAGAAGGAAATGAGATGGACCTTGAGGGTGAGTTAATAAATGCTCTAGAAGAAATAAAGATGGTGAAGAGAAATAATAGTGTGATGAGGTATCTTATCAAATAATATGAGGATCAAATCAATTTGTTTGAAGATAGACTAAGCAAAAACTCTTTGGAATAATAAGAAATAGTCAAACAAGTGGAGACTCATATTGAGATAGTGTTTGCAAGCCTAAATACTAAAGAAGAAGAATGTGCAAGGTATATAACTAAAGTAGATTACTTGAGAGTTGAGTTGGATCAAGCATCAAGTAAGGTGAAGTCCTTTGTGAATTTTGAAAGAAGTACCAATGATATGGATAACATTTTGAGTAGTAAAAAGACTGCTAATGACAAAACATGTCTTGGTTTCAATGAAGACCAAAATAAGAGTGATAATGTGACCAAGGAGAATCAAAATTTAAAGGTCAATGGTTAATCAAGGAGAATACTTTCAATGGTTATTGTTATTCATGTAACCAATTTGGTCATAGAACAAGGCATTGTAGAAGGACCTTCAAGAATTAATATTCTTAGAACTATATGGAGAGTAATCAATAAAGAGGCATGGGTCATGGTTTGTTTCCATAAAAAATAATAGTATGTTTCAATTATCAAAAGGTTGGTCAAATTACAAAGTTCTGTAAGCATGGATTCTCAAGTCAAAACAAGAAAATTGAGGCCCCTAGAGTGCAAGAAAGAAGATAAGATAACGAGTGGTAAATGACGACAAGTATATAAGTCTAAGTGGAATATTTACCATGGTGGAGCATACTTTAGATGAAAATGAGTGCCAAGAATTCTCCCTATTAGCTTAGATTGTGGATGAAGAGGTCAAAACAAATAAACCAAGGTAGATTGTTGTTTAAATGGAGATTACATAATTTAAGCCTAAGAGGATCATGAAGAAAGTTTAGTCTAGTAAGGACATGGAGATCTAGGAATATCCTAAGTTTATATTATTTTATTACCCAAGAGATAAGAAGTAACTCCATTAAGATTCATGGAGGCACTTAGCTAGTAAGTAGAAACATGAAGGATGCTTGGTCTTAGGGGAAGCTTTGTACTCTCTGGTTTAGATCCAAAGTTCAGTCAATATTTTGATTTGAGGTGTGATTATGAGAGATGAGTTACAAAGAATTTTTATGATGACTTGATCAAACCAAGTCACATTCATGATAGTGTTTGAAAACCTCATGGAGTTAAGGTGAGCCAATCATGCTCTAAAAGTAGGTGTGTTTTCCAAGAAGATCTATAGTAGTTGATTATGACCCTGATATGTGTTGATCTATTGTAAAAGAGAGAGAGAATGATATTTTTTGGAGAGAAAAAGGTGTGTTGTTCTAGGTCCAAATATCAGTTAGTTTTCAAGAGTCTACTATTTTCAAGAGTCTACCCTTTGTCATTAATGTCAAAGGGGGAGAAAGTTCTAGTTTGGGAAAAATTTTAGTTGAAATAAATCCAGCTTGGGGAGATGAAAATGATTAGTTTTGTTTGAGTGTTTGACATCAATGAAAAAGGGGGAGATTATTTAGGTATGTTCCTATCTATGGTATTGTGAAATTAATGTTGTCATTGATGTTAAAGGTTTATGAGTATCATTGATGTCCTAGAGATGTTCTTGTGAAGATTCATGGTATGTGACAAGGAAACCAAGTGACAAAGTGAAAATAGAGAATCTGAAGGAAACCTATTGTATCTCTATTGAGAGATAATTTTAATTCAACTTGGTAATTATTCTGAGGGTGATGAAATGTCAAATTCAAGATCAAGACACAAGGTAAGCATACTTTTGAGCACTAGTCTTAAAAAGCATTGTCATATCACGAGCATGAGTATGAAGATGGTGGTTTGGTAAGGTGGATAAAAAAGGTATGATTGGATTTTTAAGAATGCCCAAAAATGAATATGAAGTGTTGAAACACTAAATAAAGTTTCAAGATAAACATTTAAGGGTATGGTCTTGAGACTAAGCATGCAATCAGACTAGTCCTAGACTCTTCCTGACCTAATGAGAAGTCTTGAGGTGTTATGATGAATGAAAATCATTTTTAGATCATGTGAGAATATTTTTGAAAATATGTACACATGTGTATAAGGTATATAAGCTTCTAGAGGAGGTTTCTATGTCAATTCTTAGCTTAGTCTTTGTATGAAGAGACCTAGTGAGAAGGCATAGACTTGGTAGAATGATGAGGTGAGTAGTATGAGAATTGTGATAATAATAATAGTAGTGTGTGAGCATGGCATGAGTTTTTATGTAATGATAATGAGGTTTTTATATTAGTACTAGAGGTTTCAATGGGTGTTTAAAGTGAAAGTATGATTGGTAGTTTAAGGCCTAATGTGAAAAATGACCTAGTGTGGCCAAATAAGGAGTCAAGTTCAGTTCCTAAGTTGATAGAGATCATAAGATAATTTTTATAAGTGTGATAGGTTTTTTCAAGTGTGTTTACCAAGTTTGAGGTTAAATGTTGAAATAGAAAGCATGAACTTTGGTTTTGAGGTTTTTTGTGTACACAGAATGAGGTATAGTAGATCTAAGAAGAATTTTATTATGCTCATTGGCACATGTAAAATTTGAATGAGGATCCAATAAATTCATGGTATTTTGGGAAGGGTACTAGCTTTAATTTCCTATAATTTTTTTTTGGGTTAAGGTACTGAGCTTTATGAAAGATTTTTAAGAATGGAATGCAGTCTAAACCCTCTCTAAAACCCTAATAGTGACCTGATATGAAAGATATTATTGGAAATGGATTATAATGGATTGGATGACATATTTTTATGATTTTATCATGTATAAAACTCTCTGAATTTTCTCTAATTGGTATTGGTCTATCATAAGAGTGAGTGAAAGCTACAAGAAACTCCTTATTTCTCATATTTTTGATGTAATAGGTAGGGTTGACCAGGTCAAAGCATGAAAATGATTGGAAGATGATGTTTTAGACTTTTATTTTGTGCCCATGTAATTTTATTATCAGGTTTAAAACCTTAAATATGATAAATCGGTCATGGAGGTTGACTTATTGTTAAATAGGCCTGATGAAGAAGATAGTGAGAAAACCAAGTAGAAGTGAGAATGAGATTAGGGATGGGTTGCATTGGATTAAGGATGGATACACATGCATGGGGTTATTTTAAAATAAATATATCACATTTACCCATTTAATATAATATTTGGTGATGCTTATATACAAGCAAAAAGTTACTCTCAAATTGACCTATCTAACACAATGAGGTCTATGTAAAATGAAGAAATGAGATTGGTTTATAAGACCAATATTGATATTGAACCAAGTAATATATTTGTTTAAATATTATACAAGTATTATTAAGGATAATTTAAACACATTTTAAGTTCATAAAATGGTTCACATAGGTGTTCTAAATCTTGGTTTCCATGATTGTGTTTTTGGAGCTCCAGGTAGTTCTCTGTGTATTAGTGAGATTGATGTTCCTGAGTCAGTGTGTCTAGAATTTAAGAATACAATACACATTAAGTTATTAAATATGTGTCATAATTTCATTTTAATAAACTTATATTCATGATAAATTCCTATGAATGTGTGAAAATTCAAAGGTTCTTGACTAGGTTCTTGAAACCTGTTTGCAGTTCTGAGTGAGCATATGAAAATGGTTTGTTTAAGGTATTTTGCAATATTTGGTGAAATATAATGGAATTTTTTATGACACTAAGGTAATATAGGTTATATACATGTGATTTTTAATGCTTTTATGTGGAAAAGTTGACTATATACTTCAAATATTCAAGACAGACCTTCTGGCAGTAAGAAGTGTTAGGTTGTGGAGCTAAAAGCTTCACTGATGCAGACATTTGAGGGTGCTGAGTGTCACAGTCACTGGCATTAGTCAGGCCAACCGACATTGGTTAGGTGGAGACAGGAAGCTGCCAATGATGGTCAGAGATCGGTCGATGTCGGTCTCACCTAGGCAAATAGGGACCGACGTCAGTCGCCTATGCAATTTTGAACTATGAGTTCCACGGACAGTTTGTTAACGAACCGGTTGTTTGCATGAAGAAGGTTTATTATAGTCTTGAGTTGTGGATATAATTATTGTAATTAGGTGTCTAATTATTTTTTGCATGAGATCTATATAATAGACTCATGGGCTGTATAGTAATTTGTGCTAGAGAGTAAGAGAGCAAGGTGTGTTCCTCCTAGTGCCACAGTGCCAAGTATGGGTGCTGGTTTGGAGAATCAGAAGGATTCTTCATGTATGTAGGATCTTGGTCAATAGGTGTGCAAGGCCACATTTGAAGATCTACATGGTAAGTAAGATCATTGATCTGTATGTGTATGTGTGTGCAAGGTCTAGGTTTGCAGGTGTGCAGATTCAGGTTGATTTGCAGGTGGCAACAGAATCAAGGTCCAGGCAGACAGGGACCGACGTCGATCACCTGTGCGGTTTTAAAACTATCAGTTGCATGAACAGTTAGTTAATAAACTAGTTTTTTGCATGTCAAAGGCTAATTATAGTCTTGAGCTACGAATCTAATTATTGTAATTAGGTGTCTAATTATTGTTTGCATGAGATCTATATAATAGACTCATGGGCTGTATTGTAATTTGTGCTAGAGAGTAAGAGAGAAAATATTAGCTCCTTCTGTGTGTGAAGAGAGCAAGGTGTGTTCCTCCTAGTGCCATAGTGCCAAGTGTGGGTGCTGGTTTGGAGAATCAGAAGGATTCTTCATGTATGTAGGATCTTGGTCAGTAGGTGTGCAAGGCCACATTTAGAGATCTACATGGTAAGTAAGATCAGTTGATCTGCAGGTGTATGTGGGTGTGAGATCCAGGTTTGCAGATGTGCAGAACCAGATTGATTTGTAGGTGTGCAAGATCAGGGAGGACAACAACACAATAGGTAGTAAGATCAAGAGAGATCTACTTGGAGTACGGTGTGTACTCAGTCATTGAGCATAGAGGAAGGTAAGGTAGATCCTTCCATAAGTAAGATCATTTGAGTTTCAGGTTGTTGCAAGTTCATGGGAGATCTACTTGGAGTATGTTGTGTACTTGATTGAGTATGTTTGTATACTCAGTTTACTGGCAGTAGTGGATACTGACTGATTGGAGGTGAACACCAACTCTGTGTTTGAGTTATGTGTTGGGACCGTAAGAGAGACAGTGAGCTCTTGAAGGTGAATTAATGTACACTTGAGGTGTGGGAAGCCTCTGTAAGGTGAAGAAGAACTGTGGCATCTTCTTGGTTGTAATTCTTTTTTGGAAGAGTATTAATACAAGTTGTGTATTGTCTCTCATATTCTGTGTTATTTCTAAATTCTAGTTACTTGTGATTCTGATTATTTCCACATGTTTAGTTGCTTGGTAATCAATGGTGCTTTCGGGTCCTAACAGTTGGTATCAAAGCATGTTTGTTGTTCTAGATGCTTGACAAGTGGTATCAGAGCTAAGGTTGTAGGGAGCAGGTTTGTGTTTGGTTACAGGTCACCCTCAGGGGTTTCTAATTGAGTGAGAGTATAGCAACGACAGAAGAAAGTACACTAAGAATAGAGGAATTCAAAGGCACAAATGATCAATTACGGTGTTATGGAAAGAAAGAGCAGGTAAAGAAAGATTGTTGGTTGGTATCAGATCAACATGAAGGAATTGAAGAAGCAGATGTTGCAGGTGTTGTTACACAAGATGCTCTGGGATGTTTCTTGGATAAAGTAGAATCTTGGTTTATAGATTCTGTTGCCTCTTTCCATGCAGCCCCAAGTAGAGGGGTTGGTGAGCCTTGTAAAAGTATTGGCAAAGGGGAAGTGTTGCTAAAATTGCAGGTGGCCAACACATGGGTGTTGAAGAATGTCATGCAGGTCCCAGTTCTGAAGATGCAGCTAATTGCTTCAGGAAAGTTGGGTGATGAGAGATGCAAAAGAACTCTCACAGCGGAAGCACTTGAATTAGCTAGTGGTAACAAAGTAGGTATCCTTTATCTATCTACTTATATTACTGATTCTTCTTCTATTGCAAAGACTTGGCTTTGTAGGCTTGGTCACATGAGCAAGAAGAAAATGCATGTTCTTAAGAGGAAGTCAGATGTCTTTGACAAAATTAAGAACTGGAAAGCCTTGGTGTTCTTGGAGGAGATGATGGACAGAGATCAACGGATGGGGCTAGATACCTCTGAGTAAGGTGGTTTGGATAGGGTTTTGATCCATGGAGAGCTCATGAGTAAAAAGTCATCACTCACAGGCGAACACAGTTACCGATGTCGGTCAAGGGGAACCAGCGTCGAACAGACAGGTGTCAATGTCAGTCATGTGTAAACCAGAGCTGGTGTTGTCAGGTAGGGTGGCTACTATTGTCAGTCAAGGAACCGATGTTGGTGACCAAGTAAGACTGATGTCGATCAAAAAATTGGTGTCAGTAGAAAGGACAGTCACATGGAATCGATGCCGGTTGGATGCAGATTGTGTGGTGACCGAGGTCGGTCACTGGAACAGATTTTGGGTGGACAACAAGTTGTCAAGGAGTCTCAGACACCCATGTGGAGGATTGAAAGTGTAAGTAAGCCTCAAATTTGTTATTCCTCTTCTTTATACTCGTTGCTCACTGCAGAGCAGGAAGGATCCAGGAAATAGTGGGAGTATGGCATGAACAAGATGCAGAACCAAATGGGAGATTTGGTAGGGTTGCCAGCCGGTATGAAAAGCACTGAGAGATGAATGGATACCTTAGTTAAATAATAGAGAGAATGGACACGTGCGATGGAAGGCCAGGTCATATGGTCTTGAGGAAGCTGTAGGACAGTGGTACAGGTTTTGACAGGTGGATGACAAAGCAGGGCTTTAGTTAATGTCAGTGTAACCATTGTGTTTGTCGTATCAGGTGGATGATGATTGCAACATTATCTTGTTACTGTATGTGGATGGTTTGCTAGCAGGTTTAGACATACAGGGTTTTGCTGAGCTAAGGGTAAGGTTAGCTTAGTGGTATGTCATGAGGAATTTAGAGTAGCGAAATTCTTTGGCATGAGAGACATGGAAGATTACAGGTTGATTTTGTCTCCAGTGGGAGCTGATGTGAATTAGGTGTTGGTGAGGTTCAATACGTAGGATGCAAAACCATAGCACACCAAGGGATGGATAGTTTAGTGTCTGAAATCACATGAGGTCTGGTATAGACTTGAGTTTTCCCCAGTAGTGGGAGCTATCAGAGAGTTAGGAGCCAATTCGGGGAAGTGGGTTCTCAGGTATTTGAGAGGGACCAGTAGCAGGTATACATGCTATGCAGGGTCAAGACTTCACTACATGGGTTTGTAGGTTCAAATGTGGTAGGTTACTTGGATGATAGGAGGTGCACCATAGGTTGTGTGGTGGGTGGTCTTCAAGATTGATCTTGAAGAGGGATACAAGCTAGGAAATAGATTAGATAGGGTACAGGTATAAGTACAGTGCAGCTGTTTATCTCCAAGTGGGAGATTGTTAGGTTGTGGAGCTAAAAGCTTCACTGATGCAGACATTGGAGGAGGGTGCTGAGTGTCACAATCACCGGTGTCGGTTAGGCCAACTGATGTCAGTCAGGTGGAGACAGAAAGCTACCGATGATGGTGAGAGATCGGATGATGTCGGTCACCCCCAAGCAGATAGGGACCGACGTCAGTCACCTGTGCGGTTCCAAAATTGTCAGTTACACAAATAGTTGGTTAACAAACCAGTTGTTTGCATGTCAAAGGCTAATTATAGTCTTGAGCTATGGATCTAATTATTATAATTAGGTGTCTAATTATTGTTTGCATGAGATCTATATAATAGACTCATGGGCTGTATTGTAATTTGTGCTAGAGAGTAAGAGAGAAAATATTAGCTCCTTTTGTGTGTGAAGAGAGCAAGGTGTGTTCCTCTTAGTGCCACAGTGCCAAGTGTGGGTGCTGGTTTGGAGAATCAGAAGGATTCTTCATGTATGTAGGATCTTGGTCAGCAAGTGTGCAAGGCCACATTTGGAGATCTACATTGTAAGTAAGATCGATTGATTTATAGGTGTATGTGGGTGCGAGATCCAAGTTTGCAGGTGTGCAGAACCAGATTGATTTGCAGGTGTGCAAGATTAGGGAGGACAGCAACACAACAGGTAGTAAGATCAAGAGAGATCTACTTGGAGTATGGTGTGTACTCGGTCATTGAGCATAGAGGAAGGCAAGGTAGATCCTTCCATAAGTAAGATCATTTGAGTTTTAGGTTGTTGCAAGTTCATGGGAGATCTACTTGGAGTATGTTGTATACTCGGTTGAGTATGTTTGTATACTCGGTGTATTGGCAGTAGTGGATACTGACTGGTTGGAGGTGAACACCAACTCTGTGTTTGAGTTGTGTGTTGGGACCGTAAGAGAGAAAGTGAGATCTTGAAGGTGAATTACTGTACACTTGAGGTGTGGGAAGCCTCTGTAAGGTGAAGAAGAACTGTGGCATCTTCTTGGTTGTAATTCTTTTCTGGAAGAGTATTAATACAAGTTGTGTATTGTCTCTCATATTCTGTGTTATTTCTAAATTCTAGTTACTTGTGATTCTAGTTATTTCCTCATGTTTAGTTGCTTGGTAATCAATGGTTCTTCGGATCCTAATAGTTGGTATCAGAGCATGTTTGTTGTTCTAGATGCCTGACAAGAAGGCCTAATTGCGAGTAAACCTAATGGTATGGTTTAAGGAGCAAAATGAAATAAATGGTGTTGGGGACATAATTAGAGATTATAATTGGTATAATTTAAGTGTTTATGAATTTTTTCATCTTTGTTTATAGGCTCAAAATTTTCCAAGGTGACCAAGGTGAAATGTGTGCTCTGAGAAGGCCTAATTGCATTAGGTCTCTATTAGGCCTAATGGTGGTTTTGGTCCTTATGGGTAATGACTGACCTATGTAATGGTTGTTTAACTTGTGAAACATGCTTGTTTATCTATTAAAATGGTGATCCAAGTATGGTTAGGTTTATGTCCAAGTTGGGTGAGAGCAAGAGTCAAGTATAAAAAGAAGGTCTGATATGAGTGAATGAGATAAAAGTTTAGAAACCAAGTATAGGGATTGAAGACATTAAAATATGTGTGGTTAATATGTCATGAGGTTATAAAATTTATTCTATAGGTAATTATCAAGTTCATATGACCTAATTCTTCTAAGAAAAGGGTTAGTTCAGCGAAGAAGCCTAATGTTAGGGTGTGGAGCTAAAAGCTACACCTTAAGGCAAACAGGAGGGTTTCTAGCGTATGCAGTCGTCGGCATCGACAGGCCACACCGATGTCGGTCACAGGATGCAGAAGGGAAACCGGCATCGGCAGATGATCGGCCAGCGTCGGTCACCTCCAGGAGGGCAGGGGCCGATGTCGGTCGCCTATGGCGGTCTAAACTACTGTTGACGAACAGTCAGTTAAGTGAACGCAGAGTTTGCATGTTAAAGGCTTGTTCGAAGTCTTGGGCCGCAAGTCTAATCAGTGTATGCATGAGATCTATATAATAGACTCATGGGCTGTATTGTTAAGTGGAGAATTTGGAGAAGAGCTATGTGAAGCTTGGAGAGTTCTTCCCATGGTGGAATCAAGTAGGATTCCCCATGTATGTATAAGTAAGATCAGGTTTGATATGCAGGGATGTGTGTATGCGAGGGTCAGAAAGGAGATCGGCAGGGGAGCTAGATCCAAGGTGACAGCAATACATCAGCAGGGTCATGGAGAGATCTACTTGGAGTATGGTTGTGTACTCGATTGTACAGATGTGCAATGAGGTGAACAACAACTTGTGTTAGCTGTGTGTTGTGACCTATGAGAGAAGATTACTCAGGTGGGAAGATTACTTGGAGCCCTTGAGGAGGAAGCCTCACAGAGGTGGAAGAAGAATGTGATCTCTTTATTGTAATTTCCTTTGTAATGAGTTGAATACAATTGTGTGTTGCCTCTCATATTCTGTGTGTTTTCTCATTGATAGTTATTTGTTCTTTTGGTTATTCTACATGTTTAATTGCTTATACAATGGTAATCATGTGTGCTCTTAAATATGACAAGTTGTGTCAGAGCTTTGGGGAGTTTCGGTCCTATCAATTGGTATCAGAGCGAGGTTGGACATTCTCAGAGCGAGTTTGACTAACAGATGTCCCAGATCTGTTAAGTGTTTGTTGATTACAACTTACTCACAGGGGTTGCTGTTTGAGTGGGAGTATAGCAAGGCAGAAGATGGTATAATGAGAATCAGGCACAGGTTTATCACCACAAGGAGTGTGGTGGGTTGTCTTCAAGTGGGAGCTTGAAGAGGAATACAAGCCAGGATGCAGATTGGACAGAGTACTGGTTTTGGGTACAGGTGCAGCTCTTTATCTCCAAGTGGGAGATTGTTAGGGTGTGGAGCTAAAAGCTACACCTTAAGGCAAACAGGAGGGTTTCTAGCGTATGCAGTCATCGGCGTCGATAGGCCACACCGACGTCGGTCAGGGGACGTAGAAGGGAAACTGGCATCGGCAGATGATCAGTCGGCGTCGGTCACCTCCAAGAGGGCAGGGATCGATGTCAGTCGCCTGTGGCGGTCTGAACTGCTGTTGACGAACAATCAGTTAAGTGAACGTGGAGTTTGCATGTTAAAGGCTTGTTCAAAGTCTTGAGCCGCAAGTCTAATCAGTGTATGCATGATATCTATATAATAGACTCATGGGCTGTATTGTTAAGTGGAGAATTTGGAGAAGAGCTATGTGAAGCTTGGAGAGTTCTTCCCATGGTGGAATCAAGTAGGATTCCCCATGTATGTATAAGTAAGATCAGGTTTGATATGCAAGGATGTGTGTATGCGAGGGTCAGAAAGGAGATCGGCGGGGGAGCTAGATCCAAGGTGACAACAATACATCAGCAGGGTCATGGAGAGATCTACTTGGAGTACGATTGTGTACTCGATTGTACAGATATGCAATGAGGTGAACAACAGCTTGTGTTAGCTGTGTGTTGTGACCTATGAGAGAAGATTACTTAGGTGGGAAGATTACTTGGAGCCCTTGAGGAGGAAGCCTCACATAGGTGGAAGAAGAGTGTGATCTCTTTATTGTAATTTCCTTTGTAATGAGTTGAATACAATTGTGTGTTGCCTCTCATATTCTGTGTGTTTTCTCATTGATAGTTATTTGTTCTTCTGGTTATTCTACATGTTTAATTGCTTATACAATGGTAATCATGTGTGCTCTTAAATATGACAAGTTGTGTTAGAGCTTTGGGGAGTTTCGGTCCTATCAATTGGTATCAGAGCGAGGTTGGACGTTCTCAGAGCGAGTTTGACTAACAAATGTCCCAGATCTGTTAAGTGTTTGTTGATTACAGGTTACTCACAGGGGTTGCTGTTTGAGTGGGAGTATAGCAAGGTAGAAGATGGTACAATGAGAATCAGGCACAATTTTATCACCACAAGGAGTGTGGTGGGTTGTCTTCAAGTGGGAGCTTGAAGAGGAATACAAGCCAGGATGCAGATTGGACAGAGTACTGGTTTTGGGTACAGGTGCAGCTCTTTATCTCCAAGTGGGAGATTGTTAGGGTGTGGAGCTAAAAGCTACACCTTAAGGCAAATAGGAGGGTTTCTAGCATATGCAGTCGTCGGCGTTGGAAGGCCACACCAACATCGGTCAGGGGACGCAGAAGGGAAATCGGCATCGGTAGATGATCGGCCGGCGTCGGTCACCTCCAGGAGGGCAGGGACCGACATCGGTCGCCTGTGGCAGTTTGAACTGCTGTTGATGAACAGTGAGTTAAGTGAACGTGGAGTTTGCATGTTAAAGGCTTGTTCAAAGTCTTGAGCCGCAAGTCTAATCAGTGTATGCATGAGATCTATATAATAGACTCATGGGCTGTATTGTTAAGTGGAGAATTTGGAGAAGAGTTATGTGAAGCTTGGAGAGTTCTTCCCATGGTGGAATCAAGTAGGATTCCCCATGTATGTATAAGTAAGATCAGGTTTGATATGCAGGGATGTGTGTATGTGAGGGTCAGAAAGGAGATCGGCAGGGGAGCTAGATCCAAGGTGACATCAATACATCAGCAGGGTCATGGAGAGATCTACTTGGAGTATGGTTGTGTACTCGATTGTACAGATGTGCAATGAGGTGAACAACAACTTGTGTTAGCTGTGTGTTGTGACCTATGAGAGAAGATTACTCAGGTGGGAAGATTACTTGGAGCCCTTGAGGAGGAAGCCTCACAGAGGTGGAAGAAGAATGTGATCTCTTTATTGTAATTTCCTTTGTAATGAGTTGAATACAATTGTGTGTTGCCTCTCATATTCTGTGTGTTTTCTCATTGATAGTTATTTGTTCTTTTGGTTATTCTACATGTTTAATTGCTTATACAATGGTAATCATGTGTGCTCTTAAATCTGACAAGTTGTGTCAGAGCTTTGGGGAGTTTTGGTCCTATCAATTGGTATCAGAGCGAGGTTGGACATTCTCAGAGCGAGTTTGACTAACAGATGTCCCAGATCTGTTAAGTGTTTGTTGATTACAACTTACTCACAGGGGTTGCTGTTTGAGTGGGAGTATAGCAAGGCAGAAGATGGTATAATGAGAATCAGGCACAGGTTTATCACCACAAGGAGTGTGGTGGGTTGTCTTCAAGTGGGAGCTTGAAGAGGAATACAAGCCAGGATGCAGATTGGACAGAGTACTGGTTTTGGGTACAGGTGCAGCTCTTTATCTCCAAGTGGGAGATTGTTAGGGTGTGGAGCTAAAAGCTACACCTTAAGGCAAACAGGAGGGTTTCTAGCGTATGCAGTCATCGGCGTCGATAGGCCACACCGACGTCGGTCAGGGGACGTAGAAGGGAAACTGGCATCGGCAGATGATCAGCCGGCGTCGGTCACCTCCAAGAGGGCAGGGATCGATGTCAGTCGCCTGTGGCGGTCTGAACTGCTGTTGACGAACAATCAGTTAAGTGAACGTGGAGTTTGCATGTTAAAGGCTTGTTCAAAGTCTTGAGCCGCAAGTCTAATCAGTGTATGCATGAGATCTATATAATAGACTCATGGGCTGTATTGTTAAGTGGAGAATTTGGAGAAGAGCTATGTGAAGCTTGGAGAGTTCTTCCCATGGTGGAATCAAGTAGGATTCCCCATGTATGTATAAGTAAGATCAGGTTTGATATGCAAGGATGTGTGTATGCGAGGGTCAGAAAGGAGATCGGTGGGGGAGCTAGATCCAAGGTGACAACAATACATCAGCAGGGTCATGGAGAGATCTACTTGGAGTACGATTGTGTACTCGATTGTACAGATATGCAATGAGGTGAACAACAGCTTGTGTTAGCTGTGTGTTGTGACCTATGAGAGAAGATTACTTAGGTGGGAAGATTACTTGGAGCCCTTGAGGAGGAAGCTTCACATAGGTGGAAGAAGAGTGTGATCTCTTTATTGTAATTTCCTTTGTAATGAGTTGAATACAATTGTGTGTTGCCTCTCATATTCTGTGTGTTTTCTCATTGATAGTTATTTGTTCTTCTGGTTATTCTACATGTTTAATTGCTTATACAATGGTAATCATGTGTGCTCTTAAATATGACAAGTTGTGTTAGAGCTTTGGGGAGTTTCGGTCCTATCAATTGGTATCAGAGTGAGGTTGGACGTTCTCAGAGCGAGTTTGACTAACAAATGTCCCAGATCTGTTAAGTGTTTGTTGATTACAGGTTACTCACAGGGGTTGCTGTTTGAGTGGGAGTATAGCAAGGTAGAAGATGGTACAATGAGAATCAGGCACAAGTTTATCACCACAAGGAGTGTGGTGGGTTGTCTTCAAGTGGGAGCTTGAAGAGGAATACAAGCCAGGATGCAGATTGGACAGAGTACTGGTTTTGGGTACAGGTGCAGCTCTTTATCTCCAAGTGGGAGATTGTTAGGGTGTGGAGCTAAAAGCTACACCTTAAGGCAAATAGGAGGGTTTCTAGCGTATGCAGTCGCCGGCGTTGGCAGGCCACACCAACATCGGTCAGGGGACGCAGAAGGGAAATCGGCATCGGCAGATGATCGGTCGGCGTCGGTCACCTCCAGGAGGGCAGGGACCGACATCGGTCGCCTGTGGCAGTCTGAACTGCTGTTGATGAATAGTGAGTTAAGTGAACGTGGAGTTTGCATGTTAAAGGCTTGTTCAAAGTCTTGAGCCGCAAGTCTAATCAGTGTATGCATGAGATCTATATAATAGACTCATGGGCTATATTGTTAAGTGGAGAATTTGGAGAAGAGTTATGTGAAGCTTGGAGAGTTCTTCCCATGGTGGAATCAAGTAGGATTCCCCATGTATGTATAAGTAAGATCAGGTTTGATATGCAGGGATGTGTGTATGCGAGGGTCAGAAAGGAGATCGGCGGGGGAGCTAGATCCAAGGTGACAACAATACATCAGCAGGGTCATGGAGAGATCTACTTGGAGTACGGTTGTGTACTCGATTGTAGAGATGTGCAATGAGGTGAACAACAGCTTGTGTTAGCTATGTGTTGTGACCTATGAGAGAAGATTACTCAGGTGGGAAGATTACTTGGAGCCCTTGAGGAGGAAGCCTCACAGAGGTGGAAGAAGAGTGTGATCTCTTTATTGTAATTTCCTTTGTAATGAGTTGAATACAATTGTGTGTTGCCTCTCATATTCTGTGTGTTTTCTCATTGATAGTTATTTGTTCTTCTGGTTATTCCGCATGTTTAATTGCTTATACAATGGTAATCATGTGTGCTCTTAAATTTGACAAGTTGTGTTAGAGCTTTGGGGAGTTTCGGTCCTATCACCTAATAGACTGTTTGAGAGAGATATAAGAGTGTAAAGAGTAAAACGAGGTAATAATCATCATTTGGGTAAGAAAAATGTGTTTAAATGTGATCATATGTTCTAGGTATCTTATTTTGTGCTGATTTATCTAAGGGGTTGATGCCTCCTTTCAAGTTAGTGCTTGCTAAAGGACTAGTTGAGTTGGTGCTTGACTAGTGAGGGGTTAGTGCTCCTTATGGGGTTGGTTCCTCACTAAATATTAATATATTGATTATATGAATATATTTAAATATATTTTTTAGTGTTTTTAATCCCCCAAGAGGGTTTACCACATATCTCTTATGTTTTTATGTTGTATGCTTTTGTATATCCTTGTTTATGCATTAGTTAATGTATGTATTTGAATGAACATTTCATATATGTATGTTAATTAATGATTCATGGATGATAAGTGAAATTGAATGAATGTTTTAAGGTAAACGATTCACCCCCCCCTTTAGTATCTATACTTCCAACAAACTATCCATCCTAAAAAGGATCCCAAAGACATTTCACTACGTAGAATTCAAGTGAAGTTCAGTCATTGTGGCCCTTGGTACTTAGATCACAATAGGAATAGGACTTGAGTTAGTCACAAGTGGACCTATCTTGTTGAGTTATCATAACTTCCCATTTGTGTGATGATATTAATACTCATTGGACTAAGATTCTATATAAGACTAGTTCTTCATTGTATTAAGGGTTGGTTCATTTAGATTTAAAGGTTAGAATAGAGGAACCATACACTTTTTATTATTGTTTTTGATTTCTTAACTAGTTTATTTTCTTGGGAGCTATGTTGTTATGAGAATTTTATGTATTTTAAACTAAAAAAGGTGAATTCAAAACTTTATTCTTTATATGTAATATATTTTAATTGAAAGGATGTGAGGCTAATGTTCATGATTTTTACATGTATACTAGTGGTCTTGTTCCTCTTTCCTCATAGTCAAGTTTTCCTTAGACACTAGCACCATCTTTATTTATGAGTATGTAAATACTAGTAAAAAATAAGAGTGGTTTCATGGGATTTATATAATCAAATGAACCATATTTTTCTACATTATAATATAGGTTCATTCCTCTTTATCTCTAACCTTCATCTTTTTATATTTTTTACAACCTATTAGTTTAGTTTTAGAATAGCCTAATCTGTAATTAGTGCTTACATGTTTCATTTGAATTGCATGTCCCTAACTTGTCTTGTTTAACGTATTTTTGAATTTAGTATGATGAATACAAGTGATGATTAATGAGTAATTCATTGGGAAATATGAACAAGATGAGTCTTTCTTTGTCTAAGTTTATTTTGGATATCAAAGTGCATTTTAGATAGGCCCTTGTATGGAAAAACTTGCATCATCTAAATGAGGTGTCCAATTCACCATGACCTGATAGATAAAGACCTTGAGGAAGTTACTACCAAGTTTGATTCCATTTGGGAGAGGTAGAAGAGGGGAAATCCTCATGAGATGAACCTTTTCTATCTTTTCCTCCTATATTTGGTACGTTGTGCCAAATAGACCACCAACAATCTTATATATGGTTGAGTCTTTATTTTATTATGGGAGTACATGATGGTCTAATTTATGGCTAAACTTATGTTTGACTTAGTTATTGAGTAATTATATGATTGAATGATTCGCCATGGAAATTAAAACATGAATTGTAAGGTGTATAACTTTGCATGATGAATATTATCAATTGAATATATTACTCAAGTTTATGACTCTTGTATTTTGTGAAAATTATTCTAAAAATAACAACGTATCAATGTATCTCATTGGATTATTTATGTGATTTTATCATGAATATTATGGCTTTGGGATTAATGCAAAATAGTCATCCTTCTTGTTAATACATGATGATTCATGGGAAGGGAGTCTCTTTTCAAGTCACTCATCATCATTTAATGAGAAGGATAACATTATTTGTATGCATAATAAAGAGTATTGTTGATATGGACTATGACCCAACATCTCTTGAAGTTTTAAATTTATAGAAATGCTTTGGCCAAAGCAATATTATAGATATATACATTTTCTATCCATTGTACTTGCTAGTCTACATGTATGAGTGATATCATATTAAGTAGAGGTTTATTCATGGTCTATATGACTTATGCATGTAATAGTGATTGTAATTTCATATTTTTCTATATTATTTCTTGATGTCCATATTGCCTTTATATGCCCCTTCACAAAGAGAAGGGCCACTTCTAGTTTTTGGTGTGTGAGAGACCATTAGTCTATGGTTGGAGGTAAAATACCTAGATAATGTTCTCCCTCATTACAACTTATTATAACTAATAAAAATTGAAAACTCATAGAATTTTTAGGAGTTGATTTCTCATATAACTATTTCACATTTGATGTATCTATTTATTATACCATTCAATAGTGGTTGATGACTATATTATATTTTGATGTAGATTTGTACCACATTGAAATACAAAATTTGTGATTAAATTCATTATAGATGATAATCCTTATTATATTTTTAGTTGATGTTGATTTCTTTAGTTTTGTACCTAGATTTATATATTGTTTTTTATTATATCAGGAAAATAAATGGTTAAGGGGCCTATACCCATAAAAAAACAATTAAAAGATAGACAAACACAACAAAGAGAACCAAGAATTGAACAAAGCCACAAGGTTCAACCAACCAACAACAACTAGATACAATATACAAACTACCACCACAATCCTGTCAGAAAGACAACAAAAAATAGAGCCAGAGAGATTAAGAGCTTGAGTCCTTCGACTCTGAATAAAGAACCAGCTTGTTAGTTCTATAAATTTATTTATTCCTTTCCTTGCCCTTGATCCTATTGTTGATTCCCTATAGAGAATTTTTTATATCCTTATTTATTTTAATTCCCATATTTCTTATTTCCACCTTTTCCTATCCAATATTATTCATTTCCACTTCTCCCTCCCCACTCTTAACCTTGTTGCTCTTTTTAAAGGGTGGGGTTGAGATAAACATCCCCATATTTTCATTACCATTTCTTTTATTATAGCCCTTCCCCAAAAATGAATCCTCTAAAATCAACAATGATTTTAGATTGTCCACTTCTTTCAAGATTTCAAAACTCAAAAGCCTCTGGACTGTAACTTTTATCTAGAGATTTTGTAGAGATTATTCAACTTTAGTAGTTAGATTGTATTGTTGAAACTATACAATTGAGAGTTATTTCTTGCTCATATTTGTACCATACTATTTAAGCCTTAAGATGACATATTTATATTTTGCACATAATTTAATATAATTTATTCATATTGTATTTATTAGCTTATATTACAAAGTTTTTATACTAAATAATAATCACAACAAGGCTAAACCTATTAAGCATGAAATAATAACAACCTTGAATGTAAAAAAAATGTATGGTAAAATTTTTAATTTAAAACTAGTTAGTTATAACTGTTTGACTATGTTATATCATTTACAACTTTAAAATTATTTTATAATATTGTGCCACATAGAATCCACTCTTTTGAAATTTATCTCTAGTCTACTAGTTGAAAACAAAAAAATATTTCACTTCTAGTAGATGGATACACCACATACTCTATAATATGAATTACACCCATATCAAAAGCAAACTTTGTAGTGGATGTCTAAATTGGACAAGGTAAAATAAACAAAAAAACACTCACAATTCTTGATCCCTATAAGATGAATACTATATTGAACACAAGTATTAAATATTCAAGCTTCAAGTAATGATTTCTATTTTTTTTAGTGATGATGGCTTTTGATCAGGTGTGGACTGGTCTGGGACACAATCAAGGTCCCATATCCCCATGTAATTTATTAACCACATAAATATCATATGTATACTTGATATTACTATATGTCTAAAAAATATTACCAATAACAGACACCACCATCCTTAAGAGTAACCAACGACCATTAATGGCCCCAAGAATACAACTAACAACCACAACCAACCTCATATGTCTTTATAGAGATTTAAACTTGGGTGGGGATTGAAACAATCAAGCCACTTAACCAACTCACCCACATATCATTGTAAATGATTTATATTTTATTACATATGACTAACATATTCAATATATGTTCATAGGTTAAAAAATAATAATGCATTTTTTCGGGAACTCTACCACTAACTTTATCACTACTTTACAACTAAATAGAGAAGGGGCATTTATTGTTTCTTCTAATCTATTGACCAATTTTACTTCAATTTTATTTATGTCATTTATTACTTAAATTATTGCTTTGACAGTGACTTTGCTATGTCTTGAATACTTTCACACATGCCATGGGACTTGGAAAGACTCTCATTTAGTGATGACGATTCCAATAGCTCAATGAACCCAATGCCTTAATAAAGGACAAATCCTATGTATAGCTACACTTATGTAAGACATTTATACACTATTGGTATAGTTTAAAACTCTATTCAATTTTTATATTCATTGAAATATTAAATATATAATACATTTTTCTTACAATAGGAAATGCAATTTCATGTAATTTTACATATTTCCTATCCACTTGTTATTTTCATGTTTTGACACTACAATGCTATGTAGAGTGAGAAAAGATTAAATGGAAAAATCTTCCTAATAATTATCATAGACAACAAGAAATAAGCATTTAAAAATGCATTTTAAAGATGATATCAAATTAAGCACTGAAAAATGTTTTTACTTCTTTTAATAAGCTTCAAGATCTTTGTCAAATAAATTCACTATTAAAATGTATTATCACTTTTCAATCTTCACAAACATGTGATTTTGAAGATATTTTTACAAATATAAATACAAATAATTTATTTACATTATACTTTGGTTTTACTATATTCCATAAAAAATGACATTACATAAATGAAAAATGATATTACAAAGAAACATGTCACATGCACTTATAACAAAAACATATACATAAACTAAATCAATATAACGTACTCCTAAGATAAATACAATTGATTACACCATTAAATTTTAAAATAACCTATTAAAAAAACTCGTGAAGTAAAAAAAACTTGCTTCCAAAAAATAATAGGTACTTGTGCTGCACCACGACCCTTGTTTCTATAAATTTCATCTTCCTTTGTTGATATTTTGGTTGCATTCATTTCCTTGGCCATATGCATCCTAAATAATTTGTTAATAGAATTAAGGCAAGGAAAATGTAATATGTTGTGGATAATTCAAAATTATAGTGCACTATCTATAAATCATGGGGCCAAACTATTGCATTTTTTATTTTTTAACATCAATATGAATAAAATGTAGGTATCACCTTTTTTATTCATTCTACTTGTGGCAGTTTCCATTTTCAACACTTCGATTACATTACCATCCACACTTTATAATTTATGGTTGTGTCAAGTATATTTTAAGCTTTTCTCATAAATAAATAAAATTAGAATATGTTTATAGATCAAATAAAGGCTCAATAACTAAAAATTAATGACATCATTTCAATAAAAAAATTAAGATATTAATTATTATAAAATATGTTGTAATAAATAATTTATTTATTATTATGTATTATATATTATATTAATTCTTTTATTATTATATTTTTTATAATAATATAATAAATAAATATTAAATTATTATAATATAATATTAATAAGCTGCCTAATATTTATTATATATTATAACCACTATTACTTCTATACATTTATTAAACTATGGAAATTAATTTTTTATCACTTCCAAACAAATATGTAACCAATTATATAAGTAATTGGCTCCATTAGATGTATACTAAATCAAATAAGTGGTTACATCAATTTGAAACAATTAGATTTTCCATGGATTAAAGCATATTTTGCCAAAGTGGATAACCCTAGTTTTAGGTAACTATTTTGGGTGATTCTTTGATTTTGACAACAATACATTTATCTTATTTTTTGAATATGGAGGAAATTAATAGTGACATTTATTCTATTCTATATTCTAACCACTCCCCCAAAAAATTAGGGTTTAACAGAATAAAAATACAAAGCTTTCACAACATTATCTATTTGGAGGACCAACTAATATTATTTCTATTGTACAAGCATGCATTTACTATAGCTCTACCACACAATGAAATTTATTCCTTGAAGTCAATGGCACATTTTTCAATTCATCAATCACATATTTTGAAATATTTCTAATAGTAGGTACTCATGCTGCAACATAACCCCCCTTTTTTTAAATGAAATAAAATTGTGTGGTTTAAATTATGTTTATGAGACCTAGTAATTTATGAGATTATAGCTTGTTACAATAGTTTTTATCACTTATTAATGTTACAAGTGAGGGATGGGTTGTTTTTTAAATAAGGTTGTTCTTTATATTGATTTTTGTTAACAGTTCCCCCAACACTTTTATTCTTTCCCTTCAAATACCTCCAACTTGGCATTTATTCTCAATATTTTTGTGTACTTTACCTTGATGTCATTGTAAACTAGGTAGTGTGAGATGAAGTGCTTATTTGTTTTTATTGCTCTTATGGTGTATATATATATATATATATATATATATATATATATAGTTCCCATTTTTTCTTAGAGGTCATCCATGTACTTGTCTCACATTTTAACTTATGAAAACTAGTTAATATCTACATTATAAGTATCTCCTCCCTCCATTTAATATCAGATCATGTATATATTTTTTGTAATACTCATAGATTAAATTGAATTTTATGAGAAAGTGTTGTCATTTTTGGTGTATTTTATTTCTCCACATATCTCTTGTAAATTTTTCATTTACATTTTTATTTGTTTGTAAGCATATTAACCATAATATTAAAAAAATAAAACAATATTGCTAAGGAGAGATAGTTTTATTAATATTTCAATGATAAATAGTATTTAAGCAATAAAAAAATTGTATATAAAAATAATATTTTATATTTGTATTTTTTTATAATTTGCATCCATGTACCTCTTAAGGAAATTTGTATATAAAGTAATGTACTATTATTTTAAATATATTGCATGCTATGAGTATAATTTTAATCTAAATAAAATGATTAAGTATAATTATAATCTAAAAATAATAATCTATCTATTATTATAACTATGTCAATTCAAAAATATCACAAAAAAAATTTGTTGTTGCATCAATGCTATTTTTTAAAAAGATTATGAATATAAACTTCAATTCGTAATTTGAATTTAAAATATTTCATTGTATAAAAAGATGATGACAATTGCATTGTAGGAATAATTTGACATATAAAATCATAGAAGCCCGTGCATCAGTCAATCTAGAATGGTAACATGTGAAGCAATAAGCGCTTAACAAAATATGTCCATATAAATGGATTTGACTATATCCAATGGTATTTTAATTTGTAAATAGGACTAAAATGTAACATGTCGAATCATAAACATGAAATTTTTATTTAATTATGATAATTTATTTTATCATTGGTTGTGATAGTCCCATTGTTGAAACATTAATTATAAGGCATTAATTTATCAAAAAATGTCACATTGATATTAAATAAGATTCAAAATATATATGATTGGAAAAAAAATTAATTTTCATTTATATAAATATTATTTAATTATTACATAAACAAATTAATGAGAATAATATCTTTTTAATATTTAGAGGAGATGCATGCCAATACTATTGGGAAAATATGATGGCAAATAATTCCAAGACATATACCAAAAATAAAAGGGTCAAACATTGTTTGCACTTTGCATTAAGTTATTGAAACACTATTGTTACATTCCTACAACATTAAATTTTCAATGCATTGGTAATGGAAAATTTGTTATTATAAATATAAGTTTCCTACTGTAGTATTCTTTAGATCCATTGTCTTCATATCCATTGCAAGCATCATGATGTATAGAATAAAATTTACATAGATCATGCCAAAGGTAATTGTATGCATGCTAAGGTTATAACAAAACTTGAAAAATCACTCTTGGCATCCAAATCCCACTTCAATCAATGCATATTAAATATAAACATTAAATTCATTTTGATGTTAATTACATGTTAAACCTTTCAATTATGATAGGAGATTGATATTTATAGCTCTACTAGAATGTTTTTTTAAGTCCAAACATTACAAATATAAAGGTTATTCATGTACGTGAAAAATATTCAAGCCAAAAATCAATGAATAATTTTATGAAAGAACATTCAAAATCCAATGTAGAGTAAAAACTGAATCATGTCAACTAAATTAAGAATGAAATATAGTACAAGAATAAGATGAACTCAAAGCCTATCAAAAACCCATTTCAATAAGAAATGTCAATTTATATATCAAAGCATAATAATATAGTTCTAGAAATAATATCACTATAGACTCAAACTCAAATTACAAAGAGAAACATAAATCATAACTCAAATTAAAAGTATCATCGATTATAGAAACAATGTGAAATATTAGGTTATTTTAATCTAGAGTATGTCACATTTCAATTATGAAACCATAAACTCACTCTAAACTTAAATATGAAACACTTAAAAAATTAAAATTATAAATATATAAAATAAATTCATGCTAATTTCAATCTATTGTATCTCATAATAAGAAATGAAAAACCAAAGTACATTAATTTTAAGCCCAAATGCATCATATTTAATATTAAGATAACATAAAATCAGGTTGTAATAATAGTTGAGGTAATGCACTATATAAAAAACACATAAAAAATGTAAGAAGAAATTTTCACATTGTTTGAAGTATGTACCCAAATTAGTTTGATATAGAGGATTAATTCAAATCTAAAATGGTCTAAAAAACCTTGAGAGAGCATAATCCAAATTTGATAAGGACAATTGCAATCCCAAAATCGCCCAAGTCAAAGTCTCATGCAATGAAAACATAGTATCTAAGTCAATATGAATTGGAGACTTAATCTAGTTCAAAGATGATCTATTTCAATCACAAAAGGCGAAATCCATTTTCTAATATGATGCAAACACAAGACCTAAAAAACACTAAAAAAATAAAAATCAATATAGTACAAACTGAGTACCCAATACAATATAATGAATAAGTCCAGTGCAATAAAAAAATGGTCTAATGCATTATAAACTTGGTACCTTAAAATAATGCAAAAAAAAAGCTTAATCATATAATTTTTTTTTTTAAAATATGATTTTTTTATTTTATCTAAAAAAAGGGTCGAATGAAATGTGTAATGCAATATAAAATATTGTGACTAAAACTAATGCAATAATAAAGCTTAGTCATACAAAGTGGATGCCCAAATTAATAACTTATAGAGCTTTAACATAGTTTTCAAATGTTGAATCCAATCATTAAATGGAATAATTCAATCCCCTATTCAATATAAACATGGTACTTATATATGATTGAAAAATAAATTTTAATATAGGAAAATGATACGTAGAAAAACTACATTAAGTATATGTTTAATTTAATCCCCAAATGGCATAATGCAATGCGTAATATAACATAAATAATGTATCAAAAATAAAACCATAAAAAGGTTCGATATAGTATAAATTGAGTACCAAACCAATTTAAAATATAAGTCTAATACAATCCTAGTGTAGATAAATCCAATCCTCAAATCAGTTTTATTGAAACAAAGACCATGAAATCAAGAAATGTAATCTCCAAAGAAATGGAGATTCCAAGTTAAATCAAGTCAAGCTTTCAATTTTATACATTTATTTTTGTTAGGAATTAGATTTTACATTGTGTATTTACTAAGAGGTAAATAGTAATAGGTTATTTGGTATTAATATTATTATAAAAAATATTACGAATATAGGTTTGAATATATTATATTGTTGAGATATATTGTTATAGGTTATAACAATATATCATATATAGATTTTATATTATCAGAGAGATTTTTGGGAGAGAAATTAATGGAGAGGATATAGGAATGAGGTTCTATAAATATGTAACTCATGTATTATTTTATATTTAGTTAGTATGAAATAACACAACAAAATATTATTGTGTGATTAAAATTTTCTATGTGCCGTGTTCATATTTGTGTTCGGATCTTTGAAATCACAACAGTGGTATCAAAGTAGGTCAATAGTCTAATAAATCTATGAAGGGGCATTTTTGCACACATATTTCTTTCCCTGAGTCATGAAATCCTCTAAGAGCTAATCCTTGTAGTTGTAGGATAATTAGGTGTGAGTAGAGTTTTGTTCAATATGTTTATGAATAATATTCATTTCTTGAAATCATGGAGCTATTCACAACTGAGTTAGAAATTAGAGAAAAAATGTCCTAATTTTTGCATCAATCTATGGAATCAAAGAAGTTGAGATTATTATTTCATGCCATGTAATGGATACCTATACAATACGAAGAACAACACTAAGGGAGAAATCAATTCACATGACTATAGTTTGTACATGCTAAGCAAAACATTATATGATTCCTCTATCGAGCATCATTTCTATCAAGTTTTGTGTCTATGTTTTTTGTGAGAATAAGTACAAGCTTCTCTATTCTTCAAGGCTATATCACCATTTCCATTCAGATTTGCATGTCAAAGGATAGTATTTTGTTACATTTTATTCATAGATCTAGACTTGTATGTAGTCTTTAGAACATCCTTTTGTGAGTCAATAAATTGATCTGCAACTTATGTAATACCAATGGATCAACATAAATATCCTATCCATATAGCATACAAACTAGATCACTTCTTTTATCAAATGGATTAACACAACATTGACCCATTTTGTATCACATTTTTATCCAAATGGCATTGACTCATCTCCAAATGTCTCACTGCCACCCCATGCTACATTATCCTCCACTCAACGATTGGAAATTTGTTTTGACATTATCATTATAGCCATTAAATCATGGATGATATGCATAATTTTCCATGGCCTGATGTTTTTTGATCCATAAGGAATATTCCTCCATGCATTGTACTTCAGTCTCCAACTAAATTTTTGATGTTAATATATTAAAATAAGGTTAGTTTGTTTGTCTCTTATACTATTTACTAAATTATTTTTTTAGGTGGCATTTGATGCTATTTATTTGTCTTTAAAGAAGTCTCAATAAAATTTTAAAAGTTATTATTTTTTTAATAAAAAGTCTTGTGAGTTTAATCTTTATAGTCATATCTTTTAAAACAAGATTTATTTTTTATTGTATATAAGTATTGAAATTTCTATAGTGTCTTTATTCATAATTATGTGTCGGTGTCAAAAGTCCTCTAAATGTCTTTTAGAATTAAAAATTCATTTTACATCAAAATTGTCATTAGGGTTTTGGTCATCTATGTCAAAAATTTAAAAGTGTTAGTTTAAATATAGCCATTTTGATATTGTAAAGGACACAATATCACTTGTATGCAATGTTTTAATGTTAAATGTGTCAGTATTATGGAGGGGATTCCATTTTAGTCAAAGCAACATGCAATTTAAATCCATGACTTCTTCGACTGAGTGAAGCAGTGACCTACTAGAGGTTAGAGGATATACAGAGGTTGGAGGTCTTTTAATGACCTCTCATTAGTTGCTAACAATGGGGCTGCATCAATGATTTGGTGACATTTGTGTGATGTGTTATTTTTAGTTGTGTGGATTTCAGTTTTTTAGTGTAGTGTGGTGGTTACATTTATTTTTCAGCATGTGTAAAAAATAAGAATAGTTAGACTTGTTTACTTCTGAATAATATTCTATCAGAGTTGTTGTTGCCAGAATCCGGATAACGCGAGTGTAATGAAGACGTGATCACACAAGATGAACAAGTGCACACCACAAAGATGCTAAAGCAATTTGACAATGACAAGAAGATAAATTGCAAAAACAAAATGGAGAAACCAAATCTGAATTAGTAACCTGAAATGGCCAAAATGAAGAATACATATATGAGAGCTAGAAAGTAACTCCTCCACAAATGGTGGTCAAAGCACCCCAAGAATAGACTCCTCAAAAGGTGGTGACAAGGTGCTAAGAATAGAGAAATAACTCCCATACCCGGAATAGGAGTATCTTATGCCATTCTTATGACACTTTATGACACAAATATGACACACAATCTCCACATAAGCTAGCCTATCCCACGAATGTAGGAAAACTCCATGTATGCACAAATATATGATATTCCCTAATTAATAAATAGGGAAAAATAAAAACCTACACTAATACCCCCCCATAAGCGCATCATAGGTGGGAAGTGTGGAAATAAAAAATGGGTCCCGACAACTAGGCCTGATGAGGTACCCATGTACAAATGCAATCTCCCATAAGATAGAGAAAAGGAGAAAACCCGTAGGAAAAAACTCCCCCCCAAAAGAGAGACATAAAAGAAAAGAAGAGGCTAGAAGGCCCCCCTGAAGATGATGTTGTTGCAGATGTAGACCGCACCCCAAGAAGAGCTCATAGATGAATGAACTTACTCTCAGTGAAAGGTTTGGTGAAGATGTCTGCAACCTGCTCTGAAGACTGGCAAAATATCAAGTCAATGACCTGACTATGAATAAGCTCCCGAATGAAATGCATGTGAATCTCTATGTGCTTGGTCTGCTGGTGCTGAACCAGATTCCTGCAAATCTGTATGGTACTCTGATTGTCACAATAAATGATGGTGGGCTGCCTGATAGGAATGCCAAACTCAGAAAGAATCTCCTAAAGCCAAATAGCCTCAGTGGCTGCATTAATAGCTCCCCTATACTCTGCCTCTATGGATGATATAGCAATAGCATTCTGCTTCTTGCTAGACCAACTGATAGGACCTGAACCTAGAGAGAAACTGTAACCAAAAGTGGACTTACGAGTTTGTGAATCGCCAGCCCAGTCTGAATCTGTATATCCAACCAAGTCAACCTCTGTGCCAAATCTGTAGTGAATCCCATATCTATGTGAACCCTGTATGTAATGCAAGATCCTCTTAGCTGCTTTCCAATGCAGCTCATGGGGTTCCTGCATGAATCTGGAGACAAGTCCCACTGTATATGAAATGTCGGGCCTGGTGTGAGTCAAGTAGATGAGACTACCAACAAGTTGTCGATACCGAGTGGCATCAACCAATGGTGAAGAACAATCAGTCTCAAGCTTGACTCCTGATAGAAAGGGAGTCAGAGATGGCTTGCAATTAGCCATGTGAAATCAAGCCAACAAGTCGAGAGCGTACTTAGGTTGTGCAAGAGAAATCCCTGAATCTGACTGTGAGATCTCAATGCCAAGGAAGTAGTGCAACAAATCCAAGTCTGTCATGTCAAATCTCTCCTTAAGAGATGCCTTCACCGCTGTAATAGCCGATGAAGAACTCCCGGCGATCAAAAGGTCATCAACATATAGAACCAAAATCAGAAGCGAATCATCCTGCCGCAAGAAGTAGACATTAGGATCATAATGTCACCTAGTGAATCCTGCTGTGAGAAGGAAGGAATCCATCTTGGCATACCAAGCCCAAGGGGCCTGTTTGAGGCCATAGATAGATTTCTTAAGTCTGCATACTAAGGAAGAATTCTGAACAAACCCTGGCGGCTGCTCCATGTAGATCTCCTCCTCAAGGTCTCCGTGAAGAAAGGCACTCTTCACATCCATCTGATGCACATCCCAACCATGTGCTGCGGCAATAGCCAAGGTGAGTCGGATAGAAGTCATCTTTGCAATGGGTGCAAAGGTTTCTAAGTAGTCAATGCCTGCCACCTGTGAGAAACCCTTGGCTACCAATCGTGCCTTATACTTATCAACTGACCCATCTGCGGCAAATTTGGTCCGATATATCCACCTACATCGAACCATCTTTCTTCCCTTAGGAAGTGAAGTCAAATCCCAAGTGCGATTTTTGATTAAGGAAGAATATTCTTCTTCCATAGCACTATCCCACTCAGGTACCCCCGATGCCTCTCAAAAAGTTTGTGGATCCAAAACTGAAGCAAAGAAGGCATGTGGATCTCTCTAAAAATCCCCCCTAGTACGTCTGTCATCTGCGGGGTCTCCTGCCCATGTGCCAGCACTCTCAAGTGTCTGTTTGGCCCAAAGTGGCCCAGAAGTGGGTGAGTCAGGTGCTAACTCCTCATCCTCTAACTGACTAGAGGTGGATGACACTGCATCACTGTCCTCACTGTCTGAATTTGAAGAAGAAGAAGATGACTCTGGCTCAAGAACCTGTTGTGGCTGATCTGAATCTGACGAGGAATCATCATGAAGAAGTAGATCCGATGAGGGAGAAGAAGTGTCAAGTGTTGAGTCTCTAGGACTCTCCTGAAAATGGACACTTCTCTCGATGAACAACTCATGTGTGACGGGATCTAGAAGGTGATATCTCTTAATACCATCTGGATATCCTACAAAGATGCAAGGCTTGGACTGACGTTCCATAGCTTTGCGTTTCTTCTTCAAAATGCGGGCCATGGCTGGGGATCCGAAAACTCTAAGGTGCTCAACATCAGGTTTCCTTTTATGCCAAGCTTCAAAGGGTGTTATCCCTTTCAAAGCTTTGTGAGGAACCCTGTTCTGAATGTAGCAAGCACAATTGATGGCTTCGGCCCAGTACTGTGGTGCTAGGGATTTGGAGTGAATCATACAGCTACCCATCTCTTTCAAGAACCTATTCTTGCATTCTGCAACCCCATTTTGTGAAGGACTGTAGGTGACTGTGCGCTGCAAATCAATCCCCTCTGTGGTGCAAAACTGCTCAAACCTGATGCTGACATACTCTCCTCCATTATCAGTTCGAAGAACCTTGATGGATTTCTCACTCTGTTTCTCAACAAGAGCCTTGAAGTCTAGAAAATATTCAAACACTTCAGATTTTTGTTTGAGAAAATATATCCAAGTGTACCTAGAGAAATCATCAATGAAGGTGAAGATGTACTTGGCCCTTGTGAAAGATGGTTTGGGAAAGGGTCCCGATACATCACTGTGGACTAACTCCAAAGGTTGTGAAGCCCTCCAAGCTTTGCCTTTGTCAAATTTTGCTTCGGGATGCTTCCCAAGGGAGCACCCCTCACAAAGTCCTTTTGAGAATTGGACACGAGGCAAGCCAATGACCATGTCATTTTTTCAAAGTTGCTCAAGGTAGCGGTAGTTAAGGTGGCCAAACCGCTCATGCCATAATTTGCTAACTCCATCTGAATGAGTCAGCAATGCTGTAGGAGAAGAATCTGATGCAAAATGTGAAAAGGTGTATAACCTTGCTTGGTGATCTACCCTTCCCACTGCCACTGTAGTATCACTATGCAACTCCCTGATAGATACAGAATTTGGTGAAAACTCAACTCTCATGCCCCGACTAATGTGAGTGATTTGGTACACTGATAGGAGATTGGTTGAAAGAGAAGGAACACTTAGAACATTGTTGAATGTTCCTCCTTCCATTTCAACTGACCCTCTCCTTGCAACGGAAACTGATGTGTCATCACCCAAACTAATTGAAGTCATGCTACAAGGCTCTAATGATGAAAACTCAACTAGTGAAGAGCCCATGTGGTGAGAAGCACCCGAGTCAATGACCCATGAAGATGTGGAAGCTGCTGTAGCTACAAGGGCCTTGCCCTTTTCTTTCTCCTTACCCTTGCCCTTTGCCTTAGTAGAATCTTGGGTTGATGAATTTTGCTTGATGGACTCAGGAACACCTATGTTGTTCTTCTCTAGAAGATGAGTTAGGTGGTCTATTTGTTTCTTCATGCACTTGTGTTCATCATGCCCATTCTTTTTACAATAGCCACACTTAACCTTCTCCTTCTTAGGTTTAGCATTGGAAGATGAAGACTCAGTGTTATTTTTGGCAGGGTTGGTGTTTTCTTTCTTTTTCTCTTGATCCTTGTTCTTTTTCTTCTTCTCCTTTGTTGAAGTCTTGTCCTTACCATTTCCAGCTATCAAAGCTTGGGGTTGAGTAGACTTCATTGTGCCCATCTGAATTAGCTTATCTTGCTCCCTAGTCAAGTCGGCAATGAATGAATCCAAAGAAGGCATTTTCCATGTAGTGCCAAGGGCACTTTTAGTGGCATGGAAAGTGGAGACAAAGACTGAATAACTTGGACCTAACTTTGCGAGAATAGAAAGTATGAGTTGATTATCTTTCTTCTCTATCCCGCATTCTTTCAATTGCAATCTAAGGGCCTTAAACTTAGTAAAGAAGTCCTGTAGGGTGTCAAAGTTACTAGGACTTAGACTTATGAGTTCGTTTTTGAGCTCATGACCTCTCATCTCATCAAGCTTCCCAAACAACTTTTTTAAGGTGTCCCATATGTCATTAAGAGTTTGGGAGGATTCTAAGTGAAAGAGTAGTTCTGGAGACACGGACAAACTCAGTAACCCAAAGGCTTCATCACTACGGTTGTACCACTTAACCTTTTTAGCATCTGTATTAGGTTCTACTTCTGTACCCATTGTGATCCTATACAACCCTTTACTTCTAAGAATGATAGACATTTTAACTTTCCATTCATGATAGTTGAAGGGTGTTAGGGGTTTGAGTTGAAAAGAATCCATTTTTAGCTGAAATTAGGTGAAGTTGTGTTGATTGCAAGTTGTGATTGTATGCAGAAAGGAGAATGAAAGTGAAGTTGCAAGTTGTGGAAAGCAATCACACCCCCCAGAAATATTGAGCCCCCCCAAGTATGCAAGTGCACGCTCAAAAGACGTCGGACTCAGCCGAAAATGCGTCTTAGAGCAATCAGTGCAAGACAAAAGCAAACAGGACGTCAGACTCAGCCGAAAATGCGTCCTAGGAGACCCAAATTTGGCACTTTATAAACTAGTGCATTTTTGAAAAATAACAAGTCTACGCTGTGGAGAATTGAATTACAAGCATTTTTGAAAAAAATGGCACCCAAAACTGAGTTACCGTTTGCAAGATTTTAAAGTTACAATTTTCCCGTAAACTAGTGTTTTTACCAAAAAAAGTACTAAAACGTTAAAAAAATGCTGTTATGAGGAGAGAAAATGGCCTTCCAACCACTCGTTGGATTCGGCACGAAATGAAGAATTCAAATGAGGTTTTTGTGAGGAGGAATTGGCCTCCTACCAACCCGGTCCTCACCCTTCGTCTTCGACAGGCGAAAATACAAGTTTTAATTTGAAAATCCCCAAATTACAAAACTGTCTAGAAACTTTAATACTCAGTCAAATTGACTGATTTTTGTTTTATTAAGTCAATTTTAACTAAGATAATTGAAGCATAGATAGAATTGAAGGAATGACAAGTGTTCTAGGGTGCCAAATAGGATGCCAAGTAGGGAGGGGCGTCCAAAAGCACAGTCCAGATTTTGACAGCAAAAAAGACAAAAAAACAGCAGAATATTTTCACCAAAAACAAGGTGCATTTCTCATTTGCTGGGCAAGAAAAGCTTAAGGAGTTTCCATACTTCAAAACACAGCAGGATTACCAGAAAAATGCGCCATATTTAGACAAAAAACAGCTTTTTTTTTGATGCCGTACAGTTGATGGCGTGGCAGAACAGAGGAATGCACTGTTGCTGTTGCTTGACGTGGAGGAAGGACAGCTGCTGCTTGGCCTCTTGCTGGAACTCACTGTTGGTAGAAGTGAAGCCAGAAGCTAGGCGCTTGCTAGAACACTGCGGTTTGGTGTGCAAAGTTGACTGCTGCCTAGAAGGTATGGCTGAACCAGATGAGTGCTGCTCCTCCCTCTGTGCTGAGTGCTCAACAATGGCGTTCAAGCTAACTGCTGAACCAACAAAGACACCCAAATGCAAGGATCTCCAAGAAAACTAACCAGAATTGATGTATTTATTTTTTATTTTTGATCAAATCTAAAAATAAAAAACAAACTCCACTCCTCTTGATTTCAAAATAAGCTAAAAAAGCATAATCATACACAAGATTATCGGTTTTGCTCTGATACCATATCGGAGTTGTTGTTGCCAGAATCCGGATAACGCGAGTGCAATGAAGACGTGATCACACAAGATGAACAAGTGCACACCACAAAGATGCTAAAGCAATTTGACAATGACAAGAAGATAAATTGCACAAAACAAAATGGAGAAACCAAATCTGAATTAGTAACCTGAAATGGCTAAATTGAAGAATACATATAGGAGAGCTAGAAAGTAACTCCTCCACAAATGGTGGTCAAAGCACCCCAAGAATAGACCCCTCAAAAGGTGGTGACAAGGTGCTAAGAATAGAGAAATAACTCCCATACCCGGAATATGAGTATCTTATGCCATTCTTATGACATCTTATGACACAAATATGACACACAATCTCCACATAAGCTAGCCTATCCCACGAATGTAGGAAAACTCCATGTATGCACAAATATATGATATTCCCTAATTAATAAATAGGGAAAAATAAAAACCTACACTAATATATTCCCATGTAACCCCTTTTATATATTTACATTAGAGAATATTGATCTAAAAATCATTTTATCAATCATGATGAAAGGTTAGTGGTAAACCTATGAAAACCATGTTGTAAGGTTAGTCGTAAACCTGAGAAAAACATTTTATAATGTTAGTGGTGAACCTGAGAAAAATATTTTGTAAGGTTATTGGTGAACCTATGAAAACTATTTTTTAAGGTTATTGGTGAACCTAGAAAACCAATTGTAGATGAGTGTGAAGGAAGAGATGTGTGATGGCACATATATGCAGAGAAGATCATGAGCACATGGAGGTGGCATGCTATAATCAGAAAATGAGATATATTGTACCATGTAAAAACTATTGGGGGGGGATGTTAGGAATTAAATTTTATATTGTGTATTTACCAAGAGGTAAATAGAAATAGGTTGTTTGGTAGTTATATTTGGTATTAATATTGTTATAAACAAATTATAAATATAGGTATGAATATATTATATTGTTGAGATATATTATCATAGGTTATAACAATATATTGTATATAGAGTTTATATTATTAGAGAGATTTTGGGGAGATAAATTAATGGAGAGAATATAAGAATGAGGTTCCTATAAATATGTAACTCTTATATTATTTTATATTCAGATAGTATGAAATAACATAGCAAAATATTATTGTGTGATTAAATATTCATGTGTGCACTGTTTATATTTGTGTTTGACTCTTTGAATTCACAATAATTTTGTCAATGGACATGTGCAAGTGAAACATATTAGAAATCTTAAAAACTTGTATTTATTGATTTTTTTTAAAAATAGCTTGTAAAGTTGATGACGACAATAATGCCCATACTGATGAAAGATGAAATCATTTAAATCTATAAACTAGGCCATTTTTTCCCTAAGAGCAGAGGCATCTTTAAAATAATAATAAAAATATTAGACTCATCTTTATTAGATTCTCTTTACATGGAAGGAGAGAGTCTCATATAGTTTCCTTATTAATTAGGGATGTATTATTTCATTTCTATTCTCAAATTAGAAATCCCAACAAAGGGATAAGTGATACATCCTCAATTATATGATATTTAATTAGTTTGGGAAGACCTATTTAAGGGCATCTATTCCATGAATAAATTTAGTTGGAACCTTAAAAACTCACGCATTCAAGCTCACAGTTTCATTTAATATAAAGTATATGTTGCACATCTTATGTAGAACCTTGATCATTGCGTAACTTATCCTTAAGATAATTGGTCACTCATTGAGTATGTGATCCTTACCATTGGTATTAGAGAAGTTTCACTTGATGGGAAATTTTAAACTTAGGTGTTTTCCATCAAAGTATTGTAATTCACTACCATGACCCTTTGATTTTTTATTTACTCATCTTTCCATGCCAATCAGGTTTGGGTACATTTTTATGACTTCTATTAATTTTAGGCCTTTAAAAGGCTCATTTGTAACATTTATATTAAAAACATTCTAGGAAAATATTTACATCTCCCACACACTTGGATCACTCAAATTAGTGGGGATTGACATTTAATTCATCTAAAATAGATAGAAATATCATCCTAAATGTTTTTCATAGAAGATTATTTTTTATATATTTTTGGGAGTATATTGGGCTAATTTTGATACTACCATTTCATTAGGAGTGTGTAAAAACATAGGCATAGACATTATTTTCATCTAAAAATAATGCTATAGGATTGGTTATGGTGCAACATAGACTTCAAGAAATATTCACAACCTAAAAATAGTGCCACATCACCTGCATCATTAGTTCCATTTTAGTGCCACATAACCTACCACATCAGGACCATGTCATCATACCATATCATCATACTTCCAACAACATGCATGGCATATAATTAAATATTAAATATATATCGAATCATTTCAAGCCAAAATTATAATTTTATTATTTTTTTTAGCCAAATAAATTTGACATTATTACCTTAAAAAACCCTACATATTTTGATAGTGATCTACATCCACTACACACCTTCATTTTATTTTTCATCTATTATTTATTATACTATAACTCCAATGCACATATTTCTCTTGTTGACATAATCGATCTCCTCATTGATCATAAGTCTAGATTTGGGTTCACTTTTCTATCCAAAGGACACTTTCTTAGGTGTTTTTATAAATTTTCCTATTCTATCACTTAGTATGTTAATATATTATTTTAAATAACTCCATGAATTTATTGGAAATTCCACTAAAACTCAAAATTTTTGCATTTCTCTCATCAAATTTTGTGATTTATTCTATTCAAAGGATTTTTTTTGCTCTTCATGTAGACCCTTTGACAGTCACAAAGGATTGTATGTTTTACTTCATTTACACCCTTTGACTATTATGAAGGATTATTTTTTTCACTATGTATATAATATCTCATTGTTGCATTCTATATTATGAAACCCTTTAGAAACATATATTTCACTTAAATGTTATCTTTATCGATGGATTTATTTACTTTGATAGGTTAACTCTTCCACGATGTTGTTCTCATTTCCTATTGTCACTTCACTCATTTCTCTCTAATCATATTACATATTGTATTATTTAAAGGCCAAATATATTATTTTGGGGAGGGATGATATGTTTATTTAGGGTGTTTAGGATAGAATTTTAACCTATAATATATATTTCACCCTATATATTTTACCCACATGTACAAAGTGTACAAATGACTATAAAACCTATTTCAATAGGTGGTTAGTTGTATATTTATATATATGTGTTCTCATGGAGTCTATTTATTCATTATAGATGTATTCTTTCATTTCCATTCTCACATTGGAAATCATAAAAAAAGGAATGCATGAGACTTCTTCATGTAGACACCTAAATCTAGCCACAACTAGCTTTTGATTAAGCCTAGGAATCACTAAATGTCCCAAATTTGATCATACATAATTCATCAATGCTCAGAGTCATGTTAAGGTATCACCATTTTGAATACTAGACCATATACATCAATAAACTCTCATGGATTCATCCCCAATCACCTTGCAATATAACAACTGTCAATTTGGCCTATGGACCCATTAAGCGGGGCACTTGATCAAATATTAAAAGGGATAAAATGTTAATCGATATCAATCATCTAATTAAATAAGATTAAATATTTATTTTAGTTATCCATTTGTAATTAAGGAATATCTAAACATAGAAATTCTAAAAATAAAAATATCAAGCCTTTCATCATTGCCTTTATGAGTTGTCAAGCTCTTTGAAAATATCCTAAAATATCTAATTTGAGAGCCATGCCTAGTAATTGAAAATCATAACTACATGACAATTATTAACTCAAATAGAGTTAGTCTCAAATCAAAAATGGTTAGTTTTAACCCATCTCATGTTTAAACTCAACCTGAACTCACCCTAGGTGAGAGTTAATTCTTGATGCTATGAATACAAGGCCATACCCCTTCATTTCTAAGCTTGGATATTATAGAGTTATTATGAAGGATTTACTCCATAATCCTCATAAAAGTAATGTCACCATACCCAAATCTTAATCCAAGTAATCAAAGCCAAGGTGTTAAGGAGAAAATGAGCAAATCAAGCTTCATTGTCAAAGACTTCTTGATGCACAAGCCAAACAAGTCATTTAACAAGCCATTTGAAGCTCCAAAAAAGGTAAAAGAGTGTGTTCTTTTATGTTTTTATTCTATTTTCATATTCTTGCTTGTTACCTAAACTCTCCCTAGTGTCTAGGCTAAAGGTGTTAGGATTTTAGTGTGTTTAATTGAGTTTTATTTCTTAGACCAACACAATCCTAACCTCCCCAAAATTATGATCCTTGTTTACATATTGGAATGCTCAATGGGAACTAAGCAACCGATATAACCAAGGAGATTGATATGCTACTTTTAGTTTTTCTAATGGATGCATAAAAAACTTCAAGTTTAAAGTTTTTACTTCATTTTTTACATCTTTCTATTTTAATCAACTCATAGGTTACAGGGATAAACATCAATTTTCAATTACAAGTTATACGGATTGGTGCCTATTTTCTAGATCGATGTTGATTCATAGAATCAATTGTGATCCCTATGCAAAAAATAGAGCATGATAGAGAACATAGCTAACATTGGTTTTTTGGTTTTTATTGATTTTTTGGTCTTCATTATGTGTTTTAGGACCTACATATTATTTATCTAACCCTTTTGTTGTGGGATCCAGTGAGATATTTTGTTTCTAAGCTCTTTTTACTAACCATTTTTATGTCCAAACATACATTATTTTTATGTATTTTGTAGGGAAACATCAATGATATAATTAATTAACATCGATGTTTGTAATTGACATCGATCCTTATATGGATTGATGATGATTGGTCTATGAGAAAAAAATTATAAAACTTGAGAGCTGATTTTAAGTTGTTATTTTCTCTCTTAATTTTGAGATTCTAAGCATGCAGACCCTCTAACAATTTCTAGGACCCAAAGGCCATAAGGAGACATTTAAAACACTCTCAACTTGAAAACTTCACATTTCAAATTGGTGTTTTAAAAATCTCTTTCATTCAAGTTATTTTCATTTTGTTTAAAGTTTATCAACAACAAATGTCAAGGGGCTAAAAATTCGCTACATACTTCATTTTGGTGATTAAAATGAAATCTCACATTAGCTAAATACTCTTAAGAGTTTCATTTTTGTTCTTGTTTATTGAAAGTGATTGTTTAACAAGATAAGTGATGCATGTAGCCTCTCCCTCCATCTCCTTTATGGAACTTGGGTGATAAAAATGCTCATTATTTGTATTTTTCACTCTAGTCCAAAAGCATGGAAGGAAAGTCATTAAGGCCCTCCCCAAAATTTGTATGATTTGGGTGACCCCAACATGACCCTAAAGTCCTTCCAATTGTCTTTATTTTCATGCATTTTAGCTTGTGAGTGGGAGTTCATCACCTCCTCATGGGTTCTCTAGGGAAGCATTAACCTAGGAATTCATCTCTCAACATCATTTCAACTCCATGTTAAGCATGAAATATATTGATAGGGGGTGTGAATTAGTATATTATATATCTTTTACTTAATCTGATTTCTTTTCTTTAACCATTCAATCATACATTCAAGATATGCAATAAAATTGAAATAATAATTTGCACCACACAAGAGAGAGAGACACACCAGATTTTTATGTGGAAACCCAAAGTAGGAAAAATATGGAGAACAATCTTAGGTATATGAATGAACACCAACTCAAAATACAAAGTTCACAAGCACCAACTTGCAAGAACACCAACCCCTTTGCTGAGCACCAACACAACTATTTGTGAGTACCAACCCACAAGAGCACCAAACCCTTACAAAGATTCATGAGTACCAAACCAAAAGAGCACCAACCCCTCTTGTGTATAAAACACAACTATCTCTCAATGTTGCTTACTCAAAAAGTGATAGAACTCTACACTATCTCTTACTTTTCTCTCTTTGAAAACAAATACAAACCATGCACTCTCTTGTATATAACAAATGGCTTCTCTAGCCTTTCTTTATAGCTTTCCAAAAAACTTTTGGAATTCACCATTTGTGACCCTTCAATCCTCATGGAAAATGGCATCAAACTTGTATGACCCTTCGTATCCTTGCATTTGAAAATTCATATGGTGACCCTTCATAATCAAAAGCATCCTTTCCTCTTTTGTCTTTATCTTGGTTACTTTTCATATTCCTTAAAGTGTCCCTTCATGGAAAAATGCATCATACCTCTTTTGTCTTCACATAATGACTCTTGAAATTCCTCAAGATGACTTTTCATGAGAAAATGCATCCCATTCCTCTTTCATCTTTTACCCTGTGACTCTTTAACTTCTCCATGGGCCCTCTTTTGACTTATATGCAACCAAAAATATATTCATTAATATTAAATAAATATTAACACACATTAGCCAAGATATGAATATTAAAAACACCATTAAATGCAATGGGGCCTTTATCACCAATAATGATAAACCTTTGACATCAATGATAATATTTCCAACAATCTCCCCCTTTTTCATTGATGGCAACCTCAAACTAAAACTACCACATCTTGAAACTTTCACATACTACCATCTAAAAAACATACAGTAACTCCCCCTTACTGGAGCAACCTGTACGTATTCCCTATACCTATTTTTGTGCTTGTACCTGTACCTGTTATTCTCCCCTTTTGAAATCAATGGCAAAGGGTCTACCTAGAACTAACACTTAGCTCCCCCTCAACTAATGTTGAACCTTAATGGCAGGAAGTAAAATAAATTACTCCCAACTTCTCTCACAGATACTCAAATGTGTCTTTTGGTAGGGTCTTTATGAAAATATCTACAATCTACTCTATAGTAGTGATGTACTCCATCTTAACCTATTGATCTACAACCTGCTCTCTCAAGAAGTGATATCTAATGGGAATATGTTTTGTTCTTGAAAGCATCACTAGATTATTCGAAATATTTATAGCACTTGTGTTATCACAAAAAATAAAAATAAGTTCATCATACTTTACCTTGATATCTTCCAAAGTTTGCTTCATCCAAATCAATTGAGTAAAACACAATACTACTACAATATATTCTACTTCAAAATGTAGAAAGTGATACTGAATTCTACTTCTTGCTTAGCCATGATACTAAGCTATCACCAAGGAAGAAATATCCTACACTTGTACTCTTTCTATCATCCAAGCACCCTGCCCAATCTGAATCTGTATAAGCAACCAAAGTGAAATCTCTACCTGTGGGATACCATAATCCATAATCTAATGTCCCCTTGATATATCTAAATATTCTCTTCACCAATTGAAGATGATTGATATCTTGCAACTATACCTACTGCATGCATGACGTCTAGCCTCGATGTTGTCAAATATAAAAGACTACCAATCATAGATCTATACAAAGATTGATTTGTAATAGGTGAATCTTCATCCTTTCTCACCTTATTTTATGTACACATTGGTGTGCCAACTGGTGCACAATCCTCAAAACCAAATTTCTTCAACATTTTCTTGGCATATTTACTTTGAGATATGAAAATTCTTTTATATGATTGAAATATTTGTAATCCTAAGAAGAATGACAATTTTTCAAGCATAGAAATTTCAAATTCTTTTTGCATATTATCAAAAAATTATTTTGTCATCTTTTCAATATTTCCTCCAAAAATGATATCATCAACATATACTACAACAATCAATTGATGTTCACCTTCTATTTTGATGTAGAGATTACTATCAACAAATCCTATCTTGAAACCTTTATCTTACAAGTACTTATCAAGTCTTGCATACCAAGCTCTAGGAGCTTGTTTCAATCCATACAATGCTTTCTTCAATTTTCATACATGGATACTAATATTTGAGAGAATAAATCCCCCAGGATTCTCAATGTAGACCTCTTCTTCTAGATTCTTGTTCAGGAAGGTAGATTTGACATCCATCTAAAAAACTTTGAAAATTTTAAACACTGCATATGTAAGAAATATTCTAATAGCCTCTAACCTTGTCACTAGTGCAAAATTTTCTTCAAAATCTATTCCCTCAATCTGAGCATATCCTTTACATACTAATTTTGTTTTATTTTTGGTCACTTATCAATTTTCATTCAACTTATTTCTATAAACCCATTTTGTTCCTATCACATTATGATCTTTTGGTCTAGGCATTAATTCCCAAGTATCATTTTTTTTTATCTGATTTAGTTTTTCATCCATAGCCTTAACCTAATGCTTATCATGTCTAGCTTCTAAAAAAATTCTAGGCTAAATTTTGGATAATAAAGAGAAATTGACTTGCTTAGATTCACTTACCATCATTCTTATGGTGTGAATTCCTTAATTTATGTCCCTAATGATGTCACTTTCATTATGATTTATCTGAACATATTTGGATGGATTTTTGGTGCCCTTTTTCTCCTTCTTCTCATCTTCATCTGATTTTTCAAAACCTTCCTCGTCAATAATTTTAGGAATGTCTACTGGATCACTAATTCTTTATGTTCCATCTTCTTCTATCATGACACTTACACTTTTAACAATTTTCTTGGTTTTTTTGTTATAAAATTTATAAGCTTTAATTTTGTAATAATAACTAAGAAATATACCTTCATCTTCTCCAGATTCAAACTTACCAAGTTTTTCATCAGTTCTCTTTATGAAGCATCTGCTGCTGAAAACTTTGAAATAATAAACTATTATTAGTTTGTCTTTTTATAGCTCATAAGGAGTCTTGTCACTATTGACTCTCAATAATGATCTATTATAAATATATACTATTGTAACAACTACCTCTTTCTAATATTTTTTGCTATTTTGGATTCATTTAGCATTATCCTCACCATCTCCTGAATTGTTCTATTTTTTCATTTAACTACTCCATTTTGTTATGGAGTTTTGGCTGCTGAATAATGGCTCTTTATTCCATGGTCTTCAAAAAACTCAATAAATTGATATAACATGAATTCTCCTCCTTGATCTAATCTTAGACCCTTAATCTTCAAATTGGTTTCATTCTCAACTAATGCTTTGAATGCTTTGAAATGTCTAAAAGCTTCTGATTTTTTCTTTAAAAACATTTCCCAAGTCATACATGAAAAATCAACAATAGTCAACATAAAATATTTCTTATCTTGAGTACTTTAAGTTCTCATAGGTCCACATAGATCAGTGTGAACAAGATCTAACATCTAAATAGTTGAGTATTCTTTTGTTTTGAACCACCTTCTAGCCTGCTTCCCATGCTGATAAGGTTCATAAAGCGTGTCAAATGGATTTGTAATCTTTGAAAGATTTCTAACTACTTACTTCTTATTGATGTTGACAAGATTGACAAAATTTATGTGCCCCATTCTCCTGTGCCATAGCCAACTTTCTTCAATCTAGCTCAAATAACATATTTGACCTTTGATGTTTGATAGCATATACAAATTATTACCTATTCTTTGAGCATCTGTAACCAACATATCTGAATCTTTTATTCTAATTTCATAACCTTCTACATAAAACTTTAGTGTGTGCCTTTGATCACACATTTGACTTACACTCAAAAAATTATGCTTAAGTCCTTCTACATACAAAACATTTTCAATTTTAGTTCTACCATTATCCAAACTTAGTGTACCTTTTCTAATATTTCTAGCAGTAGTATTATCTCCAAATTTCACTATGCCATCATTGATCTTCTTCAAGGTTATGAACTTGCTCTTGTCTCATGTCATATGCCTTGAAGATCCACTGTCAATGAACCATGGATTTTATTCATTTTTTGCATGTAGAGTAGTATGCACCAACATAGATTTTTTAGGTTATTTCTTTTACCATGGACCTATCTAAACTTTCTTCTTGATGAATGGAGCCTTGAAACTGTGATCCTTCTTGACTGACTTGAACACACTTCTATAGTACCAGGCTATGTGTCCAAAGTTTTTTCACTTGTAACATATTATGGCCTCTTCATTAAAGTCTGATAGAGGATCAAAAGAGTTATGGCTTCTGCTTGACTCTGCATGACTTTCCTTCTTATTTATAAAACTATTAGCTCTTTTTGACATTCTAATTTCTTATGACCATATCCATTATAATAAAAATAGTAACCATAAAAATAAGACATGTTTGTGTATCTCTGACCTGATTGCCTTTTGTAGCTCTATTTTCTCTAGCCTTCTTTGTTTGAGATGTCCTCTATATTCTTAACTTCTCCCCTTTTTATTTCTTCTTTTGTAAGATCCTCAGCATAACTCTTTCATTTTTTTTTGTTTGTGAAAGTAGTGACCTCCTCTTTCTCTTTTTCAAATCCAATACTTGTCTTATATGACATTGATCTTTGATTTTCTAATATCTCATTCAACATATTAGTGTTAATCTCAAATTTTGAATCATTGGCTACTCTATCATTGATTGCTTTATTTATTTTCTCAAGATCTAATTTTAAAGAAGAAATTTCAATAACATACCTTTCACATTCTTTAGTTACTATTTTTAATTATGCTATTAGATCTTTTTCATTCTTCTTATCTTCTTCAAAGTGTGTTTGTATATCTTCAATTATTTCTTTTGACTCTTTTTTATTTTTCTTGATCTAGAGCTTTAATCTGTGATTCTTCTTTTCAAGAGCTTTTAACTATTTTAAAGCACAAATGAGTTCTCCTTCTAGATTCGCTTCAGCTTCATCCTATTCTTCTTCTTGATCATCTGTACTTTTGCTTGTGGAGGCAGCTTCATGTTTTTCCATGAATAAAATCTCTTCTTCTTCTGAGTCACTGACTCCACTATCTTCGGTTGAGGTAAGATATTTAGAATACAAATTCTTCTTCTCGAATCCTTTCTTGAATTTGCCTTTGAAATTCTTCTTGTATGTAGACTTTCCTTCTTCATTGTCATCATTACCCTTGCTTGGGCATTTAGCTACAAAATGTCCAATCTTTTCACAATTAAAATATTTAAAAGGTAATTTTCCTTGATATTTACCTGTGCCCTTTTTTGGCTTGCAAATGAATAGAGCTCCATTTTTATTTTCATCATCACTAGAAATACCACTTATTCTTGAATTTTAGCCTTCTCTTTCTTTGATGTCTTGAACGTTGTTTCTCTCTTTGAAGGTTTATCTTGTTTAGTCTACATCTCATATGTTGTAAGAATACCATGAAGCTCATCCATATTTAGCTTGGCTAAATTATTTATATCTTCAATTGCCAAAACTTTTGCATCATATCTCAATGGTAGAGATCTCAAAACCTTTTGAACCACAATCAATTCTTCTAAATTTTTTCCAAGACCTTGAATCTGATTGATTATTTGATCAACTCGCAAGAGATAACTTACTATATTTTCTTCTTCTTCCATCTTCAAATTCTCAAACTATCTTCTGAAAGTCTAAAGCTTAGCTTGTTGAACCTTTCCATCACCTTTGTAAATATTCTCAAGTTTTACCCAAGTTTCATGAGTAGATTTGCATTTCATAACTTTAACAAATTTTGATTCACATAAACCACAGAAAATAGTATTTAAAGCTTTAACATTATTTTCACTTGCCTTCTTTTCTATTGGAGTAGTTACAAGTGTCTTTGTCTCTTCATATTCCTCCACCACTGCTTACCATATGTCAAATCCAAGGGCCATCAAATAAGTCTTCATCCTTAAGCTAAAAAAAACATAATTTATCCCATCAAATAAAGGTGCCTTATTTGTATAAAATCCTTCATGTGATCCAGCCATCATGCTTTCCTGATATTCCTTCAAGCTATAAAACTTTTTCAAAAAGAACCTGCTCTGATACCAATTATTAAGAACAAAATATACTAAGAGGGGGGGTGTGAATCAATATATTATATATCTTTTACTTAATCTGATTTCATTTCTTTAACCACTCAATCATACATTCAAGATATGCAATAAAACTAAAATAATAATTTTCACCACGTAAGAGAGAGAGACACACACACACCAGATTTTTATGTGAAAACTCAAAGTGGGAAAAACCATAGAGAATAATATCAAGTATATGAATGAGCACTAACACAAAATATAAAGTTTACAAGCACCAACTTGCAGGAGCACCAACCCCTTTACCAAGCACCAACACAATAATTATTTTTGAGCACTAACCCCTTACAAAGATTCATGAGCTCCAACCCATAGGAGCACCAACTCTTCTTGTGTATAAAACACAACTATCTCTCAATGTTGCTTACTCAACAAATGATAAAAATCTACACTATCTCCTGCTTTTCTCTCTTTGAAAACAAATACAAACCATGCACTCTTTTAAATATAACAAATGGCTTCTCTAGCCTTTATTTATAGCTTTTCAAAAGACCTTTGGCATTCACCCTTTGTGGCCCTTTAATCCTTATGGAAAATGGTGCCAAACTTGCATGACCCTTTGTATCCTTGCATTTAAAAATTCATATGGTGACCCTTCATAAGCAAAAGCATCATTTCCTCTTTTGTCTTTATCTTGGTGGATTTTCATATTCCTTAAAATGTCCCTTCATGGAAAAATGTGCCATACCTCTTTTGTCTTCACATGGTGACTCTTGAAATTCCTCAAGATGACTCTTCATGAGAAAATGCATCCCATTTTATTTTTTTTCTTTTACCCCATGACTCTTTGACTTCTCCATGGGCCCTCTTTTGAATTATATGCAACCAAAAATATATTCATTAATATTAAATAAATATTAACACATATTAGCTAAGATATGAATATTAAAAACACCATTAAATGCAATGGGGCCTTTATCACCAATAATGCTAGACCTTTGACATCAATGATAATATTTACAATACTCCACTCCATGGTGGGGTATATAAATTGAGGGTGACCTATTGGGATGCTTATTTTGAGTGGTTAAAACAATCTCTATTAGTGGTACTCAGTCTTAGACTGTAGGAGTAATTCAGACATCACACTACACTAAGAAATTGATGGATGTAATGGTTGTGAAAAGGACAAGACCTTTTCACAATAAGCTAATTTATATGGATCCAAATGACATGATTGAATATTGAATGTTAACCACACTTGGGACCATCCATAATTGAATGCAAATTTATAATATAGATAAACCTACTTGTTATGAATATACTATTGATGCAGGGCGAGTAGCCCAAAGTTCTATGTAACTGTACAAATTATTGAGAGAAGAGGGGGCCTAAAAACATGACTTTTCATGCACTTCTACTTTTTGGATTAACAATTAAAATCCTCTCAAGATCAAATATATTGATGGAATTTGAAAATACTATGTAATATTTTCAATTTTAGGATTTAAGACGTTATACTTGGGTGTTTATGTCATTTTTGTCTTTTTTACTTACATGGTCTTGAGTCAAAACTACTTTTTTATCATACCATGTTAAAAATGAGTCTTTTATATACATCATTCCTTTGTTTGAAAAGGTGTTATGTTTTCCATTTGATATCACACCTTTGCCTTAAAACCTTTTTTCAAAACCTTTTTGTGTGTCACTTGATTGAAAAGGGTATCATTACACTACCAAATTCATTCCAAGTTTTGTGCCTTAAAATTTATTTAAAGCAAAAAAATTATCATAACTTTAAAGCATGATAGCATCGTTATGTTACTCAAATTATTTCAAAGACTTGTTACCTTGTGTCCCAAATTCCAATTTTGAAACCAAAACCATGTGTGACTTTTAGATCTATACTTAGTACCGTCATGTCCTTCATTCTTATCTAGATTGTTATATATTTTAAAGAAGCCTAGTCTTCTAAGTTGAGTTCATAATTAGCCTTGACAATTTCAAATCCAAAGATTGATTGGTTTATATCTAGGCCTCGTGTAATTTTGGATTAGAGAATTTGCCTTTCATTTGTAGGTTGTGTAATTTAGGTTAATTCTTTATTCAATTTTAAAATTATTTTTGTGCCTAGACTTGGGGAAGTAGTTTATCTTCCATATGCATATTTATTTCATGTCTTTTGCCAATAGATCAAGTTCATGTTTAAGTATGAATGCCTATTTTATGCCAAAGTGTTTTAAATTTGTTAGATTAACTTTCTTTCTTTTTAGACCTTATTTTGTTTAAAGTCTAGCTTTTGTGCCTTTTCCAAAAGACCTAGAAATACCTATTTTGAGCCTAGCTTTTGTGCATTGTTTTCTAAAATACCTAACAAATTTTGTTTATTTAAACCTAGTTTAGACTTTTTTTGAAACATTTTGCACCTAAATTTTAAATTCTAGTTTTATTTTCATCCACTTGACCATTTATTTAAGACATTTGATGTTAGACTATTTTAGACCAAATTAGATCAAGTTCAAACCATTTATACTTTATACATTATTTTTAAGAGTTTATATAGCTCTAGGATTTTTACATGAAACATTCATTATTGATTTGGATATATCTCATTACACTCATAGCAGATCCATGTACAATATAGGTTATGATAATGTGGTCGCACAAGATGACTTGGTTCAAAACCCTTATGGTGATGATGTGGTTTTTGAGACTAAGAGGATCCTTTCTAAATAAGTTAGAAAATAATTGCAAATACACAAAATAAATTACAAAATTCAGCAATATATTAACTAAAATAAGCAGAACTAAATTACAATGTCTAAATCACAGAATCACTAGCCTCTTCAAGGGGGAAACCTCCTTTGACCAATCTCAATTCAATACAATTATTGGATGTGTTCATTGGGCCTTAACACTTACTTAAATACTAATTCTATTATAACATCTATTTCTTCCCATGTATGTAGGATAATACAAATGTGCTTCAAGGATGACTTACAAATCATATGCATCCATAGTAACTACTACACTAATAATTCAAAGAGAAAGGTAGGACATAGGTTCCTAATAAATATGGATCCCTATCCTCATTACCATATGAAGTTTGGGGAACAAATCCAAGATCCCTTAGCCCCCTATTTAGTTTATATGCCTCCATACTTAGAGCAGGACCAAGAACAAACCATGTAGTATCTTGCTAGTGTACCATTGGTTTTAGAACAAATTCAATAATAATCATATTACATTATGATGCCACCGACATATGATTATTATTTGTTTGATTGTCACTTGATTGAAAATAAGGATTAAGTTTTAGTTAGATCCATGAAGGTAGGGGACAAATTTCCAATAGATTTACCCCACAAAAATTTGCCTTGTCTACTTAGAGTGCCTTTCAACATGCCTTATAACTGAACCATTGAAAAAGCCTCTTATATCAATCCTCAAGTGCTCATATGTATGTCATATCAAAACCCTAATATCCTTGTCATATGAAAAATCTTCATGGAGGACCACTTTATATAAATGCAAATAGAATATCAAAACTATTTGAACTTAGCACGTAACTTCAATAGCATGACCATGTCAAACACTTCACTCATCAAGCTAGCTCCTTCAATAGGTGTATTAATTGAATTGACAATTCAATACATTCTGGGTATAGACCCATTTGCAAAAAGCACTTTAGTTTGAGACATGTTTAATGCCCTAGCTATTGAAGAAGTGTCTACTACTTATATATAAACAAATATGCTAAACACAATGGATAACATGCAAGTGTCATCCAATCCAAGCCAAAGTGGTTTAACTGCACCAATAACTAATCCATAATAAGTGCCTTTAGTTAACATCATAAGTGGTTCACAAAAATACGGGGAAAGAACTCTTACACCCTTATAAGTTACCTCTAATCCTCAATCAACTGATTCTTCAACCACATAACTGCAAGGATTAAGTAAGAGTTCTTTCCCCCTATTTTTGTGAACTAGTGACAACTAGTGCCTTGCCTCAACAAAAAATGACAAATGTTACTCTACCTCAACAAGTGATGACTAACATTCCACAACAATAGGCACAATCTAATATACTATTGCAGTAGAGGAAAAACATTCTACCACCTTAATAGGGGCAATAAATGTTCCACCTCATTAGGTAATGAAAAGTATACCTCTCTAGTCCCAAACCAAATTGACTTTATAATCACAAACATTGTCTAACCAAAAATGTATGTCAATTGGTCGAAGGCAAATGCCAAACACTCTAAAAAAATTATTTCACAACAAGTGTTTACACAACCAAGAGGTACTATTGTCCAATAAGTACTAATTAGGTAGTAATTGAATTTCATTCCAAATGTACCACAAATCCAATGATAGGGCCTTGGTTTACAAAAAACTCCCCTTATTCAACCAAGTTTGATCAGTCAACAGTAGGTCCCTACTCAACCTCAGTAGGCACAATACTTTACCTCAAGCCATATCCTTCTATCTTAGCCACAATTCCATTAAAATTAGGCTTATATACTGAATCCAAACTAGAATATCTCACCACAACATATGTAATTCCAATAATTGCATCTGAACTCATAGATGCATATTCATGGTCAGTTTCCTAACCAAGCCAATATTCCACAATAAACCATGCCTCCATTATACCCCAATTAAATTAATCCACTTTTGACCTCCCAACCTCCACCTTAGGCTAATGTTCCATCTAGTTTCTTGGCACAATAACTATAGCAAATGAAGGATGAAATTGAGGCCATCTAAGCATGAAAACAAACCAATAAGTTTAATTTAGATTATGAGTGTTCCTACTCATTCAACATGGAGTATTTTTAGATATTATTTCCTCCAAGGTACAAACCATCAAAATTTGGCAAATATAAGGGTAAAGGAAAACCTAAGGCCCATTTAACAAAATTCTTTGTTTCTTGCTAGTGAGTGGCTTATAGTGACATATACCTCTTACTTTTATTTCTATGGAGTCTAGTAGGATAGGATTTGGAGTGGTTCTTAAAATTATCATAGAATTTAGTATCTAATTTTGATGACCTTTCATACAAGTTTGTGTAGTATTTCTCCTACAATCTCAAACACAAAATTTCATTGGTAGATCTGACTCAAGCCAATAAAAAAGATGGTGAAATTTTTTCAAGCTATCTATAGTGATCAAGAGCACTTTATAGTCATTTCACTCATAACTTCCTAGATAAATAATTAGTCATTATGTTTGCTAAAAATTTGCACAATGAGATATCTTATCATCTTGAGCTTCAGTGTGCACATACCTTCAATGAGATAATAGATAAAAGTTTTATAATTGAAAATGACCTTATTAACAAAGTGATTATCAAGCTCACCTTGTTGAATCAAAATAAAAACTAAAACCAAGTAACAAGCCAAAATTAGAACCAAAAGTAAGTCCAAGTGCAAGCATCGACACAAGCCCAGACTAATAATTATGGAAATGGGGTAATGTAGTCACATCATGTTTAAATGGTGAAAAAATCATCTACTTAGCCTACACCACACATGCAACTTACTCCTTATCAATAAAACCATTTAACATGCACAGCCTTAATAGTAGCCTAGACCAACTCAATAAATGTAGTAACCATTAACTTTACAAACCCCTCCTCTAAGGAGAAATGTGCCTACTCATCAAGTCTTTAGTGACCTTTGATAGCCTATTAAATTCATGTTTTTCAAGCTAACCATAACTAATATGATTAGTTGGCCAATACCAAAGCATTACCCTAAGGGTATTCTTTATCCAAACTAGTATTAAGAGAATAAATTCTATGAATACCATCATTTTCATGGACATAATTTATGACACTGTGTGTAGATCAAGAACCTCATTAAGAATATGTTGTAAAATGGAGATATTAAATTAGATAATATATCATCTACATCTAATTAGAATTTGGGTATATACCAAACCCTTTTCTACAACATAATAGTAACAACCAATAAAAACAACAACAAAGGCCATAATAATAACAACATTAGGATTAAAGTATAATAGTCTATCCCACTTTTTTGCATAAAGAGGCCACATACACTTTCATCTTATCTTCAAAATATATTGAGTTTGGGTCATTAAAATTAATCAAAAAATATTTTTTAGACTATATATACAAATATGCAGTGCATATACATTTTATAATTTTTCTAAAAATCATTATGTATTTTTTAGGATTTATTTTTTAAGTTTTTTCTGGCTAGCTAGTGGAACACAATATTATACTTTGACCCAATATCAATAATATTGAAAACAACAATTCTAGTCGAAACAAAAATAACATTATCTGAATGGACAAAACCAAGGCCAAATCAATTCTAATACCAAATAGACTTACCATGTATTTGCACATGATTATGACAAATTTTTAGGTCATATTATGGGGGGTCACATTTTCACCATTACCATCAATACAAGACCAAGTACTAAATAAAGAGCATCATTGCTATCTAATTCTAATCAACCCATCCATGCTAGTGATCCTTCCTTGACCTAGGATTACAAACAGGCACACTAGAAAGCATGGATTACTACTTTTGGACCATATACAGATAACTCATCCTTACCTTGTGACCACATGAAAGTGCACTAGCAATTGAGACTTATCCTATTTGATCCCCCTCCACAATAATTTTCTAATAATAATGACTCTGTATCTAATCCTAATTATGCAATCACAATTTAACAATCAAATATTACCATTCTCGACGTATAACCACCTGTCACTAAACCCACAAACCCACCATTTTGGCTAGGAACAAGTCATATACTAATATTAAGGAAAATACATTTGACATTATGGAACAAATTTAGAATATGCCCACATAAATTTCCATTTTAGATATGTTGCGTACATCTACCATCCACAAAAACATCCTAACATAATTCCTAGTCCAACCAAAAGTTCCCAATGACAGACAACTAGATAAATTCCAAGCTTTGGTTAGATATATAGCCCTAGGATAATAGTTAACGTTTGAACAAAGTGATATGTCATCCCTTGGCCCTCTCCATAACAATATGTTATACATTTAAGTTGTCATAACATAAAATAAAGTGAAATGAGTCCTCATAGATAATGGATCAGGCCTAAATATTGTGTCTCTGAATCTCATCAAGCATATTAGATAACCCAAAATGGATCAAATTAGGCATGTCCCTCACTGAGGAAGAATGTGAAATTTTTACATCACTTCTAAGGGAATTTGTTGACATATTTTCTTAGGCCTATTCAAATATACTTGATTTGGACCCCACCTTAGTTATACACCATATTTTTGTACACATCTTGATGCCAAAACTATGAAGTAAAAATTGTGCAAGATGCATCCTCGTATTACTGTATTAGTAAAGAAAGAGTTGAAAAAATCTTAGAAGCGATATGTATCCAACTGATCAGCTACTTAGAGTGGATCTCAAATGTTGTGATAGTTATAAAGAAGCTAGAAGGAGTTAGAATATGTATTAACTTTAGATATATAAAGAAGGCCTACCCCAAGGATGAATTTCCTCTACCAAACATTGACATGATAGTTGACTCAATAGTGGGGTACAAAATACAATCACTAATAGATGGATTTTCAAGATAAAACCCAATTTGGATTACACCAAAAGACCAACATAAAATAACATTCCCCACTCTATCAGGAATTTTTTGTTATCAAGTTATGCCATTTGGTCTCAATAATGTTGGGGCCACATACAAAAGATCCATGACTACCATATTTCATGATATGATGCATGACATTATTAAAGACTACATCAATGACATATTGGGTAAATCAATGACCCATGTTGATAATCTAGCTACCCTAAAAAAATATTTAAGAGGCTTTGTGAATACAATATTAGACTCAATCCTAAGAAGTGTGTTTTTGGTGTTACTTCAAGAAAATTATTAGGCTTCACCATCTCTCATAGAGGCATTGAAGCCGACCCTGCCAAAGTACAAGCCATTACTAAAATGCCACCACCTTCTAATTTAAAGCAACTCCATAGTTTATAGGGAAAGATACAATATATTAGATGCTTCATTTCTCAGTTGGCTGACAAATCCCATCTATTTACACACTTATTAAATAAGGGTATCACATTTCATTGGGATGAAGAGTGCCATAAAGCTTTTTAACACTTGAAGGATTATGCTGTCAATTTGCCTATTTTTTTTACCACCTATGCTAGGAAATCCATTCCTACTATACTTGTATACAATTGAGAAAGCCCTAGGGGTACTTATAACTCAACATGATGACAATGGAAAAGACCATGTTGTGTACTATCTAAGTCATACACTAAGAGAGTATAAATGTAACTATATGCCTATTGAAAAAGCCTATTTAGTTGTGTTCTTTATAGCCTAAAAATTATGGTATTACATGATAAATAACAAGACCATGTTTATTTACAAAGTAGATATGCTCAAGTATCTACTATCCAAGATAGATTTACAAGGTCGTATGGCCAAATGGATCATGCTCTAAGCATGTTTAAGATAGAATATGTCAACTAGAAATCTATCAAGGGATAAGTCCTTACAGATCAACTTGTTGAAGCTCCCCTTATAGATATTAAACCACTAACTTTTCAATTCCCAGATGAGTCCATCATGACCATAATTGAAACACATCTTGAGGAGAAACACTAGAATTTATATTTTGATGGATCATTCATAACACATGGATTAGGGTAGGCATGTTATTTGTTACCCCATAGGGTCATCTTATCCCTAAATCATTATAGATTAACTTCCCTTGTAATAATAACATGCATGAATATGAATAACTCATAATAAGGCTTTGTTAGGTAATACAATGGAATATTCAACATCTCAAGGTTTATGGTGATTCTTAGTTAATCATCAATTAGATTACATATCACTTTGAGACCAAGGATGACAAGTTAGTGCCATACAAGGCCATGATTGACACTCTTAAATAATAGATTGCCAATGTAAAATTTTAACACATACCAAGGGCTAATAATAAAAAAACATATGCCATGGCCACTATTATCTCTTTGATCAGTCACATAGACAAGGTACATGAATACCAATTCCTTAGTGAAAATATTCTAATGTCTGCTTATGAACCTTCACCCATCACAATGATCTGTGATATTTTTGGTCCCAAATCTATATTCTATTTACACCTCTTCACCTACCTCTATTACCATATTATTCCACCTTACCTATCATGTAAATAGGAAAATTCCTTTACCTAGCAAGTCACATGTTATACCTTACTTAGACCAACCCTTTACTACTATAACTTTGATGGAACTCTACTTTATTATTTAAATTTGACAGAATCAACATTAGTATTATGGAAAGTTCATGAAGGAGTATGTGGAGACTACAAAAGTAAGGTCATCCTAGCCAAAAAGATCCTATGTACTAGGTATTATTAGCCAACTATAGATGTAGATGAAATTACATATGTCAAAAGGTGTGATAAATGTTAGAGGCATGCAAATCTAATTCATGCCCTATAAAAAACATTAAAATGAATGATTCCTCCATGGCCATTTTCTACATGGGGCCTCGATATGAATATGAATATTAAACCTGCCTCATCTTCTAGCCACAAACACATCCTTATTGCTACCAAATATTTCACGAAGTAGGTTGAAGCTATACCCCTCACTTACATAATTAGAAAAATAAATTCCAAGTTCATCTTCAACCATCTCATTTAACATTATAGTATCTCATCTAACATTATATATAATAATGGTGGATCATTTAAAAACAAGGATGTCAAAATTTTATGTGTCAAGTACAACATTACTCAACATTTTCTACTTCATATTACCCACAAGATAATGGCTAAGGAGAAGCATCTAACAAAACCATTGTCAATATCCTTAAAAAGATTGTCAATGATATTGTCCATGATTTTCACCTCTAGATCTTTTGTGCCCTCTAGGCATACTATAACCTAATAAGAGCCACTCTATATTCCATATTTTATGGCACTAAGGGCATATTTTCCATTGAGGTTGAGTTACCTTCTTTGTGTATCTCACTAAAATATGTCATGGATGATGAAACCTACATAGTTTCTCACCTAAAAGAGATAGAATTACTTGATGAGAAATGCATGTCCATTGTCAATAGCCTTCAAGCATACCATAATAGATTATATGTCCACTATAACTGATGGGTCAAACTCAAATAATTCAAACTTGGTGATCTTGTTCTTAAATAAAACCAAAAGAATACCACAACTGAGAAGAAGAAAGGAAAGTTTAAGGCCAATTGGATAGGCCCATACATCATTTTTTCAAATTATGGCTCTAGAGCAAATAGGCTCACTACACCAGATGGAAATATACTTGATGAGCTAATGAATATCATACACCTCAAGCATTAATTTTCTTGAGAGACCTAAAGTATTGTCTATGATGATCATTTTCATTATACCATAATATCAACATCCTTATTTGTATCATACCATATACCTTTCTACCATACCTTCCCTTTCAACCAATTTTATTTTTACCCTTCCTCCCAACCCTTTAACCTTGGTTTTATTCCATTATTTCTTAGGGCACCTTCAACAAGGAGATTCATATCAAGTTTTAGTATTTTTTTTAGTATTCTAGATAGGGACAATATTTTGGACCAATATGATAGTGGTCTAGTAGTTGCATCATTCATTCTTATTTTTTTTTATTTTGAGTGCTTGATTATAACCACCTTTGGGCAAATTAGTGTTTCACTTCATGTTACTAGTTATAACTGCCTATAGGAAAATTAGTATCACTGACCTATGTCAATGTTTCTTAATTATAACCACCTATGGGAAAATTATGAATAACACCTTTATCATGCCTTGAAGTCCCACCTTTCCATTCTTTTTTCATATTATGCCATTATCCTAATTTGAGAACTTGTTACTACCTAGTCATATCTCTCTATTGTAAGGTGGAACTATAGTGACTTACGGTCCTATTGGGATTATGTAAGCAATGCTCGATTCTCATTGACATTATCTCAATCACCCCCTTTTCCACACTCTCATAATTTATTTGCATTATACCATTTAGTATCTCATTATCCTCGATTGAGTTGAGATACTTCAAAATTTTCAAAAGACATTTGTATAACAATCTTAGAAAATCCTAAAAATAACCACAAGGACTATTTTTTTGCCTTAGATTCTAGGAACCCTTACTAATTCACAAGAAACCACTTGTCTTTTAGTTTCCACATCCTTGTTGGCCCTAATACTTATGCTCTCACCATTTTTTGAGTCTCTATTTTGTGTGTTATGTATTCAACTTTGATACATTAATGATCGCTAAGCTTCATCTCATGCACTCATCATTTTGTGCAACCATTCCCATATTTCCTCTACCTCATCAATCATGTTTTCTTGTTCATAATTTTTCTTCTATCCCATATCCTAGGAGAACTACATTCGGCCTAAAGTTCATGTTGGATCTTACATCCATGGAACTATGTAGGCAACATTCACTTGCCTAGTGCATCTAGAGTCAGCTCAACTACCCCTTCCTTTTATTCTATTCCCCCCATTTTGTTTGTGTGTTTCATGGTTTCCTATAACCTAGGGGTAATGATTGTTGTTCTAACTATTATCTATTTACACTAACATTGTGATTGACCATTGTTTGTGTTTATTTACTTTTATTCCTTGTTTCATTTTGTTCTTATTATTTTGTTTTATCTTTCTTGTCCATTTCTTGGTGTTTTGTCTTCCTATTTTTTTATTTGATTGTTCATTTGATTTATTATTATGCCTTAAATTAGTATATCTATATTCATTGGGTGATTTTTTGTGTATTATGATTAAGTCCATCCATATTCATCCATCAACATTGTCAATTTTATCATTGGTGCATTATTTTTTATTATTTATTTAATCGCATGTCAGTCCTTATGCATATTTAGGCTAAGTTATCATGGTGTTTTATATCATGATTACTACCATTACATGTTACAACAAACATCAGCTCAAGAAATATCACAATCAATATAACTGAAATACTTCTCCTTGGCACCTAAAAAATTCCCACTCTACCTGAATCATTTCCCAAATAGAGTAATTAAACCACAAAATAATTTTAATAATTTCTAGTTAGGATGTGCATCTCCATACTAACAAGTTTCTAGATTTATCTTTCTCCTCTGTAGTAGCTTCCTCTTGCTCCATGAATATAGATTCAACATGTAAGCCCCATATTCCAATTTTCCAGATTACTCCCATCATTCTGCCAATGATTCTAACTGCTTTTGGGTAAATAATTATGTATCATACCACCCATAGAGCTAATGATTATAACTACCTATGGGAAAATCATTGTGTTTCAATATATTTTGAGGTTAATGATTATAAATACCTTTGGAAAAATAATTATCCTTCTTCTACCTAATTGGGGCACATTTTCATTGTGATAATGCTTATAACTACCTTTGGGAAAACCATTATCTCTATCTGCCCAATTTGGGCATGTTTTATCTTGCCAATGATTATGACCACCTATGGGAAAATCATTGTTTTCCTTTTAGTGATTATAAAATTGGGAAAATCATTCTCTTGTTACCCTTATCTTTTGGGTAATTATTATAACTACCTTTAGGCAAATCATGATATGTTTACCTATGTTGATGATTATAACCTCTTTTGGGAAAATCATCTAGTTTATCTACCTAACTGAGGTAGCTCACCATGCCACTGATTATAACCACCTATGGGTAAATTAGTATTTTCTACCCCTTTTAAACTTTGGTTTGATCATTTTCCTTCTTTTGAGGGACCGATCGCTAACCCCTTTTGTCAATCATTCTCTTGACGGGGAATCTAAAACTCATTCATCATTATTAAATTATTAGGCATATAGGACATTTTAATTCTTATATAAATGTTACTATGCCTATAGTTTGCAACACCTTACCAAATAGGGGCAAACTATAGACACTTAAATTTGAACACAACTAGCTTTCGATTGGAATTTAGACTGATTCCTACCAACCATTGTATATTAAGAACATGAATCACTGAATGTATTAAATTTGTTCACACATCATTCATCAATGATCAAAATCATGTTGAGGCATCACTATTTTGGATATTAGCCTGTATGCAACAATAACCTCTCATGGATTCATCCCCAATCACCTTGTAGCATAACAACTGTCAATTTGACCTATGAATTTATTAAGTTGGGCACTTGATCAAATCTTGAAAGAGATAAAATGTTAATCAAAATCAATCATATAATTAAATATGATTAAATGCTTAGTTGAATTATCCATTTTTAATTAATGAATATCTAAACATGAAAATTCCAAAAATCAAATATCAATCGTTTCATCATTATCTTTATGAATTGTTAAGCTCTTTGAAAATATTCTAATATATCTAATTTGAGAATCATACCTGATAATTGAAAATCATAATTACATGAAAACTATTAACTCAATTGGAGTTAGTCTCAACTCACCTAGGATTATTTTAGACTCATTCCTTGTTTAAATTCAACCTTAACTCATCTTTAATGAGAGTTAATTCTTAAACTTATAAATATAAGGATATACCCCTTCATTTATAGGCTTGGATATTGTAGAATTATTATGTAGTATTTACTCCATAAGCCTCATAAAATTAGTGTTACCATGCCCAAATATTAAGCCAAATAATCAAATCCAAGGTGCCAAGGAGAGAAGGAGCCAAACAAGCTTCATTGTCAAAGACTTCTTCATGTATAATCTGAGAAATCCATTCATTAAGCCATTTGAAGCTCCAAGGAAGGTAGAGTGTGTTATTTTATGTTTTTATTGTGTTTTCATATTATTTTTTGTTACATAAGCTCTCCCCAATGTTTAGGCTAGAGGCATTAGGATTTTAGTGTGTTTATTTGAGTTTTATTTCTTGGACTAAGACAAGACTAACCTCCCCTCTATTTAAATATTTGATCATGCTTCATTATTAGGATAAATAGTTAACTTGTAAAAGCCTAATTAAAGGTGTCTACTTTGTGAATATGAATAGTTTTAACCTTACAAATTCACTTCTATGCATTCAAGCTCAAAGTTTTATTTGGTAGGGATTTATTTTTTCATGTCTTGTAGACCCTTGACTAATGCATATATTATACCTAAGAGGGTTTATTTTTCATTTAGTATGTAACCCTCATCATTGATATATATATTTTTCCACTTGATGGATAATTTTTCACATGAATTATAGATTCCAAATAACATATTTTTTTAGGATTAAAACATGTGTATGTGATGTAGGGCCTATGCCTACAAACACCCCATCTATCATGATAGATTTTATCTTCCTCTTGATGCCTTCAATGATTTCTAACTTTAGTTACAACTTGCAGGTACTTTGCTTCTCTTTGATACTCTTGACCAATTCTTGGCTCACTAGGCTCATAATACTTCTTTACATGCATATACTTCCTCTATATTTAAGATCTATAATATTCATCAAAATTCTCTACACTATTTTTCTCTTTAGGATCCATACCATCATCCACATCATCTCCATAGGTTCACTCTCCTTGCATAGTTCATACTTGTTCTTTCCATATAGCTTTATAGGCCTAAAGGCCTCATTCATTGTTTCAAGGTTATTAAATTATTTCAAGGGATATAAGGACCATATAATTTCCTATTACAACTTACATACACCTCTCATATAATCATACACTCTCAATGTTAGAACTCTTCACACAATCAACTTTTCCCTCTTTTAGGTCTCTTAGCTTATATCCCTATTTAAACACAAATTTAGATGGTTTTAAAAATATAGAGGGGTTCATGATGATATAAAAACATATCTAGATACCATTTATCTTCATTTTTCTTTACTTAAAATTATATGGCTCAACTATCAAGGAAACTTACCCAACTCAACACACCCTTCTTCTAATTAGGTCTCTTAAGGCCTTATGTAAGCACACAATACTATAGACCATAGTGTACGATATTGAACCACTAAAAAGCCTCTTGAATAATCTTATAGACATTAAATTACATTTTATTTCAAATTTTTATGAAATTTTTAGGTTCAATAAAATTTATTTTACATTCCATCTTAAAATCGTAGCTTAAGCTTAGACAGGCTTGTGCAAGACCTAGAGGGAACAAAAAGAGATATAAAGGGTTTTAATGCACTTAAAAATATATTACCACATATAATAGGTTTTTTATAACCTATTTTTCTTTCTCAAATATTTGGTTGGTCTTAAATAATCACAAAAAGACTCTAAAATGCCAAGTTACAGGTTTTTAGGTGCTCTTTCTTGGACTATGTTATGGAAACTAAAAGGTTGAGAGGAAATATTACCCTCTTCAATGTATTAATGATTTTATTGGGTATTTAAAACCTTATTATAACCTCTTAAATAACTAGTCAACCTTTAATAACCGCTAAAAGTCTCCAATATGAACTTATATTAAAATTTGGCTTCTTATTTTTTTATTGTGTCAATAGATTTAAGGATTGGCTTGTAGTTTGAAGATTTGAACATATTTTAGGCATTAAAATGGATCATAAAATTATATAAATAATATTATATCATCTCAAAAATTATAATACTTACATGGAACTCAAATAAACACTCTATTATTCCTCTCATTGACTGTGTCAAAGAATGAATTCTTGAAACATGAGCAAAGTACCCTGTAGCCTGAGGGTAAGTATCAATAATTATTCACATAAAAGTATAAAATCATTGTGAGATTTATATAAAAATACCAAAATCTATAAATCCAATGAAAATCTATTAAAACATTATTTTTATTGTCTGGTATCACTTACATACAATCTTCATGTATAGAATTTATGAGGAAGGCAAAGTTCTAGCAAAACTATATCTTTTCCTTCACTCCACCTCTGGTTATTTGAGATTATCCTCCTTCCTCACCTATAATAATACTATATTAAACTCTCTCTAACTCTTGAAATGCACATATCACTTCTTAATATGCCAAAACATCTAAAGGAACACCTTTTTCTTGCCAACCCCCACATAGGGTGGTAGTTACACTTCTTGATTATTGAATTACATTGATATTTTCCATGAGTTGGGCACTATTATACATCAAAACACATTAATAGGACATTATAGGGTCATAAAAAACATTAATTAATCTTTAGATTATATAAACGACTAAAAAGCCCCCCACATGCTAGTCTAGGAATTCAAAATTTCAAATTAGCGATTTTGGAAAGAAACTCCAAAATGATTCAAACACACTAAAAAAAAGAATCATAATGACTATAAGAAATCAAAGGGACCCCTGAAAACCAAAACAAACCAAAATTCCTATCTTTACACATTCAAACATGCTAATGATCAAACTACTTAGTGATGTTTAGCATCATATTCCCCAAGAGGGGAAAATTTGAGTTCCTACTCAAATGTACTTAGTCCACCTAATTTATTGCTTTATAATTTATTTTATTATAATATTATGAGTTCCTCTTTCTTATTCTCCTCTTGTCCTTCTCTTTTCTTCTCATTTGGTTCTTTCACCTTTGTCTTTTTGCCTTGTATATACTCTTTGCACACTCATCTTCTATCTTCATGAGGTGTATGACCTGATGCAATTCCTTGTATATCTCATATTCTAACTCCTCCATTTTTTATTTAGCTTCACCATACTTGGAATCAACTATATGGTTCTCATTCTTCACTTTTTCTCTTAATTCACAACTTTATTCTTCATTTGTCATGCTTTGCTCTTGCATTTTTGGTTGTTCATTCTTCTCAATCATGCTTTCTAATTAATTCTCATGCTCTAATGGATGCTCATAATGATGATCTCCCTTCAAAATTATCATAATCTCTTTGAAATATTATTTATCTGCCTCTTCTTGAAACTTCACCTTCTCAAGGTGAGTCTTCTCATTGTTTTTCTCATCTTGAAATTGCATTTCATTGACCCATTGAAGTTCATCATACCAAAACATTACTTGGAAACACTTTGTATTCTTATCATGCATAAAATTAATCAAATTAGTTTTAAAATTACCCATTGACTATGTTAATTTCTTAACTTGTTATTGCTTCCTTTGCTTGCTCTTTAGTTCACTTGCTTCTAGATCTCCTTCCATGAGCCTTTGTTCTTCACCTCTTGGAAATATATTTGATCTAGTTCTTGGGATAAGGCTTCCCTCTCTTTGCTTTCTCCATCTTAACTTGCTATCACTCCTTCTTTGAATCTCCTTAGGATTGATATTTTCCTCCTCTAATTGTACATTCTCCATCAACCTACCCTTTTGGCTACTCTTCTCTCTTTCTTTCTCAATCATGAGCTCTTGTGATTCTTTGTTTATTTACTCCATGTGATCATGGAGTGACTCCTTCTTTCTCATCTTCAAACCTACACTACCATGTTTAGTATCCATTAAACCATACTCATGAGGCTTGATAGTCTCTTTAAGTACCTCATTGTCCCTTCTAATCTTTTTTTATTCTAATTTCTTCTTCCAAGCCTCTTTAGGCTTCTCTCTCACCTTCTTGAGTTTTATTAATTTATCCTTTTTGCTCTTCACTTGCATTATCAACTTCCCTTAATTATTCCTTGGATAACTTAAATGATTCCATGTTTGGCTTATCTAGGCTTGCCATTTTGATTACATTACTTTGTATTATTTCTTGTCCATCTATTTGACTATTACTCATCACTTGGTTATGATTTTTTTCCCCCATGTAACGTGTAATTTCATCTCCTTGATGTGTCTCAATGGGCATCATATTATTTGTCATTGGTATCTTTTCTTCTCCATCTTGAAATTTTGACTCTATCTCATTTGTGATAGCTCTAAACTTATTTTTTATCGACAAAATAACTCTAATAGGTTATCTTTAACTTATTTCATCTTCTTCATGGTGTTATTGGAAAAATTTTACCTTATGTTGCACTTGGAATCCATCTCCTTCATATGTCAAGATAGACATTCTTTTTTACTAAAAATCAATTTGTATGTCGATGATTATCTATCTCTATTGATCCCCCATAGGCTCATACACATTACTCATCTCTTTAAATACTATTATAGGATATAATTTGTCCTTTTATTCATCATTTATGGCATACTATGCTATCAATTCTTTTTATAATTAACCCCAGCTCTCATAGACAAATGGATGTTCATGTTGTCCCTTTAGAAAATTTTCATCACCTACATACTCTTGTTAAAGTTTCTCTATATTCTTATAAAGATTAATCATATCATTTTTATTCACAAATAAAATATTATATTTTACCTCTTTGATTGCTTCATGCAATACAACTTCTAAATATTGACCTTCATACCTCTTGTCTCCATCTTCTTGATGCAATCTTTCTTATTTTATGCCTTCCATGAGGCATCCCCTATGCATAGCTATCTAATCAGCTTCTTCATCATCATAAGTATATTTTTCATGCTTGATCTCTTTCATATTTTAAATCTATATATCCTTAACATGGAATTTTTCCTTCTTTACTCTTATACCTGCATTTATATGATAATATATCATTAGATTTAAATATTTCAGGCTTGTTTGCCTCTATATCCTCCTTCTAGTGATGGCTCCAAGAACATGAGGAAATAATAGATAAATTACATTGTAAATAAAATATTTGATACAAAATATAAAATTGTATTATTTCAGATCATTATTTACAAAGCACATGAAAAGCTTTATAGGTTTTTCATGGGTGGTTACGAGTTAAAACCAGCTTTCCCATGAACCAACAATTTATTTAAAACAAATCATAATAGTAAATTAAATAAAAATTATACTAACTAAATATTAATCTATCTTTGGATCATTAAATGACCCAAAAAACCCCCCCTTGATCCAAAGGGGTATATAAAGATTGGAGCAAATAACTATGAGTCATCCAAATAGACTCTACCACAACTACAATTGGTACATTGTACATCTTGAACTGATCACATCTTGATTGTCCTTGTACTAGATTAGAACATGATCATGCACTATCCAACTATATCTACCCTCACATAGAATCTATCCAACAAGTGACTACCCTCTATACTATGTATGGCACATCTCAAACTGATGCCCAACAATCACCAACATCTCCCATAGTCCTTTGCTTAACACTAACAATGCTAGCAACAAAATGCTAATTTACACCACAAATCACTGATGACTGATTGAAAAACTAATATGTAATGTCTTCTCCCCCTATCAATCGAGAAGTGAGAACTTGTGCAATAAATAAACCAAGTACAAGTCACTTAAATACTCCACATCAAAGATCATAAAAACACTACATCTATGAAAACAAAGTATACAAGCCAAAAATTAATATCCTAGCAATGAACCCATACTCTAAGCAAATAGTGAATTGGAGAAGGAAAAATATCCTCCAACCTCTAGTTTGCTCTATTTTTGCTTGTTAGATCCTCAAGGACCTGTAAACACCAAAATGTAATACCATAATCACCGATAACACAAGCGATGGGACATGTCAATACAATTCTTATTTGATGTATACAACACATTTTTACTATTTTAGAAAAAACTTAGGGTGTTAGTTTCAGTATTCCACCAAAAATGCACATGATTTCATTACAATGCATAAATTATACAAAGTATGTATAAAAACATATTTATGCGTGTTAGAATCAAAAAATTCTTGCATTGATGCTCTTAAAAATCCATTTACATGAAAATTGAATGGTCATTTGAATATTTTAGCCACCATATGCAAAATATATGATAATTTGAAATTTCGCTCCTATATCAAGCTAGTGAGACGCCCCTTCAATGTTAATTCAGAAAATTTGACTAGTTTATAGGGATTAAAATTACATATCAAGACATAATGGACCCCTCCTTGCTTATACTCATTGAAAAGCTATCTGAGTCTAGTTTTCAAAAAGGGAACTTTGAAAAAATAATATGGCAGTGTGTTCAAGATATGTAGAGATGGTCACAATTGGTACCAATTTTCTTGGTTTTTAGAATTAATTCAAATGATCCTTTTGCAAAAAAAGATTTTTGGCACTTTTGAGGGTTGAAACCTTGACCTCTATGGAGAGTTCCTTAAAAAAAAATACTTTTCCAATTGCTCTAAGAGGATTCATAAGCCATAAAAACAATTTTATATTTTATGAAAAAAAAAAAAAAATACTTAGGCATGGTAATTAATTCATCTGGGAAGATTTTTGCCAGGTAAAATCCAATGCTTTATTTTTTTGGGATCCATAAACCCTATGTTTTTCAAAAATCTATGCTGGAAACTTTATAAAAATGAAAAAAAAAAATCTCAAATTTTCCAATGCCATGGCTAATCTGGGCAAAATTTTGAAACTTGTCTGCAACTCCCTTTGGCCATACAGATCTGCACTATCTCACCATTTGGTTCAAACAAAAACTGTAAGAATAAATTTTTAATGAGGAAATCTGGTGCAAAGGATATGGTATGGCTTGGGAGGCCGTACTTTTGATATTTTTAGTTGTACAACTCAAATTTAAAGCTTGAAAATCTTTTGAGGTTCATTGGGAATGAAAGTTTGATCTTTGAAACTCAATTACTGATCACGAAACTTGACAGATTAAGGTTAATAAAATTTGAAAACCATTTTATCTAATCATAGGTATATTCAGCATGAAAAATCCATACATATGCATATATGGGCCATACAACTACATTAATAGCTTGAAAAAAAACCCTCAGATGCTTTTGGTGTTGAAAATTGATCTTTAGAAACTAGTTTTCAAATCAAACATTGATCATATTGATTGAATGAAAGTTTAATCTAATCTTCACATTTCAAAGAGGTTTTTAGATTCAAACAAGCCATACAAATGGCTTATTTGACAAATTTGGGAAGAAATTTATGCTTTTGGATCACATAGCAAGCTTCTATAGTGATTTAAATAGAAACTCCTGATTGTTTTTTATTGCTTCTCCAATCAATGGCAATACAAACCAATTCTCAGGGTTATTGTACCAAATATGTATTTACAAATTTTAATAAATATAATGTAAAATATTGATTTTACATTAACTATTGACCAAAGAGTATACCTTATTAATTTTTTTGAATTTGATTTCATGTCAACTTTTCACCTTGCTTTCTCCATGTTTTCAAAAACCATGCTCTGATACAATTGATAGCTCTAGGAACAAGAAGAAATAATAGAGAAATTACATTGTAAAGTAAATATTTGACACAAAATATAAAATTATATTATTTTGGATCATTATTTACAAAGCACATGAAAAGCTTTATAAGTTTTTCATGGGTGGTTACAATTTAATACCAACTTTTTCATGAACCAACAATTTATTTAAAACAAAGCATAATAGTAAATTAAATACAAACTATACTAACTAAATATTAATCTAACTTTGGATCATTAAATGATCCAACACTTAGGTTGATTTGTCTCCATAACTATCTCTTTATTCACAAGGTGTTGCTCACCTCCCTCATGTTCATGTCCTTTTTGAGCTATTGACATAACATTCTCTTTTTCCTCTCATTGTTTCCCATAACAATCTTCTTTATTTTCTCCATGAGCAGCCTTATAGGCCACTTAACCCTTTTCTTCTTCATTACTTAACCATAGCATTGGTTTTCTTCTTCTTGTATGAGCTTCCCTAAGATCTTTATCCTCTCTCACCTTTTATCTATCTCACTCAACCAATCCTTCATTTTCTTTTACTTTTTATACATTCATCTTCACTAGTCCAAGTCTTTTTCACCTTAGAACCCTCTTGTCTAAGTCTTTTTCACCTTGGAACCCTCTTTTCCAAGTATTTTTCACCTTGGAACTATGAATCTCACTTGGATTCTCTCTCTTCTCTCTTGAGGTTTTTCTAGTTTTCTTCTTAGTCTACTTTACCATAACTCATGCAATATTCATTTGTAATTTTAACAATCTAAAATAGCAACCTTGAATATTCAAAAACATAAACTATACCAAGAGCTTACCTATTTGATACCACTTGATGTAAGGCCTATGCCTATAAATACCTCATCCATCATGCTAGATCTAATATTCCTCTTGATTCCTTCAATCATCTCTAACTTTTCTTGCAATTTTTAGGTACTTTGCTTCTCTTTGACACTCTTGACTAATTCTTAGCTAACTAATCTCATTATCATTCTTTACATGCATATACTTCCTCTATCTTCAATATTTATCATCTTCATCACCATTTTTTTCACTTTCTCTCTTTTTAGGATCCATACCATTATCCACATCATCTCCAAAGCTTCACTCTCCTTGCATAGTTCTAACTTCCTCTTTCTATATAGCTTTATAGGCCTAAATGCCTCATTCATTATTTCAAGGTTCTTACCTTATTTCAATGGATATAAGGACCATTCACTTTCTTATTACAACTTTCATACACCTCTCATATAATCATACCCTCCTAATGTTATAAATCTTCACCCAATCAACTTTTCTCTCTTTTTGGTCTCTTAGCTTATAACCCTATTTAAGCACAAATTTAGATGGTTTTAACAATCCATAGGGGTTCATGATGATATAAACACATATTTAGATACATTTTATCTTCATTTTTATTTACCTAAAATTTCATGGTTTAAATCTCAAGGCAACCTACCCAATTCAACAGACCCTTCTTCCAATTAGGTCTCTTAAGGCCTTAGACAAACACATGATACTATAGACCATACCGTATGGAATTAAACCAAAAAAAACCTATTTAATCCACATTTACACTTTAAATTACATCTAATTGTATATTTTTAGGATTTTTGGTAGGTTCAAATAAAAGTTATTTGACATTCCATCTTGAAACCTTAGCCTAAGTTGAGACAGGCCTATGTAAGGCCAAGAGGGAATAAAAATAGATATAAAGAGTTTTAATACAATTTAAAATATCCTACCACATGGAATAGGTTTTACCTAACACCTTTTTCCTTATACAATAGCTGGTTAGTCTTAAACAATCATAAAAAGACTCCAAAATGCCAAGTTACAGGTTTTTAGGTGCTCTTTCTTGGACTATGTTATGGAAACTGAAAGTTTGAGAGGAAATATTTACCTATTGAATGGATTAATGATTTTATGGGGTCTTTACCACATTAATATAAACTCTTAAATAACTTTTAAACTTTTAACAACCCCTAAACATCTCTAACATGAACTTATACTGAATTTTAGCTTATTATTTCTCGACTAGGTCAACAAATTTAAGGATTGGCATGTAGTATGAAGATTTAAACCTATTTTAGACATTAAAAAAGATCATAAAATTATATAAATACTCTAATATCCTCTTTTTATCAAGGAATCCAAGAAGGGAGGTTAGATCAAGTGTTAGAACAAGTAACAAAGCTTGATGAAAAACACACTAACATGCTAACACTTACTTGCCTAGATCATAGGGGGAACATAATGAAAAAAACTAATAGAAAACATAACTAAAATGAAAATAATGATAGATTATTTACCTTCCTTTAATGATCCAAAATATTTTTTGTGTGTCTTGATCAGTTTGTGCTAATAGAGTATTTGGCAATGGAGCTTGGCTATCTCCTCTCCTTGCCACCATGGCTTGTGGCTTGATGTTGGCTTTGGATTGTGATTTTAGTATTATAACACTATATATTTTAATCTTGATATAAAACTATAATTATAAATTTACTCTATCTAATCTCTCCAAATGAAGAGGCAAATTCTTGTATTTATAGGTGTAGGAACTAATCCCAACTCAAGGTGAGTTAAGGTGTAGTTTAAGCATGGAATGGGTTCAAACCTAGCCTAAGTGAGTTAATTAACCCAAGTAGAGTTAAAAGGTGTCAAAATCTCATGATTTTCAATGAATAGGCATGGGTGATATATTTTTATATATTTACAAAGGCTTGATAACTCATTAAAGGTAATCATGAAAACCTAGGATATTCTTTATTTTTGAATTTTCTTTTTTAAGAATTTCATTAATAATACATGGATAATTCAACCAAGAATTTAATTAATTATATTTAATATTTTTAGTATTTTTAATATTTTATTTAATTTCATGTGTGCACTTGCCCCACTTAATATTTCTATAGGCCAAATTGCATGTTATGATGTCACAAGTTGATTAGAGATGAATCCGTAAGAGGTTTTATTTCTTATAGTAGGATACCTCAATAGGGAAGTCTCAATGGGATTTAGATCTTTGACAATTTATGCACAAGAAAATTTGGGATGTTCAATGATTCTTAGGCTTAATTTGTAATGGTTGGTAAGAATAGAACTAAAGTCTGGTTAAAGACCTTCGGTGGCCAATTTTAGGTGTCTATGGTTTACCCCTATTTGGGAAGGCATTGGAAGCTATAAACATAGTAACATCTGCTCAAATATTTAGAATTTCATACATGCTTATGAATTCAATGAAAATGGACGAACTATAGGTGTCTCCTTGAGGGAGTGGTTGGCACAAGTGTCAGCAATCAGTCTCTTAAAAGGAGGAAATGATTAGACCAAATAGATGGAATGAGGTGGAAAATAATGATTTGCCCATAAACAGTTATAATTAGTGGCATATTGAACTACCCTAGTTAAGGTAGACAAACAAGATGATTTTCCCACATGAAGTTATAATCATCAGCATAGGTTGGATAAAAAAGGTAATGATTTTCCCAAAGGTAGTTATAATCATCAAAAAAGGATTAGGGTAACAAGACAATGATTTTACAAAAGGTGTTTATAATCATTAAAAGGGAAAAAAATGATATGCCCATCGATAGTTATAATCATTGGTAGGATAAAAAAATGCCATAATTGGGTGGATAGGGATAATGGTTTACTCAAAGGTGGTTATAAGAATTATCTTAATGAAAAATGAATGATTTTCCCAAAGGTTATTATAATCATTAGCCATCAAATGGATGGAAACACAGAGATTTGCCCATAGGCAGTTAGAATAATTGGTAATATAAGTGGGATAGTATATAATGATTTTGCCAAAGGCAGTTATAATCATTATACCTAGATTATGGAAAATATGATATAGAAAATGATGGCAAATTGATGATAGAGGAAAAAGATGAATTTGGGAAACTCGTTAGTAGGGAGATGCTCATCCAAACTAAGAAAGGTTAAAATTATTTCATTGTTTAATTTCTCTATTTGGGATATGATTTGGATTAGATCAGGAATGTTGTTGGTGTCAAGGAGATATATCATTGATTTATTTTTGTGTAGACTCTTCAATATAATTTTTGTTGTAGCACATGATGGTAGGCATCATTATAACTTGGTTGAAATATGCATAAAGACTGACACATGAACCAATACTCAATAGAAAATAATTCACCAATGATAAAAACCATGATGACAATGTTAACATATAAATATGGATAGATTCAAGAATAATGCGCAAGGAATCACCCAATGAATGTACATATATTGAATCTAGGCACAACAAGAAATCAAACAAATAGGAAAATAAACAAATAAAGAGAAAGGCAAAACACCAAGAAAAGAAAAGAAACAAAAACAAAACAAAGAGAAATAAAAAATAAATAATGGTTAATCACAATGTTAGTACAAATAACATGACACACATAATATGGTGAATATTACCCCTAGCGTATAGGAAACAACATAAAAAACAAACAAAATGGGGGAAAATAAGAAAAGGAAGGGGGTGGATGAGTTATCTTTAGATGCACTAGGCAAGTGGATGTTGCCTACATAGTTCCATAGATGCAAGATCTAACCAAAACTTCAAGCCAAATGTAGTTCTCCCAGGAAATATGATAGAATAAAATGGTGAGAAAGAAAACATGATTGTGTGTAATATAAGAATATGGGAATGAGCTCATAAAATGGAAAGAGAATGGAATTTTTAGAGAATCTCAACTCAATAGAGAATGATAAGACACTAAATGGTCCAAGCTCATAAAATAAAAAGAACATTCAAAATTAAAAATTACTTAAAAAATAGTGAGAGCATGGCCTAGGTAACTCACAAAATGGTGAGAGTGTGAAAAAAGGGTGACTAAGCTAACCTCAAAATAAATGGAGTACTTCCTACATAGTCCAAAGATGGGACCTCAATTCACTGTAGTTTTGCCTTACAGTAGAGGAATCTGACTAGTGTAGCATCCAATTAAAACAAAATAGGTAAAGTAGGTAAATGGCATAATACAACATAAGCATGGTAAGATGGTACTTCAAGTCATGATAAACAAGTGTTTCCCTTAGTTTGCCTTTAGATAGTTATAACTAAGAAACAATGACATATATTAATGATACTAATTTTCCCATAGGTGGTAATAATTAGTAGCATGACCATGGGACACTAATTTTCCTAAAGGTGGTTATAATTATGACCACTTAATATAGAAAATAAATATAAATGAAAGATGTAACTACCAAACCTCTATCATACTGCTAAAAAATATGACCTCTATATGGAATACTTGAAACAATTACTAAAACTTGATCTGAATCTTCATGCTAAAAGTGGCCTTATAACCAATGGAATGGAACCAAGGTCAAATGGACTAGGTGAGCAGTATGGAAACAACTCAAATGAAAATGTATGGTAGAATGGAATGGTAGAATGATAAATTAATAGAATGGTATGGTACAAAAAAGAAAGTTGATATTATGGTATAATTTTAAATGGTCCTCACAAACAATACACTAAATCACTCAAACAAAGTAATGCTTTAGGTGTATAATGTTCATTAGCTGATCAAGTTCATCCCCATTTGGTGTAGTAAACCTATATGATCTAGTGCCATAGTTTGTAAAAATGATGAAAGGACCTACCTAGTTTGGTGTAAACTTTCCTTTATGTTTCTTCTTAGTCATGGTATTCTTTTGGTTTTATTTAAGAACAAGATTACCAAGCTCAAATTTTCTATGTTTCATGTGTCGATTGTAGTGGCCATGGATTCGATTCTAGTATGCTTAAAGGTTGTTAAATGTGGCTAAGCATTTCTCATCAAGAAACTCTAGCTTTTATAGGTGAGCTACTCAATAGTCTTCATTGTTTAGGACATACTTCAGAGAGATGCATAAAGAAGGTAACTTAACCTCAATGGGAAGAATGGCCTTAGTACCATAATTAATTAAATATGGAGTGGTTGTTGTTGGAGTACCATGATTGGTATGGTATACTCAGAGGGTGAAAAATATTTTAAGGTGCCAATCATGTCCAACATCATTGACAATATTTTTGAGGATGTTGACAATGGTTTTGTTATATGTTTCTGCTTGACCATTACCATGTGGGCAATATGCCATGAAAAAATGTTGTTTAATTTTGTATGTGGCACATAGAAATTTAACGTCTTTGTTTTTGAATGATTTTCCACTATAAAATATAATGTCAAAGGGGATACCATAGTGATAAATGAGATGGTTAGAGATGAATTTGGAAATTTGATTTCCAGTCACGTAAGTGAGGGGTATAGCTTCAACCCACTTAGGGAAGTATTTTGTGGTGATAAGAATGTGTTTATGGCTGTCAAATGAAGTAGGGTTTATCTTTCCAATGAGACCAAGGCCCCTCTATCAAATGGGCATTATGTAATAATTAGTTTCAAAGTCTTGGTTGGGGCATGAATTAGATTGGCATGTTGTTAGAATTTATCATACCTTTTGACATATGTTGTTGTATTTGCATCTGCATCCATCATTAGCCAATAATACCTAGTACATAAGAGATTTTTGGCTAAGATTTCCCTACTAGTGTGGGCTTTATATACTCCTTCATGAACTTCTTGTAATGCTCATGTATATTTTATCAAAATTAAACAATGAAGCATAGTTCTATAAAAAATGTGGTAGTATGGGGTTCATCTGAGTAAGGTATAATGTGTGGCATGGTGGACAAAGGCTTTGGATTTTTTTTAGGATAGGTCTAGTGGCATAATTTCATCATGAAGATAGGTGTATAGGTCTAAATACCAAGTAGAGATGGGACCAATAATATCATAGATCATTATGATAGTTGAAGTTTCATGAGCTAGTGCTAGCAGATTTTCAATGAGGAACTGGTATTATTTTATAGTATATATATGTTGAGTCAATAATCCAATGGTATCCATGGCATATATTATTCAATTACTGGTTCATGGTATATATTCAAATTAGACATCAAAAATTTATTATTTGAGAGTGTCGACCATGCCCTTATATGGGACCATCTTGTCATCTTTAGTCTTGAAATGGTTTGTAACTTGATTGATGATTAATTGAGAATCACCATAAACTTTTAGATGTTACACATTCCATTGTACTACTTATTAAATCCCTATAATGAGTGTTTCATATTCAACCATGTTGTTGGTAGAATGAAAATTGATTTAGAATGACTTAGGGATTAGATCCCCCTATGGAGTAATGAACAAAAGGCCTATCCCCGATCCATGTGTTGTGAATGATCCATCAAAATATAGATTCCATTGATTCTCCTTGAGAGGTGTTTCAATGATGGTCATAATGGATTCATCTAGGACTTAGAATGTTAGCAGTTTTATATTTGTAAGGGGTGATTTAACAAGTTGATCTACAAGAACTTGCCCCTTGATGGCTTTCTGGTTAACATATTCTATCTCAAACTCATTGAAAATCATGATCCATTTGGACATACAACATTATAAAGCTATTTTGGATAGTAGATACTTTAGTGGATCTAATTTTTAAATGACCATGGTCTTAGTATTCAACATGTAATGTCTTAGTTTTTGAGCTACAAAGACCATAGCTAAACAAGATTTTTTAATGGGCATATAATTGTGCTCATATGTGACTAGTGTACATTTAGATAGTACATGACATGATACTTTCCATTATCATCATGTTGAGATAGAAGTGCTCCCAAGGCTTTATCGATAGTTGATAGATATAAGAGGAATGGTTTTCCCAACCTAAGAGAAAATAAACTAAGCAGGCTGGCAAGATATTCTTTCAAGCACTAAAAATCTTTCTAATATTCATCATCCTAATGAAAATTTACCCCTTTATTTAATAAATGTGTAAAAGGATGCCACTTGTCGGCCAACTAAGATATGAAGCATCTAATGAATTATATTTTGCCCTATAAACTATAGAGCTACTTCAAATTAGTTGGTGGTGGAATTTCTATTATGGATTGTACTTTGGTTGGATTGACTTCAATGCCTTGGTGAGACCTAATGAATCCAAGAAATTTTCTTGAATCAACTCTAAAAACACATTTCTTAAGGTTGATCCATAATTTGTATTCATGTAATTGCTTAAATATCCTCCTTAGTGTTGTTAGATGATTAGCCCTGGTCTTTGATTTACCTAGTATGTCATCCACATAGTCTTCAATAATATCATGCATCATTTCATGAAATATGGTAGTCTTGGCTCTTTGGTAGGTGGCCCCAGCATTTTTGAGACCAAATGGCATAACTTGATAATAGAATGTTCCCCATGGAGTGGTGAACATTATTTTACGTTGGTCTTCCAGTGTCATTTAGATCTGATTGTAGCCCAAGAATCCATCCATTAGAGAAAGCATTTCATAACCCATTGGGAAGTTGACTATCATATTAATGTTAGGTAGAGGAAAGCCATTTTTTGGGTAGGCCTTGTTGATGTCTCTAAAATTAGTACAAATTTTGATTCCTTCTAGCTTTTTATTGACTGTTACAACATTGGAAATCCATTCATAATAATTGATTGGTCTAATACATCTCACTTCTAAAAGCTTTTCCAACTCTATCTTGACTAATATAATAATGTGAGGATGCATCACGCATAATTTTTGTTTCATATGTTTGGAATTAGGATGTACCATAAGGTGGTTTAAAACCAAGGTAGGGTCTAAAATAGGCATGTAAGAGTAGGCCCACGAAAATATATCAACAAATTCCCTCAAAAGGGCTGTAAAGAATTCATGCTCCTCCTTGGTGAGGGACACACTTAATTTGATCCATTTTGGGTAATTTGGAGTCCCAATGTTAACTTTTATCATTTCTTCTACTAGAAGGGTTGAACCATCTTCTATAATATTTAGCAAAGATTTAAATTAGCTTGAAATAGTATATTCCTTTATTAGGAATGGATCTTCAAGTTCTCCTAGGCATGATGAATTAGAATCTCCCAATGGTAGGGATGGATAGGTAATAAATACTGTTGGAAACTCCTAGATGATTCAATCAAAATCTTGTTGCTCTTTAAGGCTAGACTTGGACCCATATGCAAGTTCATTATTGGTGGTCTCCTGATCTATGTTTTTGGAAGGTTGAACACCCCCATTTAGTGGTGCTTGAAACATGTTTTCACCACTAGACTGGCCTTTCTCTTTACTATTTCCCTGGTCCAAAAGCACCTCAAAGAGGTTTTCACTTTGGGACCTTAATGCTTTATTTAATTATTAATGGATAAGGGTGTTCACCCATTCCCCAAAATAGGTTGCAGGATCCAACTTGATTGAGAACCCTTGTTTATGGTCTCCTAATGAACATTTTCCTTAAGGCCTAAAAAATCATAAAAGGCTTCATCATTCTAAAAATCATCAACTAGTACTATTGATTCTTGTTGGTCCTAGTATATCAATTGAGGATAATATACTGGAAGTGGATTATGGTGAATAATTGGTTGAAGATTAAAAATGGCATTAATATCAAACAAATTGGTATTGGCTAGGTCATCTAAATGGCTATGATTAGACTCTTCTTCACTGTCAACATCATTGTCACTGGTCATTGGCATTAGAAATCAAATAAGATATGTGGGGTCACCCTGAGGTAGTTTAAATCCAAGTCCATAGGCTCCTTGTACTAAGTGGTAGAAATTGGCTCAAGCAGACCTTGTTGATTTAGCCTTAGGAATCTTCCTTATCAGGCATGCCTTTCCATGATCTTGTTTGAAATGGGATACTTGGTATTGATAAAATAGTTGACCAATTTGTCATTATACAACCATGATTCATCACCTTCAAGAAGGTCCTTTTCTTGGCCAGTGGCTAGTATGAAAGTAATAGGTGTTGGACTATGTGAGTGACCTTTGCCCTTTCATTGACATTCTATGCAAGGTGGTTTAACTTTTGGTCTTCCAAAGGACTTGGGGTTCTATGGAATCTTGGCAATGTGGAAGGTATCATATGTCAAATATTCTCTTGGGGCATTAGCTGAGATGGTATAATGATTAGATATTTTAGGAGGTGACATATGGGAAAGTGAATCAAGGGTATCAAGGTTAATACAATTGGCCTCTAGTGAATCAACAAGTATTTATTTTCCCTTGTCCTTCTTAGCAAATGGATTCAAGCCAAAATGGTAGTTATAACTTTGGTATTTGGCTTCTAAATGCTTGTAATGTTTATGGATACAAATATCCATGGATGATGACATCCATACTAGAATGGGGGAACTTGATACACTGGTGCAATGTCAAAGGGATTGCACAAATATCATATATCCATGGTATACCCAAAAGTATATTATATCACAAATCAAGGTTTAACACATGGCATAGTGTATCATTGGTCAAAGGTCCAATGAATATTGACAAGTTGATGGTTTCCTATGATTCCTAGTATTTATTATTATAGGATTTGATGGTGATCATGTTTGGCTATAAATCAACTATCATGTACTCTATAATCTTGATGAGCTTTAGAGACACAATATTGAGGCCTGATCCATTATCAATGAGGACACATTTCACTTTGTGCCATACTATGACAACTTTGATATACAATGGATTGTTATGTAGAGGGCCAAAGGATGACATATCACTTTGGTCAAAGTTTAATTATTGGCCTGGAGCTAGATGTCCAACCAAAAATTGGAGTTTGTCTAGAGATATGTCATTTAGAACTTGGGATTGGATAAGGAACTCTTTTAAGATGTTCTTATGGATTATAGATGTACATGACAAATATAAAATGGAGATTTTTGTAGAAATCTTCTATAATTATTACACAATATCAAACATATTTTCTTACACAACAGGAAGTGGATTGTTCCTACCTAGAATATTTAATTGGATGGGTGAAGTGGTAGATGGCTATGGGCTTGGTATGGTAATATTCAACTACTGAGTTATGATTGCAGAATTAGGATTAGATACAGGACCATTGTTAATAACAAATATTGGTAAAGTGGGCCCAGATAGGATAAGTCTCATTTGTCGATACACTTATACATGGTCATGGGATAACAATGAGTTATTAATGTAAGGTCCAAAAGTGGGAATCCCTACTTTTTAGTATGCTTGTATGTAGTCCCACATCAAGGAAGGATCACCAGCATGGGTTGATTTATTGGGAATGATTATCAATGGTATTTTTTGATTGGTATTTGGTCTCAAATTGATAGAGATGGTGTTAACACAACTTCTTGTAATATGACCTACAACCTTGTTGTAGTCATGTGTAACTGCATGGTATGTCTATTATTTGTTAGCATCATTATGGCCTTGGTTCCATCTATAGATTTGATGTTGTTGGTTTTGATGCTAATTTTGTTGGTTTTATTGGTTCTATCTTAGCTATTGATATTTTTGTTGTTGTTATCGTAGATACTATTATTATTATTGTGGAAAGGGGTTTTGATAAATTCCCAGGTTTTAATTGTATGTGGAAACTCCAAAATCCAATGTGATATTTCCATTTCCAACATATTCTCAATCAAATATTTGGTTTGCACATAATGTCATAAATAATAAATGTTAACCTGATGATACTCACAGAATTCATTTTGCCTATAATAGTCTAGAAAGTCAATGCCCTTGGGCTAGTGCTTCGAAATAGACCAATTAATTAGGTTATCAATGGTGAGCTTGAAAAACATAGATTCAATGGATTTTCAAAGGTCACTAAAAAATGATGAGTAGTCACATTTTTCATTAGAAGAGGGTTTTTCAAAGACACAGGTTGCTACATTTACTATGTTGGTTTAGGATATTATGCTTACTATGTTTATTTATTGGGTTGTTGGTGAAGAGCAATTTTCATGTGTGGCATAGGATGAGTAGATGGTGTTTTCACTATTTTGACATGTTGTGACTTGGTTACTTCATTTCTATAAAAAAATTTGTTGTGATTGAATGGCTTGGGTTTGTTATAATTACCTGGCCTAGGCTGATTGTGATGTTTGTGCTTGGACTTGGTTATGATTTTGGCCATTATTTTGGTTCTAATTCTGGGTTTGATTGGTCAAGGTAAGTTTAATAATCCCTTAGTTAATAAGGTATCTTTTAATTAATATACCTTTGTCAATGATTTCCTTAAAATTATGTGCACACCACAACTCCAAATGGTAAGATATCTCACTATGCAAATTTTTGGTAAACACAGTGGTTAGTTTCTTGTTTTGTAGATTATGGGTAAATCAACTTGAAAGGGCTCTCCATCTCTACAGATAACATACAAAACTTTCACCAGCCTTTTATTTATCTTGTGTCAAATCTACCAATGAAATATCATGCTTGATATTTTAAGAGAAGTCTTTCACAAACTTGTCTAAAAGATCATTGAAATCAGATATTGAATTCTTAGGTAATTTCAGGAACCATTCTAATCTTGTCCTAATATGCTCCTTAGAAATAACAATAAAAGGTATATGATACTATATTCCACTGGATATAACACAACAAAAAATTCCATCAAATGGGATTTGGGGTTAACTTTTCCTTTGTATTTGTTGAATTTTGGTGGTTAGTACCCTAGAGGGAATGGTATTGTAGATACTCCATATTGAAGGGAAAAGAACACACATCACTTAACTTGAAATTTTTGGTTTGTTTCCCAGCTTGGATGGTAGTAATTGCATCCTTCATTTTTTGTAGTTCTTGTGTTAGGAAACTAGTGGGAACTTTGGTTTGAGGTGGAGGCTGGGTAGTCAAAATTAGATTACTTTGATCGGGGTATAGTGGTGGAATTTGTGGGGGAGTGTTGGTTTTGTTTAATAATGGACTAGGAATCTGCATGCATAGATTAGGGTGTGATTATTGGAATTGTACATGATATTTTGTAATATTTTGGTTGGGATTGGGTATATGGGCCTAGCTTTGGGGAAATTATGACTGAGATGGAGGGATGTGGTTATACTATGCCTACTGAGGTTGAATAGGGACATGATTTTGATTAGTATAACCTTGATAATTTAGGGGAACTTATGAACCAAGACCTTATCATTGAACTTGTGGCACGTTTGGCATAAAAGGTAATTATTGCCTAATTGGTACTTATGGAAAATTAGAACCTCTTAGTTGTGCAAACCCTTATTGGGAAGTAGATGCATGTTGGAGATTCAACATTTGTCATTGACCAATAATTGTACAATGTTGGTTATAAATCATTTAGTTTTGTATTGGCATGTTGCTCTATGATTGAAGAGGTATGTTTGTCACTACTTGGTGAGGTGGAGCATTGGTTACCCCCTATTAAGGTGATAAAATGTTTTTCCTCTATTGTGTGGGTAAGCTAGATAACACTTATTATTATGGAATGTTATTCATCACCTATTGTGGTAGAGTAAAATTCATCACATTTTGTTGAGGCATGGCACTATTCATTACTTGACTACTTAATCCTTGTGTTTGCATGCTGGAAGAAGTAGCTAGCTGAGGTTTAGAGGTAGTTTATTGAGGTTGGGAGGTATAATTTCCTACCCCCTATGTTTGTGAACCACTCATGGTGTTTACTAAAGGCACATTTTTTTAAGACTATGTGTTTGTGCATTTACACCACTTTGGTCTAGATGAGATGTTGCTTATGTGTTATCCACTATATTTGGCCCACTATGTTATATTGAAGTAGAAGACACTTCTTCGATAGTTAGGGTATTGAACATATTTTCTACTGAAGTGATTTATGCAAATGGGTCTATACCTTGATTTTTTTGGCCTGTCAACTCAATTAAAACTCTTGTTAAAGGAGCTAGCTCAATAAGAGAAGCATTTGACATGGTCATATTATTAAAGTTACGTGTTAGGTTTATGTAATTTTTGCACGTTGTCTATATCTAAATGAAGTAATCCTCCATGAGGCCCTTTTGTGTGAAAATCATATGAGAGTCTTGATATGGCATCAACACAATGGCATGAGGGTTGATAGATGAGGCCTATTCATTGTTCTGATTATAAAACATGTTGTAAGGCCCTCTTACTAGACTTGGCAAGTTTTCAAGGAGGAAGTCTGATAAAAACTTAACCCCTACCTCCATGACTCTAATTAAGACTTCATCCTTATTCACAAGTAAGTGACGATGAAACAAGTATGGGTCATAGGCCAATGGAATTGTAATGTAATAGGGTTGTTGTTGTACTTGTTATGCAACTGAAGGTGCTAGCCAAGTATTGGGCCATTTGTTCTTGGTCTTACTCTGACTATGGAAGCATGTTGACTAAATAATGAGCTAAAGGATCTTTACTCTATTCCCTTATTTGAATGATGTAAGGTGTATAAGGATCCATCTCACAAACAACATCATCTTTATAAGGGTCTTAAAAAAATTCCTCTTACATGATAACATTTCCATATCCTAGATTATACATGACACCACTACATGTATAATGAGACATGGTCAAATCTATGGTCAATACTTCACAATAAGAGGGGATTAGTGTTATACAAACTCTGAAAAACAATGTCTAAAAATACAAATGGTTCAAACTAGGTCTAACTTGGCCAAAGGGATGGAGATGTATCTCTAAAACGGTTTGTGACAAAACTTGTTATAAAATAATCTAATGTCAAATGTCTAACATTAAATGTCTGGCACAAACAAGGTCAATTGGATGAACTAAAAATTATAATGCCAAACTCTAAGGATAAAATGTTCTAAATAAGTTTAAACTAGGAAAAGAAAGGTTGTTAGATATTTTGTCCAAATGCAACATAAAGAACTAGGCTCAAACAAAAGCATGTGCTAAGATTTTTGGCCAAACATGACATCAAAATCTAGACTTAAAATAAATAGGTATTTAATCTAAAAAATATGGAACACTTTGGCATAAACTAGGCACTTGATTCTAGACATAAACATGGTCAAATTGGTATGAAACACAAACCAAAAGGCACTTGGGGATAGACTATTTTCTCCCAAATAATGATACAAACAAATAGTTTTCAAATTTGGGTAAATAATTAACCTAAGTTATGCAACTTAAAAGAGAAATATCATTATCTAATCCTCAATTAGACAAGGCCTAAACAAAAATCAATTAATGTTTAGATCCAAACTTGTCAAAGTTAATTAAAAACTCAATTTAGGAAAACTTAGGATTTTTACACAAATAAGCTAGATAGAATTGAATGGCATAACGAAACTAGATAAAGACCACAAAGGAATACATGGATTTGGTTTTAAAAATGTGAAACTTGAACACAAGACAAGACAAGTCTATGAAATAATTTGAGTAGTGTGATGATGTTATCACTCTCTAAAGATGTAAATAATGGTTTGGTTTCAAATACTCCAAGGCACAAACTTGAAATGATTTTAGCATCATAACATTACCCATTTTAATCAAGTGACACACAACATTTTTGACAAAAAAGTCTAAGGTAAAATCATGATGTCAAATGAATGACATAATGCCTCCTCAAATAATGGAGTAATGTAAAACAAGACTCATTTTGATGTGGGAATACAAACAAAGTTTTAGACTCAAAAAAATACCAAGCAATAGAGGAAAAAGACCAAATACAACTAAGTAAATCATCTTAAGCCCTAAACTAACAAGGTTGGTCAAATGGGGTTGACTAAAACTATAGTTTTTGAATATCTAGATTGATCCCAAATGTGATTAACACTAGAGAAGCATCATGTCAATTGAGTTCATATATATTTACTTACTATGCAAGGGCCTATTCCTTTACATAGTGATTCTATTTATGGACTACTTAGTGGGATCCTTGGTTGACTTGACTTGACTTGGGCCTTCATTTTAAAAGGAGAGGTTATCCACTCAAACCCCTATCTCTCATAGTATACATACCTTGATTGTATACCCCATCATGGAACGGGGTTGAAACAATACCAAGAGATGAATCCCTAGGTTAATGCTTTTCTAAATAACTCATGAAGAAGCTATGAACTTCCCTTCAAAAGCTAAATTTCATGAAAATAAAACTAAGTAGAAAGATATTAGAGGTTATTTTTAGATCACCAAAACCATGCACGTTTTGGGGAGAGCCTAAACAACATTCTTTTCTTGCCTTAGAGTAGGCACAAATTGCAAGTGAAAAGGCACTTTTGGTCACCCAAGTTTATTATAGGGGATGGGGGGATCATACACACACTCTTCATTTTGCACAAAAAACACACACAAGTAACAAACACTTTCAAGAAATTTCAATCTAAGTGAAGTTTTGATTTATTGCACCAAATTGAGATGTTTGAGTAAGTTCTTTGGCCCCTTGGCTTAAAATTGAAAAACTTGTAAGAATTTGCATAAAACAGCTTAAGAAAAACACATATGTTCATTTTAATCACTAAAAATGAAGTGTTCAAGACTTAAAAAAATTATTATAAGCATGAAAATGAAGTGTTTAAGACTTATCAAATTCTAGGCTCCTTTTAAGCAATAAAGTCAAATGTTCAAGATTTAACAATTCTAGGTTTTTTTAAGGACTAAAAATCAAATGTTTAAGATTTAGTAATTCTAGGTTCTTTTTAATCACTAAAAATCAAATGTTCAAGATTTAGCAATTCTAGGTTCATTTTAAGCACTAAAAAACAAATGTTAAAGATTTAACAAATTCATTTTAGCACCAAAATGAAGTGTGCAAGAGTAATCTAAATTCGTTTTAAACACCCAAAATGAAAGGTTCATGAGTCTAAACTTACAAATTCATGCTCTATTCTTTATTTGGACCTACAAGAGTTAGAGAGTTTCCTCCTAATTTGAATCACTTTCAATGATGAGTAAACAAACTTTTAAAACATAGCTCTTGGGTTTGCTATTTTTAAAACATAGATACCAATATCTATCACCTATGACTGATGCCAGTTACCAAGGAATGAATGACGGTTGGTAATAACTGATACCAATCAATAAGGACCAAGATCATTTACCTATGAACCCCAAGGAAAAACCAATATGAGATTAAAAAATGTTAGTTGGCTCAAAATTAGATAAAAATTTCTCAAAACATGCAACATAGTGATTAGATAGAGAGGATAAAGATCAATGAAACCAAGAAATAATGATTATGAATGCTAAAAAGATTTTAAATGCAAATTTTGTAAACTATGTATTCTCCTAAAACCTGACTGATGGTAGTCACATAGAACCAAGATTGGTTAGGCAGAACTGATGATGTTTAGGTAGAACTGATACCAGTTATGCCTGACCAATATCAGTCTTTATGTAGATCTGAGTTATCACAAAAATAAAAAATATGGTAAAAAAAAAGGTAAAAATCCAAATATGAATATATTCAAGCTTTCATTTGAAAATTTAGGAGTTTCATCTTGGTCTCCTTGGTACGTGGGGTGATTAGTGTCCCACCAGGAATGCCATTTGTGATCAAAGAATCCAAGAAGGGAGGTTAGATCAAGTATTAGAATAAGTAATAAAACTCGAATAAAAACACACTAACATTCTAAAACTTACTTGCCTAGATCATAGTGGGATCATAATGAAAAAAACCAATGGAAAACAAAAATAAAATGTAAACAATTTCAAATTCCTTACCTTCCTTAAATGATCCAAAAGATTTGTTGTGTGGCTTGCTCGGTTTGTGCTCAAAGAGTCTTTGGCAATGGAGCTTGGGTATCTCCTTCTCTCTTTGGAACCATGGCTTGTGGCTTGATGTTGGCTTTGGCTTGTGATTTTTGAATTATAACACTATATATTTTAATATTTCTATAAAACCAATATTATAACTTCACTCTATCCAAGCTCTCCAAATGAAGAGGCAAATGCTTGTATTTATAGGTTTAGGAACTAACCCCAACTCAAGGTGAGTTAGGGTGTAGTTTAAGCATATAATGGGTTAAAACCTAATTTAAGTGAGTTAATTAACCCTATTAGAGTTGAAATGTGTCAAAATATCATGGTTTGCAATGAATAGGCATGGATGAGATATTTTTAGATATTTGCAAAGGCTTGACAACTCACAAAAGGTAATCATGAAAACCTAGGATATTCTTGATTTTTAAATTTTATTTTTTTAGAATTTCATTAATTTCACATGGATAATTTAAATATGAATTTAATTATGTTTAAATTTTTAATTAATTATATTTGGGCTCTTTATCATTTTCAAGATTTCATTTAATTTCATGTGTGCACTTTCCGCACTTAATAGGTCTATAGGCCAGATTGAATGTTATGATGCCACAGGTTGATTAGAGATGAATCAATGAGAGTTTTTTATTTATTATGGTAGGATACCCAAATTAAGGATGTCTCAATGATACTTAGAGCTTTGATGATTGATACATAAGCAAATTTGGGACATTTAGTGATTCTTAGGCTTAATTTGCAATGGTTGGCAAGAATCAGTGTGAAGTCTAGTCAAAGACCTTTGGTGGCCAATTTTAGGTGTCTACACCTATCAAAAACTCCAATCCTTTCATTTAACTCAGATAAACACTCTATTATTCCTCTCATTAACTGTATCAAAGACTAAATTCTTGAAACATGAGTAAAACACCCTATAGCTTGAGGCTAAGTATCAAGACTTATCCAAATCAAAGTGAAAAAACAATATGGGATTTATCACACACTAATAACCTATGTAAATCCACAAAACAAGATCTTAAAACATTATTTTTATTCTCTAATGTCATTCACATACAATCTTCATGTATAAAATCTATGAAGAAGGTAGAGTTCTAGCAAAACTAGATATGTTTCTTGTCTTTTCCTCCACTCCACCTATATTATTTGATATTATCCTCCTTCTTGACCTATAATAATACTCTCTTACACTTTATGTAACTAATTACATGCACCTATCACTTCTTAATATGCTAAAACATGCAAAGCAACACGTTTTTCTTGCTAACCCCCACGTAAATGGTAGTTACACTTATTGATTTCTGAATTACATTATTATTTTCCATTATTTAAGAATTAAAATACATAAAAAAACCTTATTAATACCTTATATGGTCATAAAAATCATTATTCAATATTTAGATTCCTTACAAGACTCAAAAACACCCCACAAGGCTAGTCTAGGAATTCAAAATTTCAAATTAGCCATTTTGGCAGGAAACTCCAAAGGCTTCAAACACACTAACATAAAGACTCATAATGAATATAATACATCAAAGGGACCCATAAAAGATCCATAATAACTAAAACAAACCAAAATTCCTATCATGACATATTCAAACATGCTAATGATCAAACTAATTAGTGATGCTTTGCATTCGTATGTTTATCTTAGTGATGATTTTCATTACGAGTATATGTTTAATGTTGGGATTGGATAATATTGATTGACATGTATGCAAATTTTTGGTATCATATTTGGCATAGTTACCATTTTTTTAAAGTTCTTTCAAAATTGTGAGGAGTTTTCCCACATGTGTTACTTGGATTCTACTCCTATTTTCCACTGATGATTTTTCATCTTTAATTGCATCTTATTATAGTTTTTGACAAAGTCTAGTATTAATTATTGTAACATTGGGGATGTCACATTATACACGTCTTATTTTTTTTTATATCTATATTTTGGGTGAGTGATGCTCAAACCAACAACTCATACATATAATTTTAGAGGTTAAAAATGGTAGAGATTAACATTGCACATTCCTGTGGGATCTTATGTAGGTTGTTGTTCGATTCTCATTTAACATGTGGAACATGAGGATTTATGTTTTAAGTTGAAACATATATAAATTTCATGTATTTGAATCTTGAGTTGTAGACATGATATGAAATTTTTTTTGGACATGTTTGCATTTGATAAATTAGACTAGTGCATGATGACTACATCAACATTATGTACAAAAACACTTCAATTTATATGTTATTAATTAAATATAATTTGTGGTGATTATATATATATACATATATATATATATATATATATATATATATACATATATATATATATATACATATATATATATATATATATATATATATATATATATATATATATATATATATATATATATATATATATATATATATATATATATATCTTAGATTTTTAGTATGGAGAGATGGTACTTTCATTGTATTTTTAGTTTGTTATTTTTTCAAATGTTTTTATTGTGATATGCATTAATAGGTCACATGGGATCAATTTTTTGGATTGTGATAATGTTATAGATTTGAATCTAGTACATCATCATTCATGTTGGATTAACTTTCATTTAAACATATGTGCATTACTAAGCACTTAATTGTATACAATATTGGTGAATATTAGAGTTGTCATTTGGACAATTATTCTCAACACGTTTGTCAAAATTTATTTATTGTTTGATTTAATTGGATATTATTTACATTAGTTGATGAGTAGATTGTGTTTTTTACACAAATGGTTTAGATATTCATAATTTTAGATGTATCTGGATATGTCTAATCATTTTATAACTTTTTACAGAGTTTTTAGATTACATCAATTGATGGTATATGGAGACTACACTTTTATTCAGGAATAGATATTTCAAAGCTTAATTGAGATTGTAATTAGTGAGAAAACACATACACATTTATTGAGAAATGATAATTGACACAATTTTTATACCACATTAATTCTTCGACATGTCAACATGATTTGATAGAGATAGGAGTCATTTGATTTAGATAACATCAAGAGAATGGTCCTTCAAAAAATTTATATGATGATAAAAATGTGCAGTTGAGAATTCTCTTGAAGTACATTGAGGTATTTAACCTCTCAAGGATTTAGATATTCATAGAAAGGATTAAACAAGATATAACATTAGATATATTTGAAGACATGTATTAGGAGATAGAAAGAGCTTTTTATAAAGGGATATATGGCATATACAATTCACCTTTGTAGTGAAAATTTTTAGTATCATTGCACACACTAATGGAAATTTTGGTACTGAATTATTGAGAGGATTTCAGAGTACAAAGTTTGAGAATGGTTCTTATGTCATCTCAATTATAGATTATGAATTGACTAGACATTAGATCACAATGGGTGTGTTAAGTTTTGATCCAAAGAATAATAAAAATACATTCAAAGGAATGGAAGGAAATAAATAAATATTTAAAATGCACTTAAATAAAGTTAGAAGGTGAAGGGTTACACTTGACCTTTAGTTTATACATTGAATTTTAAAGGGTTGTAAACTAATGTATTATATACATTATATATAAATGGATAATGTAATAGTGGATTGTCATATTAATTATTTCTTGGATGTTATTGTATATATTTTTTCTATCTTTCAATTTTTAAAAAATCAACAAATATATAAATCATTTTTCATCTTTTTTATATGGTGACAAGCCCACCACTATAACCACAATAAAATTAACTTAAAAAATAGTTAAAGCTTTGAAAATCCCTTTATTTTAGGTCACAAATTTCATTTTCAAGTATGCCACTATCCATGAAAAATTATTTCTCAAAGTCCTCATTTCATTTTGCACTTAGTAAAACAAAGCCTATACAATTTTAAAATGCATTTAATTGAGCTTCCACATCTTTTAACATGTTTTTTGAGTAGCAGGGTTAAAATAACCATGATGGAAATGGTCATTTTTATTTAAGTATCAGGGTTAATTATATTAGTCATGATCATTTTTTTAAGTTTTTAGGTTGACGTTTTGTATTTAACAAGAATTGATCCTACGTAGATTCTTTGTGAGCCAAAAAATTTCACCAATGAACTAAAAAACTTTTGACAATGATCATTTTTATTTTCAAAATGTTTAATAAAACATTATTTTATCTATCCATTAATATATTCACTTTTTAAGACCAACTCCAAAACCTATCTCAATATTTAAGCCTTCACAATATAAAAGTTTAAATGAGTTTAAGATAATATCAAAATGAGAACATTTTTTATCTTGAAATGAAAAAAAACATTTAATTTTATTTTAATATTAAAAAAAATTAAAATTGATCATTATTTGAATAAAATAAAATATGATTTTAAATTCTTTGTTATTACATGGATATGTATAACTTACAATGGTAGTCAAGATGGTTGTAAACTGTAATATTTATAAGTTGTTAAAAATTAATGCTCAATCTTAAATTCAATATTTATTTGACTATTATAAGATACAGTCTTAAATTTAACATTTATTTGACCATTATAAGATAGTTTCTCTCTTTAATTTGATGTTCATTTGATCATCATAAGGAATATTTTTTTTGCTTTTTTGTTGAAGCCAATCAAAAAATAATAATATCTTGGATATACAATGGACTTTGGAACCTATTTTTTTAATCTTAGAAATAGTTTTTCAAGCCTAACATAGTAGTGTAGCTAGATTGAGGGCATCTAGCACTACTTAGAAGGAAATTTTTAGAAATGTTAGTGAAGTTATTAATCAATGCACTATGTGATAAATCTAATATAAAAAATTGAAATATTGATATCTCTTTATTTATTTATATATATATATATATATATATATATATATATATATATATATATATATCAAGCATTGTTTATCCATTAAAAAATAAGTCTACTTGAATGGTGTTGACAAACCACCTGTGTGTTGGAAAAGTAAGGTACTACAAAACATACCTTATTTGTGCACAAAAACTATCAAATTCACAACATAACTTAGTCTGATATATTATTTAACAAAAGGTAGATTTTTATTAAATTAACACATGGCTGGGATCAATTCTAACCTATTTTTTGTCTTTATAGTTATTATCAATCTGTAAAAGTAAATTTGGTCTTAGTGTTTTGAATATCCCTTTTTTTGTGGCTCTGGTGTAAGAGAATATAACATTTTTGGTGATCTAAATTTCCAACAACACATTGTATACCTAATATTTCTAGTGTTTTTTGAATGTAATTATTATGAGATTAAATCCAAGAGCTATATATCATATAAAAAAATTAATAAATTTTTATGTTCCTTGATTGTGAGTGATAATACCAGCCACTATCAATTCAATCATTAATTTAAAATAAGACTTATTCTTCCTTGACATTTATGGCAAGTGTATTTTATTCGTGGGGGTTAAATTTATATTGAATTATATTTTGATACTTATCACCATAATGCTTCAATGTTATTTTATTTAAAATGTAAAATTATTATTTGTAACTTTTAATTTAGAAAATTGACGTGCAATAATCATCTATGTTTTAATTGTTTGTCTTAAAAAATAATATATAATGAAGCACCTTCAGTATAATCTATATGAAGGATAGTTTGAAATGTCTATCTATAATAAAAAACATGATAAGAATAAATATCAACATACAAGATTCATATTATTTAAATTACAATGCCATTTTAGAATAAGTTATTACTAATTTTGTAAACAACTCTAACAAAAATACAGTTTGAACATTTTTTTCTAAATTTTAATTAAGATGCAAAAAATTTCACCATTGTGAGAGCACCATAATCAACACAATATCCTTTAAATGTATATATGTTATCTTACATTTCAATGCAATCACCGTAAAATTTCAAAAAATAGAGATATAATTTCTCCTTAATTGTTCAAAACAAAATGCCTTTGAAGTCACAAGAGTTGAGATTAAAAACATAGATGAATTGTTTGGGTGAAAAAGGATTGTTATAATTAGAATTGGAAGTGTATGTGTTAGGGATAGTACAAATATCTTAAATACATTTATTTTAAAAATACCAAGAGATAAATCTTGAGGTGCTTATGGATTTTTATATATTATATTACTCATAAATGTTCCTAGTAATTGATGATAGATAACCTCAATCTCGTTGCATCACTCTATTAGGGTTAAAAAACCATTTTAAAGGAAAAACAAGCTCCAAACTTCATTATATGTCCAAGATATTATGGTTTTTTTAATTAAAATCTCTATGTAAGAAGTAAAAACTTCATTATGATAGTGAAATGAAAATGAAATTTAAGATCTAAATTATTCTATTATGATTAAATAAATATTAAATTTTAGATAAAAATAAAGTATTAAAGTTTCATAGACATTACACTCCACCACCACTGAGCGTAACTAGCAGTAGCATTTGGCATGGATTGCCATGTTGGATGCTAACCCCTTGTTGGGCCCCATCCCATCCTCTATCACCTTGCCCCCTCTATCAGACTTAACCATTATTATCTGGTTTAATGCTATCATTTGGCTCAACCATGATTGTTAAGGTGCTAGTAGGCCCCACCAATGTAGTTAGTAGGGGATGAAGGTTAATAATGAAGTGGTAAGAGCTAACTTACCATTATTTTCAAATCATAATAAAAATTGTGAGATCTATAACTCTTCATAGCACTCATAGGATCCCTCATCCTCATCGTATTATAGTCACAATCAGTCAGGCTATTTAGTATTATTGGAATTGGTTTATGACTTAGCTTAACTAGGTAAGTTATATATATAAATGCCCAAGAATATTTAGAATTTTAGTTATTCAAATGTGAACATGCTAGCTATGACCAAACACATCAACATTGATGAGCTCCCTTTGGTTTTATACTATAAAGGTTTTGAATGTTTGAAATTTTATCCCCTGATTATGTGTTTATTCTTCCTCCTAACTACATCGATGGGGAATATGTAGCACCTTAATAATCATGGTTAACCTAGAATACATGGGGTTGGGGTTAATATCATTGAATTAATAATGTGTTTAATGAATTATATGCAACATATCCTAATTACACAAACTTAAAAAAAAATTATGAATTGAATGAATGACTATTCCCTAACTAATCATTAATTCTTTCAATGAGTCAATAATACAATCAACATAATACTCTTTAGTTATTCAATGATAATTCTGCTAATATAAAGGATGGGCATGTATAATTATTTATTATGGGCTTGAAAAATAATTATTATGTTCATTTTTATTGATAACCCAATCAAGCTAATAATAAAAGGCTCATGGAAAACCATTGACTGCTTGAAGCCCCTGATGGTATGCCTATTTGGGAATGATTTTAGGATATTACCCTAATCTATGTTTAAATATGCATCTATCTTTTGTAACTCAGCTAATTCCCTTAAATGGTGATATGAATGGATGTTTTTAATGTTTAATTTCCTATTGTTAATGGAAATACTGGCATAGGTGGTGGATGTCTTCGTACTATGTTTCTCTTTATGTGTTATGTTTCTCTTAACTTAGTACTTGGTATTAGTCTTTCTTGTGGGCTTGTAAAACACTTATCAAGTTAATAATAGGCAGATCATAGAAACCCATTGACTGTATTGTTGACTACTTCAACCTGATGGTATGCTTTTTTGGGAATGATTTTATGATCAAGGGTTGGATATTAAATAATACAAATAATGATTATGCATTTAATGAATTAGTATGCCCTAACAAATCATGAATTGCATCAAGTAGTCAACATAATACTCCTTAGTTTTTCAGTGCTAATTCTAATAATATGAAGGATGGGCATGTATAACTATTTATTATAGGATTTTAAAACAAATATTGTGTTCATTTTTATTCATAATTGAATCAAGTTTATAATAGAAGCCTCATGGAATTAAACATTGACTATATTATTGACTGATTAAACCCCCTGATGGTATGCCTATTTGGGAATGATTTTAGGATATTATCCTATTCTGTATTTAAATGTGCATCTATATTTTATGATTCAGATTTTGAGTATTGATTTTAGAGAAACATAACATAGTAATAGTATATCCACTATCCACTAAGAATATGTCCACTGGCTATGTCACTCTAAAGTTTAATTTATTATTGCTAATTAGAAGAATATAGGAGTGTGAGTTTTATTTGAAGTAGTAACTAGAATCGAATGAATTATGCATTTAATAAATTATATGTATCATATCCTCATTACACAAACACACAAAATAATTATGTTTTCATTTAATGTATATGACCTCACTAATCATTAATTCCTTAAAGCGAGCAACAATATAATCAACATAATAATCCTCAGTTTTTGAGTCATAATTATCTTAATATGAAGGATGAGAATGTATAACTATTTATTATGGTCTTAAAAATTATTATTATGTTCATTTTTATTCATAACTCAATCAAGTTAATAATATAATCCTCATAGAATTAAACATTGACGGTATTGTTGACTGCTTGAAGCCCCTGATGGTATGCCTATTTGGGAATGATTTTAGGATCTTACCCTATTCTATGTTTAAACATGCATTTATATTTTGTGAATCAACTAATTCCCTTAAATGGTGATATTGATGGATGTTTATAATGTTTAATTACATGATTTTAATGTAAAAACTCACATAGGTGGTGGATATTTTATTACTATGTCTCTGCCACATAGGTGGTGGGTAACTTATTACTATGTTTCTTCCATATAGGTGGTGGATATCTTAGTTCTATGTTTCTCTCTATGTTATGTTTCTCTTAACTTAGTACTCAGTATTAGTCTTTCTTATGGGTTTTAAAAACACTTGGTGTTCCTTTTTATTCATAACTCTATCATGCTAATAATATAAATATCATGGAAATCCATTGGCAGTATTATTAACTGCTTCAAACAATTAATGTTTTGGGGGCAGTGTTAGAGTTTTGTGTGATTAGTGTTTAGCTAGAATACAAAAGTATAGATTTCAAATTCCTTTATATGTTTCATATCCAAAAATGATTATGCATTTAATTCATATGCATTCATTGAATTATATGTATTATATCATAATTACACAAACTATCCAATAAACTAATCATTAATTTCTTTAGGTAGACAACAATACAATCAACATAAAACAACCCCAAATGTATTACACAAACTAAATCAATATGCCCTTCTGAGATGAGTGATGACCTCCATCTACCTACATAAAGTAAAAAACCAATGAACCATAAATTTCTATAATGGTATGTTGTTATCCATCTTATTACAAACTATATAATGCCTTACATCTTGCTTGTCTGTATAATACCCTTCACAATCTATATAATGGTCTACTATATAATAGTAACACCCTTTACTTGTCCTACTATTATAATGCATATCTTTATTATTTCATTGGTTCCTTTCCTTTATGTAGTAAGATTATTTTTTTTAGTTTTTATGTGAAGGGTAATATCCCCAATGCTTAAGATAATACTTAGTATTGGTAATGAGCAATAATAGACCATTATACAGACTGATTGTTCATTGGTTACTTTCCTTTATGTAACAAGATGGACAATATTGTGAACATTTCATACATTCTCTATAATGGTCTAATATATAATAGTAATACCTTTTACTTGTCTTGTTATGATAATGGGGTGTTTATTGATTCATTGATTCCTTTCCTTTATGTAGCAGGATTGATCATTTTAGTTTTTATGTGAAGGTTAGTAGTATCCCTGATGCTTAAGATAATACTTAATATTGATAAATATTAGACTATTATACATATTAATGGTTCATTGCTTCCTTTATTTTATGTAATAAGATGGCAAATAGTGTTAATATACCATTATAAAACTGATGATTCATTAATTTCTTTTGTTGATGTAGAAAGATGGACAATAATGTGATTAGACTAGGGGTCAAAATACCAAACATTCAAATTCCTTTATAGTATAAATATAGAATACAAAGTTATATAGTTAAAATTCCTTTATATGTAGCATATGTGAGAATGTTATATAGAACATAAAGGTTATTATATAAATAATGAATATATATATACAGACTCATTTTTTTTAAAAATATAAATACTTGATTTGTGAATATAAAGGTTGTGAGTTTTCCCTTATCTTCAAGAAAGTGGATAAACATCCTTGTATCTTTGATGATGTGCCTATATAAAATTACAGTGTGATTATATACTAAGATGAAATAATTAAATGAGGACATTTGGATGCTATCTTAGGGAGGGAATAGAGGTGTCTCTATAATGATCACTTTCTTATTATTATTCCACTTTATAATAATGCATTTTCATGGGCACATTTACACTTAACCTTTAAATATGAATGTAAAATATTATGCCACACATTACAGTTCATGAACCCCCATTACATTTCATTATGATTCATACACACATGGCACTTGTAGATGGTAACATAGTTGTGAATTTGAACCCTGGTAAATAGCAAATGGTAGACAAAGTAACTAATAGGGATGCAAAAGTCAATGACAACCATGGTCATCAAGTTTCACATTCAATTCTCATAAATTATTTGGGTTAGATTAGTTATTAGATCCTCCATTATGAGTGTAACTAGATGGTATGTTTAGCATGGGATATCATGTAGGTAGTTAACCTCCACATCCCTTGTATCTACTTTACCTACCGGTATTGTTAGGGGCATGATATTTGAAAATAATGATTCAATATTTTATTTATCATCACTTGCATTAGCCTATTAGACCTTAAACAATGGGCCCCACTTATTACATCCTTGATTTTGAGCTCGCTCACATTGAACATACTAGCTAGTTATGCTCATAATTGAGGATGTAAGAAGTGAGCTCCATCATATGAGGGATAATAAGCCAATGGAATGGATAGAGAGGGAGGAGAGTTAGAGTATCCAAAATGAACATGTAGGTTAACTATTAGTGTGACCTCCATATTCATGTTAGATGTTTTGAGGATAGATGGATTATCTAATAGGCAGATGGAGGTCACACTAATAGTTGACCTACACCTACATGTTGGATACTTTTAGGTTAAATGGAGTATCTAGAAGGCACATGGAGTTCAACTATTAGTGTGAACTTGATGTCATTACTAGATACTTTTAGGGTAGATAGAGTATCCAACAGGCACATGGAATTGAACTATTTGTGTGAACTCCATGTGCCTACTAGATACTCTGAGGGTCCCTCTCCTCTGTCCATTCTATTAGCCCATTATCCTTATAATTATGGGCCCCATTTTTTACATCCTCTATTATGATCATAATTAGGAGGTACATTCAATTCTTAAGCCAATAAGCACTAGGGAAAAGTGATGGAAAAATGGGATGTAACTAGTTGAAGGTCAATGTCTAGCATGAAAGTACACATTGAACATGATCACCTTAACTAGATTGTATGTTTGCATTTTTGACTCACGTATCTATGGGGATTACCAAATTGGTGATTGTCCAGTACTCATGACTAGGCTAACATCCATCAAAAACATGTTAAGGTAAATACAATTGTTAAGGCAAACGCTAGTTGAAAAATAAATGTTAATTTTGTTGAATTTTGACTTGTTGCTTATGCACCTTTCCCCTATTTGAAGACTATACCAGTGCTCGTTTTACATAACACCAATATTTTTATATTTATACAAGAGCCTATTAGCCAATAATGCAAATAATAATACAAACACACCATCTAGTTAAGGTACTCATGTTTGGTGTGGACTTCCATGATGGACGTTGACCCCTAAATTGCCACATCTCACTTTTCCATCACTTTGACCTAATGCATTTTTGCTTAAGCATTGAATGTAATTGTTAGTTATGCTCACAATCCTTGAAGGATCACCTTAACTAGTAGTAAAATTCACATTTATGGATGGCATGTCTATGAGGCCCACCAAATTGGTCAAAGTCTAGTGCTCACATCAGGGCTAATGTCCATTAAAAACATTTTAAGGATAAAAAAAATGATTAAGGTAAATGATAGTGGTCAAGGCAAATGATAAAAATTGAGTCAAATGATAACAATTAAATCAAATGTTAGGGGTGAAATACAATTAAATGTAAGAACATAATAGTTGGTTATGTTGAGAATCAAGGATGTAATACGTAAGGCCCATCATCAAAGGGCTAATAGGCCAATAGAATGGATGGAGGAGAAGAGGGTACATGGAGTATCTATCATGCATGTTGAGGTCAAATATGAGTGTGACCTTCATGTGCATGATGGATACTCTGAGGGTAGATAGAGTATCTAACAAGCATGTGGAGTTCAACTATTAGCGTGAACTCCATGTGCCTGCTGGATACTCTAAGGGTAGATAAAGTATACAACATGCACATGAAGGTAAACTATCAGTAGGACCTTCACATGTATGCTAGATACTCTAAGGGTCCTTCCCCTCCATCTATTCTATTCTATTGACTTGTTAGCCCTTCGATAATTGGCCCCACTTATGACATCCTTGATTAGTTGTAAGCCTTTACCCTATTCCATTTCTTGTTTGCCATTAACCTATTCCTTTTCAACCTCTACATTAATTTTTGTCTTCATTACCATGTTCCATAATTTTTCACCACATTCTTAGGAGTATTCCAGAGGAGGCATTTACTATACTAGTTTGTTACCTATAATGAATTTGATTGTTTGCATTGTTGAATCTTGTATGTTATTTTGTATAATATTAGTTTGAGCATCTAAGAAGGTCAAAACCTTAACATTTGTGGAAAAGGAAGTAATGAAATGTAGAACATGTTTTTTAAATTAATACGTTCACTATGGATAACATTGTATTTTTAAACTTGTATAATTTATCATGTGCAACATTGCATATTTTTGCACTAAAATTGATAGACAATCTTAATTTAAATATTATTGTTTTTATTTTGATAACTAAATATATTATGTCATGTACTGATGTTATGTTTTGGGATCATTTGATGTAACCTATAATGGCATCCATAGTGGTGGTGGAGGTAATAGTGTGAGATTTCATTTTTTTTTTCCATTTTACCATCATAATGTACTTTTAACCTTATATTTTTTACTATCTTATGGGATATTTTCTTATTGCTTTGATACAATGATTAAAAAAGTTTTTTTATCTTGATTATTTACCTCATAATTTTCTAGATTGTGTGAGGAAGAGTAAATAACATTAGCAATCACTAGATATGAATGTACTCACTCTGCATACACTCCCTCTCAGTTGGCTTCTCATGCTTTTCTTCTCTGTCCATTGTAGAAAAAATTGAAAAACACTGCAGCTCCAAGTAAGTATGTTTTATTTTAATAATTATTTAAATTTATCAATCATGATATAACATGTTCACAAAATAGGTTTTCAAATACTTCAATGTATAAATTGAACATATAATACACTGCACTTTTATCATACATAAATTGGTTGAGATAATTTTAATAGCTTTCAATTATTGGTAGTAAAATTTTATCTTATAAAGTTACATGGCACAACTGAACAAGGAACAAATAATTTTTATATCTTTGGACAATCATCTAATGGATTAGAAGAGATGCCAACCCAAATAATTAAAGACATGTTGACTGAACTAAATGACATTGATTTGGTAATATGAAAACATTTTTTGGTTTTAGGTTGATTTATTTAATTATTTAAGCGATTATAAGTTGTACGCAATGTTAACCATTTATAATTTCTAATTTGAACTTAGAGAAAAATAACCCTTGGTGGTTTGCAGCTAACACAAGATGTTAATGTTGCCAAACATGGATCTCAGTCTCCCCAAATTGAAAATGTTAGTACCATGAATTGATTGTATTCAAATTTTAACCTTTTTATTCTTATGATCAATCATGATTTCAAATTTTAATTGGTTTAACCTTTTAATACATAAAGTGGAGTGTGACCAACATGCTAAACCTAGGAGAAGCTTCCTTAAGTTACTCAAATAACATCAGAAAAAAAGAGAACAATCGGGGAAGGTGTTAAGTTTTTATTTTATTTTTATATTTAAATGTCCACACTCTTTTATTAAATTATAAATTGTCATTAAAAATAGTGCATTAATTTTGTAGTGAAATAATGGTAGGGAGGATGGATGAATTTCTCTCATTTATAGAAAGATCAAAATAATTTAATAAATGAAATCATGCTCTATAACCTCCTTCCATGCATATGGATAACCTCCTCCCACAAATAAGGTAATATGGGAGAATAGAAAATGTGGGTTTTGTGAATTTATGAAATTGGTATGAAAATTGATAGTGATAGTTTATTTTTTATTTTACCCATAAAGTAACCTATTATTATCTTTGAGGAAGAAAAAAATCACTTGTTTCATTAGAGGATGAGGATGATCCAGATTATAATGTTGCAAATGATTCCCATGATACAAGGGTAATTCTTCATTCACATTCTTCCATTTTCAATCACACATATATCTTATTCTACACCTATTTGAGATTTCTAATTGTTGCACTTTTTTTCAGGTAAATAATGGTAGTGAGGAGGGGTGCACACCTATTTCATTAGAGGTCAAGGAATTTACAAACTATGAGATACCAAAGGATTAGTCGGCAACCTCTCTATGTGCACATGGGCTTAGTCAAAAGGAGAAGGTAATATATTATGATTTGGGAGTGTTTTTTTTTTTAAAAATTTATACGAAACATGATTGTGATATTGTTTTATTACTTTTACCTTCATAGGAACTAATTACCTTCCCTTGAAAGAAGAGAAAAATAATGGAATGAATGACCTCTTTAACCTCTTTGCATGGATGTGGCCATAGATAAAAGGACAAGTTAATATGTTGAGATTTTCACGTGTTTATTGAAATCATATGAAACATGATTTTGATATTTTTTTATTACATTTACCTGTATAGGCACCCATTATCCTTCCTTAGAGGAAGAGTAAAAAAATGGAACATAGGTAGCCTTCAAAGGACAAGGTAGAATGTGGGGAATTATGAGTTTTTTAAAGTGTTATGAAGTAAGATTATGATCTTATGTTTTTGATTTTAATTGCATAAAAACATGTTACCATCTACAAATAATTAAGGAACTCACATGTTCATGTGAGCATGAAGATGATGTTGAATTTCAGCTACCATAGGATTTCTATAGCAACATGGCACAATCTTTGCATTTTACAAGGGTAATTATCCCATGTTTTTATATTTTCTATTAAAATGTATATCTTATGAATTTTTAATTAGATATGCTTGTTTAATTTGAATATTTTGATGTGTGTATATTATATTTGAGTAAGAGGAGTCTAGTTACAAGATTATTTAGGAGTTTAGATACAGGGACCAATTCTATTCCATTGCACCACAATGCCTTGTATTGTATGAAGGTGGGAAGAAATTTTGGTCAAAACCATAGTTCAATTCACATCATGTTGAAATACACATGTTACTTATAATTCTAAATCATCAAACACCAAGTTATCCAATAAGAGAAGATAATATAAGTTTATTGAATGGAATTTGTATCAACAATTGGATGAGATGTGAAGACGTAGGAAACTAGCTTTAAAAAAATAACATGTTTATAAATCTAGTGATTTGATCTCCAAAGGGTTAGTAGCCATAGAATAACTATCAGTGTGACCTCAATTTTATTATTAGATACTTTAAGGGTAGATAGAGTATCCAACAAGAACATGGAATTGAACTATTTGTGTGAACTCCATGTGCCTACTAGATACTCTGAGGGTCCCTCCCCTCTATCCATTCTATTAGCCCATTATCATTCTAATGATGGGCCCCACTTTTTACATCCACTATTATGAGCATAACCAGGAGGCACATTCAATTCTTAAGCTAATAAGCACTAGGGAAAAGTGATGGAAAAATGGGATATAACTAGTCAAAGGTCAATGTCAGCATGAAAGTACATATTGAATATGAGCACCTTAACTAGATGGTACGTTTGCATTTTTGACTAAAGTGTCTATGGGGATTACAAAATTGGCGAATGTCTAGTACTCATGACTAAGCTAACATCCATAAAAAACACGTTAAGGTAAATAAAATTGTTAAGGCAAATGCTAGTTGAAAAATAAATGTTAATTTTATTGAATTTTGACTTGTTGCTTATGCACCTTTACCCTATTTGAAGACTATACCAGTACTCAGTTTACATTACACCAATATTTTTCTATCTATACAGGAGCCTATTAGCTAATAAGGAAATTAATAATACAAACACACCATCTAGTTAAGGTACTCATGTTTGGTGTGGACTTCCATGATGGACGTTGATCCCTGACTGGTCACATTTCACTTTTCCATCAGTTTTCCCTAATGAATTTTTGACTAAGCATTGAATATACTTGTTATTTATGCTCACAAGCCTTGAAGGAGCACCTTAACTAGTAGTAAAATTAACATTTATGGATGACATGTCTACGAAGCCCACCAAATTGGTCAAAGTCTAGTGGTCACATCAGGGCTAATGTCCATTAAAAATAGGTTAAGGATAACAATAATGTTTAAGGTAAATGATATTAGTCAAGTTAAATGATAAAAATTGAGTCAAATGATATCAATAAAGTCAAATTTTAGGGGTGAAATATAATTAAATGAAAGAACATAATAATTGGTTATGCTTAGAATCAAGGATGTAATAAGTGGGGCCCATCATCAAAGGGATAATAGGCCAATGGAATGGATGGAGGGGAAGAAGGTACATGGATTATCTATCATGCATGTTGATTTCAACTATGAGTGTGACCTTCATATGCATGCTGGATACTCTGAGGGTAGATGGAGTATCTAACAAGCATGTGGAGGTCAACTATTAGTGTGAACTCCATGTGCATGTTGGATACTATGAGGGTAGATAATGTATATAATAGGCACATTGAGGTAAACTATCAGCATGACCTCCACATGTCTACTAGATACTCTGAGGGTCCTTCCCTCTATCTATTTTATTGACTTGTTAGCCCTTCGATAATTGGCCCCACTTATTACATCCTTGATTAGTTGTAAGCCTTTACCCTATTCCATTTCTTGTTTGCCATTACCCTATTCCTTTTCAACCTCCACATGAATTTGTGTGTTCATTACCATTTTCCATAAGTTTGCACTACATTCTTAGGAGCATCCCAGATGAGGCATTTACTATACTAGTTTGTTGCCTATAATGAATTAGATTGTCTACATTATTAAATATTGAATATTGTTTTGTATAATATTACTTTGAGCATCTAAGAAGGTCACAACCTTAACACTTGTGGATAAGGAAACAATAAAATATAGCACATGTTTTTTAAATTAATATGTTCACTATGGATAACATTGTATTTTTAAACTTGTATAATTTATCATGTGCAACATTAGATATTTTTGAACTAAAATTGATAGACAATCTTAATTTAAATATTATTATTTTTATTTTGATAACTAAATATATTATGTCATGTACTAATGTCATGTTTTGGGATCATTCGACGTAACCTATAATGGCATCCATAGTGGTGGTGGAGTTAATAGTGTGAGATTTCAATTTTTATTCCATTTTGCCATCATAATGTACTTTTAACCTTATATTCTAAACTATCTTATGGGATATTTTCTTATTGATTTGATACAATGATTAAAAAAGTCTGTTATCTTCATTATTTACCTCATAATTTTCTAGGTTGTGTGAGGAAGAGTAAATAACATTGGCAATCACTAAATACAAATGTACTCACTCTGCATACACTCCCTCTCAGTTGGCTTCTCATGCTTTTCTTCTCTATCCATGGTAGACAAAATGAATAACACTGCAGCTCCAAGTAAGTATGTTTTATTTTAATAGATATTTTAATTGATCAATCATAATATAACATGTTCACATAATAGGTTTCCAAATCCTTCAATGTATAAATTGAACATATAATGTACTACACTTTTATCATACATAAATTGTTCACATAATGTGGATAATGCATTGCACTTATATACATTTAATAAAAAGGCAATGCATATAAACAATTATTATTTGGTTTGCTTATCTGTACATGAGTGTATGGATTTATTATTATTAAAATTATCTTGTCATTAGCAAACAATTATTTAATATTATGTTTATGAAATGGTGTGTATGTTATCTTATCAATGGATTCCATGATTGTTCGTGACCCAAAACATGGTTGTGATCCTTTTGATAGCTTTCACTTATTGGCAGTAAAATTTTCTCTTATAAAATTACATGGCACAACCGAACAAGGAACAAATAATTTGTATATCTTTGGATAATCATCTAATGGATTAGAAAAGATGCCAACCCAAATAACTAAAGACATGTTGACTGAACTAAATGACAAATATTTGGTAATATGAAAACAATTTTTGGTTTTAGGTTGATTTATTTAACAATTTAAGGGATTATAAGTTGTATGCAATGTTAACCACTTATCATTTCTAATTTTAACTTGGATAAAAATAACCCTCGGTGGTTTGCATCTAACACAAGATGTTAATGTTGCCAAACATGGATCTCAGTCTCCCCCAATTGAAAATGTTAGTACCATGAATTGATTATATTCAAATTTTAACCTTTTTATTCTTATGATCAATCATGATTTCAAATTTTAATTGGTTCTACCTTTTAATACAAAATGTGGAGTGTGACCAGCATGCTAAAGCTAGGAGAAACTTCCTTAAGTTACTCCAATAACATCAGCAAAAAAGAGAACAGTCGGGGAAGGTGGTAATTTTTTATTTTATTTTTATATTTAAATATCCACTCTTTTATTAAATTATAAATTATCATTAAAAATAGTGCATTAATTTTGAAGTGAAATAATGGTAGGGAGGATGGATGCATTTCTCTCATTTATAGAAAGATCAAAAGAATTTAATGAATGAAATCGTGCTCTATAACCTCCTTCCATGCATATGGATAACCTCATCCCACAAAGAAGGTAATATGGGAGAATATAATATGTGGGGTCTGTGAGTTTATGAAATTGTTATGAAAATTGATAGTGATTATTTATTTTTTATTTTACCCCTAAAGTAACCTATTATTATCTTTGAGGAAGAAAAAACTCACTTGTTTCATTAGAGGATGAAGATGATCCAGATTATAATGTTGCAAATGATTCCCATGATACAAGGGTAATTCTTCTTTCACATTCTTCCATTTTCAATCACACATATATCTTATTCTACACTTATTTGAGATTTCTAATTGTTGCACTTTTTTGTCATGTAAACAATGGTGGTTAGGAGGGGTGCACACTTATTTCATTGGAGGTCAAGGACTTTACAAACTATGAGATTCCAAAGGATTAGTCGGCAACCTCTCTATGTGCACATGGGATTAGTCAAAAGGAGAAGGTAATATATTATGATTCAGGAGTGTTTTTTTTTAATTCATGTGAAACATGATTGTGATATTATTTTATTGCTTTTACCTTCATAAGATCTAGTTACCTTCCCTTGAAAGAAGAGCAAAATAATGGAATGAATGACCTCTTTAACCTCTTTGCATGGATGTGGCCATAGATAGAAGGATAAGTTAATATGTTGAGATTTTCACGTGTTTATTTAAATCACATGAAACATGATTTTGATACTTTTTATCACTTTTACCTATATAGGCACCCATTATCCTTCCTTAGAGGAAGAGTAAAAAATTGTAACATAGGTAACCTTCAAAGAACAAGGTAGAATGTGGGGAATTATGAGTTTTTTAAAGTGTTATGAAGTAGGATTGTGATCTTATATTTTTACTTTTAATTGAATAAGAACATGTTACCATATGCAAATAAGTAAGGAACTCACATGTTTCATGTGAGCATGAAGATGATGTTGAATTTTAACTGCCATAGGATTTCTACAGCAACATGGCACAATCTCTGCATTTTAAAAGGGTAATTATCCCATGTTTTTATATGTTTAATTAAAATATATATCATATGAATTTTTAATTAGATATGCTTTTTTAATTTAAATCTTTTGATGTGTGTATATTATATTTGAGTAAGAGGAGTCTAGTTACAAGATTATTTAGGAGTTTGGATATAGGGACCAATTCTATTCCATTGCACCATAATGCCTTGCATTGTATGATGATGGGAAGAAATTTTGGTCAAAACCACAGTTCAATTCACATCATGTTGAAATACACATGTTACTTCTAATTCTAGATCATAAAGCACCAAGTTATCCAATAAAGAGGAGACAATGGAGGTTTATTGAATGGAATCAATAATTGGATGAGATGTGAAGACGTAGGAAACAAGATTTAAAAAAAGTACATGTTTATAACTCTATTGATTTGATCTCCAAAGGGTTAATAGCCATAGAATAATAACTATCAGTGTGACCTTGATGTTATTACTAGATACTTTGAGGGTAGATAGAGTATCTAATAAGCACATGAAATTGAACTATTTGTGTAAACTCCATGTGCCTACTAGATACTTTGAGGGTCCCTCCCCTCTATCCATTCTATTAGACCATTATCCTTCTAATGATGGGCCACACTTTTTACATCCTATATTATGAGCATAACCAGGAGGCACATTCAATTCTTAAGCCAATAAGAACTAGGGCAAATTAATGGAAAAATGGGATGTAACTAGTCGAAGGTCAATGCCCACCATGAAAGTACACATTAAACATGAGCACCTTAACTAGATGGTATGTTTGCATTTATGACTAATGTGTCTATGGGGATTACCAAATTGGTGAATGACTAGTACTCATGAGTAGGCTAACATCCATCAAAAACATGTTATGGTAAACAAAATTGTTAAGGCAAATGCTAGTTGAAAAATAAATGTTAATTTTGTTGAATTTTGACTTGTTGCTTATGCACCTTTCACCTATTTGAAGACTATACCAAGTCTCATTTTACATTACACAAATATTTTTATATTTATATAAGATCCTATTAGCTAATAATGCAAATAATAATACAAACACACCATCTAGTTAAGGTACTCATGTTTGGTGTGGACTTCTATGATGGATGTTAACCCCTAACTGGTCACATCTCACTTTTCCATCACTTTTACCTAATGTATTTTTGCCTAATAATTGAATGTACTTGTTAGTTATGCTCACAATCCTTGAAGGATCACCTTAACTAGTAGTAAAATTCACATTTATGGATGGCACATCGATGAGGCCCACCAAATTGGTCAAAGTCTAGTGTTCACATCAAAGCTAATGTCCATTAAAAACATGTTTAGGGTATCAAAAATGGTTAAGGTAAATGATAGTGGACAAGAAAAATGATAACAATTGAGTCAAATGATAAAAATTAAATCAAATGTTAGGGGTGAAATATAATTAAATGTAAGAACATAATAGTTGGTTATGCTTAGAATCAAGGATGTAATAAGTAAGGCCCATCATCAAAGGGCTAACAAGCTAATGGAAGGGATGGAGGGGAAGAGGGTACATGGAGTATCTATCATGCATGTTGAGGTCAACTATGAGTGTGACCTTTATGTGCATGCTGGATACTCTGAGGGTAGATGGAGTATCTAACAAGCATGTGAAGGTTAACTATTAGCGTGAACTCTATGGCCCTGTTGGATACTCTAAGGGTAGATAAAGTATACAACATGCACATGGAGGTAAACTATCAGCATGACCTCCACATGTCTGCTAGATACTCTAAGGGTCCTTCCACTCCATCTATTCTATTGACTTGTTATCCCTTTCATAATTAGCCCCACTTATTACATCCTTGATTACCTATAAACCTTTACCCTATTCCATTTCTTGTTTGCCATTACCTTATTCATTTTCAACCTCTGCATGAATTTGTGTGTTCATTACCATGTTCCATAAGTTTGCACTACATTCTTAGGAGCACCCAGAGGAGGAATTTACTATACAAGTTTGTTACCTATAATGAATTAGATTGTCTGCATTTTTGAATCTTGAATCTTGTTTTGTATAATATTAACTTGAGCATCTAAGAAGGTCATAACCTTAAAATTTGTGGATAATGAAGAAATGAAATGCAGAACATGTTTTTTAAATTAATACGTTCACTATGGATAACATTGTATTTTTAAACTTGTATAATTTATCATGTGCAACATTGCATATTTTTGAACTAAAATTGATAGACAGTCTTAATTTAAATATTATTGTTTTTATTTTGATAACTAAATATATTATGTCATGTATTGATGTCATGTTTTGGGATCGTTCGACGTAACTTATAATGGCATCCATAGTGGTGGTGGAGGTAATAGTGTGAGATTTCAAATTTTTTTCCATTTTACCATCATAGTATACTTTTAACCTTATATTTTTTACTATCTTATGGGATATTTTCTTATTGCTTTGATACAATGATTAAAAAAGTCTGTTATCTTCATTATTTATCTCATAATTTTCTAATTTGTGTGAGGAAGAGTAAATAACATTGGCAATCACTAGATACAAATGTACTCACTCTGCATACGCTCCCTCTCAGTCGGCTTCTCATGCTTTTCTTCTTTATCCATAGTAGACAAAATGAAGAACACTGCAGCTCCAAGTAAGTATGTTTTATTTTAATAGATATTTTAATTGATCAATTATGATATAACATGTTCACATAATAGGTTTCCAAATCCTTCAATGTATAAATTAAACATATAATGCACTACACTTTTATCATACATAAATTGTTCACATAATGTGGATAATGCATTGCACTTATATCCATTTCACAAAAAGGTAATGCATATAAAATTGTTGTTTGGTTTGCTTCTCTTTACATGAGTGTATGGCTTTGTTATTCTTAAAATTATCTTGTCATTAGTATACAAGTCTTTATTATTATGTTTATGAAATGGTGTGCATGTTATCTTATTAGTGGATTCCATGATTGTTGGTGACCCAAAACATGGTTGGGATCCTTTTGATAGATTTCACTCATTGGTAATAAAATATTCTCTTATAAAGTTACATGGCACAACTAAATAAGGAAAAATAATTTTTATATCTTTGGACAATCATCTGATGGATTAGAAGAGATGTCAACCCAAATAATTAAAGACATGTTAACATTTTTTGGTAATATGAAAACATTTTTTGGATTTAGGTTGATTTATTTAATTATTTAAGCGATTATAAGTTTTACATAATGTTAACCATTTATCATTTCTAATTTGAACTTAGATAAAACTAACCCTTGGTATTTCATAGCTAATGCAAGATGTTAATGTTGCCAAACATGGATCTCGGTCTCCCCTAATTGAAATTGTTAGTACCATGAATTGATTGTATTCAAATTTTAACCTTTTTATTCTTGTGATCAATCATGATTTCAAATTTTAATTGGTTCAACCTTTTAATACAAAATGTGGAGTGTGACCAACATGATAAACTGAGGAGAAGCTTCCTTAAGTTACTCAAATAACATCATAAAAAAAGAGAACAATCAGGGAAGGTGGTAAGTTTTTATTTTATTTTTATATTTAAATGTCCATACTATTTTATTAAATTATAAATTATCACTATAAATAGTGCATTACTTTTGTAGTGAAATAATGGTAGGGAGGATGGATGCACTGCTCTCATTTATAGAAAGATCAAAAGAATTTAATGAATGAAATCATGCTCTATAACCTCCTTCCATGCATATGGATAACTTCCTCCCACAAAGAAGGTAATATGGGAGAACAGAATATGTGGGGTTTGCGAGTTTATGAAATTGGTATGAAAATTGATAGTGATCATTTCTTTTTTATTTTACCCATAAATTAACCTATTATTATCTCGGAGGAAGAAAAAAATCACTTGTTTCATTAGAGGATGCAGATGATCCAAATTATAATGTTTCAAAAGATTCTCATCATACAAGGGTAATTCTTCTTTCACATTATTCCATTTTCAATCATAGATATATCTTATTCTACACTTATTTGAGATTTATAATTGTTGAACTTCTTTGTTGGGTAAACAATGGTAGTGAGGAGGGGTGCACACCTATTTCATTGGAGGTCAAGGACTTTTCAAACTATGAGATGCCAAAGGATTAGTCAGAAACTTCTCTATGTGCACATGGGATTAGTCAAAAGGAGAAGGTAATATATTATGATTTGGGAGTGTTTTTTTTAATTCATAGGAAACATGATTATGATATTATTTTATTTCTTTAACTTCATAGGAACTGGTTACCTTCTCCTGAAAGAAGAGAAAAATAATGGAATGAATGACCTCTTTAACCTCTTCGCATGGATGTGGCCATAGATAGAAGGACAAGTTAATATGTTGAGATTTTCACGTGTTTATTTAAATCATATGAAACATGATTTTGATACTTTTTTATTACTTTTACCTGTATAGGCACCCATTATCCTCCCTCATAGGAAGAGTAAGAAAATGGAACATAGGTAGCCTTTGAAGGACAAGGTAGAGTGCGGGGAATTATGAGTTTTTTAAAGTGCTACGAAGTAGGATTGTGATCTTATGTTTTTGCTTTTAATTTCATAAGAACATGTTACCATATCCAAAAAATTAAGGGACTCACATGTTTCATGTGAGCATGAAGAGGATGTTGAATTTTAGCTACCATAGGATTTCTACAGCAACATGGCACAATCTCTGCATTTTACAAGGGTAATTATCCCATGTTTTTATATTTTCAATTCAAATGTATATCATATGAATTTTTAATTGGATATGCTTGTTTAATTTTAATCTTTTGATGTGTGTATATTATATTTGAGTAAGAAGAGTCTAGTTACAAGATTATTTAAGAGTTTGGATATAAGGACCAATTCTATTCCATTGCACCACAATGCATTGCATTGTATGAAGGTGGGAAGAAATTTTGGTCAAAACCATATTTCAATTCACATCATGTTGAAATACACATGTTACTTCTAATTTTAAATCATCAAGCACCAAGTTATCCAATAAAGAGAAGAAAATGGAGGTTTATTGAATGGAATTTGTATCAACAATTGGTTGAGATGTGAAGATGTAGGAAACTAGCTTTAGAAAAAATAACATCTTTATAACTCTAGTGATTTGATCTCTAAAGGTTTAGTAGCCATAAGAGAAGAACTATTAGTGTGACCTTGATGTTATTACTAGATACTTTGAGGGTAGATAGAGTATCCAACAGGCACATGAAATTGAACTATTTGTGTGAACTCCATGTGCCTACTAGATACTCTGAGGGTCCCTCCCCTCTATCTATTATATTAGTCCATTATCATTCTAATGATGGTCCCCAATTTTTACATCCTATATTATGAGCATAACCAGGAGGCACATTCAATTCTTAAGCCAATAAACACTAGGTCAAAGTGATGGAAAAATGGGATGTAACCAGTCGAAGGTCAATGTCCAACATGAAAGTACACACTGAACATGAACACCTTAACTAGATGGTATGTTTTCATTTTTGACTGGCATGTCTATGGGGATTACCAAAATGGTGAATGTTTAGTACTTACAACTAGGCTAACATCCATCAAAAACATGTTAAGGTAAACAAAATTGTTAAGGCAAATGCTAGTTGAAAAATAAATGTTAATTTTGTTGAATTTTGAATTATTTATTATGCACCTTTCCCCTATTTGAAGTCTATACTAATGCTCATTTTACATTACACCAATCCTTTTCTATCTATACAGGGGCCTATTAGCCAATAATACAAATAATAATATAAAAACACCATGTAGTTAAGGTACTCGTGTTTAGTATGGACTTCCATGAAGGACGTTAACCCTTAACTGGTCACATCTCACTTTTCCATCACTTTGACCTAATGCATTTTTGCCTAAGAATTGAATGCACTTGTTAGTTATACTCACAAGGGTAATTCTTCTTTCACATTCTTCCATTTTCAATCACACATATATCTTATTCTACACTTATTTGAGATTTCTAATTGTTACACTTTTTAGTCAGGTAAATAATGGTAATGAGGAGGGGTGCACACCTATTTCATTGGAGTTCAAGGACTTTACAAAGTATGAGATGCCAAAGGATTAGTCGGCAACCTTTCTATGTGCACATGGGCTTAGTCAAAAGAAGAAGGTAATATATTATGATTTAGGAGTGTTTTTTTAAATTCATATGAAACATGATTGTGATATTATTTTATTGATTTTAACTTCATAGGAACCGATTACCTTCCCTTGAAAGAAGAGAAAAATAATGGAATGAATGACCTCTTTAACCTCTTTGCATGGATGTGGCCATAGATAGAAGGACAAGTTAATATGTTGAGATTTTCACATGTTTATTTAAATCATATGAAACATGATTTTGATACTTTTTTATTACTTTTACCTGTATAGGCACCCATTATCCTCCCTCATAGGAAGAGTAAAAAAATGGAACATAGGTAGCCTTCAAAGGACAAGGTAGAATGTGGGGAATTATGAGTTTTTTAAAGTGCTACGAAGTAGGATTGTGATCTTATGTTTTTTATTTTACTTGAATAATAACATGTTACCATCTCCAAACAAGTAAGGGACTCACATGTTTCATGTGAGCATGAAGATGATGTTGAATTTCAGCTGCCATAGGATTTCTACAGCAACATGGCATAATCTTTGCATTTTACAAGGGTAATTATCCCATGTTTTTATATTTTCAATTCAAATGTATATCCTATGAATTTTTAATTGGATATGCTTGTTTAATTTTAATCTTTTGATGTGTGTATATTATATTTAAGTAAAAGGAGTCTAGTTACAAGAATATTCAAGAGTTTGGATATAGGGACCAATTCTATTCCATTGCACCACAATGCTTTGCATTGTATAAAGGCAGGAAGAAATTTTGGTCAAAACCATAGTTCAATTCACATCATGTTGAAATAAACACATTACTTCTAATTCTAAATCATCAAGTACCAAGTTATCCAATAAAGAGAAGACAATGGAGGTTTATTGAATGGAATTTGTATCAACAATTGGATGAGATGTGAAGATGTAGGAAACTAGCTTTAAAAAAAAGAACATGGTTATAACTCTAGTGATTTGATCTTCAAAGGGTTAGTATCCATAGAAGAAGAACTCAAGATATATAATTCTAAAGAAAATAAAGATAAAAATAAGAGGGAGATTCTAATGTGGAGGGAATTTATGAAATTAAGTGATACATGGTGTTTTCCATTATATTCATTCCTTCACAATACATTCATATCTTGTGCTTACACATGAGTTATGAAACTTCACAGGAAAAATAAACTTCAAGAATGTGAAAGGGAGAAGACAAGAGTTGAAGGAGATGATATATTTATTTATCCTCATTTTTTTAATCACTCTTGATATTGAATAAAAAATTATGGTTTTTATTTTTTATTTATGAAAGTAATAGTATTCAAAAAATTTAATAGCATGACAAGGATAGTTCAACACAAAATAAGGAATGAAAGAGGATAAAAGGATTTTGAAGAAATGTTTGATTCAATTTATGTAGTTTCACTATATTTTTATCATAAATCATGTCAAATGTTATGACATACTAAAGACGGTAGAAATGTGATATCAGATCTTCTATTATGAATGGATTTGTTTAAGATAATGATACTTTTCCCATAAGGAAATGTATGTAGATATTTATCTTCATTAAATAAAATGTGCCATCTGTGCATTACAAATCTTGTCTATCAATGATATGATTTTAACATGCATATAAGGGTCATAAAAGTAATTATGTCTTTGAATGTGGATTAATATGCGAGTTAGTTGACCCCAATAAATTTGAATAATTAAAAATACCACTATTATGATTTATTTCATTGGTTTTATCTTATGAGTTAGGTGATTTATCCAAACTATGTTAAGCACTTGAGGCTCTCTTATGTTTTGGTTTCACTTAGGGTCACATGTATATGGTAAGCATTCATTTAGATCAAGTAGATAGGGTTTGAGGGGAAGATTTTGGACACAAAATATTATATTAATCTTGTTTCAATGAATTGAAACATGAAATTTTATTAATCCAAGCCCAAATTTTGTACACATTAGATCAGAGCTACACATTTTATTTCTTTATGATGGATTTTTCAAAAAACATATATGTTAATTTATTCTAATATGAGCTACGCATTTGATTTGAATGATTTGTGATGAAATTCATATAGTTTCCCATAATAAAAAGTCCTTTAAGATGTATTTGTGATTGAATCATTTTTATTTACTTTAATATTAATGAATTGCATGGGATTTCAAAAAAAATTAACATTAGTACTTATACCTAGTGATGGAACTTCAAGCTTGAATTCTTAACATCATTTTTGGGAATAAATAACTCTAGTCTCTATTGACTATTACAAAACATTTCCTTTGTTTTATAAATGGTTGTAGCATGGATATTTTTTATATTCATGATATCTTTAGAAACCAAGGTGTTTGTAAAGTCTCTCGATTTCTTAAGAGTGACAACCTTATTGGGGAGTTGAGAGATCACACCATTAAAGTTGAGGAGACGAAATAGGAGTATGATATTTATAAAAACCTATTGAAATAGATGAATATAAATCTCATAGGTGCTCAATGTAAGATAATGTGGGGAGCCTTTGGAAAATTAGGAAATTATCATATCCAATAGGGTTATGACATGTTTATGTTATAAAATTATAATTACCAACTCAGTAAGGACAAAATTTGGGAGAAGCTATAGAGGGTTAAATCAATTCTCAAAATTTATTTGTTCATATGGAGTCTCTCTCATAAGGCCTACTCCATGTGCTCTATGGAAGAAAGAGGTTGAAGATAGAAATCATATTTTTATCCATTGTGAATCATAATGCTGTTAACAAAAGTTTATAGAAGTTTCATATTGTTTGGCTATTTGCTAACTAAGGTAGAAAAAGGTTTATTTAGGTTATTGGGATCTCATAATTATGTATGAAAGTTGTGTTTAGATATTTTCTAACTAAGGTAGAACAAAGCTTATTCAGTTTATTGGGATCTCATAATTATATCTGAAAGTCGTACAAAAAGGAAAACCTCATAAATTTGCATGTACGATTATTTGGATGTTCATAATTTAATTATGATTTAAAATATAGCCAAATATTGATTGTCTGTCACTAATTTTTATGCATAAATTAAATTATATTCATCCATACACCTAGGAAAACACTTTTTAGACTGTCTATTATAGTGTCACCCTAGTTAGTTTATGTCTCCCACCTTGTGGATGATTAAAATATCTCTACTTGGTAAGAATCTCAAAGATGTTGCAGTATGTATTATTATCACTGAGATTGGTAGATTTTTTTTTGCCACTACTATTCCATGGTACATACAACCATGTTATATATCAAACACAATGAATTACATTAACATAGAATTTGTTTTTTTTTAATTAATTATTAATTTACCTTGTGTCTTTTACATGTTTTATGCCCTGTGGCATGTACCATATAAAAGTGTCACATATGAATGGATTATAATGAAATGTAATTAGCCTTCATTCATCATGCCATGTGTCATTTACTTGTTAGATTCATATTTAAAGGTCAAGTGTGTAAGTCATCATGAAAATGCATTATTATAAAATGGAATAATAATAAGAAAGTGATCATGATAGATGCCCCTCTACTCCCTAAGACAACATCCAAATTTCCCCATTTCACCATTTACTCTTGGTATAGAGTCACAAAAACATCATCAAAGCTGAAGGGATGCTTATGCAATCACAATAACATCATCAAAGGTGAAAGGATGTTTATCCACTTTCTTGGAGGTAAGGGAAAACTCATAGCCTTTACATTATTTGTAATAGTATCCAGAGCAAGTATATATTTTCACTCATTGTATAACGCCCTTTATTATAATTTGTATAATTCCCTGCATCTTACTTGTATGTATAATACCCTTTATATTTTTTGTAATGGTCTACTATTTTCCATATTTCTATAAAAATTAAAGGATCCAATGTACCATTGGTTTGTATAATGGTATAGTTTTGTCCATATTATTATAGTTTGTATAATGCCCTGCATATTGCTTGTTTGTATAATACCCTTTAACTTCCATGTAATGGTCTATTGTTTTCCATCTTTGGTGTCAATGTAAGTGGTCAACTTACTCATTCAAGTCTACTACAATATCTTATTTCAAATAAATCTTTGTATTTTGATCAAAAGACACTCTCAATTACCTTAAAGGAAAGGAAAGGAGATAGATCTTTATAGTCTGTATAATGCAATACATCTTTCTTGTCTGTATAATACCCTTTACATTATGTGTAATGGTATATTATTGTCCATATTATTTTAGTATTTATAATTCTCTAAATTTTATTTGTCTATATAATACCCTTTAAATTATGTATAATGGTCTAATGTTGTCCATATTGGTACATAAAAGAAAGGAACCAATGATCCATTAGTATGTATAATGGTATACTATTGTCAATATTATTAGAGTTTGTATAATGCCTAAAATCTTACTTTTTTGTATAATATCCTTCACATTATGTATAATGGTCTACTATTTTCCATTTTACTACAAAACATTTAGGAACCAATGAAGCTCCATGTGATTATATTAAAATGTTTGTATTTATTCAGTAATGGAAAAAAATAAATATAAAAAGAAGGGAACTAATGAAGCTATAAAGAGGAAACTGATTGACATTTTGAGTGTAAATTGTGATCCCAACAATCAAACTTCATGATGCAAAGGTCTTCATCAAACTTTCCTATTATGGATGGAAACATGAATCATATATACCTTTACCTCTACCACAACACCTAACTCTGATCTGTGGATCTCTCTAAATTAAAAATCATCTATCATTCTTGGAAACATCTCTCTCTCTTTATCCTATCACCACATTATTATCATTTTCAATCTCTACATATCCACTTTCCACACCTCATTCATTTTGACTACTTCTATCTTACTCACACACTTGGTTCATAAGCCCTAAGGCCTAAGTTTTTGTTCTTAGCTCCTAAAATGCACTAAAATGATTTCATGTCCATTTAAATATCTATTTATATTCCTTTAAACATTAAAACTCAACTTCATAATCCCCAAGACTCAACTTTCCACCATTCATTGTTTCCTTCTCTTATTCAGGGTTCCTTATAGCCTTTTTTTGAATAGTTTATATTATACGGTCAATTAATATTTTATATTGGAAATATAAATTTATTTTGATCACCGTATACCATTTACCTTCTCTCCATGAAGTTTTATGACCTAACTCAACTCATAGATGCCATTTTATATCTCTCTCTAGGCCTAATTAGGCCTCGTATGCCCTATTTCACACACAGTCAGGTATATCCATACTCATCCTTACTATACTAATCTAAATTTTTTATAATAAATTATAATACCTTTAAATATACTTAATCATAGTTTTTTTTAATGTTTGGATGGTGGAATATCTAGATATGTATGTTTTTGTTTAGAAACCCTAGTTCAGGGTTGCATCTGACTGTGCAAGCCCGAGAGGGTTAATTTTAAGGTTTTAGACTTATAAATGAATTTAAAACTAATATTATGAATTTTTAGGGTCTATAAAATCCCCTTACACCTTTATCTATTCATTATATCTCCTTTAGACACCTTTTTCATCATTTCTCACAAGGTTTTGTCTTGACTGTGTGTATAAGCATAGTTTTCTTACAGGGTTTGAATGTAATGATTAAGTAAATATATTTAAAAACGTTTTAAAACAATAAAAATATAATTTTAATCATTTATATAAGGACTTAATATTTTATATATTCAACTTAATCAATGTTTACAAAACCTTCTCTTGTAAAAAGTATATACATAGTCTTTTTCAAGGACATAAAACAAAGAATACAAGGTGTATCAATTAGTGATAAACTAACTTCTTATTGATATTTTTAGAGTTAATATATATTAAATATTATAACCCTTTATATAATGGTATTCTTAAAAAATTTATGATATTGTCATTAGTATTTCAAAATAGAGTTCTTACTTCATCTACGTTCATATTCTTTGACAAGTATGCTCAGAACTAAGCATGAAGGCAGATGATTTCTTTCTCTTGATGTTCTTACATTATATAATCAATTCCCTTACCAAATTTCTTTAGCTCCATATTGAATTACTTTCTGCCACCAACATAAACCTATTTAAAACTCCTACAACTACCCTACTTACCTCTTAATTCCCCCAATGTAGCAAGGGAAGGCATACCATTAGTATGTTTAGGCATAGTTAGGACTTAAACATAATATCAAATATAACAAGTAATAATCCAATAAGAACCTACTAAAAGACCTCTAACACACAGGGGCACAACAATTTTACCTTTCAAAAACATAAAGAGACTCTAGTAACAATACAAAGATTTCAAAATTTTGAAATGATCATTTAGGTGGGAAATTGCCTAAGTGAGTCAAATTCAAATTTGATAAAGAACTAATACCTAAGAGTGACTCCTAAAATCATTTTATGACTATAATGACCCTCTAAAGACTCAATATATTGGAATTAGACCAAAATTTACAAATTTTAGTGATGCTCATGCATCATACTACTGAGGAAAAAATAAATTTCCTATGAAAGTTATACATGATCTTGCATTGATGTTCTTAATAACATCTAATTTTCAATTTCATGTCCTCCTAGATCCCAAGGAATATTTGAAGCATGTAAAACTTCTTAACTCTTGTTTGCCTTTATGATTTCTTTCTTGCCATGGATCTCCAAACTAAGCATTATCAAATTTTGCTTGTTATCCTTCCTACAAATACCTAAAAGTGAAGCAAATAAGTAAAATAAAAAAACTCCTTGCTTATCCTCTTTAATTTTACATTCTTGCACTCTCATTTTTATCCTTTCTATGCTTGGATCTACTACTTCTTGTATTGTTTTTTATTGTGTCCTCTTCTCATTTGTGGTACCATCAATGTCTTTAATTACTTTCTTGTTATTTATCTATTGTTCATTCTCTATTTGGTCAGTCACAAGTCTCTCAACATGCTTATCTTCTTAACAAAAATTTCCAAAAATCCCACACTTCTTATCAAAGACAATTATGAGATAAGTCTACACATAACATTTCCAAGAGCTCCTTTGACAATAACTAAATTTCATATGAAAAACCAGCCATCTTGTTGACTATACCATCCATTTCTTGAAACTCACTTAATGTGTCACTCACCTTATCATGATGGGCTAACTGTAATAACCCTTTGCTACCTATAATTAATACCTTATAACTCCTTTCAACTATTGTATTATCTTGTCTCTATTCTCTATTAATTTGTGTTCCATTCTCTTCATTTTATCTCTTGTACTTAGCCTCCATTACTTCATACCATTAATATATGTTTCTCTTTATTACTTATTGATCAAGTGATTATTCTTCTTTCTCCATGAGCCTATGTATTGGCTCCTCTAGTTAATCTTCTTCATCATCTCTCAGACATGCATACATACATGCTAAAACATCATTAGATTGAACATCATGAGGCTTTCTTGACCCCATATCTTTTCTCTTAGGTTGCTTGGTCAACATTCTCAAATGTTTTCTCATTTTTCACACTTTCACTTGTATTTTCTTCTTAATCATCATTTCCTTGAGAGGCCATTCACTATTTTCTAAATTTTGATTGCAAACCTTTGTCTAAGCTCCTCTTTAACTTGATATAACTCTACCAAGAGTATCTTCATCTCATTAATCTCTCTCTTCATAAATTCCTATCTCTTTATTTCCTTGTGTCAATCCTTATTCAAGCCTTTAATTTCTCTTTCTCTTTTCACTCTTTACACTCTCTTCACTTTCTCTCTAGGTCTCACTTAGACCTATCTTTTCTTGACAAACTTATCTTATTGTCTCCTTGACCTCACTTGGGTATTCTAACTTTGTATCTTTAATCTCTCCTTGAGATTTATATTTTTGAGATTTCACTAAATCTCTCTCTTTTTCCAAGCCTCTATGGCTTAAGGGCTCTTTTCACACAACTATTCACCTTTTTGCCTCTCTATCCATTCCTGCAATCTCATGAGCAACCTTATAGCAACATTTCAAATAAACTATAACATTTATTTAGTAGAATATTTATAATAACTTAATAAAAACTTATAAAATAGAAAACATAACGTATCCACATACCTAACTTGGATCTAATACCAAATGATGTAGAGGTCTTCATCAAACTTACCTATTATGGATGGAAACATGAATCATATATACCATTACCTCTGCCACAACACCTAACTCTGATCTCTAGATCTCTCTCAATTTCAAATAATCTAGCCTTATTGTAACACACTCTATATCTGTATCCTCTCATCATCCTAGTATCATTTTCAATCTCTGTATATCCACTTTCCACACCTCATTCATTCTGACTACTTTTATCCTACTCACACACTTGGTTCATAAGCCCTAAGGCCTAAGTTTTTATTATCAACTCCTAAACTAAATTCAAATGATTTAATGACCATTTACGTATTTATTTATATTCCTTTCAACATTAAAAATCAAGTTCATAATACCGAAGACTCAACTTGCCACCATTCACTATTTCCTTCTCTTATTCAGGTTTCCTTGTAGCCTTTTTTTAACTAATTTCTATTGTATGGTCAAGTAATATTTGATCTTGGAAATATAAAGTTATATTTGATCACCATATATCATTTAAATTCTCTCCATGAATTTTTATGACCTAAATAAACTCTTAGATGCCATTTTCTATCTATTTAGGCCTAATTAGGCCTCTTATGCCTTGTTTCACACACAATTAGGGATATTCATACTCATCCATACTATACTGATCTAATTTTTTTATAATTAGTTATATAACCTTTAAATATAATTAATCAAATTTTTTTAAGTGTTTGGATGGTGGAATCTCTAGATATGTACATTTTTGTTTAGAAACCCTAGTTCAGGGTTGTATCTAACTGTGTAAGCCCAATAGGGTTAATTTTAAGGTTTTAGACTTCTAAATGAATTTAAAACTAATTTAATGAATTTTTAGGTCTTTAAAATCCCCTTACACCTTTCTCCATTCATTGGGTCTCCTTTATCCACTTATGTTCATCATTTCTCACAAGGTTTTGTCTTGACTGTGTATACAAACACAATTTTCTTACAGGGTCTAAATGTGACATTTAAATAAATATATTATAAAAAATTTAAAAAACATATAAATAACCTTTTGATAATTTATATAAGGAATTAATATTTTATATATTCAACTTAATCAATGTTCATATAACCTTCTCTTGTAAATATTACATACACAGTCTTCTTTAAGAATGAATAACATAGAATACAAGGTATATCAATTATTGACCAAAGTAACTTCTTATTGATATTTTTGGAGTGAAAATATATTAGATATTATAATTATTCATTGAATGTTATTATTATAACTTTTATGATATTATCATTAGTATTTCAAAATAGAGTTCTTACTTCATTTACGTTCATATTCTTTGACAAGTATACTTAGAACTAAGCATATAGATAGAGGATTTATTTATCTTGATTTTATTCTATTCTATAATCAAGTCCCATATCACCTTTTATTATTTATATCCTAATTTAATTTCTACCCCAAACATTTACCTATTCAAAACTCCTACAACTTCCTTAACTACCTCTTGATTCCCCCAATGCAACAAGGGAAGGCATACCATTAGTATGTTTAGGCATAGTTAGGAATTAAACATAAAATCAACTGTAATAAGTAATAATCCAAAAATAAAATACTAAAATACATATAACACACAAGGTCACAAAAAATTGACCTTTTAAAAACATAAATATATTCTAGTAACAATACAAGGATTTTTAAAATTTTAAAATGATCATTTAGGTAGGAAAATGCCTAAGTGAGTCAAATTCAAATTTGACAAAGAAATAATACCTAAGAGTGACTCCTAAAAGCCTCATATGACTATAATGACCCTATAAAGACTCAATATATTAGAATTCAACCAAAATTTACAAATTGTAGTGATATTCCTGCATCACTTTGGGTGATATCCCTTCATAGGACTAAATGTTTATTAATGTTGTTAGTGTCATATACTTACTAAATATCCATGGTTTTGATTCTATGTAGCTTCCAATAATCCCAATCCCACTTCCCCAAGTAATTTTTTGGACCAATCAATAAGTCTTGAATAAATGAATGCAAAGGTAGATGATGACTTTTGAGAATGTGAACTAAGGCATTTAAAGATTAGGTTTGATGTATGGGAGTAATGGGAAAAGGTTAGAAAATAAATGGAGGATAGCTTTAATGAAAACATTAAATGAATGAATACAACCATATCATCTCTAAAAATTAAGAACAAGGAGCTAAAGCTTTGTATTGAACATGTAAGGAAAGAAAAACTACAGGCTCAGATGTGGCTCAAGTATCAAATTGCATCACTAAGAGTATATGAAGTTGTGGTAAGTGATAGACCTATTGCTTTGGAAGAAAATAATTACAAGAATTTAATACAAAATATTTTTTATGAGGAATAAATCAAATTATGGATAAACATTGTAATCCATCTTATGAATTTACTTATAACAACTCCCACCACATCCATGCTTCCTAACTCTAACACCGATAAAAATGATCATAATTAGTGTGTTCTTCTACTATGGTTCATTTCACTATAGTTTTTGACTTTAACATTTATATGGTTCATTTCATAGTATTTAACTTTTTAGTTATTCTAGTTTGGTAAATCCATAAAATATGGATATGCATGCCTCACAAGAATGTGAAATTTGAAAATTTTCCTAACACCATGTGTGCTAAATTGGCTAAATTAAGTATGGATGATTTAATGGCACAAGTGATATTTAGAATGGATTATTTAATTTCAAATCTATCTTTTATTTATGTTGTCAATTTATTGTTGATGGTAATATAAAGTCTATAAAAAATATTAAATCGTATTATAGCTTATTAGCACTCTTAATGGGTTTAGCAATAACATAATGAATCCCAAATTGGGGATTATAAAAAATGTGAAGTGACACTTCCAAGATTTATGTGATAATTGATTACATCCTTGATACAAGAACCATCCTTATTAACTTTCGATGAAGGAATCACTTACTAATTAAACACTTGGTGATGATGCAATCATTTTCATTAATTGAGATTTATCACCATTATTATATTAATCACATGTAATAAGACATACTAATATCACTTGTAATATTTAAATATAATGATAAAAAAATTTAAGAACATAATGAGACTTTCATTCATTTACAATATTGATAAAAAATTAACATGGTAATTACTCTCTACCAAAAAAGAGCTCTCAATTCATTTCTTCTACATATATTCTTTTGCTCCTTCCTACTCCCCTTGATATTAATACCCTAATATTATACACATAACACATATAATGGAAATACCAAAAAAAAAAAAAAAAATAGTTGTCATAAACTAAAACATATACCCTATATATTCCCCCTAAACTCTACAATAGAGTTGCATGTTGGGCATATCACAATATTTGATCTAGCATCATTGAATGCATGTTGTGGTTGTAGTGCCAATGATGGTGTATGTTGTTCATCATTTGTATTCAAATCTGACTTATAAAGTGGAAAAAGAGGCTCATTAATAGTGTTTTATAATTTCATAAGTGGTAAAACCATGCTAGTACCACTAGATGAAGCACCACCAGTACTTTCTCTACGCTACTATGTCATTGATTTCACATCCCCAACATCTTGTACATATTTGATATTCATATCTACAAACTATTGTACAAGTGACTTTACCTATCTATGAAGTGTGACCAAATTCTCATCTCTTATACAAATCTTACCAAACATTTGGTCACAAAATAATTTAAGATTGCTTTCAACAATCCAATTCTCTACATTCTAATCATAAAGAGTCATAAGACCATGAGGAAGAGCTACATAGTATGAACTATTCAATTTACTACCATCAAGTTTTGGAGTAAAATTAAAGGTTATCACTTTTTTCCTTGGACCATAAAAAATATACACATATTTGAAACATGCATTGCTTATATCATAGCAAACAACAATACATAATACATATATGTTGTCCATAATCCTATGCAAAAAATAAAACATTTAGCAAACATATGAATCTTCAAGATTCATATAAACATTTGATTTTAATGAAAAGAAGTTGGTACACCCTAAGATGTTAATAAAAATAAGTTGCTTACATACCATCAGGTTAAAGCAGTCAACAATATAACCAATGGGGTTACAAGATATTTATATTATTAACTTGATAGAGTTATGAATAAAAGGAACACCAAGTGTTTTACAATCCCATAAAAAACACTAATACTGAGTACTAAGTTAAGAGAAACATAGTACTAATATATGCACCACCTATGTCAATCTTTGAATTAACAATAGGAAATTAAACATTATAAATATCTATTCATATCACCATTTAAGGTAATAGCTGAGTCAAAAAATATAGATGCACATTTAAACACAGAATAAGGTAAGATTCTAAAATCCTTCCCAAATAGGCATACCATCAAGGGGTTCAAGTAGTCAACAATACAATCAATGTTTAATTACATGAGTCTTCCATTATTAGCTTGATTGAGTTATAGATAAAAATGAATACAATAATTTTTTTCAAGCTCACAATAAATAGTTATACATGCTCATCCTTCATATTAGTAGAATTATCACTGAAGAACTGAGGAGTATTATGTTGACTATATTGTTAACTAGTTAAAATAATTCATGATTAGTTAGGTAATACTAATTAATTTAATGCATAATCATTGTCTAAATTTTTGAATATATAACCCTTGAGCTTAAATTCATTACCAAATAATAATACCATCAGGTTTAAATAGTCAATAACACAGTCAATAGGTTTCCATTATCCTCCTATTATTAACTTGATAAGTGTTTTACAACCCCACAAGAAAGACTAATATTGAGTACTAAGTTAAGACAAGCATAACAATAGATATTAACATAGTACTAACATATCCACCACCTATCTAAATCTTTCCAATGGCAATAGGAAATTAAACACTAGAAACATCCATTCATATCACCATTTAAGGGAATAATTGAGTTACAAAAGATAGATGCACATTTAAACATAGAATAGGGTAAGATCCTAAAATCATTCCTAAATAGGCATACCATTAGGGGGTTCAAGTATTTAACAATATAATCAATGGTTTTCCATGATCCTCATATTATTATCTTGACTGAGTTATCAATAAAAATGAAATTAAGTGCTTTGCAAGACCATCCTTCATATTAGGATAATTATCAATGAAAAAATGAGCAGTATTATGTTAAATATATTATTTACTTCTTGAAGGAATTAATGATTAGTGAGGGAATAACCATTCATTGAACACATAATTTATTTTGTGTGTTTTTGTAATTAGGATATGCTATATATAATTCATTACACACATAATTCATTCAATTTCAATTATGACTTCCAATAGAACTCACACTCTTATACTCTGCCTCATACAAAAAGGCATTGACTATATTCTTAACTACCTCACTTTTACTTACATCTTAGGCCAATAATAGTGTCTAGTGAGCTTATCAAAGGTTTTATAAAATCTAAAGTGGCCTGTCATACTCCCACTATGCTTCTCTTGAATCAAATTCTCTCTTATTGAGCTTCTTAGCACACATAGCTTCACCCTCTTGAAAAATAATCCATCTTGTATGCCATAGTGAAACCACAGATCTTTGTTGAGTGTAGTTGGATGATTACAAGCATTGTATGCTTTTTTGAAGTATTCATCATCTTCATATATTTACTTGAGTGACTCAATACCAACATTATCAAGTTGTATCTCATGTACCAACAAGACTCTCCTACTCAATGCATTTACTACCTTGTTACTTTATCCTTGCTTATGCTTGATGGTGAAGGTCAAATTCTACATGTACTCCACCCATTTCATGTGTCTTTAGTTTAGTTTAGGCTAATTTGTGATGAATTGAAGTGCATGATTTTCTATATAGATAATAAACTCCTTTGGCATTAATTAATGCCTCCACTTCTTCAAGGCTTGCACCATTGAATAGAATTCCAAGTTATAAAATGAGTACTTTTTCTTAGCATCATTTATATTTTCATTTAAATAGGCTATGGGTCTACTCTCTTGGCTTAGTACAACCCCTATTTCCACTCCACTTCCATCACACTTTATCTAAAACACTTTTTTGAAGTCTCGTAATGCTAGGATAGGCTGCTCCATTATCCTTTACTTCAAATATTGGAAATTCCTCTCAAAATTTTCACTAAAAACAAACATTTTTTATCTCCATTAATGGTGTCTATTATAGGAGCACATATTCCACTAAAAATTCTAATAAACTTCCTATAGAAACTTGTGAGTCCATGAAAACTTCTTACCTCTCCAGCTGTTTTAGGTGTTATCCACTCCATGATTGACTTCACCTTATCTTTATCCATATTTAACATGCATTGAGAGATGACAAATCCTAGGTACATTTCATAAAATTCCTATAGAAACTTGCGAGTCCATGGAAACTTCTTACCTCTCTAGCTATTTTAGGTGTTAACCACTCCATGATTGATTTCACCTTAGCCTTATCCATATTTAACATGCCTTGTGAGATGAAAAATCCTAGGTACATTTCATAAACTCACACTTCTTGAGGTTGATTAACAACCTTTCCTTTTTCAGCCTTCTCATGACTAGATGCAAATGGTGAAGATGCTCCTCTTTTCTAGGGCTATAGGTAACTATGTCATCCAAGTAAACCACTACAAACTTGCCTATAAAATGTTTGAGGAATTCATTCATAATCAACATGAAATTTCTTGGTGTAGTGGTCAAACTAAATGGCATAACCATCCATTCATACAATCCTTAATTGGTTTTGAAAGCAATTTTCCACTCATTCCCTTGTATGATCCTAATCTAATAGTACCCACTCTTGAAATCAATTTTGGAAAAATAGCTTGCTCCACTCAAGTAATCCATCAAATCTTCCATCGTGGGAAGTGGAAATGTGTATCCAATGGTGATCTTGTTGATATCCCTAGAGTATTTACACATTTTCCATGTACATTCCTTATTAGGCACTAACACTATAGGCACTGTACAAGGACTAAGATTCTCTTTGATCAATCCTTTGTCTAATATCTCTTACATTTGTCTCTTGAATTATAAATTTTCCTTAGGGATCATCTTGTAGGCTACCTTGTTGGGTAAACTTGATCCTAAAACAAATTCTATGTGATGAGTGATATTATTCAAAGGTGGCAATGTACTTGGTAGCTCATCAACTACAATTTATACATACTCTTCCAACATGTCTTGGATTTCTTGGGGTAATTCATTTACCTTGGTGGATTTCATAACATTCCTAAGTTTGACTACCAATGCAAAGCCCAACTCCTCTTCATTCATGGAGTTTAGAAACTCTTTACCACTTACCAACATCATATTTGACCCAACTTGTTGGTCAGTGTCTTCATCCTTCATAGGCATCAAGGTATGACTAAATACATCTTTGAACAAGGTTTACACATTCCTTCTACCATCATGAGTGGTTTTCTTATCATATTTCCAAGGCCTCCCAAGAAGGACATGACCAACATCCATGGGGATCACGTCTCAAAGGACCTTTTCCTTGTAATTTTCAACTTGAAATTCCACCCAAATTTATTCACTTACAAAAACTTGCTGACCTTTAATCAACCATGAGACTTTGTATGGTGTGGGGTGAGGAAACTTCTTCAATCCAATTTTATTGACCATTTCAATAGAGACTAGATTATATGTACTTCCTAAATTTATGGCCATTTTATAACATCTACCTTGGCATTTGAAAGAGGTCCTAAAAAGAGTTTTCCTTCATGGTGGATCCTTATTTTAGGGTGTTTTAATTGTTACTGTCCTCATTATAAATGATTCTCCTAACTTAGGTTCCTCTATAAGTGATGGATAACAAACACTCTCCTCCTCAACTACTTGTGCAATCTGATTTCTTCCTTTAGTTTTTGTACTCCCTACTAGTTGATCCTCTAGTCATTCCCATGACCTATATCTAACAAACTTGTTGCATTTAAATCACCTTCCTACAAAACCACCTGATCCTCTACCCTTTGATGCATATCCACCCCTAAAATAAGGTCTTCTACCTCAAAATCCTCCTCTTGAACTAGATAGTTTCTCATGTGAAGTACTATACTCTCTTTGGCTTCTTTTTGAATATACTCTACCTCCTTCCTAACCTATACCCCTAAAATTTATACCTCTACCTCTATTTTTTTGGTTTCCTAATGAGTTTGTTTTTAGCTTTCAAAGCCAACTGATAGCATTCTTATAGTGTATTTAGACTAACAAGACTCAACTCATCCTACAAGGTGTATCTCAAACCATTGAGATATTTAGCCAAATTATCATTATCATATTCCATATGACTTGATATAATGCTTAGTTTGTATAAATCTTCAATATATTATCTTGCTCCCATCTCTTTTTATTTCAAGTTTTGAAGTATCTTGTACAAGTTGGTGATGTAATCACTAGGCAAGAACTTGCTCTTAAATTTGGAAATCATTCTATCCCAAAACTTGATCTTGGATTTTCATTTATTCCTTATCTCATCTTGTATGTAATCTCACCATAGGGATGCATGACCCTTCAACTTGGTCCTAGCAAACTTCACTTGTTACTCTTCTAGTACATCTTCCAAATCAAAGTATTTATCCAACTCTACTATCCAATCAAGAAGTTATTCTCCACTAAGGTTGTCTACATATAATATAAGATCTAGTTTTGGCTTATATCCTTTCCCTTTCACCACCTTCAACAATATTTCAAACTTTTTCTCTTTATTTTCTCTCTCTCTTTCATCTTCCAACTCTGGTGCATGTGACTCTTCTTATTCTTGGTCACTCAAATCACCTGTGACTACTCCCTTTCTCTGATTAACCTCAACTATTGTGATTATAGAGTCAAAGTTGACTCTAAGGTTCCTCAACTCCTATAATATTACATCTCCCATCTGTATGGTTATTTCCCTCTCACCTGTTGCATTTCTCCTTGGGGGAATCTTGTCTCCTCTTAGGCAATTTGTAAAGCAAATCCTATCTTCTCTTCCTCTCAGAGAATATAACCTTATCCACTCACTTATAGGTGTCTTATTTTGGCTCTAATACCAAAATGATGTAGATAAACTATCCCCAAAGGTTCAACCCTACAATTTATACACACTTATCACAACCTCATAGGCTTCCTTGTAGCCTTTTTTTAATGATTGTATAAATGATCTAAGATTTGGAATTAAAAACTAAAGTAATTTTATAATACCCTTTATTGATATTTTATAATACACAAATTTTCCTGGCTCAAAACCACATATATACCACTTTTTTATCCCCTTTCAGTCATAATTAAGTCTCCCAAGGCCTAAATACAACACAAACCTATTATTTTATACACCTATTTTCCATAAGGCTCTAAAACCTTAATAATATTTTTGAGGACCTTAAACCATACCCAATAATTTTTTCTGGGATTTTCACTAGTTAGAACTCCCATAAATCAAGTTTTGGTTTCCAAAACCTAACTTAGAGTTTATGAACTCTATACAGACTTGAGAGGAGATATTTGAAGGTTTTAACTTCTACAATGAGTTTCAAGGAATTGTGAAATTTGGATGACCTATTTACAACCCTTAAATAAATTATAAAATCAATTATCACCACCTTTAACACTTTTTCTACATGTTTTCATAATGATTTATGCTTGATTGTGTACATGTGCACCAGTAACTACAGGATTGTAACGTCCTCACAAAGAAACTTGGAAAAAATAAAATAAAATGCATAAATAACCTTTAGAGAACAATAAAAAACTTAAAAATTCACTAAGATAATCATAAAATTATATTTATTATATCTTCCTTCACTGATCAATTACACACAGTCAATTTCCAATGCACACACACAAAAAATAGGGTTTACAGTCTTTTTCCATCAACCTTGAGGAATTATTGGATTATTTTCTTGGAAATTTAATATTTTACACCTAAAATTAATGATTTTACACCAAAAAAATTATATGTCCCACAACTACTCTAACTACCTTTGGACCTTTCAATGGTCACTATAAGGCTAGTTAAGTAATGAGAACTTACCCCAAGTTGGAAATTCTATACACATGCGAGTTAAGAAATATGGTATAGACTCATGGTGGATTTAAGAGTTTATTAAAAAAATATTTATATTGAAAATTCCTTTAAAACACATCTGTAATACCTAATTTAAATAAAATAATTCAAAAACTCAATTTGGCAAGAAAGGCCAAATTTGAATTTTTGACAAGTTAAACCTATGACTAACACCTTGAATTGAAAATTAAGGATTATATAAGCATCATAAGACCTAGTATACCATCATAAAACTAAAATTTAATAATAAAAACAAAATTGGAAAGAAAACTAGCCTAGGATTGATGCTCTTACATTGAACATATAATGCATCATTGATGCGACCACCATCTAGTTGTATGTCACGCTTTCTCTTAACATAAATAAAGGAAGAATCTCAAAACTCAATGTTGTAATTATAAATCAAACCAAGAGATACAAAATACTCCTTGGAATAATTCATATGATGTGAAACATCAAAATATAGAACCCAAATATCTGAAAGAAGTGTCTATGATCTCCCAACAACATTAAGTGCTTTCCCATGCTCATGAGATGGAGGAGTGGAGATAGAAATCTTATGTTTCATGATGACATCCTCTAGGGATTTAATTATATTAAAACACCTAGAATTTTCATGACCAATTCCCCCATAATAGGAGCATGATAGGTTAGACTTATTCTTGTATTTGGAAGATGATTTGGGTTTAGATGTGGTGGTGTTGGGCTTAGGTGCATTTTGATATGGAAGAGGAGTGTTATTATTCTTACTCTTTTTTTTCCATTTTCCTTAGGATGTAATTATACTAATGTTTTTTGAGAGGTGAAAGACTCAAGGTGAGATAATTTGGATTCTTCCTTAGTAAGTCTCTCACCAAACAACTCTAAATCAGGCATTTTGAAAGTGACACCTAAGGCATCCATGCTAGAGAAAAATGTAGAAGCAAAGATTTGGAATGGACCACTCAACTTGGCCAAAATCAATTACACACACTCTTCATATTTATTATATCATCCACTCCCCATCAATTATGTCAACATATGCATAAACTTAGTGAGGTAGTCAACAATAAAGGCAAAGTCATCTGGATTGAGTGAAGTAAGCTCCACTTCAAGCTGCATGGCTCCCATGTGATCTACATTCCCAAATAAACCCTTTAGCTTATCCCACTTTTTGAATGGAGTATCCCAACCATCCAAATGAAACAAAAAACTATCACTCACATAAGTCCCTATTAAACCCATACATTCTTCAAACTTACATTGGTGCTGATTTTTTTCAAACTCTCTTGTGAAATGTGGTTTGGTTTCATTCATTAAGGACCATAATCCTTTGTGTTTTATGATTGTTTTCATTATAGGTCTCTATCTATGGTAATTATGTGTATTCAAAGTCTCACAATGATCAATAATATAAATATAAGCCATGATATTGAATTACCAAAGAGCAGAAAGAATGAAAAAGGGTACACAAATCGACATTGAGACAAACCTCCAAAAAAATGTATTAAGGACCCCCCCCCCCCCCCCCCCCAATTTATCACTTCATAAAATTAATGAATTTTTACAAATTAATTACACCAATGGATAGAGAATTTAGAACTGTACACTTTTGAAAAAAAATAGAACTCAATTTTGAGTTATGGTTTAAAAGTTAGAGGCTTTATGAATTCATGTAAATGGATCAAAATAATAAAAATTACACTAAAAACATATTATAGTGACCAAAATATAATTAAAGGTAGGTGTCCAACTACTCATTTGAACCAAAATCAAAACACAAACTTAAAAAATCCAACCAAAATAAAAAAAGATCCATTAGGTGACCCCTATACTTTCATAAGTGAATTGTACTTGCTTTTAAGGTAAAAATACACCTTATAAAAGAAAATAATGAATTAATAGGCTATTGTTTAAAGTAAATAAGATAGTTTTCATGTGTCACAAGCATAAACATAAATGAATACTTAGACACTTATCCATAGGTGCCTTTAAATCCAATCTTCTCCTCCACCATGCAGTCCATAAGAAGGCAAAAAGCTCCAGCGCTCCACACAATAGTCTAAGGCAGCGCTTTCAATGCTCCAACACCTCATGTCAAATTTGATACTAGAAAAGGATGCTATCCAATATATATCCAATGCTCCAAATTAGTTTCCAATGCTCCAGTAGATAAATATCAACTCTAAAGCAAAGACATTTGGAAAAAAAACAACACAACATGGTCTAAAAAATTTCCAATGTAGATATAAAGGAGTAAAAGTGCCATTTGGAAGAAAAAATAATGCATATTCTAAGGTAGCCACTCAGCCCTTCAACAGTCTCCAAAAAAATATATCCCTCCTCTAAGGAAAATTCTAACTCTAAGCTTCTTTCCTCCTTACAATCACCTTCTACTTCCAGCACCTCCTTCAATCAACACTACATTGTAAATAACTTAGTAGATGATGCTAAAGTAATGCTCCAATGTAAGTAGATCTGGTAAAAATGTAGATAATAAAATAAATGGTATGTTTCCTCCTACATAATAGTCTTTGGAAGGAGAATGGAATGCATATCTCCACACTAGTTTGAAAAACCAATGCATGTAGAGTGTTAAAAAAAATCCAATGCTAAGTGTGGAGACTTCTTTCAAATGCCATGCTTCACCTTTTTAGCTAAAGGAAATGCCTCTCTCCTATGCTTGAGGAATATTATAAATTCATAGACCACCACAAAAGTAATGTAGGTCAAAAAGGATGCATGTCTTTATAGAATAAATGATACCTATGCAAATGCTTTATCTCTCCTTCCAACACCCCTATATAGATTCTTCTCTTCCAATAATAAATGACACCTTAGAAAAGGAAATGGAACACAAATCACTCCAAACACTTTAATTAAAACTTCAATGAAATTGGAATGAAGGGCTGAAAATGTATGACAAAGGAAGTAGAAGCTTTGACAAGGGAAATAGAAGTAAGATTATCTAAAAAAATTTAGCTACAAGGATGGTTGAAACTCTCCAAAACTATGGTACCATGTTAGGAATGGTAATAACATTCCAACCCAAGAATATAAAGAATTATAAATAATAATATCACACATAAAGATGAAAAATAAGGTAATTCATTTGTTTATTTAAAAATGAGATGCTAGTATAATTGGAAGCCCTTGCATAAGTAGGCAAGGCAAAACTAGAAACTAGCTTAACTAAGCAATGTGGGATAAATCCTCACGTAAGACAAACTAAGAAAAATATAAAATAACTAATTATAACCTATAAAACATGAGAAATACATACTCTAACAATTACAAAACATTCTTATATTGGTGAAGTACTTCCTGTTGGTGATTTCAATGCCTAGATTTGCTAGCTATAGTGTGTTATCCATGATCCTCACAATGACTAGTTGATGATTTATGAAGTTGACCATCATGAATTAGTACTCTAAAAATATTATGTAGACTCTACCATGAATTCATATGGGTAATACTTTATAAAGGTGATTTAATATCATGACCTTACTATTTTAAATGGTATGAAACACTTATCTAAATCTAGAGGCTTTACATTTTTTTCTCATCCTCATGGAGCCAATGTAGTAGACTATGTTATATCCTATAAATATTTTTCTTTTAGTATAGATTATCTTCAAGTTTTTAATTCTTCCCCACCTCTCCCAAATAATTTTTTTATCTCTTTTCATACACCACTTGTTAAACCAAACACACCTTCTTCCCCTAGGTTATCTTGTCAACATACTAATATTCATTTCAACCATGCATATGATGAGATCTACACTAATATTCTTAAATCCAACCTCATGAGTATCTATGAGACTTTAAATCTAGTTAATCAATATAATAAGATATCCCATGGAATAAATATTGTTTACCTTAATTCCTTCCCTTACTCCACTCATATTACCAGACCCCACAATACCCATGGTCATTGCCCTCGAAATGCTTGGTATGATGTGGATTTAAAAATGTTCTCAAGTTAACTAAGATTATTATAACCCAAACACCATATAAATCCAATCTCATCTAAAAACTATACATAACTATGATTATAAAGAGAAAAGATAATACTTGTATAACATATGAAGAGATATCATACACCAAATCCAATCTAATACCAAGTCATTCTAGAGATAATTTTTACCAAAAAGAATTATCTGTGCCATTAACAACCCCCATACATGGTATACATATGCCACCTCTCTTTATGATGCTCATAATCAACCCCACATCCAAGTGAATCCTATATCACTTAATTTTCCTTTCTTTACTAACAAGATGGTCCTTAAGGCGATTTTTAAACTCAAGTCTAATAAAGCTCAAGATGTGGAAAATTTAAAGGCTAAATTCTTCCATCATATACCAACTATTCTTGTTATCCATATCTCTAATATTTTTAGTTTTATTGTTCTTGTTCCTCATGGTATTCCTCCAACCTAGAGATCCCATATTATTCATCCCATCTTTAAATTTGGATATTTTCTTCAACTAGGGAACTACTATACCATCATGGTTGGGCATACTTTGTCTAATATTTTTGATACAATGTTAGATGACTATATCTCCACGTGGGAAAAGAATAAATATCTTTAGGTAAAATGTCAGGTAGGATTTATGAGGAATCACCAAAATACTGATCACATATTCACTCTTGTCATCATTGAAGAAGCAAAGGCTAACAAAAAGAAGGTATATTATTGTTTTGTAGACTTCCCTAAGGCATTTGAAATAATAACAAGATATATTTTGATTCAAAGTATTAAATACTTAGGTATTTTTTATTTAGTAATTACCTTGGTAATGAATTTATATAAAGTAGTTTGTTGGCATATTCATAATAAAATGGGTAGTACAAATAGCATCCATAGTACCATAGGTGTGAAACAAGGTTATCCATTCTACCTACTCTTTTTGGGATATATATTGATGAATTAGATGACCTTATATCCATAAATTTGGATGTAATAAGTGGTCATAACCTCTTTGGGATTTGCATTTCTATTTTATTATTTGTAGATGACATTGTTTTACTTTCACACTCAAATTCAGGTATTTAAAATTAACATGATACATTTATCTATTTTTGTGATAAGAATTGTCTTGAATAAAATATTGTTAAGAAAAAAATCATGCCATTAAATGAGCCAATAAAAATAACATACAATCAATTTTATGTACAAATCAAAACAAGTCAAGGTGGTGCACTATTACACCTAGTGTGGTTTTCGCTAGGCCACCTTTTAGCCTTGTGCCTATAATAGAAGTAAAAATTAGAAAAAGATATGAAACTTTTACATCATTTGAAAGATAATTTTTTCATCTCCAATTCAAAGATATCTAGACATAGATTCAACTTTCCATACATTAGTCATTCCCACACTGTTGTATGGTTGCGAGGTTTGGGGCCCATACTTGAGACAAAATGATTTCAAATGTATGGAAAGAGTATTCATTTACATCATATCATAGAATATTAAAAACCAAAAGAATGGTTCTTCATATAGTTATTATTTTAAAGTTCAAGGTATGTCCACTCCTTAGCTCCTTAATTTTCCATTTTATCACTATGTTGCATAGGCTTCAATGCATGGTATATTATTTCTCTAGTTTTATTGAATAGGTATTCAATCCTGGAACTTCAATATTCTATGAAACTTTTCAAAGAAGGATGTAAATCTTGTTGGTATGTAAGAGTTATGGTTATCCTCTAGATGTTGGATATTGATATAGAAAGACTATATCCTCTTGGGTTTTCTATTAACACTCCTAAAATCACTAAACATGAAGTCAACAGAGGTATCCATTAAGCTATCAGTAAATATTACTTGAAAGTTACATGGTTCATTACCAAAGAGCCTTTGACACCAAAGCTTATCCATTATTTTCAATTTTAATCATGCTTTCATGAGGATAGAAATAAAATTCCTGATACATGATGAGGACATTTCCATCATGTTTAAGGATACCATTAGCTCAATTTTGAATTTTTTTCTTATCAACTCCTAATGGAATTTGATCATAACCTGACACAAGGTGAGTGTATATGCCAATTATGTTTTATAGATCATAAAAGTGAAGAACATTTTGTATTCAAGTGCCCCATATACTATGAGATTTTTTGAAGGTACCATTGTATTTTTAGAGATTCTCATGGATCCTTAAGGAGATTCATTCGATCTGATACATGAGCATCATAAAATTATTCATTCAATGATGTAAATACCATAAATTGTAATTTTAAATAGCCTTGTAAGGTCTTAGGAGATCTTAATAAGTCCTTTTAGTCCTAATAAGCCTTACTTAAGGCATTGGATGTGTATCTTAAGACTTTGGGGAGTTTACCTTTAAGTGAAGAATTCAAATACTTGTGGAGAGAGGATTAAAAAGCAATTTAGTCAAGCATTAGTCCATAAATAATGAAAAATTCATAAAAAACTAACTAACTAAGCCTATCTATTCCTATGGGAATTACAAAGAATAACAAGAAACAAATGAAAGAAAGCAACATCATATTACCTTCCCAAATGGATTCATCATACCCATGTGGCTTAAAAACATGTTTTCCCTTGATCAAGCATCCTTGTCTTTGTCAACAATGGTAGCAAACTCCTCCAATGTCTCAATAACACTCCATAAAACCTAGGCTCATGATTCCAAATCACTAAACTAGCCTATCAATGAAGCTTGCAAAATAAATCAATGATCAAATGCAAGGGATTGTGGAAACAATTTAACATTATAAATTTTCAATATTCAAGCTTAAAATTCATGTCCATGGCCTCTTTATTTATAGATTTTTGAGATTGGTCAGGATCAACCATGACCATCCATCTCAAGATTGAGATGTGTGGCCATGGATAATCCTAATATTTGGAATTAAATCCATAATTATCTTCATCAAGAACTTGGAAGAAGGGGCATTGAAGAGGCATGGGAGGCATTAACTAGGCATGGGTGACCCATAATCCTGATATTTATAGCATTTATGGCCTAGGGATGTCTTCCCAAGAAATGATGTCACCTAATGATGTAGTTAATAGGAATCAATTTTCAAAAATAAATATTCAACAACTCTCATGGAAAATACACTTAAGCTCTTGATTTGGATTAATTAGCCTTAAACAAGGTTAATCAACATTTGTGTAATTATTTGAAAATTAGCTCTCAATTAATTAAAATGGTCAAAAAGTCATATTACTGAGTTGTAATTTGACTTGATAATAATTATAAGGTGACGTTAGGTGCATCAAAATCGTTTTTCCATTGAGGATGTTTCTAACACAAAATAACAAAGGTACGTGGTGTGTACCAATGAAGTTAGGAGAAAAGAGTGATCTAAAACACAAAAGGCAAAATCATCATTTTGACTCAAAATGAATTGATCAAAGTTAGCTAACCCATAAATTGCATTACCCTATTTAGGGATAATTTTACCTAAATTAACACTTGTAAATGACAAGTTTGAACCATTTAGCATGTTTTATGGATTTTGACCTAAAATGTTCATTTGAGTATAATTCAAGTAAGATTAATAATTTCAACACAAATGGTGTTAGGAATTAGATGTCTACATTTTGCCCCTATTTGAGAAGGCATAGCAAGACATTCAGGAAAATAAAAATCTTTTCAATGAAAAGAGTTGTCAATAAGAAATTGGAATAGACCCATGATGCCCCCTCAAGAGGACATACTAGGATGAAAGAGAAGGATGAACTCTCAAAAAGAGAGAGAAAGTGATAGGCTAACCCATGGAATAGATCACATCCAAATGAGTTAATGCTTACACACATGATTAACATCAATGATCAAAATATAATTATAGGTATAATAGGCCCCAGAGATATGGGAATGGAAAAGATACAATCCATAAATGTAAGGGACACACTGTAAACATACCTAATTTAAGAGTACAAGATATGCACTTATGACATTGATCAATCTTGAGACAAGTTGCACACTAAATATTGCCATCATGGGCTTTAATGTGGAGATCTTGGAATTAAAGGAAAAAAGAGAGAACATTATGCTTCAAGAAGGGAAGCACCACTAAAATAGGGTATCTAAATAGAATATAAGAAGAAGTACTCCAGTAGAGCAAATTTGATTGTGATAAATTAGTTTTGCCCCAATAGGGTGAATTTTGATCATTGCTAAAGAATAAAGAATGATTTTTCCCTTGAAAAGCTTATTTGATTTAGACATGGTTTAGATGGTGGGCCCCAACATGGGCAATTGATAAGTAAAAATAGCTCAAGGATATAACTAAAAAGATAGGTTAATGTGAGTGGGCACAAACATACATGCGATGATGTAATGGCTTAGAAAGCCATATAAAACCAAGCATATGAGAATGCACAAAGTGATGAGAGAGATAAAAATAAGAATGGAGATAGTTGAGATGACCTCAATAGAAATTGATCATTACTTACATAGTTCCATGGACTCATGTTCCAACATGAACTTCAGGCCAATGTAGTTCACCCAAGTTTGGGAGAGAATCAAATGAGGAATGATGAAAAATGACCAAGAATTTATTAGACTCACAATGTATGTGAAGAGATGCATGTCTAAGCATAGATAAATAAGCCTAAAATGCATGCTACCTAGAAGCCTAATCCCATATCATGAGCTTAGGTTTTACAAAGTGTTCTTGAGAATAATTCATTGGAGCTGATGTTGATGTTAAGATGTTGAGACTTGAACACAAAGTACTTGCTATAGAAAAAAAAATTAGGCATCATAAGTATAAATAACTTATAATGATATAAGATTCCATTTGCACTAATTCAGTTCAAATGTGAATATCTATAACTAAGGATAATGGTTAAATAATGACCAAAATAGAGTTACAATGATTTACATTTAAATAAAAAAGAAAAAACAAAGAAAAAGACAAACATAAATGAACCTACCTTGAAATCAAGATATGATCTTAAGTAGGAAAAAAAAGGTTTTTTAAAAAAAAAAGGAAAAAACATCTTAATGACATGAGACCAAGATATGAATAATCAAGATCCATGTGGACCATCAAGGCATTCTTGAACACAAAAGAGAAAAAGCAAAACAAAATCAAGGAAACACAAGACCAATAATGGAGATAAGAAGTAATAAAAAGAGAAAAGGAGAAGAAATAAAAGGAAAAGTGAGAAATCACAACAAAACACCAAGAAAATACAAAAAAACACCAAGAAAACTCAAATAAACACACACAAACAAAAATCAAGTTAGTGTGGTTTAAATACAAATATTCATGCATGTGCGGTAGAGGTGTTACTTTCCACCACATCATAACGAAGAACAATGACATGATCATTGTTCCCTAATTACAGATGAACAATGATAAAATAAATGGGGGAAGAGAAGAAAAGGAATGGGTTAGCTGAGCTGACTCCAGATGTATAAGACAAGTGGGTGTTGCCTACATAGTTCCATGGATGCATGTTCCAACATGAACTTCAAGCCAAATTTAGTTCTCCCAAGAAATGGGATAGAAAAAAAATGATGATCAAACTAGCATGATTAATGTTCTAAAAAAAATGGAAGATACAATAAACAAATGTGAATAGTCTAACAAATAAGAAGTTGATGAGACGAGAAAGGATGATCTTTCCAAATGGCAAGTGCATTGGATAAGATGAAATGAACCGGTGTTTTTGTGCTTGAAAAATGACAAGAGTGTAGCATGGTGGAATGGGAATGTACAAATGTATAGAAGTGTGAGATAATGTTTTTATTCTTTTGTGGATCATGTTCTAATAGTTTTGGTATTTTCAAACTATTTCTAATGTTTTTAGTGTTTTTGAGATAAAATATTCACAAAGTGGGACCATATAGTTGAGGAGATGCACGTCCTGAGAGTAGAGGTTCCAATAAGACAACTAAGCCAGCTGGAACAACCCATGCTCACAAATCAGCAATAGTGAGGATCTTGATAAAATAAGCAAGAGCAGTAGATGTGATTTAATATAATGTGTAACTTGAAGTATCGACATTCATCTATTTGTAATAGTGTAGAAATGGTCTAGAACTGAGAAGATGTTTCTTTTCACTTGTCTGAAGCTGCACAATATTATCCTAGTTGAATTGCTTTGTAGAACCACTATTGAGGATGTTAATAATGTTCATGAGACATAATCGAGATCATAATTGGTCAAGGGAAAAAAAGTGTTCAATCTTATAACATGCCTTAGACATAATAAAGAATATATTTTTCAAAGAGAGCAATCCAAAATGGGATGAATAATGTGTTCAGGGTGCCAAGGATTCAAAGCCTTTACTATCGAGAATCATGAAAAGTGGACCAAGATAGTATAAAATGTGTTCAAGGTAAGATAAAAGGGTGGGATAAAATTATGATAGCACAAGTTTCCCCCAAGTCAGGGGTCTTATAGATAATGGTTCAAAGATATTCATACATAGAACATCTTAAGGTGTATGATGTTAATGGGATTTGGAAGTTCTTCACCATTAGGTTTAGCCAATCGATATGCTCTTGATACATAGTTTGTTGTGACAATATATGGTCTTAACTAATTAGGCTGAAACTTACCTTTCTTTTTGGGTTCAACATTCATATTCTTCTGCTTCTCTTTCAAAACTAAGTCACCAATCTCAAATTATTGAGGGAGAATGCATTTTTTATAACTCCTCCACAATCTATTCTGATAGGCCTACAAGTTTTCTGGGGAAACCAAATGCTTACTATCAAGAAGCTCTAGTTCGTGTAGTCATGAGGCTCTATAGTCTTCATTATCTTTAATGTACTCCAGTTATATTCTTAATGATGGGATCTCAATCTTGATTGGGATGATAGTTTTAGTGCCAAAAATAAGGGAGTATGGAGTAGCTCCAGTTGGGGTGTGATGATTAGTTATATAATCCCAAAGGGTAAGAAAGAGTTGTAAGTGCCAATTACAACCAACATCATTGACAATATTCTTTAAGATAGCTAGAATGGTTTTATTTGATGCCTCAGCTTGCCCATTACCTTGTGAGTTATATGGAATGGATTTCTTGTGCTTGATCTTGAATTTTGCACAAAGAGATTTCACATCTTGGTTCACAAAGGATCCACCATTATCAGATATAATATGAGTTGGGATGCCATATCAATAGATGATATGGTAATGAATGAATTTGGCTATTTGTTTTTTGGTGACATAAGTGAGAGGAATGGCCTCAATCCACTTGGTAAAGTACTTAGTTTTAGTCAAAATGTGCTTATGACCATCTGAAGATGTTAGGTTAATTTTCCTAATGAGATCGAGACCCCATGTTGAGAATGGCCATGGTGTTGTAATTAGTTGCAATGGTAAGGAAGGTGCATGTATCGAGTTTCCATGCTACTGACAAAAAACACAATTCTTTACATAATTATAAGTATATGTCTCTATTTTGGGCCAATAATAGCCTATTCTAAAAAAATTCTTTGATAGGACTACACCATTGGTATGGACCCCACACATTCCTTCATGAACCTCCTTTAGTACCAGCTTAGATTATCCCAAAGATAAATAATGAAGAAGCATTCCATCATAGCCTTTATAATAAAGCATGTTTCCTAGGAGGATATAACATGTTAAGCAATGTAGGAATAGTTTTTATTGGTTGTTGGAAAGGATGGTGGGAAATACATGACTATGGAAATAGTTATAAAAATCTTGGAACCATAGTAGCTCAGGTGAGGGATTAAGATCAGCAATGGTGCATATCCTCTCTGAATCTGATCAAATATGTACCAATTGAAGAATATTTTCAATCAAGAACTAATACTCTTTAGCACTGTCATGCATTTGAATCATGGAACTAATTATTGCCATGGCATCAGTAGATCTGTTTTTGACTTGTAGAAATTGCTCAAACTATAGAGATTTAAAATGTGTTTTGAGGTTATCAATAATTTGCTTGTAAGGAACAAGATTATCATCTCTTGTTTGATATTGGTCAGTTGTCTAATTTATTATTAGCTAAGAATCTCCATAGAAATTTAAGCTTTGAATATCCCACTATATGGTAAGACAAAGCCTTGTAACCAATGCTTCATATTCAACCATATTATTTGTACACTAAAATTGTATATGTTATACTTTGGGGATCAAATCCCCCTATGGCATGATCAATAATATGCTAGATCTAGACCCTCAAAATGTGAAGGATCCATCAAAATAGAGCATCCACTATTTAGGTTCTTGTGATGCTTTTTTTATCATCATGATAGAATCATCTAGCAGGTCAAAGTTGAGAGGTTGAGTGGCTATAATAGGAGCTTCTGCAAGTTGGTCATCAATAACTTGTCCTTTGATTGCCTTTTGATTCTAATACTCAATATCAAACTCACTAAGGAGCATAATCTATTTATCCATGCATCTTTGAAGAGATACTTTAGATAAAAGGAACTTGAGAGGATCTACCTTGGTGATAACAATAGTTTATTATTTAGCATATAATGTCACAATTTTTGAGTGGCAAATACCATAGCTAAACATGCCTTCTCAATAAGCATATAATTATGTTCATAGACAACCAATGTGTGTCTTAAATAATAAACAGTGTGTTCCTTACCATGATCATCATGCTAAACCAATAGTGCCCCTAGTGCATGTTCTATGGCTGATATATAAAGTAGTGGCTTTTCTTGTGTTAGAGGTCATAAAACTGGTGGATTGGCCAAGTATGTTTTAAGCTTTGCAAATGTTATCTAAAAATCTTCATCCCACTAAAATTTTACCCCTTTCTTTAAGAGATGGGTAAATGGGTGGCACTTATCTACCAATTGAGAAATAAACCTGTGTATAAACTAGATCTTTCCTTGTAAACCTCACAACTGTTTAAGATAGTTTGGTGGAGGAATTTCCATAATAGCATTGACCTTGGTATTATCAACTTCAATCCCTCATTATGATATAATGAAACCTAGCAATTTTCTTGATGTGACTCTATAGACACATTTCTTGGGATTCAATCAGACTTTATATGCATGAAGCCTCTAAAATATCCTTTATAGAATGTCAGGATACCCAACTCTTGTTCTTGATTTTTCTAGTATATCATCAACATAGTCCTCAACAATTTCATGCATCATGTCATATAAATGATAGTCATTTCATGTTGAGTCGATGATAGAATCTCATACCTAGTAGTTGAGTCGATGATCATGTTGATGTTGGGCAGAGGAAAATCATCTTTGAGGCATGCTTTGTTGATATCATGAAAATTAGTACAAACATATATGCCTAGGGTCTTTTTCCTCACTGGTACTATGTTAAAAACCAAGTCAGATTATTTTAGTGGTTTGATAAAATTGGCTCCTAAAAACTTTTCCAACTCAACAAAAAGGGTGATGTGTGGATGCATCTTTCTCAACTTTTGCTTGACTGGCTTAGCACCAGGATGAATAACAAGATGATGCATGGCTAAATTTAGGTCCAAGCTTGGCATGTCAGAGTATGCCCATGCAAAGATGTCTATATAATCCTTAAGAATGGATATAATATGTTCATGTTTTAATTTAGTAAGGGAAGCTCCAAGATAAACCATTTTTGGATTTGCATGGGTTCCCAAATTTACTTTTATTGTGCTCTCCATAAGGAGTGTGCATCTATCTTCTATAATTATAGGAAATGTATGGTCATGCTCATTTTATTCTACTATATCTTCTTGTTGTTCCTCCCAAAGATCTAGATAATATGAAGAATCAAAATTTTCTTTCTCAAGTAAAGGCCAATCGGCAAAAACCTTTGGAAACTCAAATGCAAGATGCTCAAATATTTGATTTTGTTCTGAAGAGATGCTTGGAATAGCTATGGAAATTGGGCTGAATGGGATTTCTATGTATTGAGGGGATGAACAGACTTTCCATCTTGGGAGTGCCTCAAATAGGTTTTCACTCAAATGCTTATCTTTTTCTTTACTTTTTCCCTGATTAACAAGTGCTTCAAAGAGATTTTCACCTAAAGATCTTGATGTTTGTTCTTTACTATGACCAAGAAAGTTTACCTACTCTCCAAAGTAGGTAGAAGGATCCAATGAAAAATCAAAACCCTAGTTATGATCACCAATGGGGAATGCATCTCATACGATCATGTATTCTATAATTGATTCTTCATTTTGAAACTCATCGAGGCATATGACCAAATTTTGTTGATCCCAATCTATGAGTTTAGGATGGTAATGACATAGGCTACAATGAGGGTTTCCTTTAGGATGGGAAGCTCCAATGGTAAATATATAATGTCCTAATTTATGAAGGGAAGTACCACTAGGATGGGTTTTGTCTTTAGGATGGTAAGCTCCAATAGGCATTATGGTCAATATGGCATTTGAATCAAACAAATCTGAGTCAACAAGCTCATCAAAAAGGCTATAATGGGATACTGTGTCACTACTAGGAGTCTCATTACTAGTCACTTTAGAAGAGTCGCTATTAAATGTCATGAGGTCATCCTTTGGTGGTTTAAATTTGAGACCATGATTCCAATTGATAACTCCAGTTGATAAGGGTTCTAAAATTCCTTGTGCCTGTGAGCCAAGGCCTTTCCTTGTATAGTCAAGATGATCCATTATCCTATTAGGGATAGGATACTTTAGATTCTAAAAATAATTAACAAGGCCTTTAGAATATAACCAATCTCCCTCGGTAAAAGCTTCTCAATATTTCTTTGGTGTAATTGTAGGTACAAAAACCACAGGAGGTTTTGGTTGTATCTTCTTTGATTGCCAAATCTGATTGGGTTTGTTAGGAGTCTGGGAATTTTTAGGCCTACCAAATGTTTTAGGGTATTTTGGTAATTTTTTAATATGGGGGATGTCCTTTATATGGTACATGGAAATGCCTACATCTTTAATAATAACCTTCTTGTCTAGAGCTATAGGAAATGGATCAGTTGAAGTAGAGGCTAGATCACCAGGGTCTATATAACTAGATGGAAATGGATGAGAAATGATGGCTATGTTTTTCTTTACAATGAATTTAGAACCTAGGAAATAGTTATAATTATGAAACTCTACTTCAAAATGTTTACAGTATTGATATGGCTATTGATCAATGGGAATAGTAACCTTGATCCCATCATGGAGAAACTTAAGGCATTGGTGAAGAGTAGATGGAACTGCCTGTATTTCATGGATCCAAGGATGGCCAAGAAGTATGTTATAAGGAAGCTCAATATCCATAATATGGAATAATGTGTGATGAGAAATAGACCCAATCATGATTGGCAACCAAATTATACTAGATGACTCCCTCTCAGCATTGTTTTAAGCCTTGATTGTAATAGTTTCTATCTAAATTTCCTTATCCATGTAGTCCAAACATCATACCAATTTAAGAGATATGATGTTCATCCCTAAACTATTATCTATAAGAACCCACTTGATCTTGTGATCCATAATGATTATCTCAATGTATAGTGGGTTATTATGGTTTGGGTCAAGGGTGGATATGTCCTTTTGATCAAATGTGATTTGCCAAAATGAAGATAACTTTCCAACTAGGTTCTGGAACTGATCAAGGTTTATATCATTAAGCACAATAGACACTTGAAAAAGTTTGTTGAAGATGGTTCTATGGACATCAGATGTCCATAAGAGTTCTAATATGAAAATTTATGCAGGGGTTATATCTAATTGATCTGTTAGACTATAAGACCTTTGAATTATGGATTGAACTATTTTAATCTTTATTAGGACATGATTCAGCTTTGGAATCATTGGCATAATGTTCTCATTGGGTTTTATAGAAGAAATAGATAAAGGGCCCTAGATGGTAACTCATGGGCATCTAGTTATGACTACACAACCTAGAGGTGGAAAGGAGTTGTTATAATTAGAAGATGAAGGCAAAGGGCCTTGGATGGTGACTCGTGGGTGACTAACTATATTACTACAATTTTGGGTCAACAAGGAGCCTTTATAATTAGAATAATAGTGTTATTGTTTAGGATTAGTAACTTGTGTAAATGGAGTAGCAACATGATTATGTGAACTTGACATGGTATTACTAGGGGGAGAGGGTGATGACCCTATAATGATGGGTCCTATGTTACATAGAACATGAGATTGGCCATGTGGCTTTACAATAATAGTGGTAATGTGGGTTGCAAAAATACATCCCACAGTATTATTATAGTCATAAGGTACATTGTTATAAGCCACATTATTAGTATGGGCATTATGATCTTGATTATGCTCATTATGATTCTGATCTTGTTGTTGGTTCTGATTCTACCTTTGTCCTTGATTGTGACCATTTTGATTTTTTCTTGGTGGTGGTGGATCATGCTGAGGAAAAGGGTCTTTGTAGATTCCTATATCCTAATATGTGTATTGATTAGGGGCCAACTTAATTTCTAGTTCACCACTTTTAATAAAGTCCTCAATAATATGTCGTAATTGAACACAAGGACATGCACTATGACCAACAACATGATGAAAGTTACACCATTCATTCTCTTTGTACCAATCTAGTTTTGGCTGATCTTGAGGAAATGGCCTTGATATTGGCCAGACAATAAAATTAACTACAATGAGATTTTGTAACACTATTTCAATTGATTCTCCTAACTTTCTAAAGACTAAAATTGTTATGAAATGTCCTTCATGTAGATTGTCTCTGCAAAGTAGGTAGTGGATTTAGGGGAGTTAATTGTATATTTGAAGGAGGCATAGCCGGTACCATTTATACATGTCTTATTTCAGTCACTCCATTTTCAACCATGTTCTTATTTTTGATAAAGCCTTTAGGTTTATCCTACATAACTATTTGAGCTAATGATTTAGTCTGATTAGATGCTTGACCTTGTGAAAAAATCTTAACAAGGCTCTTATCAATAAGAGCCTTATCAATCTGCACTTCTTTGTCAATAATTTATTCAAATGAGTTAGCACAAGCTAAACATAGGTTATGCACAACTATAGGGTGAAAATTCTATGCAAAGATATCAGCCAACTATTTATATGGTAAATTATGTTGAAAATGACCTGCCAATGCTCTCCACCATTGTAGATATGCAATGAAACTTTCACCATCACGTTGCTTGGATTTGCATAAGTCAACAATGATTAATTCATGTTCTATGTTGTATGAGAAATGGTTAACAAATTTTTATGATAAGTCATTCCAATCCACAACTGATCCCTTAGGTAGTTTAAGTAGTCAATCAAGATCTTGTCCTACTAGACTTCATGGAAATATTCATAGTAAGTACTCACTACTATAAGCAACCTCTAGACATAACATGAAGAATGCCTATATGTGTTTACATGGATCTCCTTTTCCTTTGTATTTTTCAAATTTGGGTGTCTCAAAATGAGGTGGAAATGGGTTTTTGAGAATAGATAAATCAAATGGATATGGGCATATCTCATCAAATTTGTACTTTTTGACTCTATTATTTGTCTCCAATCTTTGAACAATTTCCTTCATAAAATTCCATTCTTGTATGTTTGGTGCATTTATGAATTGAATAAGATGTTGTTGGGGTGGAATGTACCCCTAGTTTTGTTGTTTTGGGGGTGGAATGTGCCCCTATTTTTGTTATTGTTGAGGTAGAATGCACCTATGATTTTGTTGCTATTGGGGTGGAATGTGCCCCTAGTTTTGTTGTTGTCGAGGGGAATGTGCCCCTAGTTTTGTTGTTTTTGGGGTGGGATGTGCCCATGGTTTTGTTGTTGTTAGGGTGGGATGCGCCCCTAGTTTTGTTGGTGTTGGGGTGAGATGCACCCCTAGTTTTGTTGTTTTTGGGGTGGGATGTTCCCCTAGTTTTGTTACTATTAGGGTGGAATGTGCCCTTGGTTTTGTTGTTGTTGGGGTGGAATGTACCCCTAGTTTTGTGTGGATCTATAGGGAGTGTATAATTTTTTATCCATGACTTGGTTCTTATTTACTCCTTGAGTTGAGAACATAGGCCGTTGATTCTTGGCTTGTAAAACATTCCCTAAATTTGGCTATTTTGTACTTTGTTGATTTTGGAAATTTCTATGTTTATTTACCAATTTTTGGGTTGGTTGAAAAGAACTAGCCAAATTGTCTTTAAGGATTTCCTCAATTTGAACTAAATGTTTGAGTTTCTAATTTTGTAAAGTAACAAGAGGTTCTTGATGATTGAAGAATGTATGTTTCATGTCAAATGGAACACTTTGTAAGGTCTCTTGTGACTTTAACTGTTCATTTAGATTACATTGATCCACTATGGTAATGTCCTCATCCAATATTTGTTGCATAATTTCAACCACATTTCCTTATTCTTTTAAAGCATTATTATGAATTGAAGTGACAACTAGGGAGTTAGTTAAGTCTATGATAAATTGATCTGCATATCATTGACTTATCTTGATCTTAGCTAGAAGATCCATTTTTGTGGCTTTTAACTCTGTTTGTATTTCTTTTCCTTTGTTAGAGGAAGAAGGTATGTCTATTTATGTAAAAGCTTACTCTTTCCATCATTGTTCTCCTTCTCTAAGGTATGCAATTATTCTGTAGGAAAGTCAAAAGGCAGTCTAACTCTTGATTTTATCAATCTAAGAAGGGCTTCATCTTGATCTTCTTGGGGTTGATATTCATTGTAATCATCTTCAGATCTTACTATTTTGGGGATATCATAAAAAAAAATGGGGTTATTGTAACCATCATAAAATTTATCATCTTCATAACTAAGGCCATAAGAGGCCCCAATATGAGTGAACCATTAAGTCATGTCTAAAAGAGTTGTTATATGTGTTTGACTAACTTTATACTAATGCTTGGCAATAAAACAAAGTATGCTTTTGGCCTTATTTTAAACAAATAACCAGGGTACCAATGAGACTATAAGGGAGGGTGGTTTGAAACCATGCACAATTTAAAATATTTGGTTCATGAGTTTACTCAACCTTTGATAAGGTTGAAATCATATAGATTGGAAGAGAGTACGGCAACTCAAAGACCCAAGGTAAAAACTAGTACACCAAAGCCTAGATCTTTGTGATATGTCTACACTATAAAAGTTAGCTTCAACTTTGACAAGTTGACCCTAGAATTTTAGAGGAAAGCTCTTTGGATTACAAAGAATACAAAATGAACTAAGAAACTCAAGATGTAAAAACATACATGAATCACTAAGTATAAAGTTAGGATTAAATAGGTAGCACAACATCACCACATGATTTCATTAGGATAAAATATATTCTAGGACTCAAATCTTGAGCGATATGCAAGATGACTTGAGTCCACCAAGATGATAATGTGATTTTGAGTCTTAATAAATGACCTTCAATCCAAATGGAAAATTGAACCCCAGTTAGAACAAGCTTAGTGCACAAATGGTGAACCCACTTTGACACACCAACCCTTAGAACTCAGAAAGGTTTAATTTCAAATGTGGATTATAAATGAAGGATTTAAACAAATTGGGTACAAGATATAGACTCAATTGGACAGTATGACTGTGCTAAAGTGGATGACATGGCACAAAGTTTTTTATAATAATTTGAACAAGAAAAAGATGAATTTTCTAATTGGATAGCATAACGCCTCCCTTGCTCAAGAAAATTGAGGACAATATGTTTTAGTTAAGTTTAATGAGTTAACAAGCAATTTTAGACACAAATCAAGACCAAGTAAGCTAATGACAAAAAACAAATGTCTTAATTCTAAACTGATAAGGTATGACAAAGTGGGTTCTACTAAACTAACAATGTTTCAATCATTCTATGGGAATCAATTACATAATGACTTTCATGTCAAATTATGCAAAATTCAAGCATGGAAATTAGGTGACAATGGCATTGGATAGTTGTAAAAAGGTCTAGTCTTTTTTATAACCACTACATCTTGCTATTCACTCAGTGTAGTGCGATGTCCAAATATAGATACATCCCATGTGTAACTCCAAAGGAGTCATATGAATTCAATGATGAGAGATGAAACTCTAGGTCAAAGCTTCCCTAAAGAACTCATGGGAGGTAATGGTATCCCCCTCGTAAGACAAGTTTTCATGAAAATAAAGAAAGCATAAAATAGAAAGACTTTAGAGTCATTTTCAAGGTCACCCAAACTTTGATGAGTTTTTGGGGAGTATTTTAGATGAATTTCTTTCTAAGCCTTGGACCAGGCTATTCCAAGGGTTCCCTAAATGGGACAAATGGAAGAGCATACATGCAACATTATTCTTTTTTCCAAATAAAATCTAATTAAATAACTATTGTAAACAAAAAATTGATAAGTGTATTTAATTTTAAGCCCAAATGAAAGATTTGGTGGTGTTCATTTGACCCCTTGGTCTTAAGATTGTAAACTTTGAAAACATTCATCTAAGCATCTAAATTTTTCATTAAACACCAAACAAAGTGCTTAATTGATTTTTAAGCATGCAAAAGGTGATCTAAACATGTTTTGAGCAAATTTCAAGCTTGGTCGCGCAGAAAAAATGTTAGCATGTCTTTTATCTTTGAAGCTCTTTTTGGTTTGAAACAATGAACTTTGGAAAAAGAGCTCTCGAGTCTATGTTTTAAAAAAACATAGTGATTGACATTGGTTATATACAACCGATGATGGTTACTTTGGCTAGCTGATATCAGTTATCTAATTGACATCGATTATACCAATATGACCATCTTGATAGGTATCTAACCAATGTCAGTTTTGCTAACCGATGTTGGTTAAACTATTCAACTAATGTTAGTCTTACCTGTCGATGTCAGTTACTGTGTAAAACTGTGGAAAATAAAAATGGCAAAATAAAGTTAGAAAATCATTTTTCAAGAGTTTTAAGGGTCCAAATGAATATTTTAAAGCTATAAAATGATCTTCTTTAGGTTTGAGATGAATCTAGTCCCATAGAGCATGCCAAGATGTAGAGAGAATTACAAAGTAATTTAGTCAAGCATTAGTCCATAAATAATGAAAAATGTATAAAGAAATAACTAACTAAGCCTATCTATTCCTATAGTAATTACAAAGGATAGCAAGAAACAAATGAAAGAAAGAAACATCATATTACCTTCCTAAATGGATTCACCATACCCATGTGGCTCAAAAACATGTTCTCCCTTGATCAAGCATCCTTTTCTTTGTCAACAATGGTAGCAAACTCCTCCAATGTCTCAAGAACACTCCATAAAAACTAGGCTCATGATTCTAAATCACTAAAATAGCCTATCAATGAAGCTTTTAAATAAAATAAATGATCAAATTCAAAGGATTATGGAAATAATTTAACATTATAACTTTGTAATATTCAAGCTTAAAATTCATGTCCATGGCCTTTCTATTTATAGATTTTTGAGATTGGTCAGGACCAACCGTGATCATCCATCTCAAGATTGAGATGTGTGGCCATGGATAATCCTAATATTTGGAATTAAATCCATAATTATCTTCATCAAGACCTTGTAAGAAGGGGCATTGAAGAGGCATGGGAGGCATTAACTAAACATGGGTGACCCATAATCTTGATATTTGTAGCATTTATGGCCTAGGGATGTCTTCCCAAGAAATGATGTCACCTGATGATGTAGTTAATAGGAATCAATTTTCAAAAATAAATATTAAAAAACTCATGGAAAATGCACTTAAGATCTTGATTTGGATTAATTAGCCTTAAACAAGGTTAATCAACATTTGTGCAATTATTTGAAAATTAGCCCTCAATTAGTCAGAAAGGTCAAAAAGTCATATTACTGAGTTACAATTTGATTCGAGAAGAATTAGAAGGTGACGTTAGATGAACATAAACCGTATTTCCATTTAGGATGTTTCCAACAAAAAATAACAAAGGTACGTGGTGTGTACCAATGAATTTAGGAGAAAAGAGTGATCTAGAGCATAAAAGGCGAAATCATCATTTTGACTCGAAATGAATTGATCAGAGTTAGCTGACCCATAAATTGCATTTCCCTATTTATGGATACTTTGACCTAAATTGACACTTTTAAATGACAAGTTAAAACCATTTAGTGCATTTTATGGATTTTGACCTAAAATGTGCATTTGAGTGCAATTCAAGTAAGATTGACAATTTCAACACAAATAGTGTTAGGAATTGGATGTCTACAACTTGAATGCTTGAATAATGTTATTAAGGCGTGAAAGCCATTATGAAAATTTCTAAAAGGAAATAGGATGATAAATTACCTATTGTAAACATGTTCACACTTAAACTAGTCAAAAACTATCTTGAGGAAGAATTGTAACACCTAAGGACAAATTAGGCAAGTTTGAAGTGGTTTAACAATGGTTGAGAAAGTTTGGGGATGCTTTATCACCATAAATAATCATATAAGTATTGAATTCTTCAGATATGGATCAAAATACTTGATAAGAGGCCTAACTACTATAGTCATTTGTAGCATTGGAGAAGCATTGATGAGGATTGAAAACATCCTCTTATAGATGATTCTTGAGAAAATTAGCCTCTAGTAGGCTCTTTTTATATATTAGAGTGTTTAATTTGTACATATATAAGTTGATTTTGAAGAATAAATGAAATATCATGCCATTGGAATGAATTTACAAGCTCACAATCCTTGTGCATGGTATGTGTTAGTATTTATGTGTATGTTTCTTTATGCATTTTTATGTTTTCAAGCTAGAAGAGTCTCAATTGATGATGCTAAAGAGTGTTTGGTCAATTTGTTCATATTTATAAGGTTCATAAACATAAGGAAAATATGATTTAAGACTATTTTGGTCCTTGTGATAATTAATATTCAGAGTTGATAATGTTTCCTTTGGTTGAAGCTTGCTAAAATAGGGTTCTATGCACTAGAAATCATGCAAAGCTTACATCAGGGAACAAACCATGCATTAAAAATCATTAGTTCCAAAAGATAAAAGTTGATGGGTTTTCATATAGATATTTAAAAGTAAATTTTATGTATTTAAGTACAAATTTGTTCATGTTATAAAATTATTTACAAACAATCTACTTGTTGTCCTAAACAAATCTAAAGCTAAAGATTTCGGTAAAATTTCATTTTAGGCAAAGATTAAGGTTATTTGATGGGTATTAATAATTTATGAGTGTGAAGGAGAAATTATAGACCTTAAAATATAATTTTAAGTCATTTAAAGTGGTTATACCACTCAAAAAATGAATAATCTCAATCCTAGGCCTATCATACATTATCCTTAGGGCTTGACAACAAATGAAAACTCACCTTTCTATCTATAAACATGAGGTGGAAAATTATTTAAAAAATTAATATGATGTATTTTTTCATTCTATAGAGCATGGAATCATTTTTAGGTCTATTGGATATGGTTCACATGTGTGGAGGTGGTGTTGCAGGCTCAAACAAGGTTAATTATGCATAATTGTAAATTGAGATTGTGTAATTTGATTTTTATAAGATATAATATGGTTATGAAAAATTTTGAACATGTAAAAATCCATAATTGGTATCTAAAATGGTTATTATTTTTCAATAAAGTCTATGGTTTGAAAGTAAAGTCTAAAAAACTCTTCTAGGAGGGTTACAATGCCTAGAGTGGACTTAAAGAAGGAAGTAGGTGTTTGGGTTAAAAATAAAGGTTTAAACCATTTGGATCATATTTTTTAAGATGAAATAAATTATTTAGGGTCTTTAATAACTTCTAAAACTCAGTAAGGTCAAAAAGTTGCATTTGAAGGCTATAGAGGAATCTAGCTAAGTAAACTTTGAAAGCATTCTTTGTACTTCTAATGATTTAGTGGGATAAGGAACTTATCAGATTAATTTTGAAAAATTTCAAGACCCCTAAGTATATATAAATAATCAAAATTTTATTTACAATTTGTGTGTTTTTCGTAAAAATATAAGATTTTTAAATATGTTTTAAGACTAGACATTAAAGAAGGTACAGAAGAGTAACATTTTGGATTCACTTAAAAACTTTAAATGGATGATAGATGTATAATTATTATTTCATCTACATAAGACATTATATCATATATAATTTGACTAAAAAATCATGATTAGTGACTCAAAGGCAAAAGAATAGTTATCATTAGGACACTACGTGTGTGAGATGAGTCATCATTTGGTATTAGAGCATAGGAATGTTCTTGGGAAAAGATATTTTTTGAAATTATTTTAGTTATTGAATTGATTATTACATATAAGAGGTGAACATTGACACATCTTAAAGTAATTTTGACATTGATGGATTTTAATAAGCTTAATAGAAGCTCTTTGAAAAACATGTGTGTTTATTTATGCAGGTTTGTTTAAGTGGCAGATTTTAATGATTAATAATTTACAAGCATTGGTAAAGAGTGAGAGAATTTTTTTTTTTTGAAATATTAAGTGAAAATAGATAAATAGATAGGAGTATCAATTATATCACTAAATCCATAGAGGCTTGATAGAGTGAAGAGAAGAGAGAGATGTTGAAAGGTCAAGGTAAACTCAAGGCGAGTTTAGAGAAGTTGAAAAGTCCAAGGTAAAGGACTAGAAAATAGTTCCAAAATACTAAGGTGAAAAATATCTAGGTGAGTTAATAGAGATGGTAAGGAGGATATACTTTATAAAATAATATAGGTCCATCAAAACCTAAGATAAGATGAAAAGTGAAAACAAAAAAGTTTAAGGGCTTAGTTCAATAAATTTGCCACAAGAAGGTGAGATAAGAAGTAGTGAATAGAGAAAAGTATATCCCAAAAAAGATAAAAAAATAGATGAGAGTGATCTTGGAAAGTATGATGGAAGTCCTCGAGGAGTCAAGACAAATATTGCATGTGAGAATCAAGAAATCAGTATAATGGCCTCTCAAAGAGATTTGTGAGAAAAGGAGAAGGCAGTAAGGAGCTAGCAAGTTGAGAAGACAGCTAAGGATTTTGGCAAAGCAACCTAAGGAGAATAAGTTAGAGGAAAAAAATCCTCAAAATTTTAAATTTTATCATTTCTTATCATGTGTGTATGTAGGTAAAAAGATAGATGGATGAAAATCCCACTTTGAGTGATTAAAGTCAAAAGAAGATAAGATATTGATGAAACATGATCAACATATGTACATAGAATATCAATTGAAAATGCCTTTATAGCATGAATAGGTGGATATATTCTATCCCAAGGAAGGAGAGATGTTGGATGAAGATGAAAGAGCACTTGAAGAGGCTCAATGGCCTCAATTTTTTCCCTCTAATATTATATTTGATAGTGAAAATGTAAATTTTCAAGAAGTTTTTTATAAGCAAACAATTGAAATATTAGACAAATTCATGAAATTTGAATGTATAAATGAATCACCCATTGAAGTTATTATTGAACATAAAATTTATAAATAAGAAGTGGTACACGACATAGTGTCTTGTAAAGAAAAAAAAAAGGTTAAAAAATAAGAGATAATGGAATACAGTGAAGAAGAAGAGATGATTTGGTAGTAAATCATGCAAGGAAAAAAAGACTTAAGCCTCATAGGAGCTGAGAAAGATATAAAATAAGCTAATATGGAATGATTTAAGCTCTTAAGTGAATAAGATACTAATGGAGAGGCAATGCTGCTTGAAGTTTTTAAATCTAACTATGTTTTTAGCTTTAAATGTGCAGGTATGGAAGAAGAGGAGATGGAGTCCTACATAGTGGGATTCAATGGATAATATGAAGTAAATATTGAGAAATTTGGGCTCATATATCATTAATAACTGATAAATAAGAAGAATATATTCAATAACTAGAAAAAAGAAAGAAGTAGAAGCTTCATTTGAGCAGGAGCTCAAATAATTTCCCACGAGGGGAGTCTAATGCAGGAGCATTAGAATATGATTCATTAAATGATGTAAATACCATAAATTGTACTTGTAAATATATTTATAAGTATTATTAGATATTAATAAGTCCATTTAGTATAAATAATCCTTACTTGAGGCATTAAATGTGTATCTTTAGTCTTTTGGGAATTTCCTTCTAAGTGAAAAATTCAAATATTTGAATGATTGAATAATGTTTTTAACACATGAAATAGCTTTTGGAAAGTTTTAAAATGTAAAAATAGGATAAATTACCTATTTTAAACATGTTTCAACCTTAAACTAGTAAAAAAATACCTTGAGGAAAAATTGCAACACCTAAGGACAAATTAGGAAAGTTTGGGGATTGATTTACCACCCAAAATAATTATAATTTTTTTGAATTTTTCAGTTATGGGTCACAATACTTGATAAGAGGCCTAAAATCCTATAAATTGAGGCCTGATATAGTCATTTTCAACATTGGAGAAGCATTGGTGAGGGTTGAAAGCATCCTCTTAAGGAGGATTCTTGAGGAAATAAGCCTCTAATAGGACATTTGTATATAACAAAGTGTTTCATTTATATGTATATATTTTATTAATTAAGATTAAATTAAATATCATGCAATTGGAATTAATTTACAAGCTCATAATCCTTTTGCATGGTATGTGTTAGTTTTTATGTGTATGTTTCTTTATGCATTTTTATGTTTTTGAGCTAGAAGAGTCTCAATTGATGATGCTAAAGAGTGTTTGGTCAATTTTTGCATATTGATAAGGTTCATAACCATAATTAAAATATGATTTAATACTATTTTGGTCCTTGTGATAATTAATAGTCAGAGTTGATAATGTTTCCTTTGGTTGAAGCTTGCTAAAATAGGGTTCTATGCACTAGAAATCATGCAAAGCTTATAGCTAGGAAAAAACCATGTATTAACAAGCCTTAGTTTAAAAATATAAAAGTTTAAGGATGTTCATATAAAGCTGTAAAATTCAATTTTATGTCTTGAATTACAAATTTGTTCAAGTTATAAAATTATTTACAAACAACCTACTTGTTGTCCTGAACAAATCTAAAGCTAACGATTTGAGTGAAATCTCATTTTAAGAAAAAAATAAGGTTGTTTTATGGGTTTTAATAATTAATACATGTTTAAGGAGATAGGATATACTTAAAATCCAATTTTATGTCATTGAACATGGTTATAACACTCAAAAAATGAAGAATCTTAGTCCTAGGCCTATCATACATTGTCCTTAGGGCTAGACAACAAATGGAAACTCACTTTTCTCACTAACCACATGGTGTAAAATTATAAAAACTTATAATATGATGTATTTATGAATTATATATAATATGAAAGCATTTTTTAGGTCCATTGGATATGGTTCATGCATGTAGAGGTGGTGTTGTAGGTTCAAATAGGGCTAATTAGGCTTAATTATAATTTGAGATTATGTAATTTCATTGTTAAAAAGATAGAATATGGTTATTAAAATTTGTGAAGGTGTAAAATTCCATATTAGGTATCTAAAATGGGGATAATTTTGTCAAAGAGGTCTATGATTTGAAAATAAAGTTTGAAAAAACTCTTTTAGGAGGGCTATAAGGCCTAGAGTGGAGTTAAAGAAGGAAGTAGTTGTTTGGGTTGAGACCATTTGGATTAGATGTGTTAAGATAAAATAGACGCCTGAGGGTTTTGAGGAAATTTAAAAACTCAGTAAGGTCAAAAAATTGCATTTGAAGGCTTATAGGGGAATCCAGCTAAGTAAACTTTGAAAGCATTATTTGTACTTCTGATGATTCAATGGGAGAAGGAACTTATCAGATGAATATTGAACACTTTGAAGACCCCTATGTATCTATAAATAATCAAAATTGTCTTTTCAAGTTGTGTGTTTGTGGTAAAAATATAATATTGCTAAATATTCTTAAGACTAGACATTAAAGAAGGTACAAAAGAGTAACATTTTAGATTCACTCAAAAAAATTAAATGGATGATAGTTGTTTTTAAGTATGCTTTCATCTGCATAAGACATTAGATCAGATTTAATTTGACCATAAGATCCTAATTTGTGACTCAAAGACATAAGAATAGTTATCATCAGGAAACTGCATGCGTGTGAGAGGAGTCATCATTTGGTATTAGAGCATAAGAATGCTCTTGGGAAAAGATATCTTATGAAATTGTTTCAATTGTTGAATTGATTGTTTCATTGAATAGGTGAATGTTTAAATATCTTAAAGGAAGTTTTATAGTGAAGGAATTTAGAAAGTTTGGTAAAATCTCTTTGAAAAAGGTATGTGTTTATTATGCAGGTTTGTTTAAGTGGCAGATTGAAGTGATTAACAATTTGTAGTTATTGGTAAAGAATGAGAAGAAAAAGGTTTTTTGAAATATTAAGTGAAAAGAGATAAAGAGATATTAGTGGCAAGGAGAGCCCTAAAGCCATAAAGGCTTGATAGAGTGAATAGTAGAGAGAGTTGTTGAAATCTCAAGGTAAGCTCAAGTCAAGCTTAGAGAAGTTGAAAAGTCTAAGGTAAATGACTAGAAGATAGTGCCAAAAGACTAGGGTGAAAAAGACCTAGGTGAGGTAATAGAGACAACAAGGATGATATACTTACTAAGAGAAGATAGGTCTATCAAAACCTAAGATAAGATGAAAAGTGAAAAGAGAGAAAATATGGACTTAGTTCAATAAAGTTTCCACAAGAAGGTGAGAGAAGTAGTGAATAGAGAAAAATATATGTAAAAATAGATTTATGCGATGAGAGTGATCTTGGCAAGGATGATGGAAGTCCTAGAGGAGTCAAGACAAATATTCCTTGTGAGAATCAAGAAAGTAGTACAATGGCCTCTCAAAGAGATTTTTGAGAAAATGATAAGCTAACAAGAAGCTAGCAAGTTGAGAAAACAACTAAGGATTTTGGAAAATCAACTTAAGAAGAAGATGATAGAGGCAAAAAAGCCTCAAATGTTTAAATTTGATCATCTCTTATCATGTGTGTATGCAGGTGAAAAGATAGATGGTTGAGAAGCCCACTTTGAGGGCTTAAAGTCAAATGAATATAAGATATTTATGAAACATTATCAACATGTTTACATAGAAGATCAAGTGAACATGCATTTAGAGCATGAAGAGGTGGATATATGTTATCCTGAGGAAGGAGAGATGTTGGATGAAGATGAAGGAGAACTTGAAGAGGTTCAATTACCTCAAATTTTTCCCTTTAATATTGTATTTGACAGTGAAAATCTATATTTGTAATAAGATGTTTTGTATAAACAAACAATTAAACTATTAAATAGATTCATGAAGGGTGAATGTATAAATCAAGCACCTATTGAAGTGCTTATTAAACCTAAAATTTAGAAACAAGAAGTGGTACAAGACATAGTGTTTTTTAAAATAAAAGAAAAAGTTGAAAAATAAGAGATAGTGGAATATAGTGAATAAGAAGAGATGATTTGGTAGTAAATAATGCAAGGAAAATAATACTTAAGACTCATAGGAGATAAGGAAGCTATCAAAGAAGATAAGATAGAACTATTGAAGCTATTAAGTGAAAAAGATGTTGATGGAGAGACAATGCTACCTCAAGTTCTTAAATCTATGTTTTTAGCTTTGAATGTGTAGGTATAGAAGAAGAGGAGATGGAGTCCTACATAGTCAACTTCACTAGAGAATATGAAGTAAAAATTAAGAAAATCAGGTCATATATCATAAAGAACTAAAGAAAGGAATAAGATCTTCAAGAACTGGAAAAGAAGAAAGAAGAAGTACAACTTTCATTTGAGTAGGAACTCAAATAATTTCCCACCAAGGGCATCTGGTGCAAGAACATCAGAATATGCTTCATTCAATGATGTAAATACCATAAATTGTATTTGTAAATATCCTTATAATATCTTAGGATATCTTAATATGTCTTTTTAGTCCTAATAAGACTTACTTGAGGTATTAGATGTGTATCTTAGGACTTTGGGGACTTTCCCTCTAAGTGAAGAATTCAAATATTGGAATGCTTGAATAATGTTATTAAGGCATGAAATACCTTGTGATAAGTTATAAAAGGTAATAAGAGGATAAATTACTTATTGTAAACATGTTTTACCCTTAAACTAGTCAAAAACTACCTTAAAGAAGAATTGCAATAGCTAAGGACAAATAAGGCAAGTTTGAAGTGGTTTAAGAATGGTTGAGAAAGTTTGGGGATTTATTTATCACCCAAAATAATCATATAAATATTGAATTATTCAAATATGGGTCAAATTACTTGATAAGTGGCCTAAAATCCTATAAATTGAGTCTTAATACATTTTTTTTAGCATTAGAGAAGCATTGTTGAGGGTTGAAAACATCCACTTAAGGAGGATTCTTGAGGAAATAAGAATCTATTAGGCTCTTTTTATATAGTATAGTGTTTCATTTATATTTATATATATTATTTTATGAAGAATAAATTAAATATTAGGCCATTGGAATTCCTTTACAAGCTATAATATCCCAAATCATAATATTATACGTTAATTTGGATTCCTTAGAATTCTATTTAAAATAAATATTGATTTTATTCTTGAAATAATAATCTATATAATAAAATTAAATTTAAATCAATTTTTTTAAATAATAGAGTATTAATCCTCAAGGGGCTATGTCCTTAGGTTATTGTGATGACAAGGGTTTTCATCCTTGAAATTGGTTAACACAATTAAGTCGTTTCAGCCTTAAAAGTGATGTAATTTTTATGTTGTACATGGTTATTAAATAGAATACATGATTAAATTATAATTCCAAAATAATCACTGAATATTTATACATTCAAGGCTTTCCATCAAATGATATGTCTCCTCTACATGTCTTTTCCCAAAGGGTATGTCTTCCCAAGGGTGACGTCTTTTAATTAAGGACTGTTGTTAATAAATTAATAAATGATTAATTAGTGTTAGCCATATTTTATCTCTTTATCTTGAATGTCATGATTTTATTATAATGGTTTGAAAATCCCTTTTCAAGGTTTTGATTTGCATAGTGTTATTAATGATTGGCGATTTCATGTCCTTAATAGTAGTTACCTACAAGTCCTCCTCATAACCTATGATATCCATGTCTTTTTCTATTGGTGGCAAGTCTTATGATTTGGTGATTTTATTTAAGTTATTGTTGGCTCTCCCTCTTTTGGATATGATTTTAATTTTATTTATTACTGGAAGTAATATATCTTCAAGACCTATGATTTGATGAAGGTTAATTTGACAATGATAAAGGGATATTATAGTACTCCCTTCCCAAAATTACTTGTCCTCAATAAATTTTAAGTTGGGATGATCTAAAATGGTCTCTCTTTCCCATGTGGCATATGCAATAGAAAAATCTTTCCAACGGATCAAAACATAGCAAAGATAAATCTTGTTCATTGCATCCAAAACCACTTAGATATATCATAAAATTTCATTTGATGAGTAAAAACATTTTCCTTAATCAAAATTGCAAAAATATTACAAATAGGGATGTTAATATAATTTATCCTTACTAAATTTATAAGGATACAAGGAAAATCAAATTATTCAAGAGGTAATTTAACCAACCCAACATTTTGACACAGTTGTAGAACTATATCCTCTGTATGATGAATAAGAGAATAGACAAATGGGCTGATCCACTCCTCAAATTATTTTCCATAGGTTTTCCAAAGATAATTATCTTATAAAGGAATGAATTTGTCAATTAAAATTAATAGTGTATCTTTTAATAGGCTTTTTACAAGCTTAGGATCAACCCCTCTTGTTTACATTCCAATATAGAACCTCTCAACAGATCCAATTGATCCAAAACTCAGAAGTTTTGGTTGATAAATATTTCAATAGCATATAAATAACACAATAACAATGAATTCTCTGAGAAGAGATGTCGTATTACTCAAAAATAGCAATACAAATATAGGCTTATCTCTGGGAAGAGATGTCTGCCTTCCCATTTTGGGTTCTAATGCATTTATACATATTTAAAAAAAAACATCAGGAGATTGAGTGGCTCGAGGAATTAATGGGTGATGATTTAAGATTGAGTGGCTCGAGGTGGCTCGAGGAAATAACTATCACTAACAATTTGACGTCCAAGAATTAAAACAATACAATGCTCGAGGACATAATGGCTTGAGGAAATAACTATCACCGACAAGTTGACTTCTAAGAATGAAAATAATAAAAAACTCAAGGAATTAACTATCACCTAAATGGTCACCCAAATTGTTGCCAAATCATTCCTCCCTCCTTAAAAAGCAATGGTCCCCATTGTGTTAATATTCCCCGTTAGGTGGGGTAGTTGTGTCTTGATTTGATTCTCTGTGAGCCACTCACCTTGGTGGGTAAGCTGGCCTCTTTTGACCACTCAATATAGTGGAATAAAGCATCCTCTTGTTGCCTTCATCCAAGTATCCACAATCTAATTCTCTTCTACTAGAGAAAAACTATGTGGATCAAGCTCATCAATGTCTAGTTGTTCTGCCACAACTGAAGTGTCCAATAGAGGTGAGTGATATGGTTTGAGGAGCTCCACATTGAATATTCGATGCAGACCAAGGTAGGCTGGTAGGTTTAACTCAAAAGCATTTTTTGAAACTATTCTGGTGATGGTGTATGGACCATATCATAGAGGCTAAATATTTCCATGTGGGCCTGCAAGTTGTTCCTTCTGAAGCCGTAACCAAACCTTGTCACCCACAGCAAAATGGTGTGTAATCCTATGTTTGTCATGGCATTGCTTATACTTCTTATTCATCTTCTCCAAGATGTCGTGAACTTGTTACTAGATGTGTTGCATTTGTTCAATAAACTTTGTTGCTTTTGCTACCTCAGATCTTCCATGAGGTGTGTATTCCATGGTGGAAAATGGAACAACTATATCAATTGGTGCCATGGGTTGGAACCCAAAACATACTTGGAATGGACTGTGCTTGGTCGAGCTATGCAGTGCCCGATTGTATCCATGTTGTATGAAAGGAAGTCCCTCATCCCATGTGCATGGATGTTTGGAGTGATACATCCAAATCAGGTGAACAATCCAGTGGTTTACCACCTCTGTCTGACCATCAGTCTATGGATGGAAGGTTGTGGACTTCATCAGCTTAGTATCCATCATCTTCCATAGAGTGGACTAGAAGATGCTCAGGAACCTGCTATCTCAAAAATATGAGACAATGGACTTGGGGAGACCAAAATGGAGCCATACATGACTAAAATATAGTTGAGCAATTTCCTCAGTAGATATATTTTTCTTACAAGCAAGCATGATAGCCATTTTTGAAAAATGATCAACTACCACAAAAATACAGTCCTTGTCATGTTTGGAAGTGGGCAAACCTGAGAGAAAATCCATTGAGATGGATTCCCAAGGCCTAGTTGGTTCTGGTAATGGTGTGTACAATCCTTGCTTCTTATTTTTTGGCTTGGCTACTACACATGGGGTGCAAGATTTGAGATATCTTTCCACATTTTTCTACATATGAGGCTAGTAGAAGTGTTTTTGAAGAACTGCCAATGTTTTTTCGATACCAAAGTGTGCTTCCCATATCATCTTTTATTGCTCTACAATAGGAACACAGATGTGCCCCACATGGCAGAGGACATTACCTTGCAAATAGAAGTCAAAAACATGTTCACCTTTTTGGAGTGCTTGATATGTATCAGCAAAGGTAGGATCTACTTCATAGAGAGCACCCCAAGTGGCAGTCTCATGTTCGCACAGGTCAAAAACTATTGTGAGTGCAGTAATTGGTGGGTGGCTTAGACAATCTGTAGCTGTATTTGAGCTCCCCTTTTTGTGTTTGATTATCAGGTGGAATTGATGAAGATGCGTGGCCCACTTTTGGTGCCTCTCATTTCTTAGTTTTCTTTGCATCTGGATGAATTCCAATGGTCTGTGGTCAGTGTGGATGACCTTCTCTTTCCCCAAGATGTAGTGTTTCTAGTGTTTACAAGCTTGCACAATGGCATAGAGATCCTTATCATATGTTGGATATTTCTTGACTATTTTAGTGAAAGTTTCACTATGTTATGCAATAGGATGGCCATGTTGCATGATGATAGCTCCCATGGCATATTTAGATGCATCTGTCATCAACTCAAACAATTAATGCAAATCTGGCAAGGTAAGAACATGGGCTGAGCAGAGTCTATTCTTCAAATTCTCAAATTCCCTTTGTTGTATTTCACCCCTCTAAAATGTAGCTTTATCTCCTCCTTTAGTCACTTGGGTTAGTGACCAAGCAACATGTGAAAATCCAAGAACAAACCTGCAAGACCCAAAAAGCTGTGAAGCTCTGTGAGGGTCCTTGGTGTGGGCCATTCTTGAATAACCTGAATCTTTTTTGGATCAACATGGACCCCTTCCTCATTCACAACATACTTGAGGTACTGAATTGTTGTCATTCTAAATGTGCATTTATCAAGATTTGCGTACAACTTGTGCTCCCGAAGAGTTTGAAGCACCTTATGGACATGTTGTAAATGTTCTTCCCATGTTTTGCTATAGATGAGTATGTCATCTAAGTAGAAAACCATGAAGGAGTTGGTGAAGGGTCATAGGATGTCATCCATCATCCTCATGAAGGTTGCAAGTACGTTAGTTAGGCCAAAAGGCATAACCAACCATTCAAAGAGCCCCTCCTTAGATTTGAATGTAGTTTTCTAGACATTAGTGGGATAGATGGGAATTTGGTGATAACCAAATTTGAGATTAATTTTTGTGAAGAACTTCACACCATGGAGCTGGTCCAGTAGGTCATCGATTATAGGGATAGGGTAGCGATTCCTCACAGAGATTTTATTCAGGGCTCAATAGTCAATGCAAAGCCTCCATGTTACATCTTTCTTCAGTGCCAAGATGATTGGGCTACCACAAGGTGAAGAGCTTGGCTTGATGTGACCCCTTTGGATCAATTCTTGAATCTATATTTTTATCTCATCATTCTCCAAAATTGATCTATGATACACACGACTATTAGGCAAAGGTGATCCTGGGATTAAATCGATAGAATGTTTTACCTGGCAATGTAGTGGAACTCATGTGGGTGACTTGAATAAGTCATCATATTCTCTTGTGATTTTTCCTATCTACTTTTTTTGTTGTGTTGATTGTGTAGTTAGGACTACAACATTGGCCTCCTTGGATTTCTATGATTTGACCACCATGAGAACAAATTGCTTTGTCTTTTCCACCAATCTCTTACATTGCTTAGCACTGATCAGGGAGACCGATGTGGGAGGTGGTACCTCTGGTACCCTATAACTCTATGTTCCAAGAGTGAGGGTGATCCTTTGGGTTCGTGATTCATAGATTCCATGTCGCTCATACATGAACGTGTGACCAAGGAGTACATCACAAACATCTAGATTGACCACATCACACAAGACTTCATCTTGGAATGGTTTTATAGCATATGAAAGAAGACACTGATGGGTGACACGAAGGTCTCTCCCTGGGCTCAACCATCCAATACTATAGGGCTTTGGATGAGGCTTCATGGATAGATCTAGATTTTCACAACTTTAGCAGAGATTAAATTATTTTGACTCCCACTATCAAGAATGAAATGATGAGGCTTACCTTTTACCCATAATTTGGAGTGAAATAATCTTTCTTTGTCATCTAGTCTTTCCTCATGAGTCTGTGATGAAGCAACAATGGTGTCAGGCTCAACATCTATAATTTCTTCTTCATCCTCTTCGACTGTGGGTTATGTATGAGGTGGAGTAGTAGATGTTGATTATTGTGACTCAGAGAGCAGTGACTTGATGGCTTGACATTCTTCTTTCGAGTGAGTTCTAGTTTTGTGGTAATCACACCATTTTCTAGCCTTCCCCTTCTGGAATTTCTTATCTTGAAACTCCTTCTACTTCTAATTTTGGCCTCATGTTTGACCTTCCTTATCACTTTTTCATTTTGAAGGTTGACTCTTCATATTCTTCCTGCCATGATTCTGTTCAATCTTCACTGCAAATTTATATGCCTCATCGAGGGTTTCCAAATTGAAGAGTTCCATTTCCCCCCATATGTACCATTGTAGTCCACCACGATATTTGAGAGTTTTATGTTTCTCACTTTCTTGAATGCCCAGTCTTGCAGACAAAGAATGAAAAGTGTTTATGTAATCTTGAATAGATTAGTCCTTGCCTTGGCAAAGTTGTTGCCACTATATGTACAGATCATCATACGCTCCGATGGGATAGTATTCTTCTTTTACTGCTTCCATAAAATCATCCCAAGTAGGTTCCACCCCAAGGCCAATGATATCTGTACTCAACCTATTTTTGTACACTTCCCACCAATTTTTCATGGGCAATGATGATTTAAAAAGAGCAAAAGTGATCTTTTCTCCATCGGTGAACTTATTTACAAAGAAGTAGGAAGATAGTTGATCCAACCAATTTTCCATTGCATCAGCATTGATTTTGCCTTCAAATGTGGGAATATCAAAATTTACCTAAACCTTGAAGGGTGTTGGGGCACTAAAAGGAAGTTCCCTCGATGAGGAGCCAAGATGTGTAACTGTGGAGCCAGAATTTCCCATCAGAAGTGTTTGAAGAATTTGAGTAAATTGTTGTAGCATCTGTGCTTGTTATCATTGGAGGGCTTCATTCACCATTTCCTTGAAAGGATTAGATGTCTCAGTGTCATCTACCATTTGAAGTCATTTGGGGCACATAGGTGGAACGTTCAGAAGCTCTGTCACTTCCCACCCAAGTTTTTTGTATCCTGACCTCATCCTCAGGATCATACACTCTCAAGACAAATCACTCTGATACCACTAATCCAAAACTCAGAAGTTTTGGTTGATAAATATTTCAATAGCATAGAAATAACACAATAACAATGATTTCTCTTAGAAGAGATGTTTTATTACTCAAAATTGCAATACAAATATAGGCTTATCTTTGGGAAGATGTGTCTGCCTTCCCATTTCGGGTTCTAATGCATTTATACATATTTTGAAAAAAATCAGGAGATTGAGTGGCTTGAGGAATCAACGGGTGAAAATTTAAGATTGAGTGGCTCGAGGAAATAACTGTCACTGACAATTTGATGTCCAAGAATTAAAACAATACAATGCTCGAGGACATAATGGCTCAAGGAAATAACTATCACCGACAAGTTGACTTCTAAGAATTAAAACAATACAAAATTTGAGGAATTAACTGTCACCCAAATGGTCACCCAAATTTTTGCCTAGATCACCAATAGATTGACAAAATTTCTAAACTTTTTTAGCTAAAAACAAACCCCAAAGAGAAATTTCCATGATATCCACTATCATCATTGAATCATCCAATAAGTATTTTTGTACAAGTTTAATGATATCACTCACTAGTTCTTCACAAACACCCTTATCAGGATTGATGCTCATATAAATATCACCACTTTTCTTATTTGGAAAATGAGAGACATTATCTTTGAAATCATAAATTAAGTGGGAAATAACATTATGTAGATCACCAACACCAACTCTTTCAATGAAATCTACAACCTAATCTCTTATGTTACTAGCACCCTTATCATCATTACATAAGTCAACTAGCTTCCATATTATTGAAACTATACCGGGGTCACATGCCCATTCTTTGTATGTGTAAGATTTTTTATTCATTCCATTTTATAAGCTAATTGTTTCCCTTAACTTCAATTTCCTACAAAGTCTCTGCATATTTTGAAAATGTAATTCTGGTGGCAAACATGATATATGTTCAACATACTTGATAAATTCATTAGCTAAAGTTTGAATAAAACACAACTACTAATGGATAATTCTTATACGTTTAAAGCAATCTAAATCAGGTAAAGGATCTATTTATTTATTTTAATTGTATAATGAACCATTAGAATCCACTATTAACCAATGAATAAATGGAAATAAACAAGTAGATGCCTTTGTAATTCCTTTTCTAAATTTAATAATTTTATCCTAATTACAAAAATATTCACCTAATATAACTATTGGATCAAGCATGCCAAGATCCAAACCATTTCCAATATTAATCCTTTTTACAAGTCCACAAACCCATATATCATTTTCCTTTATAGTATATGTTGTTCCCAAAATTCATCACTTGTTTTTGGGGACAACATATCGACTATTTTGGTCCTGAAGGCCAAAATGATCTCTTCCCTTCTAAAAAATGTTCTAAGTATTCAAATTCTTCAATTATTCAAGTCTTCACAGCTAAAGAACTCGCAGGTTCAACAGGCCGGCTTTCTCAAAAAGAAGTTCCAACACTTAGGAAATTTCAAGGCTAGTTTAATGCCGAGGTTCAATCAAAGGTCCATCAGTAGGCTTCAAACAAATAGAATGAACTACTTTAAACTATTGAACCATTGAACCCCGCCTCTGTAAGGTTCAAAGGTTTAATGGGTTCAAAGGTTCAAAGACTTCAGCAGACTTAAAGAAAAGAAGGCTTCAAAGAGTGAAGGTTGAACTTTGAACCGTTGAACCTTGAACCAAAATGGTTTAATGAGTTCAAAGGTTCAATGAGTTCAATAAGATCAAAAGACTTAGAGAATAAAAGGATTCAAAGAAAGAGAATGAACTGTTGAACCGTTGAACTTTGAACTGAAATGGTTCAAAGGTTCAAAGTTTCAAAGGGTTCAAAGAAGTTCAAAGTGTAGAAAGGAAGCTTCAAGTGAATGGAAGAAGTAGAAGAAGTTCAACAAGGAGTTCAACCAAAGGGTTTAAAGAATGATTGAACCAAAGAGCCAAGTAACAGACAAGCTGATTGAACCGTCGACCATTGAACCACTTTAAACCATTAAACTGATGCACTCCAAGGTTCAAGGTTCAAAGTAGTTCAAGTGACTAAGTAATCATGATGTCCCCATGGATGTCAAATTCAAGGTAATGAAATATCCTTTGATTTTCAAATATGGCACAGACCCTATGAACAAATTTAGCAACCAGCCAAAGAAGAAGCTGAAGGAGCCAACAGAAAGCGAGAAGATAGCCCGAGAGCTCAGATTGCCAAGGAAGGACAAGACATGGCAAGGAAAAAGAGAACAACTATAGGAAATATAGAAATATCTGCAAGAGAGTTATTTCTAGTAGGTGGAATAGTCCACCAGGTGGACATCAGAGAGCGCAAACATTCAATGTTGTGGCCTATTTTTCTACATTAAGTAAAGATGAATGGACAGCCATGTAAGCATCATAAAGAAGACCAGGCAACCCATGCTTAGGAAAGGATTTTGATATGATTTATAATGCCAAAATTAAGGCCGATGACCTGTTCTAGCATGGCTCTTTCATAGAAATGCATTCAAGGCATTGAATGCAGCATGGGCCATTTTTATGAAAACAAGCACCCAAGTCTTTCTTGGAATGCTATATATTGTAATCTCCCATTTTATAAGGGGGATCTCTCAGTTGTAGAAGCAAAAATCTTCCCAAATTTAAAGGCATTACTGAGACTTTGAGCTCAGATTTTTAATCATATTTTGTTATATGAATGAGAAAGCAAGTTACTTTTAGACTTTGTGCTATAATAACTTGTGTTATTTAGGGGATTGTTCTTATGTCTGTTTCCTAGATGCAGTCTTGTTCATTTAATTAAATAATCAGAACTAGTGGAAGTAATTAGGGAGGTGTCTTGAAACCAAATGTGGAGAGACTTTGTGCTACCACAATTGTCTTTAGCGTGTTTGTTTTTTCTATTTCTGTGTAAAGGATTTTGGGATGACTTTGTGCCCCCATTGTCCTTCGTATATTTTACTCTTCGGTAGTTGAAGTGGAGACTTTGTGCTACACTTTATCTTGCTAGCTACTACGCCCTATTACATTTACTATTTAGGAGGAATCTGGCTATTGACTGAATATTACTTCTGAAAGAAGAGAAGTACCTTCACCAGTCATCCCAGATTTCTCCTTTGATCTGTGAACATCATCTCTAAAAAAGAGAGATGGATGGTGTTGTCCCATCCCTGAGTGTAATTTTTAGCTTATATATATAGTATATAATATTCTATAGTTTTAGGGAACCTCCCCTTGATGAGAGGAGAGATTTGTCCCATCCTAATGTGGTAGACCCCCATGTTTTGGTTGATAATCTACTTATGCTATGGTTGAAACACCTATTTTGCCCATCAGATAGCTAGTGACAAAATATTCACCCAACAGTATACATGAAATTAAAATCCATCATAGTTTAAAGTAATTACTCTCCTACCATACTATTCACTAAAGACCATTTCATGCTATCATAGAAAGTAAGATCTGAAGCTACAACCTAAATTTCAATGATAAAGTTATTTATTCCATTGGAATAAATTTCTTGTTTCTCTAAAATAAATGAGGAACATTGAATTTCATCCCTTATACCATCACAACCAAAATAGTTTCCTTGTGAATCTATCTTCTTTCCATTCAACTCTTATGAACCACAGATATTCATTTGATATCATTTATGTAGATATCTTTCTTTGAAATGTTGAGTGGCTGATCTCTCTAAGTTTTCATGATCCTGGGCCATAATCTTGTCTTGATCCATTGAACTACAAATCTTATCTACATTTTTATTGGTATAGATTATGTTTAGTTTTATCCTATTATCCTAATTTTCATTAAATTTATTTTGGTTTGTAGTATGAGGGATTGATAAATACTTCCTATTTTCTTCATTTTCTAAATAGTATAGAGAAGAATAAATGTTTTTGTTTCCTACTTTTCCAGGCTTCATTTTTATCGATATACTTGACTTGGATATTTTTATTAAAGGCCTTGAGGTAATAGGAAAGTTTGATTGAAAATTTGGATCATAACTACTTCTGGAGTTTAATGGGGATGGGAAAATAGGATCACCTTTTTCATTCTTAAAATTTATGCCTTTTGAGTCCAAAGTTACTTTTGATTTTATTTGTGAATGGCTTTCCATCATACTTACATATGATTTCTTTAGCCCAATAGAAACATCTTCCAAGTAAGGGTTGGTTTGAGGGTTTTCAGACATAGCCCTATAACTGGTAATATCAAATTATTCTAGAGTAGTATCTTCTTGGATTTCAAAAAACCTTTATTTACAGAAATTTTGTAGGTCCTGTGATACAATTCCATAGTTTTTAATTTCAAACCTATCCTAATTAAAAATATATATGCCACAACCATTTTCTATTCTTAGAGACACAAATTCAATCAAATGCCTTAGAATATTATCAAATGATAAATAGTTTCTTTCCACATGATGGTCATGTAGCCAAGAAATGTTGCCATAGCTGGCCAAAAGATCTTCATCACTGAAATCACCCCATATATCATTGCCATTTTATGTTTCAAAATTCATTATAAAATGTGGGTTGAAGGTACTTGATGATGAACAATCCAGATTCGTGGTTATACGATTCAAATCATCCCTCAGGTTTAGCATTTTTTCCACTTCATTATAGTGTGGATTATTAATTAATGTAAAGTATTATATAAAATACTTGAGTATAGCTTCACTATCCTATCTAGTAATTCTAATCTTCCTGTTTTGATTCAAACTCTTTACACAATGTAACAAGACTCCAATCTGATTTAATATTTTTCTTGTCATCTTGTTTAAACAAGGGAAATACTTATGGAAGAAGCATTGTCATCATTGAATTTACTAACTCATGACACATCAAATCTGAATTCCCCTAAAAACCTCTTATAAATTTGATTTCTCATTCATATTCTGAACTGCCAAGTTTTTTTTCTCATATTCAGCATTACATAACTCACTATTGGTATATATTTTTGATATAATTTATTTTCACTTAGTGTAAGGTGACTGAGTACCTGAATGAAAACTAGAGGACATGCAAAAGTTTTCTCCTAAAAGTTGTATTGGTTTATTCTCATAATGATTTATCTAGTCTTTTGTACTTTCCAGTACATTTAGAGGCATGTTTGGATCCGTTTAGTTTAGTGTATTCATAGCGTTAGTATTTCTGAATTTATCTATCTCATTCCCATCACTATGTTTTATATAAGGAACTTCTTGATTATGGTCAACTTGCCTCACAGATTTAAGATTATAAAAAAAATTGAGCATCTAAATTCATAAACTAAGATGCAACTCCATTTTTCTCATTGCCATATAAGTTTTTAGGGTAATTGCCCTTTGGATTCCCTTTGGAAGTGATTGATATGCTTTGAATCAAGTTATAAGATCATCATTAAATGATTTTGGAATTTGTTTAACCTAGTTCTTCTCTCAGAATGAATGTTGGCTAGCAATGTTGATATGATGATGTGGTGTCTATTTCACATTTGAGCTCAGAGATGGATGAACTAGTTTTTGCCTTTTGTGTATTGAAATTCATCATCATTTTCATTTTATGAGCCATTTGTGCCAGTATATTTTCCAATTTTTCTTGGCCTTGGATTATTTTATCTACCCTCTCAATATTTATGTAATCTTCCATGTCTCCTTTTGGCTGGCATGCCTCCTTAGTTTTAATTCTCCTTTCATAATATAGAATATTATTATTGTTATCTTGCATATGATTTTTATTCCATAGGTTGGTAGTATGGAAAGCTCTGATACCACTGTAATATCCCAAATCTTAACATTATACATTAATTTGGATTCTTCAAATTTTCATTTAAAAATAAATATTGATTTTATTCTTTGAATAATAATTTATCTAATAAAATGAAATTTAACTCAAAAAATTTAAATAATAGAGTATTAATCCTCAAGGGGCTATGTCTTTAGGTTATCATGATGAAAAGGGTTTTCATCCTTAAAATCGATTAACATAATTAAGGGGTTTTGTCCTTAAAGGTGATGTAACTCTTATTCTTATACATGGTTATTAAATGGAATACATGATTGAATTAACCTTCAAGAATTTCCATCAAATGATATGTATATTCCACATGTATTTTCCCAAAGGGTATGTCTTCCCAAGGGTAATGTAATTTTATTAAGGATGTTGTTAATAAATGATTAATTAATGTTGGTTGTATTATGGTACTTCATCTTGAATACTATGATTTCCTTGTAATGGTTTGATGCTCCCTTTTCAACATTTTGATTTGCATGATGTTGTTGATGATTGGCACTTTCATGTCCTTAATATCTGGATAAAATTCCTCCTCATAACCTATGATCTCCATGCCTTTTTCTATTGATGGCAAGTCTTGTGATTTGGTGATTTTATTTAAGTTATTGTTGGCTCTCCCTCTTTTGGCTACAATTTAATTTTATTTATTGTTAGCAGCAATGTATCTTCAATACCTATGATTTCATGGAGGTTTATTTTTTTATGGTAAAGGGATATTACACAATCTCATAATCCTTGTGGATGGTAAGTCTATATGTGTATGTTGCTTTATGCATTTTTATGTTTTTGAGCTAGAAGAGTCTCAATTGATGATACCAAATAGTGTTTGATTAGTTTATGCATATTGATAAGGTTCATAAACACAAGTGAAATGTGATTTGAGATTATTTTATTCCTTTTGATACTTAAGATTCAAAGTTGATAATGTTTCCTTTGGTTGAATCTTTCTAAAATAGGATTTTATGCACTAGAAATCATGCAAAGCTTATAGCTGGGAACAAACCATGCATTAACAAGCCTTAGTTTTAAAAGAGTAAAGTTGAGGGATGTTCATATAGAGTTATGAAAGTTAATTCTATGTCTTGAATTACAATTTTTTTCAAGTTATAAAATTATTTACAAACAACCTACTTGTTGTCCTAAGCAAATCTAGAGCTAAAGATTTGAGCAAAATTTGATTTTAGGAAAAACTTAAGGTTGTTTAATGGGTTTTAATAATTTTTGAGTGTGTAAGGATATGGTAAATACCTAAAAATCCTATTTTAAGTCATTAAAAGTGGTTATAACACTCAAAAAATGAAGAATCTCAGTCCTAGGCTTGTCATACATTGTCCTTAGGGCTTGACAATAAATGGAAACTCACTTTTCTCTCTAACCGTATGGTGTAGTATTATAAAAAATAATATGATGTATTTTGAAATGATATATAGGATGGAAGAATTTAAAGGTCCATTGGATATATTTCACACATGTGGAGGTGGTGTTGCAGGTGCAAATAGGGTTAATTAGGCTTAATTGTAAAATGAGATTGTGTAATTTAATTGTTCTATTAAATGTAAAAGTGAGTTTTGAAAGGGACTCAACCCATTAAAAATAGTCACCTAAGTGACCAAAACCATCCAACAAACCATCATAAAAAAATTAGAGTACCAAAACTAGAAACAATGGATAAACAACACTTACACACTAGTCTTACATCATTAAAACATCATCAATTATTATTTTTCCACTCATCATAAGTAGTAATCCATTCATTGACTTACTTTGAAAGTTGATATCCAGACCAATGTCAATTTGAACCTGATCTGAAGTTGAATCATCACCCTTAATCTTCTTTTTGGGGAATTTATCATTACCTTGAGTACTAGCATTGTTGAACAATTTAGCCAAATCTTTCATGCTTTGCATAGTATTATGAAATGTCACTTTGATAAAACTTACCAATAGATTTAGATTTTTCTTGAGTTCTTTATTTTCATTTTTTATCCTAATCATTATTTCCCTCAAAGTATCAATGTTAGAATACCTCTCAATCTCTCATTCCTTGGTACAAAATAAAACATCCTACTTTTTGAGATTGCTCACCTCTTGTTTAAGCCTATAATGATCTTTCATAAACCACTTTAAGAATGCATTATGTAGGTTGACCTCATCTTCTAATCTTTCAAATTTATCTTTATAAGAATCAATGTCTTTAAAGAAATCAAAATCCATCCTTATCAAGCTCTATGAAGCATGTCTTCAAATGCCTCCTTACTATTCTTATCCTTCTCATCAAACTTATCACACCTGTGTATGCCCAGATTTTAAATCACTGCCTGAACCATATCAACCCTATTCATCTAGGTATTTTGAAGCATTACCAAGTTATCCTCTTGAATCTGCTTACCCCTCTCAAAATTATTGAGATTGCTATTACCAAAAACCTAATTAACTACTTGTATTGTATCACCCCTATTCTCTACTTCCCCCTTAATATTTTGATTCAAGATCCACATTCTACCCTACCATACCAACTACCTTTGTGGAATAATCTACAATATTCTCAAGAATATTTGGACTATTAGCAAGATCAATTATACTATCGTAATCAAGTGCATTATCAAGATTATAATCACCATCAATCCATAAATCCTTACGAGGATGATATTTTTTCCTACTTCGTAAATTCATTTTCGGGATAGGCTACTCAGAGCCCTGAACATGAACCAAATATTTATTCCCATGCACATAACCCTTTGGCCTCCCTTTTTTTATTTTTCCCAATCACAAATTGAGGTGAAGGATATTGAGCATTAAAAAATTTGTAAATCAAGAAAATCACACCATGATGCAAAAATTTAGTTTTCCTACCTAACTAAACCTCCTTCATAGAATGCTCAACGAAATGAAAAATATAAAATGGAATGCTAACTAGTATATGATGTCTCATATAATTTAGAAAGGGCAAGTGATATTAATTATCAACTTTATATCTACCATCAAGAGTGACGTACATGATTATTTGTTCAGTAACCTCATCAAACAGAATTGGGAAATCTTCCCTCTTGAATCCTCCTTGAAAAGTAATCAAGGTTTCATTTCTAACCAACAATTTTAATTTCTTCTTCTTCTACCTAGCAGTCAATTTTATATACTTGTATTCCTCAATATGAAGACCTATCATAGTAGCAAGAAGCTCCTCTATTATCTCAATAGAAATATTCTTGATTTTTACAACCTTGTTGTTCCAATTCTTGATGAATTGTGTCGAGAGATGCAAGTTGTATCCATAAATTTTTTCCATAAAGGAATCTAAACCCCCAGTTTTCAAAATGATCTAAACCTTGATCCTTTTCCTCATAGTATCTACATTCATCAGTTCAATCCTATTAATATCTCCATCTATATTCTCTATGTGCCTCTCATGATCTACAATCCCTTTGTTCTTGTTTGTGTTGTCCTTTACTAATAAAACAAATATTATTATGCCGAAACCCCTAATTCTCATTCTGAAACCCACCTTGTACACACTTATTATTGAACAAATGATAATATTTCCACATGTTATAATTATTAACCTACACATTACCCGTAATCATATTAAAAACACAAAGGCAAAAATACCATGTTTTGATAAGGCAAAACAAGCCCTTTTTAGAACCTTGGTAATATATTGGAATTGTCATGTTTTTCATTTTTGAGAATTGCATTAACATTATTGGGCATAATATCCAATAAACCCCAAATATTAAAATCTTTAGAATCAACTCCTCTATTGGAAAAAATATCTACCAACATATTCCCCTCCCTATAGGTATGCTAAAAAATATTTTTTTCAAAACTTTTACTAATATGTAAAATTTCACTAATAATATGATCAATAGACCAAGCCACCATTGTGTGTAATTTGATTTTTACAAAGATAGAATCTATTTATTAAAACTTTTGAATATGTAAATGTCTATAATGTGTATCTAAAATGGTGATTACTTTGTCAATAAATTATATGGTTTGATAATAAAGTCTAAAAAACTCTTCTATGAGGGCTACAAGGCCTAAAGTGGACTTAAAGAAGGAAGTAGGTATTTGGTTTGAAACTAAAAGTTAAAAACATTTGGATCATATGTTTTAATATTAAATATATGTCTGAGGGTCTTGAGGAACTATGAAAACTCAATAGGGTCAAAAAGTTGCATTTGAAGGCCTATAGGGGAATCTAGCTAGGTAAACTTTGAAAGCATTATTTGTACTTTTGATGACTCTATGGGAAAATTAACTTATCAAATGGATATTTAACACTTTAAATACCCATAAATATCTATAAATAATACAAATTTTATTTGTAATTTGTGTTTTTGTGGGAAAAAGACAAGATTGTTAAATATGCTCAAGACTAGAAATTAAAGAAGGTATAAAAGTGTAACATTTTGGATTCACTCAAAATGTTTAAATGGATGATATTTGTATTTAAGTATTTTTTATTTTCATAAGACACTAGATTATATTTAATTTGATTACAAGATCTTGATTAATGACCCAAAGGCATAAGAGTAGTTATCATCAAGACATTGCATGTGTGTGAGATGAGTCATCAAGATTCATTAAATATGAGGACAAAAAATGTTTAACCTTGTTTATCTTGAAACATTTCAACTTTGAAAAATAACACTCAAATTTATGTCCTCACACATCGACAACTCTAGTAGTTCCATTCTTACATCAAAGTAATGAACATAAGGAATCTCATGAGACCACATGTATAGACAACTTGGTATAGATTTGTAAGTGAAAACACATTTTACTGGTTTGAAGATATTATGACCTCAAATAGTAGAATCATTATTTCACATTAATATTGTTTCTCTTTATATTTCTTTATAAATTCTTTTGGCACTCTCTTATCGTACTAGATTTATGTAACATGTTCTTTAGTCCCATTGGCCATTCTTGGCCTTCTATGGAAATTAATATCTAAATTAAATTAAATTAAATCCTGATGACATGAGGGTGGCATGTGTATTTCATCTTTTCAACTTAATTCCCTTCCTTTATTTATGTCATCCTTTGACTTTTCGAGGGTATGAGGTTTTAAAGGCATATGGCAAGGGTCTTGTGACCTCACTAGCCATATGTCATTCTTGCTTTTTATTTTCTCTACTCACATTTTTATCTACAGATCCAACAACCCCTTGAAACCTTTCACAAATTCCATTAATGATGGCACCCTGCATAATATAGCAGCAAAAATCATTAGGGGGAAATCATTTTTTGAAAGTAAAGGCATTTAAAAAAAAGGTGATTAATCAGAAAAAAATAGAAAAACTTAAATCGCCAAAAAATATGGAAAAGGGAGGAAACACTATTTTTTTAATATTAAAAAGAATTTCCATTGCATCGAGATATAGATTAGGCATTTTTATTTCATAGAGAATATATACAAATTATGAGTGGAATATAATTGAGATTACACACCATTAATTTCTAACTATTTAATTTCATTAATTTTCATGTTATTCAATTTCATTAATTTTCAAGTTTTTCAATCTCATTACATTAGATGATGATGAGCAAACTGATTTTGATGGGAATAACTATTTTTTCTATAAATTTTCACACTATTCAATCTCATTACATTTGCATTTCAAAATGCATACTATTGTCATTTGTAAAGGACCAAAAATGGGGAGGGAGCCAATGATAATGATGTAGACTAGGGATCAAGTTTGTATGTTGAAACTATGGGTTCATATCCTCTCTTACTTTGAGATAAGACCTTAGTTTCATACCTAACTTTTACCAGCAAGTCATTCAAAGTCAAATTTCTTCATAAAGAAGTTCATCATAATTTTTTAACCATTTGGATTATGGGTCAATCTTGTTAAGGTCAATCCATTGATATATAGTTTAATGTTTACTTTAATGGTTAATAAAATTCACAAACAAGATTTAATATTTAAAACCATATATTGTAATTATAATCTGCAACAACACCTTCTTATTTATATTATGTAATTACATAATTATACCCCTTCAAATACCATATGACCCTCTAAAATTTTTTTCTATTAATTTTGATTCAATGAAAAGTTCTAAATATATACTTTTGAATGAACAAAATCCTTATAAAAAGAAAAAAATACATGAAAAACAACTTTATTAGATACAACAATTCAAACCTTTCCACATATAATTAAACCCAATGCATCCCAAATCCACTTACCTTAACACAAAATTCATAAAAAGAAACATGGGTAATCAATACCAAGGAGTCCTTTTAAATAATTTTAAATAAATCTAAATTATCAAAACATCTTTGTTTTTTTAAAACTTTGATAATTCTATCTCTACTTTAGGAAAGGCGACTATAAAATTAATTAAAGCTTTAAAAATTATGTATTAAAAACATAATTTAAACAAGGGCTATGTAGCCGCTAGTCATTGTCTTTATATTAAAAAAAATTTATGGTTGAATTTACATATATATTTACAATGTAACGTCAACACAACAATGAATAATACACATAGATTAAGTATGATTAGTTAGAGCCAAAATATTATTCAATGTGGTGAAATTTACACTAGTTCTACTTTTGTAAGGACTAACAAGATGTTTGTGAGATTTTGTAGTTTGGTAACTTGTTAAAAACTAAATTCAAATGTAACTTGCATCTAATTTAAAGCTAAAAAATGGGACAACATAACATCAAATAAGGTAGATGAAATTATACATGTATTGGACTATACATGGAAATAATAACTGTATCTAAAAATGATTGCAATAATCATTATGTCTTGTCAAATAAAAGGCTAAAACAGAAAAAAAATTACTTAAGTGATTCCTATAGTACCCTGCTTAGGCATGGACTAAATTTTTTGTTAAATTAATTAAATTGATTACTATTAATTTTCATATTTATTAGTTTTTTCCAAAAATAAATAAATTAAAATTATCACATATAATTTATTAAATTTAGATATCAAATATTAAAATTCCTCCTTCAAAATAATGTATCCCTCCAATGTAAATATAAAATTAATTATTATTTAAAAGGTATAAAAATTTGTACATAATTGTTTAAATAGTTACAACTTGTTAAATTTATTTATTAACTCATTAACTCGAAGTGAAATAGTTGGAAAAGTCAAATGAATAGTGAAAGCACATTGAAATGGCATACGAGTTAAAATTATTTATTTTAAATTAGTTCAAATAAGTAATACATTAGATTGAAATAGCATGCACATTACATAAAATATTTTGTACCTTATGTTATATGGTAAATAAATGTAATATAATGATGTTTATAAGAATATATTATCATGAATCTGACAAGATATTTGGGAATGTGTGTTGTGAAAAATATAAATTTATTAGTGGTACAATATAATATATAAATTAATTGGTGGTATAGCATTATATTAAAAGTATAGTAAATCCTTTACTTAGTTGTATGGCTTCAATAAATGAGTAGATAATATGTTCTCTTTGACTTTGCTTAAGAGGAATAAGGGGAAAAATCAATGCAAAAAATAATATTTAAGAAATATATATTTAGAAATTTATGTAAAAAATATAGTATGTGAAATATTGAATTGACAATATGTTTTTGGTGAAATATTAAATCGTTACTTTCATGAGCAAATAAATGTTCTTATATTTATCACTTTTGAAATGAGTTTTTAATTATTACATTGATATAAACAAATTGTGCCATGAGAATAAGTAGAGAAATATTCTTTAATATTTAGGTTTTAAATTTTAGAATTGTTAAAGTATTATGTCTTGTCAAAGGTTTTCATTGGTTTATAGTAGGAAAAATATTTGTTCAATTAATTCATATAGCACCATACTGGTAGGGATGTTAAATGTGGATACATGTGTTTTATCCATTTCCCACCATCAATAATCCAACACAACTTTATGTAAATAAATTATTAATTCTTATGCCTCTTCAAAATTGGTGAAAACTTAGGCCAATAGTTGTTTCAACTTTTTATATTATTTTTATCACTATAACATGTCAGTCTCAACATGAAAAAATTCATGTGATTCTAATATATAGGAAATGACGGGGATGAATATGAAGTTTCATTTTCATACACTATTTTTAAATCATGATTTTAGGGAGAGATAGATCACATTTTCCAAAAAACTCACAATTTTGATGATTTTTTTAGTGGGTTAATTATTTGACTATTCAAAGTGATTAACATGATTCAATAAATAGATTTGAGTGATGGTTCATGATTTCATTAACCATGGTACATACAATTTTTAAGCCATCCTCTCTAATCTCATAATTATTAAAACTGTAAAGAATTTTACTACCATCTACTCAATTTTTCCAAAAGCCCTTTTCAAATATTATGGAGTGTAAAATTTTCAATTCTTTTATGCCCTACAACTTGATGTTTTAGTATGCTAGGTAGTTTTATTCATCATCAATGTGATGTAGTTTTATTTTCACTTATGTATTGTTAATATTTTTTAATAAAATAGTCAATGTTATATTATAACAAGAGTGTCATGTGCCAAGTCCCTGATGGGGTTAAAATAAAATTGTAATATATTATAAGCATTTTGTAAAAAAATTGACTTTATTGAATATATTTATCATAAAGAGAGTATGTGTATCTGAAAAATTAATTTAAAGATTTTATTATAATAATGTGTATTTAGAATATTTAGGGATGATTTGAAAGCATCATGCATTTACATATAAACTATATGTAAAGCTATCATGTCACAATCATGTACCTATTCCACTTTTATATTTTTTATAAATTTTAAAAAAAATGATTTTATTTTACAATCAAAAAATAAATAAAATAATAAAATATAAAATTTAACACAAGGTATGGTGTAAAATATACCAAAATTATTGATTATATTCTATATCTAAAAATTCCACAATTCTCTCACAATCCTCTTCTGATAAGATTACCTAGTTGACAACTTCATAATATAACTATTGTTTGAGTGACCAAGTCGCTCCTCATCTCAATGTCCATGTCATACATGACCCATGAAGTGATCAAATCCATTTCAAATTCACTCTCCATCATTCAGATATAACTTGAAGAGGGCTGCAAAAAGTGAAATAATTCAAAGCCATAATGATAATCAATTATCTCACTCACCCCCAATATTGATATGTGTCTCATATAAGTAGATCAAAAAAATTTATTGTATCATTCTCCATGCTTCTCATTGAATACATCCCATTAATTTCTATCCAAAAATTCCAAGCTCTAGTCTCTCACACCCTTCCATAACATAACATGTGTATAACAATTTGTTGAGCTAGATTAAACAACTTGTTGAGCCTTATGAGTAATTTTATAAATCCATGCAACTTTACTAAAAGCATCTATTCATTATGTTTTAAAGCTTCAAATACAACTTGAGCACCAATTTCCATCCATCTTCTATCAACTCCTACAACCAATATATTTTTACTAAAGGATACATAATCTAAATACCTCAAATATGAAGAATTATTTGTGATTTTATTTAACTTATCTTCCCTATTTTTCATTGAAAGAATGCCCCCTCTCATTTGACCTCTATATTTGAAAATAACACCATAACATTATCTAACAAGATCATATTTGAAAACACACTATGTATTTTTGTGAGTTTTGTAGAACTATTGAACATTTGTTGAATCCTATTATCTTACCACAATTGTGACAAAGATGCCAAGCCATAATTTTCTTGAGACTAGTAATTGCTTAGATCTATTAATGTATCAGAATAACTAGTAAGGTATCAAAGAAACTATGGACAAACTGCCATGTAGTGGGTTCTATTTTATCATCTTTAAAACTACTCCTAAATTCAATCTTTGTTTTCTTCATTATCTAAACAAAATCAGGTGTTGCATTTCCATTAAGCCACTAAGAGATTATATTTTTTGGGCATCTCTTAATATTAAAAACATTTTTAAACATAAAATACTAAGAACTATCATGTGTTTTTTATCAGACTATAATAGTACCAACCACATTAACCTCAGAATATGTAGATGATAGAGATAAGATTACACAAGCATCATTAGCTTTTATAGTGGATCATCAAAATATACCTTTGAAATCTTAGTAGCTTTCCAAAATCTATCATTGGATTTTAAAGTGTGATCTCCATTGACTATTATTCTATATAGATAGATTACTAGATTCTTGAGATGGACCTATCTTGTTTGCTTTGATGAATCCTTCATAGTGGGTACATTAGAGTCACCCTCCTCTAATAGATCAATTGTGGCTTTAGAATCTAGAAGGGGTAATAGTTTTATAAACAATATCTTCAAATACAAGCCTAAAAAAATGTTAGGTACAGTTGAAAAAATAAGGGAAAATGGTGAAATAATTTGGCATGTCTCAAAATGAGTTAAATAATCATTCCCTCTATGAACAAATGAACTTTTAAAAATGTTCTAGTAAATGAATTTTTGAAATTATAGCCCACATCACACTCTATTATCTAAATAAACAATATTCTTATCTTGTAAAGCCTAAAAATATAATATGCATGTGTTAACACTAATAATATGTATATGAAAGAAATAAGTGTCCATTAAAAAAAATTAAGTTTCTATTAGTCTCCTTGAAAACATATAAAAAACATTAATAAAAACTCTAAAGAGACAATATAAGCTCCAAATAAAATGTAATTTTAAGTCTTACATTTAAATTACTTTCTTTCACTTTAATAAATGAACATAGATTTTGTATGTAGAACACAATAAAATTTAACTTACATTTAGAAATCCCTACCTTGGCTTAAATAAAGGATACAACATACTAGATGCTGAAATGATGCCATTATTCTTCATAAAAATCACTAAACTACTAAAGGCTGGTATTTAGACTCCTACTTACTATAACTTCAAAATAACCAAGAATTTACATTACATGGACTATATAGAGAGGATTTATTGTGGAGATAACAAAGAGCTTCTAGTTTATTAAAAAAAGCCTCCATATTACTCTTGTAATCCAATGAAAATCATAATTTTTTTTGAGAGGATTGCCCAAACGTTGTGATAATGAAAATTAGAAACCAAGAGATAGAACTAGTAAATTTAAATTCATGACTTTCATATCCTCTAAGGACATGCAAGAATATTAGATTTTAAATGGATTCACAAATGCAACCATAATCTTATAGAAGTCCCCCAATAAAATTTACAAATAACGTCCAAATGAAAATGGCTTGAAAAAAATAATCATCAGTCCAAGAAATTTTTAGTCAAGCATTAGGTTGTATAAAATTCAACTTTCCGCTTTTCTTCAATATCAAATTAATATGATAATAGACACTTGGAAGTCCACATATTAGATACATTAATCGTATTCTAGTTCATAAACATTATAATGGGTTAAAATTATCCACTACCTTAGGAAAATAAAAAAAATCAATTGATGAGTGTATGCATGTGAATAACTCATGCTAAACTGTGGACTCAACTTCTTGAGGTCTAGCCAAGACAACTGACATAATGGATGGGTGATGGGTGGAAATAAGGATTGGGATGATTTTTTGGTGGAATGGGATTTGAAATGATGAGTGGTAAGGGATGCTTATGATGGAACCAAAATAGGTTTTCTACACACTATTTCTCATTAAGAGCATCAAATTGAGCAAAACAAAACTCTAAGGTCCCTTAATATTAGTGATGATTAGGAGGTGAAGCTCCTGATCAATGATATGAATGTTAAAGTGGGAATGGTTTTCTTGAATGAATCAAGTAACATGGTTGACTTTGTCAGGATAACTATGCCCTATCAATGTCTACATGAATGTGAATGATATATGTCGAGACTAGACCAGATGAGAAAATAAAATGGGGAATGGGTGGCTAGGTGAGGATAATATTGTACTCATGACCTTAATTTTGGGGAAGGAAAATGATGGGTGGATCAAGTATCTACTCTTGCTCTTATATATCAATGGGTGAAATCCAAGTCCTACTTAGCAATGAGTGGAGCTCTAGACAGGGTTTGTGCCATTTCCTAGTAGTTTCTGAATCTGTTGGTTTGATTTTTTAGTTGGGGTAGGTTTTGACCAGTTCTAAAAAATGTCAAACTCCAAGCCATGTACATGTAGTTTTTGGTGTATTATTTAAACACAAATAGTGAAAAGTGAGAGGAGAACAAATAGTAAAACTATTTAACCAATGAATAATAAGTACAGTGTAAAGAATAAGGTGTAGGTATAGGCTACAAAGAATAGGTTGATACAATGTCAGAAATGCCAACAATGGGGGATAAGGGGAAATTAGAGGTTATCAAATTGAATACATCACCTAATATCTTTTCCAACTCTATTATTGATAGAGTAACACTCTTGGAAGAATAATTGCAATCTCTCGAACAACAAGTGATAGATATATCCTCAATTGTCATGGAATTAAATAAAGTGATAACTGATAAATTTATATAGATCAAAATGTTAGATACATCATTAGTATAACTTAAATCTTCCTGTACCATAGACATCACCAACAAAAATAATTTTGAAGAGTTAGCCCACCTTCAAATTGAATTGGTGACTAGTAAATAAGAATATAAATATTTTTCTATGAAAGTGGAATCTATGCATATGAAATCATGGGTTCATTTAGTAAAGAACAACAAGAAACCACCTCCACTTTTTGAAGTAGTAATAAATTCAAATTTTGAATAATATAGACAAAGGAAAGCTAAATCCCTCAACTTACAAGTCAAAGGATTAACCAAAAAATATTATGACATCCAAATAATGTCCAATTTCATAATCTTGGATTTAGGACTGCCTAATATATAGCTCGATAGAGCTTGGTTCAATAAATATGACTCCTTAATTATTCACTTTCACATAACACAAGTTATATTGGAGGCATTGAGATCAAATAAAAACTTATTTGGCCATACTGAAAAATATATCTTGATGAATATTTAATTGAGCTACAATAAGAAGAGGTCAAATAAAGTAGAAAAAAAGTGTTGGAAGATTAAAAAAAATGGATGTGATTCATAATGGTAGAGCTTGGATAAATAATTCTCCCCTATAATGGTGTACTAAACCTTGGCCCATATTTGCATGATGCCAGAGTTTAGAGCCCCAATCCACAACCTCAAATATAATTACAATTTAGAATTGTCATGGTTCTCTCTTTTTTGCCCTAGGTTATTTTTAAGATGTGATTATTAACTAATATATCATCTTTCTCATATAAACACATGAAACTAAGGAGAAACCACTCCCCTCATATACAAGATACTCATGGATTATGATGCATAGACCAAAGCTCTGACATAGAATAAAAAAATCTAGTGGAGTAGCTTGAATCTATAGAGATGGCCTCCAATCCTCTATCTATCTTGAAGGATCCAATGATTTTTATGATTTTTATGGATATCACTAAAAAGAAGACCTCTTTTGTAAAATTTGTTCATTGTTATTTGATAATTCACCCTAGAATACTCAAAGTATGATTTAGCTCTTGAAGATGAATCTCCCTTTGTAGACTTACAACTAGAGATTACAAAATATTCTAATATTGGTGAAGTACTTCTTGTTTTCAACTTCAATGCCTAGATTTTCTAGCTATAGTGTGTTATCTATGATCCTCACAATGATTGATTGATGATTTATGAGTTGACCATCATGAATCAATGCTCTAATGATATTATGCAGACTCTACCATGAATTATTATAGGTGGCAACTTATCAATTTGAGTGAATGTCATGACCTTGTTATTCTAAATGGTATAAAACACTTACTAAAATCTAGAGGCTTTACATTTTTTTCATCCTGGTAAAGCTAATTTAGTAGACTATGTTATATCCTATAAATATTTTATTTGAGTATAAATGATCTTTAGGTTTTGACTTCTTCCCCACCTCTCAAAAATTATGTTTTTTAATATTTTCATACACCACATGTCAAACCAAACACACTTTCTTCCCCTGGACTCTCTTGCCAATATACTACTATTCATTTCAGCCATGCATATGATGAGAGCTACAATACTATTCTTAAAACCATCCTCATGAGCATCGAATACTTTAGACCCAGTTGAGAGAGATAATAACTTATCCCATGGAATTATGTTTGTTTCCCTTAATACCTTCCCTCACTCCACTCATATTACTAGACCCACAATACCCATGGTTATTTCCCTTGAAATACTTAGTATGATGTGGATTGAAAAATGTTCACAAGTTAACTAAGATTATTATGGCCCAAAAAACATCTAACCCAAAATCTATACATAACTATGCTTAGAAATACAAAATGATAATACTTGTATAACAAATGAAGATCTATCCTACACCAAATCTGATCCAATCCCAAATCATTTTGGAGATCATTTTTACCAAAAACATTGCATGTTCCATTACCAACCCCCATACATGGTATAGGTATGCTACCTCTCTCTATGATGCTCATAATCAACCCCCCATCCAAGTGAATCCTAGACCACTTAATTACCATTTCTTTACTGATAAGATGGTCCTTAAGGCCATTTTTAAACTCAAGTGTAACAAAGCTCAAGGTGTGGAAAATTTAAAGGCTGAATTCCTCCATCATATCCCAACTATTTTTGTTGTCCATATCTCTAATATTTTGTATTTTATTATTCCTCATGGTCTTCCTCTAACTTATACATCCCATGTTATTCATGCCATCTTCAAATTTGGAGATTATGTTCAACCAGGGAACTAGTATACCATTATGATTGGGTATACTTTGGATAATATTTTTTTTATAGTATATGACTATATATAAAAGTGGGTAAATATTTTTAAAAAAAATAGGCAAAAGGTCATATAGGATTTAGGAGAAATCACCAAACAAGTGATCACATATTCACTCTTTTTCCAGCATTGAGGAAGCAAAGGCTAACAAAGAGAAAGTATATTATTGTTTTGTAGACTTCCCTAAGGCATTTGATATAATACCAAGGCATATTTTGATTCAAATGCTTCAATACTTGGGTCTTTTTTATTTAGTAATTACCTTGGCAATGAATATATATAATATAGTTTTTTGGCATATATATACTAAAATGGGTACTACAAACAACATCCATAGTACCGTAGGTGTGAAACAAGGTTGTCCATTCTTATCTTCTATTTTTGGGCTATATATTGATCAATTAGATGACATTATCTCAATAAATTTTGATGTAACAAGTGTCTATAGCCTCTTTGGGATTTACATTGCTATTTTTTTTTTGTAGATGACATTGTTTTACTTTCACACTCAATTATAGGTCTTCAAAATCAACGTCATACATTAAGCTATTTTAATGATAAGAATGGTCTTTAAGTAAATATTGATAAGATAAAAATCATGGCATTCAATGAGATAATAAAATAACATCTACAATCAATTTAATGTAAAAATTAAAACAAGTTAAGGTGGTGCACTTTTACACCTACCTAGGTGTGGTTTTATATGGCCTACCTTTCAGCCTTGTGTCTACAATATACATAAAACTTAGAAAAAGATATGTAACTTTGAAATCCTTTGAAAGATAATGTTTTTATCTCCACTTTCAAGATATCTATATAAAGATTCAAATTTTCCATACATTAGTCACTCCCACACTGATGTATGTTATGAGGTTTGGGACCCATACTTGAGACAAAATGATTTCAAATGTCTTGAAATAATTTTTATTTCTATGGTATGATATAAAATTCAAACCAAAATAATAGTTCCTTACTCAATTATTATTGGAGAGTTTGGGGTATGTCCACTCCTTATCTCCTTAATTTTCCATGTTATCACTATGTTGTATAGGCTTAGATGAATGGTAGATTATTTATCTTGTTAGAATAGGTATCCATTATTGGCACTTCAATATTCTATGTAACTCACCAAATAAGGATGAAAATTTTTTTGGTATGCAAGATTTATGGCTCTCCTCTAGATGTTGGATATTGATATAGAAAGACTATTTCCTCTTAAGTTTTTTATTAATGCTTCTCAAATCACTAAACATGAATTCAACAAAAAGTATTCATTAAGATATCATTAAATTTTACTTGAGAGTTACATGTTTCAATTAAAGAGCCTTTGAAACCAAAATTTCTCCATTATTTTAAATTTTAATCATGCTTTCACGATGATATAAATAAAATTGTTGATATATGATGAGGATATTTCCATCATATTTAATGATCACTTTAACTCAGTTATGCTTTTTTCTCTCATCAACCCATAATTAAATTTGATCATAACCTCCCATAAGGTGAGCGTATATGCCAATTGTATTTTCTAGAACCTGAAAGTGAAGAGAATTTTGTATTCAAGTGCCCCATCTACTATGAGATTTGGGGAAAGTACCATTATATTTTTAGACATTCCCATGGATCCTTGAGGAGATTCATTCTATATGAGGACTAGAAATGTTTAGCCTTATTTATCCATGAAACATTTCAATTTAAACAAATAACACTCAAATTAATGTCCTCACACACATAAAACTCTAGGAATATTCATTCTTACATCGAAGTAATGAACTTAAGGAATATCAAGAGACCACATGCATAAACAACTTGGCATAGATATGTAAGGCAAGACACATATTATTGGTTTGAAGATATTGGGCCCTCAAATATTAGAATCATCGTTTCCCATTAATATTATTTCTCTTTCTATTTATTTGGAGATGCTTTTGGTACTCCCTTATTATACTGGATTCATGTAATATGTTCTTCAGTCCCATAGACCTTTTTTGGCCTTATGTGGAAATTAATATCTAAATTAAATTAGGATGACATGAGGGTGGCTTGTGTATTTAATCTTTTCAACTAAATTACCCTACTTCATTTATGTCATCCTTTGACTTTATGGTGACATGAGGTCTTAAAGGTAGATGTCAAGGGTCTTGTGACCTCACTAGCCATATGTCATTCTTGTATTTTGTTTTCTCTACTCACATTTTTATTTTTGGATCCAACAACCCCTTTACACCTTTCCTTAGTGCCATTGATGATGGCACCCTACATAATATAGTAGAAAAAATCATTTGGGGAAAATCATTTTTTCAAAATTACAAGTGTTTTTAAAAAAAACATGATTAATAAAAAAAAACAAATAAACTTAAATCATTGAAAAATGTGAAAAAAGGAGGAAACACTAATTTTTTAAAAATTAAAAGAATTTACATTAGATAGAGATATGCATTAGGAATTTTAGTTACATAGAGAATAGATATAGATTATGAGTGGAATATAATTGAGATTATATGTCATTAATTTACAACTATTCAATTTCATTAATTTTCATGTTGTTCAATTTCATTATGAGAGGAAGATAAGTGAGATTGTATGTCATTAATTTCCAAATATTCAATTTCATTAATTTTTAAGATGTTCAATTTCATTACATTAGATGATGATGAGCCAACTAATTTTGATGGGAATAATTATTTCTTTCTATTTATTTCCATACTATTCAATCTCATTAGATTTGCATTTCAAAATGCATACTATTGTCATTCATAAAGAATACAAAAAGGGGAGGGAGCCAATGACAATGATGTAGACTAAGGATCAATTTTATATGTTGAAACTATGGGTTCATAACCTCTCCTACTTTGAGATAATACCTCAGTGTCGTAACCAAATTTTACTAACAAGTTGAAGTTAGTTTTATCATAAATAGGTTCATCATAATTTTTGAACCATTTGGATTCTGGGTTGATCTTGTCAAGGTCAATCTATTGATCTACAGTTTAATGTTTACTTTAATGTTTAATAAAATTCACAAACAAAATTTAATATTTAAAACCATATGTTATAATTAAAACCTGAAACAATGACTTCTTATTTATATTATGAAAATTACACAATTATACCCTTTCAAATACCATATAACCCTCTAAAATTTTGTTTATATTAATTTTGATCCAAATAAAAAGTTCTAAATATATACTTTTGAATGCATAAAATCCTTAAAAAAAAGAAAAAAAATACATGGAAAATAACTTGATTAGATACAATAATTCAAACCTTGCCATATATAATTAAAATCAATGCAACTCAAATCTACTTACCTAAACACAAAATTTATGGATAGAAACTTGGATAACCAATACCAAGGCAGTTATTTTAAATCATTCTAAATAAATTTTAGTTATCAAAGAATCTTTATTTTTTAAAACTTTGATAATTTAATATCTATTTTAGGAAAGGTAACTATGAAGTTAATTAAGTCTTTAAAAAATATGTATTTAAAACATAATTTAAATAAGTGTTGTGTAGCAGTTAGTCATTGTCTTTGTATTTAATTTTATATATGGTTGAATTTACAAAGTAAAATCAACACAATAATAAATATATATAAATTAATATATGATTAGTTAGATCCAAAATATTATTTACAGGGGTAAAATTTATATTAGTTTCAATTTTACTAGGACTAACAAGATGTTTGTAAGCTTTTTTAGTTTGTCAACCTGTTAAAAACTAAATTCGAATGTAACTTACATCTAGTTTGAATCTAAAAATATGGGACAAAATTAATTTCAAATAGGGTAGATGAAATTATATATGTATTAGACTATACATGGCAATAATGACTATATTTGAAAATTATTGAAACAATTATTATGTCTTATCAAAAAAGAAGAAGTTAAAGCAAATTTTTTTTACTTAAGTGATTCTTACAAAGCCTTGACTTAAATAGGATTAAAAATATTGTTAGAGTAGTTAACTAAATTACTATTAATTTTCATATTTATTAGTTTTTTTCCAAAAATAAATAAATAAAAATTATATGTAAAATAATCACATATAATTTATTAAATTTAGATATCTAATATTAAATTCCTCCTTCAAAATAATATATCCATCTAATGTAAATATAAAAGTAATTATTATTTAAAAGGAATCAATATTTATACGTAATTGTGTAAATAGTTTACAGCTTGATAAATTTATTTATTAACTTGTTAACTTGAAGTGAAATAATTAGAAAAGTTAAATGAATAGTGAAAGCATGTCGAAATGGCATGAGTTAAAATTGTTTATTTTAATTTATTTCAAATAAGTAATGCAGTAGGTTGATAGCACGCACTTTACATAAAAGATTTCATACTTTATGTTATATGGTAAAGAAATGTAATATAAAGATACCTATAAGAATATATTATTATAGATTTGACAAGATATTTGGGAATGTATGTTATGAAAAATATAAATTTATTAGTGGTACAATATAATATATAAATTAATTGGTGGTATAGTATAATATTAAAAGCATAATAAGTCATTTACTTAGTTATATAGGCTTTAATAAATGAACAAATAATATGTTCTCTTTGACTTCACTCAGGAGGAATAAGGGATAAAAATAAATGCAACAAATAGTATTTAAAAAATATATAATTGGTAATTTATGTAAAAATATAGTATGTGAAATATTAAATTGATAATATGTTTTTGGTGAAATATTAAATTGTTATTTTTATGAGCAAATAAATATTCTTATATTTATCACTTTGAAATGAGTTTTTAATTATTACATTGATATAAATGGAGTGTTCCATGAAAACATGTAGAGGAATATTATTTAATATTTAGGTGTTAAATTTCAAATTTGTTAAATTATTATATCTTGTCAAAAGTTTTAATTGGTTAGAGTAAGAAAATTATTTGTTCAAGTAATTCCCTGATAGTGATGTTGAATGTGGATACATATGTTTTATCCATTTCCCACCATCAATAATCTAACACTACTTTATGTAAAATAAAAATAAAAACTAAATTATTAATTCTTATGCCTCCTTCAATTTGGTGAAAGCCTAAGCCAACATTCATTTCAAATTTTTATATTCTTTTTATCATTATAACATGTCTGTCAAAAAATCTCTCGTGACTACAATATAGAGGTAATGATGGATGACTATGAAGTTTCATTTTCGTACTTTTTTTTAAAAAAATCATGATTTTATGGAGTGATAGATCATGTTTTTCCAAAAACTCAATTTTTTATGATTTTTTGGGTGAGTTAACTATTTGACTATTAAAATGATTTACAGGATTTAATAAATAGATTTGGGCGATGGTTCACGATTTTGTTAACCATGTTGCTTAAAAATTTTAATCCATCCTCTCTAATATCATAATTTTTAAAATTGTAAAGAATTGTATTACCATCTACCCATTTTTTCCAAAATCCCTTTTCAAATATTATGGAGTGTAAAATTTTCAATTCTTATGTGCTCTGTAACTTGATGTTTTAATATGCTAGGTAGTTTTATTCATCATCAATGTGATGTAGTTTTATTTTCACATATTTTTTAATAAACTAGTCAATGCTATATTATAATAAGAGTGTCATGTGACAAGTCTCTTGATAGTGTTAAAATAGAATTATAATATATTCTAAGCATTTTTTAAAAAAAATTACTTTAAATTTAAATATATTTATCATGAAGTGAGTATGCGTATCTAGAAAAATTAATTGAAAAATAATTATTATAAGTATGTGAATTTGGAACATTCAAGGATGATTTTAAAGCATCATGCATTTACATATAAACTATATGCAAATATTTCATGTCACGATCATGTACCTTATCCAATTTTATATTTTTCATAAACATTAAAAAAAAAAAAAAAAATTATTTTACAATAAAAAATACAATAATAAACCATCAAATTTAACAATTTGTATAATGATTTATCGAACTAGATTAAACAACTTTTTGAGAATTATGATTAATTTTTTAAATCCACACAACTTTACTGAAAGTGTCTATTCATTGTTTTCTAAAGTTTTAAATACAATTCGAGCACCAGTTTCCCTCCAACTTCTATCAACTCCTACAATAAATATATTTGTACTAAAGAATTCATTATCTAAATACCTAAAATATAAAGAATTATTTGTGATTTTATTCAACTTATCATCATTATTTTTCCTTGAAGTAATGCTCCTTCTCATTGGACCTATAAATTTGAAAGGAACACCATCAACATTCTCCAACAAGATCAGATTTGAAAACACACTATGTATTTTTCTAGGTTATGTAAAACTATTGTACATATGTTGAATCCTATTATCTTTCCAAAATTATGATGAATATGCCAAGCCATATTTTTCTTGAGACTAGTAATAACCTAGATTATTAGCATAACCAACAAGGTATCAAAGAAAGTATAAACAACTTATCATGTAATAGGTTTTATTTTATCATCTTTGAAACTACTCCCAAATTCAATCTTTACTATCTTCATTATCTAAACAAAATTAGGAATTTCATTTCCATTAATCCATCAAGAGATTCTATTGTTTGGGCATATATTAATCTTTTTATAAAAAAAACATAAAATACTCACAGCTATCATTTGTTGCTATGAGACTGTAATAGTACTAGCCACATTAAGCTTAGAATATGTGGATGGCAGAGATAATATTACAAAACCATAATTATCTCTTATAATGGAACATCAACATATACATTTTAAAGCTTACTAGCTTTCTAAAATCTAGCACTTGAATCCATAGGGTGATCTCCACTAAATATTATTCTATATAGATAGACTTATAGAGTCTTGAGATGGACCTGTCTTGTTATGTTTGATGAATCCTTCATAGTGGGTGCATTAGATCCATACTTTCATAGATCAACTATGGCTATAAAATATAGAAGGGGTAATATTTTTCCAAACAACTTCTTCAAATACAAACCTAGAACAAAGTTAGGTGTAGTTGAAAAAATAAGGGAAAATGGCAAAATAATTTGACTGCTCTCAAAATGAGCTAAATAACCATTCCCTCTATGAAAATATGAAATTTGTTAAATGTCCTAGTAAATGAAATTTTAAAAATTTGGCCCATATCACACTCTATTATATATACAAACAATATTCCTATCTTGCAAACCATATAAATAGTAGATGAAAATAAAGTTGAATTTAGTTAAGTGTAGGTGGTTGAAAATAACTTATTGTTAGTTTTTACCATAGTGACCATCGATGTTTGGTGTAACCATCGATGGTTGAGGTGACCGTCGATGGTTGAGGCAACCGTCGAATGCATGCATTAACAATAATAATATACATATGAAAGAAATAGGTGTCCATCCAAAAAAAAATTTAAGTTTCCATTAGTTTCCTTGAAAACATATAAAATAAATTAATAGAAAATGCAAAGAGATAAGATAAGCTCCAAAGAAAATGTAATTTTAGGCCTTACATTTAAATTGCTTTCTTCCACTTCAATAAAAGAACATAGATTTTGTATGGAGAACACGATAACATTTAACTTGCATTAAGAAATCCTTCCCTTGGTTTCAATAAAGGATACAACATACTAGATGTTGAAGTGATGCCATTATTCTCCATAAACATCACTAAACTACTAAATGCTAGTATTCTAGACCCCTGCTTGTTATAACTTAGAAATAACTAAGAATTTACATTACATGGAATTTGTAGAGAATATTTGTTGTGGAGAGAGAAAAGAGATTTTATTTTATTAAAAACAAACCTCCACCTTTCTCTTATAATCCCTTGAAAATCATATTTTTTTTGTAAGGATTACCCAAACCTTGTGATAATGTAAAATCAAAAACTAAGAGATGGAACCAGTAAATTGAAATTCATGACTTTCATAGCCTCTAAGGACATGCAAGAAAATTGGATTTTTAGGGGCACATTCAATGATTATAATAACAAACACTTGGAAGTCCACATCTTGGATACCTTAATGGTAATGTAGTTCATAAACATAATAATGGGTTCCCACAATCCACTACCTCAAGAAAAGAAAAAAAATGTCAATTTATGATTGTGTGTACATGAATAACACATGCTAAACTATACACTCAAATTCTTGAGGTCTAGCTAAGATAACCAACGTAATGGATGGGTAATGGGTAAAACTAAGTATTGGGATGATTATTTGGTGGAATGGGGTTTGTAATAATTAGTGTAAAGATATGCTTGTGATTGAACCAAAAGAGTTCTGCTACATCACATTGTTCACTAATAGCATCTAACTAAGCAAAAACATAACTCTAAGGTCCCTCAGTATCAATGATGGCCAGGAGGCAAAACTCCTAATCAATGTTGGGAATGTCAAAGTGGAAATGGTTTGGTTGACTGAATTAAGTAATGTGGTTGACTCTATCAGGATGACTATGCCCTATCAATGTCATACACAAACATGAAATAAATATGATGAGGCTAAACTTGAGGAGAAAATAAAAGGGGGATGAGTGACCAGATGAGGATGACATTGTACTAAAGACCTTAGTTTTGGGAAAGGAAAATGATGAGAGGATAAATTATGTTTTCCTAATCCTCCAAGGATTTGAGAGGATCTAGAATGAGTGGTGGAACTAGTTTGGAATATAAAACCTCTCTCTTGATATCGATGCTAATGTCAAACTAGATATTAGTGCTAGGACATGGGGCTTTAAGTTTGGGAAAAAGAGGTAGTCTATGGAGATAAGAATGATCTAGGAGAGTCATCTAAGGGGAAAGGTAATGTAATGTATAAGAATAAGAGCTTATTTTGAGAGCAATATGTGGTGAGGCTTGTTTTTTAGAGATGCAAGGTTTTGGAATGCTTGTGTTCATTTTGGATAGGGATTTGATTGTTGATTTGTTATTTGTCTTTACAATAATTTCACTAAAAATAAAGATAAATAATTTTTAAAAGTAAATGACTGAAGGTAAATAACAATGAATAACTAAAAATAAATGAAATAATGTATTTTTTAAAAATTTAATGTATGCAATACTAGAAAGCAAAATCTAGGCTAACAATGCAAGTGGTAATTTCTAACTTTTCTAGGTGTACAACTAAATAAAATTATTATTTGTTAAATATTTTTAGATTATACATGAATGAATCTACTATAAAAGTTAATATTATATAATATTAAAATAAACACAAAATCAAATCTAGATCCTAAGTGGAATCACATAAAAATTACACTTGAATGCTAAGAGTATTACTTGAGATCACCAATCCCTATGTTATCCCTACACCTATCTTAGGGCCTATTTAGACACTTAGATAACCTTTGTGTGGGCCACACACATCCCTAAATTAGTTCTAGACCCTCACTTTAGCATCATAGCCCCTAGTGCCTCAGGTTCTACCTCTTGGGCACTATTGCCATAATTAGGATACTAACATCCTAGTTTGTGTGTTATTGTACTTTTCCCTTATTTTTTACCAATGGATATATTTTTAAATGAGTAGCTACCTAGGGTCGGCCTAGACCTCATTTAATACCTACACAAACACTATAATAGTATTTATGCATGAATTTTAGTCTTTTATCTACTAGATGGAAATTAAATGAAAATTTCACAAACTCAAAATAAGTTGTGCAAAATCAAGGTTATCAATCCCTATTCTACCCTACTTATATATACAGCATTCCTAACCTTAGATTACTCAAGTTTTTAGTCCTAAGCACATTCAAAGCATCCAATCTAGCATTCATACTAGCTTCACTTGCACTTACACCAACACTTAGGTGGGGAGAACTACATTGGTCTTGATTCCTCTTTAAAGTATTGGTATGTAGGAAACTCTTATCACAATGGGGTGTTGATGATGTCCACCCTACCCCACTAAAAACACACTTTGCATACTTGTACCAATCGGATGCCCTAATAACATGAAGGTTTAGGGTTTGCATATAAAATCAATAAAAATAGGTCATATATAGAGATCTATAACTCATGTGCATAGGAAAAGGCTTGACAGACTCAGACACGTGCACCTAGAAACTCAAAATAGTTCTATGTAGAAGACACTAGCATCAATATAGGGATAATAGTGCCACATGACACTACTATCTAGTTAGGGAACTACTGTAAAAGAAGGGTTTTGACACATAGATCCTACCTAAAACACTCAGATCAGACTTTGTCTCAATTTATAGCCTTTAGATTTCTCATTTCAATCGATATGTAGCTAAGTACTTGTTTATATTATTTATTACTATTTTTAGAAAGGTCAAACTAGGTCAATTATGTTACAAATTAGTGGATATATTTATTGCATGTTTATACCTTAATTTAATATATTCATACCTTTATAAACCTAGGATTTACATCTACTAAGTCTTAAATAGTTAAAACACTAAACAACAATAACACCCAATATCTATTATTTTATATATACAGGCATAAATCCAATTTTTGGTGTTTCTATATGAATGTAAACTAAGTTTGAATGAATTGTATTAAATGAAAGTGAATATATAAATTATGAATTTATTATTTAATGATATAAAAATAACATTTTAAATTTATTTAAAAAATAAAAAATCAATATCAAGATAATTACTTTCGCTCTCCTAGGTTTGGCTAGAGTTTTCTACTTAGTAGTGTGTTTGTTTGTAAATAAATAAGAGTTGGTTTTGAAATAAAAATTGATTATTTTTGGATCTAATTTTTTTTGTTTTGTTTTATAATATATAATTATATTTTGAATTCAAATCTATATGATTTGAAATAATCTATGGTATGGCTGCAAACATTAAGGAAACTAACTAATTTTTTTGGTGCAAAGATGGAAAGAGAGAAGAATTATTTTTCCTATTTATTTACCTTTTAAAAATAAATATATAATAAAGGAAACTAAAATAATCTAATATATTGAACAAATAAGTAAAATTAAAACTAGAAACCCCCAACCTAATCAAGATGTAGACCAACTAGAAGTAAGAGATGTATTTATGATATGGTCCTCAACATGCTAGTTCCTCCACTCAAAAAAATTGTTATAATAACTCTATGACTAAGGAGTATGATAAAATAACATTAAAAAATTAATAATATGAGAGGAACACAAATATAAATAAAAGAGTAACTGACTATGACTGGCTAATGTACCAACTATAAAGATCTAATTACGAATTCAATGACTTTACTTGCTTGAAACTCTATACTCTAACTTGAAAATGATCAAAAATAAATGGTAATTAGGTTGTGTCTATAATAAAGCTTCAAAAATTTAATCTCCAAATCAAATATTTAGATCTAAAATTAAGATACTTGTATAAGAAGCATGAATCTTGCAAGGGGGTGTTTAATTGTTAGTTAACTAAAAGTTGAACTTAGGAAGTATGGGGAGTGATAAAAATAAGAGTGGGAGTGAACTTGGCAGTCATGAGGTGGATTAAAGGTATAAAATAAAGGAAACATGAATAAAAACATGCAAACACATGAAAAAATTTAATTTTTAGAAGCTAGACTAACACATAGATAAGTTTTAATAGAACCACCCCTATTTGCAGGGGATGGTTATGCAACAGTAGGTCTATGTGACAGAACCACCTTATAATATGACAAAACTACCCTATAATAATATGAAATCACATTATTAATGATAGTTATATCATGGTAATTTATGAAATTGTTACAATGATCATGTCACCTTAAAGGCAATTTCATAATGGACTACGATAGTTTTGCTACTTGGAGGAGATATTTTGTCCTCTATGGAGGGTTTTTTAAACAAAATGAAAGATGTTGTGAAATTCAAGAAAAGGGAGGAAAGAGAGGCTAAAAATAGGTATAAAGAAAAGAATAAAATGTCAGAGAGAATCTATATTGAGTGTTACTACATCATCATTGGACATCATATTGGAAATATCACATCGTGCAAATTTTGGATGCATACATATTTCCCCCTCAGGATGATGCCTTCTCATGAATTAACAAGGATGTGTTCCCAAACTTTGGTGTGCATAATAGACATATCTAGGGTTATAAATACTTACCTTGGTGGAACAATGAAGCTAAATGAGACTCTGTACAACCTACAAATAAAAGATGAGAATCAAGTGCAATTTAACAAAAAATATATTACATAATAAAAACATGGACAAGAGTACTTATTATTTATGTGAGGAAGATTATACTACTTGAATCATCATGTCAGGGGACTGAACCCAATTCCAAGTCATCATGTACATAAAAAATTATACAGACATGTTACATAAGATAGAAAGCCATTAAATCATTAGTTTTATAAAAAAATAGCATCAATATGACTTGTTAAACATGAAAATGTCTTATAATGAGAGAATTTACTAGAAATAGATTTTTTTAAAAACAAAATTGGCTAGTTTATAAGCCTATATATTAAAAAAATTATTATAAATAGACTCATTTGTGCAAATTGGCTCTATGAGATTTTGGGCTCTAGATTGAGAATGAGGATTTTGAGTGAGAAAGCAATTAAAATAATGAAAACATAATAGGGATGGTGAATATACCAATGAAAAGTGGAGTGGGGTAGAGATAGATAGGTTCTATTGATTTTTATATTTTTCCCAAGTTTTTCAAATTTGACTAAAACTCACTACAAATATGGTCAAATCTAAAAAAAATTAGTGTAAAAATGTTTGTGGGAAGGTATATAATAGGAAATTGTCAATGTTTTAGTGTTTTAGATATTTTTTTGGTTAATTTGGGGGGGGTGTCCCTAGAAATGGTTGACATATGAAATCATCATGTTGGGATGAAACAACCAATCTACATAGACTAATAGTTACATAACTACCATGACGGTGTCAAAACTATCAATTTTTACAGTCATGGTGGTAATGCAACCACTGCTTAGCAACAACTATGTAACCACCTATGGTGATTTCATAATTGTCACCTATAAAATGAGGTAGTTTTGTTAAAGGGAAAGGGAAAACCACCTTAAGCTTTTTTAGAGCCCATAAAAAGGGAAAAGGGGTTAAATTGTGGTCTCTTCTTATTGAAGGGGTCATATATTTGTTGGAATAGAGTTTGGGAGGAGTGACTCCCTTGCAACATGACATAATTTATAGAAAACAAGTAGGAGATTGTGGATCAAGCTAAGATTCCTTGAGTCACACACGTGGGGATTATTCTCACCTCAAGTAGGCTATTATGTGACTTGATCACTCACTAGGACCCTAACCAAAACACTTTTATGTTCCCCCAATTTCTAGGAGATTATATTATCACTCTCATTAATGTGTACAATATTACATGTCCACCTATGAGAATTTAGTTGGTGGATTTATGATAAGCCATGATTAAGGTTGAGGCAGTGGGATGGGCCAAAATTTTTGGTAATGTTGGTGCACATGACATGGGTGCAAAGTGAAAAGTGAGGATTTCTAGGATTAAGGGATCAATGATCTCCAATCTACAAAAATTAATCTTTGGTATCATTGCATCCTAGCTAGTGAGGGACAATGGTATTGATAGTAAAGTGTATATCTGGTCCTTGATCATCCACCAGATCGAGGAGAGGGGAGATTAATTTTCCTAGGTTTAGAAGATATTAGCATATACATATAGAGACTTATATTACATTGTTAGATTGGGAGATCTTTCTATTAATCACCTTATGTTCCTCATGAGTTGGGTATATGGGTGAATGATCCCATACTAGAGATGAGTGGCTATTGGGGATGCAAGGTCCATCAGGATTTCAATATGGATAGATGTGGCATCATTATGAGCTTTACCATGAAAATTCAAGACCTTGATAGTGGTAGACTTAATAGACCTACCCTACCAGGGTATGGTTAGATAGTGGAATGGGGAGGCTATCTACATCATGGTGATATCAAGGCCACCTAGGTATGAGATAGACTACTAAAATTTTAGGTGCACCCAATGGATAGGGTGCCTAAAATGTTTGATATGCTCTACATAGGTAACCTTCCCATACTAGTAATGGTATATAGAGGTGTGTGAGAGGCATGTGCAAGAATATTGGGGTGGATAATGGAACCTTATTGTATGATGGGTGATCATCACTTAATTTATTCTTCTAGGAGTTTCATAGGGATGACAAGTTATGATTGGACAACATTAGGTAGCTCCCCCACCACCACAACTACAATAGGATCCTATTGATTAATATCCTACATAGTATCAATAGGTAGGTGAAGATGGTGAGGGTTAAGAGTAAATTAAACTAGATGAGGAACTCAATGTTCACAAGGAGGAGGTTACTAACTATGAATTTTACCTAGATTATCATGATAATGACCCAAGTAAATTTTTAATTTACGTATTTTAGCTTATTACTTATTTTTCACTTTTTATCTCAATTACTTAGTTGATTTACTACTTTGATTTTTATATTATTGGATTTGACATTGATTTTTATAATTTATAATTATATATACCTTAAATAGATAGAGGAGCATGATCAAGGACACCTTGATCAATATTTTTTAGGTAGGCACTGATATGACTAGAGATGAGTTGTTAGCAGATCTTGGATTGCCTGTCAAGATAGGTTGGCACATTGATGTCTTCACTCTAACTTACCATGTATTTGTGACATTGAATATATTGAGAATGAAGAATAATGTTATGGAGGTGAGAGAAAATAGATCATAGGCATAATTGGATCCACTAATATCTATAAGAGGTTTGGCTTCTTCTAGTTAATGGACAAAGAGACACGACCTTGTAATGAGGCACCAACAAGAGACCTCAAATTAGAGAGATAGTTTATTAGGGTGGTTCTATTAAGAGACACCATTTGAACCATATCCCATTTCATTATATCACATCAAGACCTTCTCATAGGAAGAGGATAACATTTTTATCTATTATAAATATTGATACAGATTATACACTTATTTTCAATTTTTGAGACAATGAGACACATTGGCCCTTTATGGAGGTGATTATACTAGATAATATTATTGTATAAACTCAAAATTTATTGATATATATGTATATATTATGGTTTACCTCTCAGTGACTTGTCATTATGTATTATGATCTTTATTTTTCATGTTTGACTCTTAATTTATGCACTTTAGATGACTAGACACGTGATGATATACCAAACACCTCTATGTTTTTGATAAAATGATATGGATAATTTTTATATATGTGAAAACAAAATGTATGAAAATGATGTAACATGAAGGATATAAATGAAAGTACACATACTCTAACGACTATTTTATTGGTGATGACCTAGTTATTTTGTTACACATAACACAACTTCCAATTTGTAGTAAGGGAATGAAAGGGGAGATAGGATAAATGTGATATGATAAAATATGAAAAATATGAATCAAAATTTCATAAGAAAAATAAATATGACATAATCATTATGAGAAAAATAAGAAATGCACTTCTTAATAGACTTAGAAAATACTAACTTTATTATCTTAATCTAGAGATAACTTGCCCTGACAAAATTGGTAAATGGAATAAAATTATACTTTTCAACATACGTATGTAGACAATATTTTTGAATAAAGTTTTATTTGGGTACTTTTTGATTTAATATTTATTATGAATTTAGCTTTTAATTTTATTTTTGACCCCTATAATTAGCCTTATGTGACTAAAAATACACATGGTCTCATCATTAAAGACTAGATTTAGGAGAGTAATGGACACCTCTCCCTAGTGCTAACCCCATGAAACCAGTAAGATGTGAGTGCTTAAGACTAAAAGTTAACAAGGTTGATAGATGTGGAATTTAGTTTTGATGTTTGCATAAGCTTTTGATAAGAGTCTTTTTATTTTCAAGGCCCTTTCCCCCAAATATTGTCCCCATGCAACTATTAATAAGTAAGTTTCATCACCAAAGACCAAGATAGGCAAGAAAAGTTACATGTTTTTTAGCATGCTAATGTTATAATTTATAAGGCATCATAAAAGGAGACTTTGTCATGGACAAGCTTCTAGACCAGGCTATAAACTATAGTTTTATATGTTTCACCAGAAGATATAGGGGAAATAGGTGTACTCTACTCATAATAAATAAGGAAAGAACCAATATAGTGCTGATTTTTAAGATATTTTCCATGGATAATAGGGTATTATGAAAAATAGAATGGTATAATATGATTTATTCTACAATTTTCATGCTATGTGAACTAACAACCAAATAATCACCAAACACAACATATGATATGAAAATCAACACATAAACTATATAAAAATGAAATACAATGAGGTCAATGTGACATGTAAGAACTAAATATAGAAATGTTTAAGGTGAAAAGAGTTCATGGATTCACTAAACTTCATGACCTCCAAAGTGCACAATTGATAGGCTCTATTACTAAACTATTCAGTCACTAGGTAAGGGCCTTACTAGTTAAGTTTGAACTTCATACCTTCTCATTTTTTCTTGTCAATGTAACTATCAATCTTAGAGACAAGGTATCCTACATATATCAAGCGATCATGGAAATTTTATTGTATTTTATGCCCATGTGATCTACATAAAAAACATGGTTATGCATAGTAGAGAATAGACATTCATCTAAAGTCTTGAGTTTATCTAGTTGTGTAATCCTGTATTTCTCAAGGTCAAGGAGACCTTGTCTAAAGACATGAAGGCTAGGTATGTCAACCTCAAGAGGTAAAATGTATTTATCTCTAAACATAAGGGAACACAAGGTTACCCCCATGGGCATTTTAATGTTGGTTTTATAGGCCCAAAGTGTTGGATAAAGCTGCAGATGCCAATCTCATTTAGAATCTTTGGCTATTTTGACCAAGATCAATTTTAAGTTTTTATTATTAGATTTATCATGGATGTTATCTTATGGATAATAAAATGATTTTATGTGATGTGATATGTTGATTTTATTACATACTTCACATAACTTAGGGTTTTAAAAGGGAGATCCATTATCTGTTATGATAATTTGTGAAACTCCAAATCAACAATTGATCTAGTTCAAAATTAATTTTGTAATGATTGAACCAATAAAAATTATAAGAGGCATTATTTCCTCCCACTTAGTGACATATTTAGTGGCTGTGATAATGAAATAGTGGCCATCTAAAGAAGTGGGGGAAAGCTTACTTATCATATCTAGACCCAAAGTGGAAAAGTGCTAAGGTATAACAATGGGTTGTAGAGATTGAGGAGGAATGTGGTTTTCATGAGAGAAATGATTTCACTTCTCACATTTAATAAAATATTAGATGACATTATGTTCAATAGTTGGCCATAAATATCCCATTCTATGTATTTTACAAGTGGTTGTGTGGCCACCAAAAACCTTGTTGTGACAATGGAAGATGACCTTTTTTGACTCTTCTTGGTCTACATATCTTAGTAATATGCCATCTAAGGCTTTGTGATAGAGAACCTCATCTAAAATGACATGCTTGGAAGTAATAACAAGAATTCACCACCTCTGTTGAGATTTGGTCCCTTCAAGATAGGTATGGTCAATTAAGTAATTAATGATATTGGCCTACGAAGGAGAATAAATGGTAGAAGGTTTCTCTATATAATAAATTAATTCATATGGAAAGTCAGTATCAATGATATCCCCAACTTTAAAAGTATTCCTCCAACCAATCAATAATTATTTGTCCCTTGATGGACTTATGTTTGATGTACATAAGCTCAAATGTTCTCAATAGTGTGATAAAATAACCAACCTTCAATGATAGGGCTAGTTTACTCAATAAATTTCATTAGGATTTATACCTTACTATGACCCTCATTTCTTGATTAATCATGTAGTGTATTAGTCATTTGGTTTTGAAAATGATAGTTAAGCATTCTTTCTTTGCCTACGTGTAATATGTTTCATAATCCATGAGAGTGAAGTTAATGAAGTATATGACACACTCCTTTCCATCGTCATTATCTTGGGCCAAAATGAAATCAATAAACACCTCCATTTATCTAATATAAAGTATGAGGGTATTTTCATAGTTGGGCACCATGAGTTTTGGAGGAGACATAAGTATTTTATTGCCTTGAATACATCATGGAAATCACTCATCCAAGTCAAACCACTTTTTTTATTAATTAAATTATTAATTGGATGAACCACATAGGTGAGGTGTGGTATGAATTGTTGAATGGACTCTGACTTCCCTAAGAATGATCTAATCCCTGACTCATCAGTGGGGGAAGCATGTCCCAAATTGTGTAAATTTTGGTGGGATCCATATCAATTTTGTGCTAGGAAATAATGTAGCCTAGGATTTTTCCATCTATGACTCCAAACACACACATATCAAGATTAAGAGTAACATTGTATTCAATTAAATGTGTGAGTATAATGTGTAGCACTCATAGGTGGTCAATCCTTTGCTTTGTTTTTCCTAAAATATCTTTACATATACCTTCACTATATTATAAATAAGATCATAGAAAATATGGGTCATGGCCATTTGATATGTTTCCCCAATGTTTTTAAGGCCAAAAGGATTTATTACATAATAGAAAGTCCCCCATGGTGTGGTGAAGGAGTTTTTACTTTGATATTCATTGGAAATGTAGATTTGAATATAGTTAGAGAATCTATCCATGAGGGATAATAACTCATAACTGGTTGTATCATCAAATATAATGTTGATGGATAGAATAGGTAAATCATCCTTAGGGCATGCTTTGTTATTATCATGAAATTCAATACATATCATAGTTTCACTATTCTTTTTTAGAATGAAAATGATGTTGGACATCCATTTGGAATAATATACAAATTTTATAAATGCCACTTTGAGGAGTTTAATGACATCTTATTTCACCATTAATGACACCTTCAGCATGATCTACTTAAGATTCTATTTTAATAGAAATGCATTAGCCATCATGAATAAATTATGGACAACTACTTTAGGCTTGATTCCTACCATATCCACGTAGGAGAAGGTGAAAGCCTTAGACAACTTAGTGAGTAGTTACTTTTGGTTTTGTACTTCCTGTGATGAAAGCAAAGACTTGAGCTTGAGGATTATGGGATTCTTCCTAATTCCTATGTTTATATAAATAATATCTTTAATAAGGGAAGCATTCCCCTCCTCGAATTGAAATGCATTAGCCATCATGAATACATTATGGACAACTACTTTAGGCTTGATTCCTACCATATCCACGTAGGAGAAGGTGAAAGCCTTAGACAACTTAGTGAGTAGTTACTTTTGGTTTTGTACTTTTTGTGATGAAAGCAAAGACTTGAGCTTGAGGATTATGGGATTCTCCCTAATTCCTATGTTTATATAAATAATATCTTCAATAAGGGAAGCATTCCCCTCCTCGAATTGATCAAGAACTAGCAGGAGGTTAATATCCTCACCTTCTACATTAAAAACATCAAGATCTTCATCATAAGATAGATTATCTTCAAACTTATAGTAAGAATTATATTAATTCCCCCTAGAGAGGACATAATATAACATGTGAGAGAAAATCCTCTTTTATGGTGAAAATATGGGAGGTTTTCATAAGCATGAAGGAACTCTAAGGTAGTATCCCTCCTTATACAAGTGAGGGTTTTGGTCATTAGGTGATTTCTACACGAGGTGTTCTATTATAAAAAACATTATGAAACCTGACTTAGGTATCATTGGGTGAGGATAAAAATGTGAAGAGTAATCAACCATAGAATTGACAAGTTGGTTACATTTCATCGGCACTACTTCTATGGAAAAAAATTAAAACCCTTGGAGATTTCTTTCACAATGAACTTATAACAGATGAAGGCATTTGGCCTTAGTTTGATATATTTATGAGACGTAATTGGTTGCTAACTATGAATCATCTTGGATTTTTAGGTTTTGAATTCCCAACCATTTAATAATAAGCATCCAAAATAATAAGGCTTCATATTTAGCCCCATTGTCGGTGTATTCAAAGAAAAGCTTAAAAATGAAATTCATGACCCTTCCTTCTAGGGAGATCAAGATCACTCCTACCCCCATGCCAAAATGGTATTTGAACCCATCATAGTGAAGGGCCCATTGACTATGTTTGGAGGAATACAAGTGAGAACTTCCTAATCCTTTGATATCTCAACCATGTTAATTTCAAGTATACTAGATAACCCCTCATGGGGTTCTTGGTTATGAAATTTAGAGAAGTTGTAAGTCCCTACCCCTCTTGGGTCAAATAGGAGAACGAGTGGTGCATCATTTTCTAATATGTCAATAATCACAACCATCAACATAGTTTAAATTAATGGCATGACTGTTGGATATGAACCACTAACATTTTCCATAGTAGCTACCTCTTTTTCCTCTATTTTATTTTTGTAAGGCTTGATGGATTTCTACCCATTGCCTCAATAAAACCACTTTGGGATTTGTAGGCTCTGTAACATCAACCAACTATGGGGGTTTTGTGACCCTATTGGTATGAAATTTGTAGTCAATGTACAACCCTAATTGATTACAAATGGTTTTTTGAAGCATGTCAAAATGTTTGGGATCCCCTTGAGCCATGAAAACCTTAGCCATATGGAGGAAATTGATCAGTTGGAACAAGGTTGAAGGGATGGCCTTCATCCTATGAATCTAGGTCTTCCCAAGATTATAATTTTTGTCTTTTTCAATCACATAAAATTATGTTAACATAGTTTTGGGACCCATATTGACTAGAAGCACAATTTTTCCTATAGAGGTATATTTGAGACTATCATAACATCATAGGGTATTAAGATTTGTGGAACAATTTATGTCTATGTAGCCAAATTTTTAAAATAAAGATAAGGGGAAAATGTTTATGGTTTTTCCATCATTAACCATGGATCTCTTTACATAGATATTATAGATACACACTTGAAGAAACAAAGTTGGATCCCCCCTCCTTGATAATTCAAAATTTGAAGGGAGACTACTAAGGTTGAAGAAATAGATAGTGTCCCATGAATCTTGACTAGGTGGAAATATATATATATATATATAGAGAGAGAGAGAGAGGTTAATCTTATTGATTTGGGCCTATTGTGGGGGAGTTATGATGGATAAATTCACCATTACTAAAGCATTGAGTGACACCAAACAATGGGTAGGAAATTTCTTGACCAAGTTAAGAAAATAAATGTGGGAGAATATTTTTGTAAGCTATGAGATCAAATATTAATTCCCCACAGGCTTAGGGATGGTATCATTATATATAATGTTTGAAGGGTGAGGAATCATGGGATGTAATCCCTAGTGCAAGTAATTATATTTTCTTCCTCTTCAACTTCAAACACTATAACCCCTATCATTTTGGTTTTACCTTGGACTCCCAACTAGGGAACACCATCAACATTAGCATTTCCAAAAGTGGAAACCTCGACATCATTGGTACATGCTTGCATAGGATAATTATATTAAACCACTTGATTTTGAAAGTTACCTACAATCCCTACGAACATATATATGAATGTTTATCTCTTATCCTTAGGGAGCCTTTAGATTAACTTATTATACTCAATGGTAGAAACAAAATATGTTAGGATCATATTTCCTAGGCATCTGATTTTGTCCATGTTATCCAAACCCTTGTTGATTACTTATTTGATAATAGGGTTGGTTTTGAAATTTTGGAAAATTATCATCATACTAAAATTGGTTCTAATTTTAGTTTTTATATTATATGTTGTAGGGTGGAGGTCATTCAAAGTCAAATACATGAAATGTAGGTGGAGGGTTTTGGTTCCTAACACCTGCATTGTTGTTTGGATTGGTGTTGTTCATGGGTGGAGTCTAATTATTAGTCACTAAGTTTGGTTTTTTGCTCTGATCAGTCATGCCATCAGTGTTGGTGTTTCTATTTTTATTACGAAATTTTGGGCCTTGATTATTGGTGTTGTTCTTTCTCAAATTATGAAAGACCCCATTATTTTGATTTAGGATGATAATATGCCCATTGGCCCCATAGGTTTTATGGCCACTCTCAATTTTTGATTGATCAATCTATAGAACACTTTCAAGAGATTATTAATAATATTAATAGGGTAAATTTTAGATGTCTTCCCTCATCTCATTATTAAGGGAGTGAAGGAAAAGGTTTCATAATTCCCTCTTATCCATGTGAGGTGCACTAGTAAATAAATATAGAACATGATGCCATCTCATGATGAAATGGACAATTGATTCATTGTGTTCTTGTTTGATATGAAAAAATTGTCAAATCTCAATCTTTAAAAGCTTGTTCATATCGAAGGCCTTGATGAATTCAACCATCAATTATTTGAAGGAATAAATGGATCCCTTAGAGAGGTGATAATACCAATCAAAATTTATTCATTCTAGTGTTTTAGGGAAAATCTTGGAAATAACTCCATCCCAAGGTAAGAGTTCCCTGACAAACATGTTGTAAGCTTTAATTTTTGCATTGGGATCTCCGTCTCCCTTATATTTGGGAAGGTTTGGTAGAAGACCTAGAAGAAGAAATCATATGTTATGATTGAGGGGTTCTTTAAGATACGTAGCATAGGTCCCCATATTTTTAATGTCAATTTTTGAAGTGTCCAAATTATATTGGAAGGGTGGGATTACATAGGGGTTGTTTGGATAACCACTACGATGAATGGAAGAAGTTTGATAAGGTAAAGGGGAATACACCAAAAAATAGTTATCTAATTGAGTAGACTTGGAGATTATATAGAATTAGGGAGGTAGATTGTTAGACATAGAATGGTTATTGGTTTATTGAGGAGGGTCATACATGGTTTGCACATAACTTGAGGGGATGTAGGGTAGCACATGGATAGTCTATGGAGGAGTGTACATGGGAGGCATGTAACTTATAAGGGTAAAGGGTGGTGGATTATTAGTCACAACATTGGTTTGTAAGGGTGGAATGTAATTTAATAGACCTCTAATTGGGGTTTGCGTATGATTTTAGTAAGGTAGAGAAATTTAGGAGGCATCTAGGTTAAAGATTCCATGATTAAGGATGTCCTCGAGAGGTTGGTTAGAATCATAGCTTGGGGAGAGCATATGATCTTGTTATGGTAGGAACATGTAATCCTATTGTTACAATAATTGATAAGTCATTGTCTCGATGGGAAAAAATTAAGAATGAACATGGGTAGGAGTATTAGGGTTTAATCCTTAATTCAAATATTTTTGCTTATTCTCTATATCATGAATGCAACCACTAAGGTATTGATGAGTTTATTTGGGCTTGTGGTGGCATTAGGTGTAGGATCATCCTACATAAGAGGGGTAGAGGTGAGATATTGGTTAGTGTGAAGATATTGAGTTGGAGTGGGAGATTCAAGAACATTGGTTAGGGTTTTCCCTAGTGGGTTATAGGTAATTATATTTTTGGTAGAGGGATGTGTAGCCACTTGTATATGGCTAACCTTGTCATTTAAATAATGGATCCTACTTAGATATTGGTTATATCTAATAGAGATTTTTGAATATGGGTTATTTAGGATAATCAATGTCTAGTATCCATGCAAGGAGTAGATACACTCCCTCTAATTAGAGTCATAGTATTAGAGTTAGGATGATTACTAGTAGTTTCAGACACGTCCTGCACCTCATGAATATAGACTCCACTCCTAGTTTTAGTATTGGGTTGAAAGTAATCATAGAATTGATAATATATGTTAGTGTTTAAATTAGGGTTGTTATAATCATAAATGAAACCTCAATAGGGTTATTTTGGCTTCTTATATATCGCTCAAGGCCAATAGATTCACATATGTCTTATTCAAACATATTCTGGGTGTATATGAATACCCATAGAATAAATTAAAATAGGGAGAAAATTTTATAAGGGAGAAAGAGAAATGAGAATAAAATGTAAACACAAAATATTAGACTCTTTCACATTGATTCCACCAATGTTTAAGCACATGAATAACACACACTAAACTATGCACTCAACTTCTTGAGGTTTGCCCAAGACAACTAACATAATGGATGGGTGATAAATGAAACTAAGGATTGGGTTGATTGTTTGGTGGAATGGGATTTATAATGATAAGTGGCCAGGGATACTCATTATGTAGCCAAAATATTTATGATCCATAATGTTGCTTATTAAGAGCATCTAATTGAGTGAAAATAGAACTCCAAGGTCCCTTAGTTTGGTGATGATGAGGAGGTGAAGCTCATGATCAATACTAGAAATGTCGAAGTGGAAATCATTTGGTTGAATTAATTAAGAAATGTGTTTGAATCTATACTATGCCCTGTTAATTTCATACACAAACATGAATGATATATGATGAGGCTATACTCAAGGAGAAAAGAAAATGGGGAATGGGTGACTACATGAGGATGATGTTGTACTTATAGCCTCAATTTTGGGGAAGGATGATGATGAGTGGATAAAATATATTCTATTACTCTTATATATAATTTAGAGAGTATAAAATGAAGTGTGGACTTGGTTTGGAATGGAAAACCTCTCTCTTGATCTTGGTGCTAATTTTAAATTAGATGTTAGTGCCAAGACCTAGGGCTCTAAATCTAGGGAAAATAACTATGAAATGGAGATAAGGACACTCTAGGAGAGTTAAATAAGATGAAAAGTGATGTAATTTATAAGTTTAAAATATTTTTTTGAGGGCATTATGTGGTAGGACTTATTTTTCTATGAGAAATAATTTTTTAAAATGTTTGTGCTTATTTTGGACAAGGTTTTGATTGTTAATTTATTTTTGGTTTTAACTAAAAATAAAGATAACTTCTTGTTAAAATAAAATTAATTAAGATAAATAAAAATGAATATATGAAAATAAATGAAATAATGCTTTTATTTTTGTATCTTTTCAATGCATGAAATATTAGAAAGCAAAATCTAGGCTAACAATGCAAGTGCTAATTTATAGCTTTTTAGGTGCAACTAATTGATTTTTTTTAGTATTCTTAGATCATATATGAATGAATCTACTATGTAAATTTAATATTTTATAACATCCAAGTAAATACAAAATTAGATCTATATCCTAAGAAATAATACTACGAAGTATCTAACTATTCTTTTGCATATGCAAGCATATAACTAGTTTGTGGTGTTTCTAAATGTTAAACATTTAATCTCTAAGTGGGATAATCTAGACCCTTAGCATACTTTGGTATATTATTAAATAATAATAATTTATTATTTATTAAACATGAGGCAAAAACCTTATGTATATAAATAATAAAATATTGTGATTTATTATATACCAATTAAATTAAATGATTCTCGAGAAGGATGGACCTGTTGGTTACAACCGTCACCTCTCCTCACATTTATTATATATAGGGTTTTACCTTTATTATATTATTCACTATGAATACACTAGGATAATTCGATATTTGTGTGTGGCAAATATTTAAAAAGGTTCTGTGAAGGCTTATGTGAAGAAGTGAGAAGGGAAAGCTTTGTATTGGGGTGCAAAGTTTCTCAATAAATTAAATATCATCTTCGTAGGTTTTTTACCTCTTGGAGGTTTTCCCACTTTAAATTCTTGTGTACTATGTCAATTCTCTATGCTCTTTGCCATCATTTATTCATCTATATCTAACATTATATTTAATATATATTTTATATTTTATTGATTTTATCATGAAATCAAAGCCATGAGAAGATTGGGTGATTGGCAAGAGTTTTTTGTTGGAAGATTCAGAGTATGTGAAAAGCTTTATCAAACAAAATTTTTATTTATCTCAGCCTAGTATGATATTTTTTAGATTTGGAAGCATACTATATTTTTTTTCTATGTCATTATTTGCTTTGTGGAGCTCTATATCTTAGCATTGGGTCTTCTAATACCTCCATCAAACATCCAAAATAACTAGAAATCAACCTGACACTTCCCTTTGTCACCATTTTCATAGAGGCACCACAACTAGCCTAGGAAAACTCAAAAAAATGATTTTAAGTCAAAATTCAATTTTATAATTTCTTTCATCATTAAAAAAATTCCATAAGTTTGAAACAAATTTCAAGTTTTTTGAGTGCTTGTATAAGTTTCTGGGCTCTCCCAAACATGTACAGGGGTGCCATACTTTAGCTTGGGAAATTTGAAATATTGAATTCTTCATTAGAGATTCTATTTGAGGGTCCAATCGTGTTTATCAAAAAAAAATAGTAAGGTTACTAAGTTTTCATGCAAATCCAAGACCTGACAAGGAGATCTAAGCTCTTGATATTCCACAAGGGCACCATTGTGAAGCTACAAGTATGTAGCTTATGTTATATAGTTTTATAAATTATTTATTAAATAATTTTTTATTTAAACTTTAAATTATCTACGTAGACCTTGTGGCTCCCACATTCTTTGTCTTTTACTCTAAAAAGTTAAAAGAAAAGTAATTGTTATTTACTGGTCATTTTACATGTACATTAGATATTTATTTATTTATATTTTTTTAGTATTAAAAATCAAATAAAATATATATAAATATCAATTAATGCATGTTAAAACTTAATTGGTCTCTTAGATGAGTTGGGAAGATTTCTTTTACTAGAACTTACAACTAAAGAGGTCCCAAGTTCAAAACCCTCTAAATTTATTTGAATTGGTCAAGTTACTTTTTCAAATTTAATTTAATTTGAATTCCATTTTTTGGGTTTTGTGCCAACATTTGACATGTCTAAAACCCTGGTTGACCTATGAAACTTGTTTTGACTTTCAACCTAATGAATATTTTGACAAACATAATCATGTAATGAGTTAATCTCTAAGTTTTGTGTTTTGAAACCTATTACTAGTTTTTTACAACTTATTTAATAACAGTGTCTAAGTGGTCATTCTGAGTGCGACTCTTTTGACACTTAATTTTGTGCAATTCTAAATCATTTTTTTACATTATTTGGCATCTAAATTATGTAATTAAATATATTTGCTCTTTTTATTTATTTTATAATCATAGTATAAAAACTCATTAAAAGGGTTATTTTTCTTAAAATTGTTCTTATATTAGTATATTTTTTTACACTTGTGACACCCTATTTTGTCACAATATTTCATAATTGTTTGCTTTGTCTAGCATTAAATTTAATATTTATTATGTGTTTGAAATTTCAAATTTAGTGTTAATATCATATTAAGTTAAAATTCACGCTAAAATTTTTCATTTTAAGCATATGTTTAATGTCTTGTTTACAGGGAATTTATGGCTTCGCCTTATTTTTTTTAAAATAAATCTCAAATATTTAATTGAAATAACTATATAAAAGATTTGTGTTAATATTTAATTTATGACCTGAAAGTTGTGGAATATTGTCATTGGGATTGATAAATCTCCTTCTAAATGACATGTGACCCCTGAGCTTATCAATGCATTTCAACAGAAATCGTAGAAAGCTATGTCCATTATCTTGTAGAGTGTTAAGGATGAATTATTTCTCCACATTAGTAATCAGAAGTCTCCTAGTGATGATTGAAAACTCCCTGAATCCATGCATAAGGAAACTCATCTCTTGAAGATTATTAAGTTAATCTTCAAATTGCTAACTACACCTATGAAAGGTGATGAGAAAGTTGTGAATTGTTTTTCTAAAATTAAAAGCATTAAAGATCATTTAGATAATTATAATTTGATTCAGGATCAATAGATTTATTTTATCATTCAATTAAATATTCATAATTTTTTTATAAATTTCATTCCAATTTTGAATTTTAAGTATCAAATTGAGTAAGATATCCCTAACTTTACCACCTTGTCTACTCTCTTGATTCAAGAAGAGCAAGTTATGACCAATTTTGATTATAAAGAGTGATCTAGAGTATTTTTAATTTATCAAACTTTATCGATCATTTAAAAAATGTTGGCTATAGAGATCGTAGTCAGTGGGATCCACTCTTATTTTAGAAGGGAATTCAGCCACCTGGTAAGTTGGTGTAATTTTAATATTGTCAATTACACTATTGTTTAAATACCATATTATTTTAGTGCTTTTGGCTATGACAAGTGATAGGATGAGGAGCGACAAAGTGGTGATATTAGGGAACACCACATGGTGGGACTTCAAGCCACCATATGGCTTGTCACCTTATTCTTCTTGTATTTTCCAAACCACTTATGCATGTTGAGTTCAAGTTATGTCAACCCAAGACCTAACTCAAAGATCAAGTCTAAGTATCAAGCTACGCTTTCCAATTGAATGTTATCTTTATAATATGAGATATCTCAAGTTCTAAGTCGAGTTGGTGTAACAACCATTCAACCAAGCTCGAGACCAAATACAACCAACTCATGAGTATTCTAAAGTGATTCATGTAAAATGGTTTGAGACATGGTCGAGGCCATGCATTATAAATAATAATAAAGCCTATTAAAGGCTTGAAACCATTAACCTCCATGGAATTTGGGATCTTTATTTCCTAATGAATGTTGTTGAGATTAGAAGATTTCAAATATAGGCAAATCCATTAGATCATAGACTGCAGAGGATATAATATAAGTTGTATTTGGATGGATGGTTGGGTTGAAATATGTTCAATTTGAAATGGAAGGTAGCTCAATTTTTAGGGAATGAATCCAAGCTGTGTAGGGAGCCCATAGTTAAATAAGGTTGAGCAGATAGATACATTGCATAACTCATTTTGGGCATGGCCATTTGGACCATGAAGAACATTATATGTTCATCATAGAGGATGAATCTCAGTTGAAAGAGCTATCCATAGAGAGCTCATCGATGGAATGATGATGAGGATAGGATTTTTAAAGTCACTTCAAACCTTGTTTCAAAAGGAAGAAACTTGATGTTTGACTCAAGTATGGATTTCAATAAGGAAGGCATACATAGTCCTGAATATGGATTTTTGAGTCTATTTTATAAAGTCATTATGGTTGAGCAAAACACATAGGAAGGGATCAATTTTTAGAGTCATAAGGTGACTATTATTCAGTAAATAGTCTCAAATATGTTGGCTTAGTTCTGAAGGCTAGGATGGGATATACAGTTTCAAATGTGGAAGCTGAGACATCCATTCATATAGCTTATGACTATGACCATGTATTTGTAAGGGTCAAGTTGAGAATATACAGATGGCCATGAACATGAAATGACATAGGTGAATTATGCAGACCATAAATCTTAGGTATGACTATTTATTAATACACAGTCTCGAGGCATGATTGTCTTCTTCCATTTTTGTGGTCTTATAATCATGGAAGAGGTTATGATAAGCTTGAAAAAGACATTTTTTTTTGTTTTAAGGTCGTGAAAAACTCATCATTGAATGAGTTGGTAGCATGAGGGATCAATGAACATATAAAATTATAGAAGTCTTGAATATGAGGATGGATGCATAGTTTTGAGTTTGGAGGTGAATATGTCTATGTGGTAAAGTTTTTGAGAGAATCAAGGTAACTATTTTATATACTATATACATATACATAGATGAAGTTTGTAGATTATAGAAATCTATTTATGGGCTTTGGAATCCATGGGTGTACAAGATATAATCACAAGTATTGAGACCTGACAGGCATTATATTTCACAGTAGATGTTTTGGTTTCTTCTATTTAAAAGGCATTATATCCATGGAATAAAAATATATGTGGGTGAATATAGTTTTTTAAAACACACAGTCATGAAACAAATTGTTGTAATTTATCCTATTTGATAAGGCCTCTAGCCAAGGGAGAACAATATAGCTATTGTAGGGATGTTTTTTTTAAAGGAGTTGGACATCTGTATAAACCAGTGACACTCCACTAATATGTATTATGCCCAAATCTTAGATTTTGTGTATACTCTAATAGATAATCATGCTAAAAAATATGAATAAAAAGAATAGGTACTATAGAATTCAGGGAGAAAAATTGATGATAAATTTTAGAATCTTCATGTAGTTGGTTTTTAGCACTATTTTAGGTCAAAAATCCATTATTGATGTAAGTTGGAAATTATTGATATTTACACCATTTTTAATGGATAAGATTGAGATTTAGAAATCTTGAAGACATATCCTAAAGGGGTGAACTTCGTTACCACATCTTATGTTAATTATTCAATTTTAGTTTATTCTATGTTTCATTTTATTTTAGTTGTAAGATAATTAATGAGATACGAAGGAAAAGTATGGAAATATATAATAATGACACAAACCTTAAGAGTTTAAAGCAGGAATGAGTTACAGATTTTTATGAATATTTTAATTCATTATTAGCTTATTTTGTAACCAATTATATTTAATTAATGAATTAATAATTCAATATCCATTTCAGAAATTGTTTGATTTATCTAAAAGATAAACCCAATTTATAGATCAAATTGGGTAGTAGAGAAGGTGATTATAGGATTAGCTTAAGTTGTTAGATATACTTCCATTTTTTTTAGATGTCATATATTGGTATTATTCTTCTTTTTGATTTGATTATGCAATTTGGCTAGTGCAAATAAAAATTAGAAGGTGTTTAAATTCATTGGAGGAAGACAAGCTTCTAACAACCAAGGTTTTGAAACCACTAGCCCTGCAAAATCAACATGGATAAAGAACATAGTACATTGTCACTTGAGGTGTGAGATGGTGTTCAGAAAAGATCAACCTTTCTATCTTGGGACACATGTAGATAAAATGTAAGGCATTTTTAGTGGTGCACATCTAAGAGGAATCAATTATAATCATATTACTATTATTACACAAGGAAATTGAGGTATGATTATGGTCTAATTTCATATTGGTATTGACACAATATTTTGGTCTTTGATAAGCAATTGTGTAACCTTTATATATTGGATTAATAATTATATTATGGATGCCTATGTCCTTCATGATAGGAACAAGTGAAAAGACCAATTTCATAGTAAGATATGGAAATAGTAATAAGGCATTGTTCAAGATATCGAATAGGTTTTTACACTTTGAATTTTGAGTTTGTAATTGGTTGATAAGTTGGTTTATCTTTCATATATTTGTTAAGTGTTTTAGGAATAAAATAGGAAGTTGTTTAAAATCCAACAAAATGCCAACAAATACTCAACAAGATGTGCGCTTCATAGTTCTCGAAGAGGTATGAGTTAATTTCAATGTAACTATGTGGCACAACTTTTGATTTGAATCCTTGGTGTCAGGATAACCTTTGTGTGGGTTGATTTGAAAGAAAGACAGACCTTGATTTATAACTATTTTTTAAACCTTTTGAAAATATAACATGGATCATCTAATTCTTCTTGAGATAGAGTTATAAGATGAAACCAGTTTCTATTCAGTTATGGATACCATGAAGAGGGAACAACCCTTATTGGTTAAATGGTTTACTTGAATAGTTTTGATAAATCATATCTATGGTATTGCGTAGTATGCTTAGTTATCATTTCAAACACTATTTTAGGAGAATTATTAACTATTGGATCTAAGGAAGGAAATTTTGATAAACTTGTGTTTGGAAGGATGTTTTTGTTATCTCCTATTGTAGTTTTCCATTGTGATAAGATTTTGGAAATCTAACTCAGTTGGATGAGTTTTGGAGATATGAAATAGGGAGTAGTTAGATGGTGAAAGAAACTTTGAGATAGGTTTAAAATTCTTGTTTTTATCCTTCTATTTATATGATATTTTACTTACAGTTACTTGTAAAGTTTTGAGATTGTAAAGAAGCTCTTATTATGGAAAGTCTCTAAGTTGACATTAGAGTTTGATAGGTATAGGTAAATATTGATAATTATATTTTAGGATCACAATAGTTAATTATGTTGTTTACAGTTCCCTTGATTATTCTTTCATGAAGTGTGTATATTTTTTAGTTATAACCTTAGGATAGATAAATTCAATGCACATTTCTATACTTTGCATATATATTTAAGTCTCAAAGTACTATGGACAACATTTGTAAATGCAAGTATATATATGTTGCAGCTGTTTGTAAATCTTATAGGTGTATGTATCATAATTTGATTTCCCTTGTGTGATTATGATAACAAGGAGAACACCAATGAATATTTTGGGTGATAGGTCATTATATAAAAATGGATACATAGTTTGATTTACTTTCCATAATCAGTTATAATTTTAATTAGACAGTTGACTTCATGCAGGGAAGTTTTTGATGATGTCTTATTTTATTGAAGTAAACTTGGTTTTTTTCAAATTGAGTTTATTTATATAGCTTATCTCTATACACCTTCACTTGTTATATTTTGGTTTATTTACATTGATGTGATGTAGAGAGTCATTTCGCAGATTCAGTTAGGATTATTGGAACTTTTGGAGACCAAAAGCCTCTTTGTGGGGAGGTTTGATTTGAAGGATTTTCAATTTATCAACCTTTGTTGGTCATTTTCAAAAGGTTGGCTATGAAAACCATAGTCTATGGGATCTAGCCACCATGGTATATTGGTATAATTGTAATATTGCCAATTACACTATTGTTTAAATACCATATTATTTTGGTGCTTCTAGTTATGACAAGTGGTAGGATGAGGAGTGGTGAACTGGTGATATTTGGGAAGACCACATGGTGGAACCTCAGGCCACCATGTGGCCTACCACCTCATTCTTCACATATTTAACAAACCACTTATGCATGTTAAGTTTTAGTTATGTTAACTTGAGACCCAACTCAAAGATCAATTCTGAGTATCAAGCTACACTTTTCAACCTAATGTTATCTTTATACTCTGAGACAACTCAAGTTCTAAGTTGAGTTGGTGTAACAACCATTCAACTGAGCTTGAGACCAAATACAAACAACTTGAAAAGCTTCTAAAGTGATCCATGTAAAATGGTTTGAAACATGGTCGAGGCCACACATTATAAAGAACAATAAAGCCTATTAAAGGCTGGAAACCATTAACCTCCATGAAATGTGGGATCTTTATTGCCTAATAAATGTTGTCAAGATTAGAGGATTTGAACTATAGGCAAATCCATTAGATCAAAAATAGTGGAGGATATAATGTGAGTTGTATTTGCATGGATGGTTGGGTTGAAATATACTCAATCTAGAATAGAATGTAGCTCAATTTGTTAGGAATGAAGCCAAGCTGTGTAAGGAGCTCGTGGTTGAACAGGGATGAGTAGATGGATATATTTCATAGATCATTTTTGCATGGCCATTTAAACCATGAAGAGCATTATACATTCAACATGTATAAGGAAACTCAATTGGGGTATCTCATCATAGAGAGATTGTCGATGAAATGATGATGAGGATAGGATTATTAAAGTCACTTTGAACCCTATTTCGAAAGGAATTGGGGGATATCATCATAGAGAGATTGTCGATGAAATGATGATGAGGATATGATTATTAAAGTCACTTTGAACCCTATTTCAAAAGGAAAAAGCTTGATGCTTTATTCAAGTATGGCTTTGGATAGGGAAGGCATACATAGTCCTGAATAAAGATGTTTGGGTCTTTTTTATAAATCCATTATGGCTTGGTGAAACACATAGATAAGGATTGATTTGTAGAGCCATGAGGTGATTGTTGTTTATTAAATAGTCTTGAATGTGTTGGCTCAGTCCTAAAGGGTAGGATGGGATATACAATTTTAAATATGGAATCTAAGACATTCATTTCATAAGGCATATGATTGTGACCTTATATTTGGTAGGGATAAGCTAAGAATATATAGATGGCCATGAATGTGAAAGGATGTAGGTGAATGATGTAGACCTTAGATCTAAGGTGTGATTGTTTATTAGTACACAATCCCAAAGCATGGTTATCTTCTTCTATTTTGGTGGTTTTATAACCATGGAAGAGGTTATGATACGCTCAAAAAACATTTTTTTTTATTACAAGGCCGTGAAAACTCATCATTTAATGAGTTGGTAGCATGAGGGATCGATGAACCTATATAATTGCATAATTCTTGAATATGAGGATAGATGCATAGTTCTAAGTCCGGAGGTGAATATGTCTATGTGGTAAAGCTATTGGAAGGAGTAAGGTAACTATTTTTTATACTATATATGCATACAAGGACAAAGTCTATAGTTATATATGGCCATTTATGGGTTTTAGAAGCCATGGGCATACAAGATATAATCATAGGTACTGAGACCCGACTGGTATTATATTTCACAGTAGACATTTTGGTTTCTTATATTTGAAAGGAATTATAGCCATGTAATAAAATTATATGTGGGTGAATATGGTTTTTGAAAGCACATAGTCCTAAAACTATATTGTTGTAATTTTTCCTATTTGATAAGGCTTCTGGTCACGGGAGAACAATATAACTATTATAGGGGTTTTTTTTAAAGGAGTTGGACATCTGTATATACTAGAGACACTCCAATAATCTATATTATGCCAAAATCTTAGATTTTTCATATACTCTAATAGAGAAGCCTACTAAAAAACATGAATAAAAATAATAGGTGCTACGGACCCTGAGGAGACAAATTGATGATCAATTTTAGAATCTTCATGCAGTTGGTTTTCAACACTATTTTAGGTCAAAAATCCATTCTTGATGTAATTTGGAAATTATTGATATTTACATCATTTTAATGGATTGAATTGATATTTATAAATATTAGAGACATAGTGCAAAGGGGTGAACTCTATTATCACATCTTGTGTCAATTATTCAATTTCAGTTTATTTTGTGTTTCATTTTATTTCAGTCGAAAGAAAATTAATGAGATATGAAAGAAAAGTATGGACAGTTATAATAATGACACAAACCCTAGGAGTTTAAATTAGGATTGAGTTATAGATTTTTTTTAATATTTTAATTCATTCTTAAAATATTCCACAACTAGTTCTATTTAATTAAGGAGTTAAGAATTCAATATCTATTTCAAAAATTGTTCAAATTATGTAAAAGATAAACCTAATTTATGGATAAAAGAGAATTCCACTCAGGTACTTCTCATATTAAATAATATTTTTGATAATAATAAAAACCATAAATCTAACCTTAATTCTGCTAATGACAAATACGGGAATAAGAAATCTAGTAATAAGAATCATAAACCTAAGTTTAATAGAAATTACAATTTCTGTGGTAAATTTGGTCATAGAAGGGAACATTGTTATGAAAATAAGGATAGAAATAATAATCAAACTTTTAAAAATAACAAAGAGAATAAATCAAATCAAAATAAGTAGAATAATCAAAACCCTGATCAAAATAACAATCAAGATTAAAATTTTATTACTTTGTATACTAATTTGTTTGCTTCAAATGAAAATAAGTAGATTTAAGATAGTGGTGCATCACACCATAAGACTTGATTATCTAATATTATGTGTAATTAAATAGATATACCTAAAATAATTTACTTAAGAGAATTGTTTTTAGAAGTAACTAAATAGGGAAAAGCAATGTTTTCAAATGTCATTATAAATGATGTTTCTTATGTACCTAAGCTTAAAAAGAATTTATTATCTTATTCTCAACTTACAAATGATAATTTCATTGTAACATTACTTAAATATAGTGGGTCTATTAGGAATCAATCTAGTTATTTGATTCTTGAAAGTGTTCAAAGGAATGGTTTATATATCTTTTGTCCTTCTTCGATATATTTTCTTTCATTGCATAGTAAGAATGAATCTCAATTATGACATGAAAGATTAGGACATGCTAATTTTAAAAGTTTACATGATATGTTTTAAAATAATGTTGTTGTTATAATTCTTTATATCCCCCCTCATCATGAAACTTGTGAGGTTTACTTATGTGGTAAGCAACATACTAACCTCTTTCACAAGAATCATGATACGAATTCTTCACATCTTTTAGAATTGATTTATAGTGATATTGTAGAACCTATTGAAGTTGTATTTATTAATGGTTGTTTATATTATTTTATTTTTATTGATGATTACACTAGATTGATCTAATTTTTTTATTAAAAATAAATCTAATGTTTGTCTAAATTCAAAGAATTTAAAGCTAGTGTTGAAAATGCATCTAATTTTTCTATTAAGAGATTAAAAACTAATAATGGTGATGAATATATTATTAAATAATTTAAATTTTTTATTATTTTTGGTATTCAAAGGTAATTAATAACTCCTTATTCCCCCCATCAAAATGTTATTATTGAAAGGAAAAACTACACCATCATAGAAATGGCTAGAACAATGTTACAATCTGTAAATGTTTCTAAATTTTTCTAGATCAAAGCCATGAATATTGTTGTGCATATTATAAATAGAGTCCTTACCAGATATTTTAATATTTTAAACCCTTTATAAATGTGGACTAAAAATAAACCTAGATAGCCTTGCTTTTATCTTTATTATTAAAGTTAAAAGAAAGAAGCTCGATCCCACTTCCTATTATTGCATTTTTTTAGGTTATGGAGGTAAGACAAAAGGTTTAAGAGTGTATAATCCTTATAAAGATAAGATCATTGAGAATAATAATATTCTTATTCTTGAGAAATACTTTTGTGAGCCTTTTTTAGAGCCTCTTCAGTGTTTTTTTGTTGATAAATCTGACTCTCATGTTTCTCCTTGTGATGAAATAGATGTCTTTGAAGAAGTTGATCTAATTTTGGCTAACTTAGAATATGAGGAACCCCTTGAGTTTCATGTTCTATCTAAAAGACCTAAATTAGCATAATCTCTAATCTAATCTTTTAATGTTGATAACCTTAATAAATTAATTAGAATTCAACATTTTTATTATGCATTAATGACTATGTATGAATGTGAACCTCAATCATTTGAAAAAACCACTGAAAGTGATAGATGAAATGTTTCTATGAAATTTTAATATAATGTCTTAATTAAAAATATGTGTTTAAGTCTGATGCAGGTGTTATCACTTGGACTAACAAGAAGCAACCTACTATCTATATTTCTTCTACTGAAGTAGAGTACATAAATGCTATAGAAGCTACCAAAGAAGCCATGTGGCTATGAATTTTTTTGGAATAACTTTATTTGGATGTTTCTCAAAGAGCCATCCCTCATTTTGATAACCAAAGTTGTATAGCTATGAAAAAATCTAGTGCAATACTAAAGAACTAAACATATTGAAGTTCATGTGTATTTTATCCTAGAGAAAGTCTTCAATGATGATATTGATTTTCAATTATATTCTATGGATAAATAAGTGGTAGATATTTTCATAAAACCACTTTGTGATACCAAGTTTTATTAGTTTCGTGCATTGTTGGGCCTCTCAGAGTTACCATTGAGGGGAAGTGTGTATGACAATGCCACTTCCTAATGGCCCTGTGTTTCTTCTTCTTCTCTATACTTTTTCTCATTGTAAAACATTTTAAACGTCATGTATAAGTTTTATTTTTTTACCCCAATACATATAAACATACTTTTTAATGGAGGTTTTTATGTTATAAAATGCTCTAAATATACTTAGATGATTATTTATGAGAAACTGTGAGATGTAGTCTCACGATCATGCTAGACTAAACTTACTTTATAGTAGTTAATAGATTATAATTCTTTCTATTTCAAAAGTTGATGTTTGACATAATGAAAGTTTTTAAATCTTTCAATTGTGTACATAGTATAATTTATGTATTAATGTGACTATGACATTTATCTTTACTTAGCATTAATGGGGAATGTTAGGATATTTAATGTCTAAGTAGGATAATTTAGACCTTTAGAATACTTTGATGTATTATTAAATAATAATAATTTATTATTTATTAAATACCAAGTGAAAAGCTCATGTGAAAAAACAATAAAATATTGTAGCTTATTTACCAATTAAATTAAATGATTCTCAGGAAAGAAGGACCCATTGGTTATAATGATCACCTCTTCTCACATTTATTATAAATAGGGTTTTACCCCTATTGTATTATTCACTATGAACACACTTGGTGAATTTGATATTTATGTGTGGCAAATATTACAAAGGTTTTATGAAAGATTATGTGAAGAAATGAGAAGGGAAGACTTTGTATTCGGGTGCAGAGTTTTTCAATTAATTAAATATCATCTTCATGGGTTTTTTACCTCTAAGGTTTTACCAATTTAAATTCTTATGTACTTTCTCAACTCTTTTTTCTCTTTGCCATCATTTATTCATCTAGATACAACATTATATTGCATATATATTTTATATTCTATTGATTTTATCACTAAATAGATGCACACTAAGTTTAAATGATTTGTATAAAATGAAAGTGAATATAAAAGTTATGATTTTATATTTTAATGAACTAAAAATAATATTTTTAATTTATTTAAACAACTGAAAATTAATATCAAGATAATTAATTTTTCTCTTCTCAGTTTGATTAGAGTTTTCTACTTATTAGTGTGCTTATTTATTTATGAACAAGAGTTTGTTTTGACCTGAAAATTGATTGTTATTGGAGGTGAAAGTGTTTTATTTTATTTTATAATACCTACTTAGGGTTTTAATACAAATCTATATGATTTCAAATAATCTATGGTATGACTAAAAATAGTAAGGAAATTAACTATTTTTTTGGTGTAAAGATGAGAAGAGAGAAGAATTCATTTTCCTATATATTTGCCTTTTCATAATTGAGATCTAATATTGTGCAAGAAAGGAAATTAAACTAATCTAATCTAATAAACAAATAAATATAACTAAAATTATAAACCCCCAACCTGATCAATATGTAGACCAATTGAAAGTACCTAATCAATGTGCTAGCTTCTCCACTTAAAACAATGATTTTATGTTCTCTCTAACCAAGGAAAATGATAAAATAATGGTATAAAAAAAAGATGAGAGAAAAATAAATCCAAACAAAACAACAGATGACTATGACTGGCTAGTGCACTGAGTTCAAAGATCTAGTTGTAAATTCAAAAATAATGATTTAAGTAGATTGTGGTTATAAAAAGCTTCAAAATTTTATTCTCCAATGTAAATTTTTGAATCTAAAATTTATCTAAAACTGAAATAATTGTAAAAAAAAGCATGGAGATCTCAAGGGGTAGTTTAACTATTGGTTAACTAAAATTTAAACATGGGAAGGATGGGAAGTGATCAAAATAAGAGTGTGAGTGAAATGGGTAGTCACGAGACAGACTCAATGTGGAAAAGTGATGAAACAAGAATAAAAACATGTAAACATGTGAAAAACTCAAATTCTTAAAGCTAAACTAACACATAAATAAATGGTGATGGAACCACCCTTATTCATAGGGGTGGTTCCGTAACTTCTAGTAGACATGAGAGAACCACCCTGTAAGATGAATAAACCACCCTATAGTAATATGAAACCACACTATTTGAGGCAGTTTCATCATGACAGTTTGGGAAAATGATGCAATAGTTTTATTAACTAAAGGGGCAGATTTGTCCTCTATTGAGGGTTTTTAAAATAAGCTCAAAGAGGCTATAAAAGCCAAGTAAAAATGGGTTTAGATAGGTTTATGTGAGAGATAGGGAGGGAAAGGACTAAAATTTTAGAGAGAACCTATATTGAGTGTAAAGTAGGATATCATTGCATCATCACTAGACATTGTACCTGTTGGTTGAAAATTTTGTCAAAGAAATAAAATGTAGACTTTCAATCAATAGTTTGAGGATAGATTCCTCTCCTATTATCTGACATAAATACCTTTATTGAAATAAAAATGGATGCAAAAAATAAAGATATATACTAATAAAAATATTTTCCATGGGTGTTGTACATTTAACCAAAAAGTATAAAAAGTTGATAAAAATGAGAAATGAAGGGGAATAATAATAATAATAATAAATAAGGGAGAATGGGATAATTCTATTCAATTAATCACAAAAATATGTTATAGTAATTGTTTTCATCAAATTTTTTACCCTAGGACACTCTGTTCCAGTTCCTACAATTTGATGGAACATTGAATTATCTCTCAAGTTTGTGGGAACTTGTAAGAGAGATAAATCTCTAGTATTATGAAGGATAACTCCCTAGATATGACTTGATGTGATTATGATACTAAAACTACCTATTATGGGTGAAAAGGGAGAGAAAGATACATAAATCAAACCTAAACTAGGAGGTGATACACTAAGAGTTGCTTTCATTCATACACTTGTAATTTGCATAATGAACTAAGACAACCAAACTAGCCTCAACACCATTAATGGATCTCCCTAACATTAGTGTTTCTCATGAAGGAAAATAAAAACTCAATAAATGAATTAAAGTGAAGGGAAGGTCTGATATGACATTACCAAACTCATACACACTTCAAGAGTCTATTGCAGTAGCATAGACTTCATGAAACCCATTAAGAGAGAAGTCATTTGCAGTAACACATTTAAAGATTGCATGAAAATAAGATGAACTCAATCTATACTTGACATTCAATATGGATCACTTCAAAACGTAGTGAAAATGGACTTAGATTATAACCAGCTTGCTTTTCATTAGCTTAAGTATAAATCAAGGTACAATTTTGGCAAGGCTTTGCCATTCCAAGAGTTGGAATCCTTTATAATGACCAAAATGGCTCACATTTATAGAACTTGGAAGAAGAGATAATTTGAAGAGGCACAAGGACAAGTGTCCAAAGGTGATAATTAGTTATAATACATGTAGATTCAGTTAAAAATGAGTCACGAAACTGATTTACACATCATCTCATCTCAAATTAGCCTCTTCTCCAAGTGTGTCATAGTAAATTTTCTCAATCATTCTCTCTTGCAAACTGCCTTCATCATAGGCTTCTTTTTTATCATTCCAAAGAAAGTTAGGATAAGTTCCTCATGTTTTATGAGGAGAGAGAGTTATAAATAATCCTTCACCTAAATTTAGAGTTTTCTTGATCATGGCATTCTCTTACACAATCTCAATCATCACCTATCATCAAGATCACTCTCCAATAGGCATTCCTTGATACTTGGCACTAGAATCTTTGCATCCTTTTTAAATGATCCATAATAGGGATATTTTGACACATTTGGGACACCTAATATGGTTGGATTCATCATAAAAATATTTAAAATCCTCAAATTCGAGTTTCCACTATGTCATTTTAGATGCCACTTTAGACTAGCTAAAGTGAGAGGCTTAACAAGGACACTTGTCAGCATTCCAAAGATCTATAAATGGCATGGAGAGTTTATTAAAGTCCAAATATATCCTACCAAGTTATTATCATCCATTTATCATATTTATGACCTACAAAAAACAAGAAAATTTCAAGAAAACCTGTTTCATGCATCACTTGTATAGATTATGTACAATCTGATTCCATGGGCCTATCCTAGCCCATTTCATCCACTTGTTAGCACTCCACATGATTTTTATCTCCCTTATGTATTATATAAGGCTTTTTAAATTAAAAAATATTTGATGATATTTTTTTTAGTTATATTGATGGAGTTCATAGTTCTGTTGTAGGGGTTTGTAGCTGGACTGATGGAGTTCATATTTTTTTTTATGGCTTCAACATATCTATGTAACACTTCTTGGTTAGAGACTCTTGATTAATTTAAAATATTATATCAAGGTGTTTTATATTGTGTTAGGTGTCCTCCAACTTCTCCAATCATCACTTGGGCTTACTTGACCTTTGGTTCATCCATCTCATCACTTTTCCTTCAAACTGTCTCCTCATGTATGAGAAAACTACCCCTAATCTGAGATAAAAAAGAGATGATATAAACCATTAGTATTAAAAAACCAACCATTGGATCATATTATTGGACTCATAATGGTAATTTTTACCAAATTTGAGCTTCTAACTCCTCCATTTGACCCTCCAAATCTTCAAATTCCCAAGGCAAATTTATGAGCAGACAACCTATGAGGGTAGGTAGGGTATAGACTGCATTTAGAGATTTCAGGGGTTTATTTGAGTTTTTTTAGGAAATATAGATATATTCCATGCCTAAAAAACCTATTCCAACCATTTATAGTCTTATTTTCCCATCAAACACCTTCCATGCTCTTAGAAATATGGACCAAGCCTATGACTACCTAAAAAGGGGAATCACTGTTCTAGGCCTAGTTGTAGGTGTTAGATCATTTAAAGATTGTTTAAAGATGATATATCTTCCCAATAAGGTCATAAAATCACTTGTTTATTTTTATCTTCTTCTTGGAAGTGTTGAGACACTCTTGAACACACATTTATATCCCATTATCAACCTACCCTGCTATAGGTTGACATTTTGACATTGTACAAACAGAAGGTGATCAAAGTGAGTCAAATTTGATGAGCCACCCTCCTTTAACCTATGTTGAGAAAAATATTTTAACCATTGTAACCTTTGAAACATGATGATAAATGTTATAATTTAACTTAAGTGAAAGAAAGATTCATCCCCTTTCTCAGGCATGTAGATGTAATTGAAGCCTTTTAGTGTATAAGAGGGTACTTTTGAGCATCCAAATGGCCATCTCCCTCTCAACATTTTGGCTTAAAAATTGGCATAGGCATATTATGTGGATAGGAATGATAAATAAGCAATTTTGATCATTTAAATACTCTTTGTCTATGATAATCACCATCTCTAAAAACCTTAAGAACCTCTGTTTAGTCCATTTAGGGACTGAGAGACCAAAAACATAGTCACTTTCTCTTGACCTCTCATAACACATTTTACCCTTATCTATCAAGATCAAACCTCTCAAAAGTTCACTCCAAGTACCTATAAAGTATTGAGACCATTGTTAAGGTTATTTCCAAGTCATGATGATGTCAGTAGGGGCCTTCAATGGAGGTTTGACTGTAATATACAGGCAAGAGCAAGAAAGAGCAAAAGTGTACAAGGTTAATATTCTCCAAACACATCCAATGAATTTGATATCCTTAAATTGAAAAATCCTAATTAACATTTTAAACCAAGTTAAACAATACCTTCAATGGCACCTATAGGTTGTCATTATCTCAGTGAGGGTTGGCAGTGAGGAAGGGCCACACATTTGAGCATGGTTATGGTGTTGTATGAGTTGAAAACTAGTTTAAAATTTTATAAAAGAATAATAAAGGATAAAAACCTCTGATATAACATCCCATGCTTCCATTCCATGTGTAAAATCTCTTTCAAAACACTTGAAGCAACTGCAAGTGAAAGAAAACTAATTTGGAGCACCTAGAAGCCTAAAAGAGGCTTTTTTAGACATTGGGATTTAAAAAATAAGAAGAAGCATGGGTATTTATTTAAAAACATGTAGGAACACTTTAAACACATAAACCCATCAATCCAAAGCAATAAAAATTGAAACAGGTTCCAAAGGAGACCCCCTCATGGTTAAACATGCATAAAATGTTGCCTAGAGTGTAACTAATTGTTCATAAGGGAGGATCCATAAAATTTCAAGTTATTATTATGAAAATTAAGTTAACTCAGATTAAAATCCACCCCTATAATCACTCCTCCCAACTCCACATGTACCATCCACACCAAGTGCTTGAAGTTGACCCTTCTTTTCTTACCAAGAGAATATGGGGGAAAATAAGTTTCAAATGAGATTTTTTTCATTATACTTAAAAACCAAACATTTAAATGGGTGTGGAGAGGTTAATAGACACTCAACCCATGTTTTTAGTTGATGGTCATTTTAAGGAATCCGTACAAGTGCCCAAAAGCCCTTAAAATCAAGTAGAAACTACCATCTATTGAACATAACTAATTCTTAGTTGACATCTAGCTACTCCTAACATGATCCTAACCTAATCCATGTTTAAACTCACCTTGGTGATTAATTTTACCACTTGAAAGTCTGTACAAGTCAATTAATAGGCTAAAAAGTGGCCAAAAGACCTTTTTTTGCACATGAGATATAATAAATGACCAATTAATGACTTGTAAACACATTGAAACATGATAAATACCATATTAGGACAAATTGACACAAAATTACCCTTTTACTAAGTTTTACCAAGTCTTGACGAAGTTACTTTATCTCTTATAACTTTAAAAAGGTAAATATGACCTTGTTAAGTGATTTCAAAAAGAGCAATGGAAAAATAGAAATTTGGGAAGATAAAAAGATACTTTTTAGTGGTTATTAAGAAGAAGACAAATATTTTTTCTAAATAATTTCTTCTTTCATTGTTGTAACAATCTCTTATTCTTATTTTGATGATGATTTGAGCCTGTACATTCTAAATAGTTTGGATGATTCTTGTTATCAGTGTGAAACGCACATTTGCACATTCTAATATGGCTAATTTACATTCAATTAGCCATTATTAATCATATGAGAAATTAACATGCATTATCATGTCAGATCACCCACTTTGAATACTCTTATGTTGTCTCTTTACTTTAATGAATGAGTGAGAATATTTGCATGTCCATATGAGGCCTTCAATATGCCTTCTCCAACTCAATATTTTTATATTTTATCTCTTGGTGCATACATAGTTGTCTTGAACCTTCGAGAATATTTTTAAAAAGAGAAACATGATATCACATTTGAAAGTATAGTGAATATGACTATCTCGAGCTAATGAATTTTTTATTGAAAATACCAACATATTGCAAGCTTCTCTTGATATTTTTGATAACTTATTGTATGAAAAATATCTTTTTGAGAGTTTTCAAAATGTGGTGGGCTTGGAAAATCAATTTTTGTTTCAAGAACAATCTTAGAGAGACTAAACAATGTAAATAATAATTTCAAGGGATGTAATGAATTCTTAGGAACCTATTTGTGCTACAAAAACCACTATGAGCCTTTTAAAATGATGTTGAAACTTCTTGAGAACTTCATCCATTCATGCAATGAAAAATAAACTAGTATAATCATTAAAACCTACTCATATTCAATGAAATACGGATTAAATATATGAAGGGATTAGATTTGATTATCTACTTTCGATACCATGAATCAATGATCAAAACCAGCCTATATCTTCTTGAAAACTACCTCAAATTGTTTTAGAAGGCCATGAATGATAAATTATCAAGATATAAGAGGGTGACAAGTTTTTAGAAATATGTTTTACATATATAAAACCTACTCAACTATAGAAGCTAATCCACAACTATCAATACCATTTTCTGTAACCGGTTTAAAATATCACATAGTAATTAGAAGTATTCAATGAGATTGATGGAATTGAAGGATCTCAATTCATTTTTTAGGCTTTAGGAGGTTTTTTTACATGTAAAAAGGCTATAAAAATCATTTAACAGGTAAAATAACTTATGTAAGTCCATAAAAATCAAAACCATGTTCAAAATTTGACCAAAACTACTCAAGTACAGTCAAACAACTTTTCAAATTTTAAAACCATGGATTTTATCTTAGAAACCATCCTCTAAAATCCATATACCATGAATTCAAATTTTAAACCACATTTTAAAAGGCCAATACCATGAATTGAAGAGCCAAACCCACCTTGAAAAACCACAAATAGAAAACAAAATCTTGCTTTGAAGAGTTAGACAACCATGTAGAGGGTTGATAGGGAGGTTTGAAATGGTATGCAGGATATTTTAAGTGTTTTTATAATTTAGTGATATTTAGATAAATAAATTACATGAAAAATAGCTTTATAAACCCCAAACAAGTCAACATAGTGTTTAGAAATTGGACACATTCAAAAAAATGCATTTGTTTTTATAAAACCTACCCTCAAGCAAGCCTAAAACCACAAGTTTATTAGAAAAACTACCTTGAATATCATATTGTTGTCTCAAATGGCCACATGGAGAATGAAAATAAGATTTGAAAGTCTTACATACTTTTTAAAAGGACTTTACAAGGGTGATGAGCTTAAAGGGTATATTAAATGTAAAAGAGACTTGAATGTTTGAGTAGGGGTTTATTATTTTCCCATAATTATTTATTATGGACTTTTTTCCATTATTTGGAGTTTTCCTACTTTCATGGATAAGCTTGCTTAGGTGTACTTTGAGTTATAGTTTGATAGGATAAACAGAAAGTAACTTCCTTGACTAGTTATTATGGATATGGGAGTTACTCTTATATTCTTACCTCTTTGACCACTTTTCATGGAGTTTTTCTAGGAAGAGTTACGCATACATTCCCCTATATGTACATTTCTCATTTGTGATATTTTAGAATGGAGTTTTGAATATTTTATTTGAATCACTTTTGCATTATCTCGAGTTTTGATTTCATTCAACTTGTAGTTGTGTTTTGCACTTGCTTGACTTGTGTTTTCATTAAACCTATGCATCTACTTGATCTAGAGATTTTGGCGTCCACCCTGATACGGTATCAAAATTTTGTTCTAGTATATAAAAGTCCATTTTATTTATTTTTAGTTATTTTGAAATATTGAGTTTATTTATAAAAATCTGAGGGTTTGTCTTCACTATCCATATTTGAGGGCTTACAAAAATTATGGGTGTTAATTAAGAACTCTCAAAAACCTCTGGGTATTATTATTTTAAGGAGGTGATTTTGTGTAGTCATGGTCTTTCATTCTATCCAAAGGAGTGGAGGGTCTTGCATTATATTCATTATGGTCACAACCTAGTTTGGGCAAGTTCCAACGTGTTTTAGTCACCATTAATGGCATTCTAACATGTAAAGGACATCCAACCCAATCTCATGCCATTGGAGAAACTCCACATTTCCTGTTATGTCATTCCATCCCTCCACACACCATTGAGATAATATTTTATAGCTAACTATGCCCCTGATACAGTCTTCTACAACCTGTTATGTTATAGGAGGATCTTCTACAACCATCTAAGCCATTGGAGGGTCTTCTATAGCCTCTTATGAGTTTCTAAGAATCCCCTGGCTTGTTCCATGGCATACTAAAAGGATATCTAAAGCCTTCACGGCCTGCATTGGTGTTCCAAGAGCCCCGTGTCACCTTTGGATCTCCACACCCCCCTGATCCAAGCTCTGATAGCCTACAAAAGGAAAATCATGGCCATTCAACCTACTCAAGGGTGATGCCTTCCTTTGGCTCGAGCCCCTCAACCCTTATTCTATTTGTCATCACCTGGTATGCATAATTTTTAAAACTACTCCTTGCATATTTGTGGTTTCTCAAAACCATTCATAAGATATTTATGGTTTTGACTTTTAATAAGGTGGCAATTTTTTTTTTTTAAATCATGATATTCCACATATAATTGGTTTTGATTTTTTTTTAAATGAGGGGAGTTTAGTTTTATAAATATACAAGGACACTAGAAATAATAAATTTACAACCTAATGTCTATAAAACATTAATAGTGACATTTTATACTAATATTTGTATTATAGAATGAAAGGTGTGGTAAATTGGGGAATTTTTTCAAAGGGATTTTTTTTAGTGTTTTTTTCAAATAAAAAATATATATTATGGGTTATTAAAAACAAGAGAATATTATTTTGTAAAACACTTCATATTTTTGCTTGAAAAATATTAGAGGGTGAAGTCTAGTTTTGCAAACAATCAAACTCCCTTACATTCAAAAAAAACATTTCTCTTTATTTTAATTGCCCACTTTATGTACTTTCCTTGGATGTATTATTAGTTAAGGCCAACGTCCTCTTCTTGCATTTGTAAATAACTTGTCTTTTTCAAAATTCTCACTAATTTCTCAAGACACATTCTCAAATTTGCCTTACATATTTTTGAGTGTACATTATATTTGTAACATTGGGGTGTTCACCATTGATAGTTCAGGGGGGTGTGATGTGTTTGAGTCACTCTTTCATTCTACTTGTGCTTCTATTTTTGCAACACACAAATAACTAAAAATCACTAAAAACTTCATTTCTTTACAATGGATATAATTTCAATTAATCATCTAACACCATTCAACTATCATGAATGGCAAATCAAATTGTAAATTATTCTAAGGAGAAAAAGTTTGCATCACATTACAAAGGGGTTAGAAACTAAACCAACTACATATGCATAAAGTTTTAATTGGTATAATCATAGTGATGAATCCTATGGGTTGGTGTCTTTTTGTGTCTCCTAATCTCCTCTTTCATATATAATCTGCCAAAACAACCAATGAAGTGTCGACCATTTCATAAAATCTCTTTGGGTAGTAATATGTGATGAGAGGTTATGAACTGAAAAATAAACTTATCATCCTAAGTCCTAGCAACTTTGACCCCTTTAGTATTTCTTCACCAAGTTCAAGTCTTTGAGATTTTAGTTGAAATAATGTGGAATACAGAAGAAAGATAACTAGATTATTCTTTTTATACTTTCCAAGCTAGGTCATGATTACTCAATGTTTGTCTCTACTTTTCATGCCATAAAACTTCTATAGGCACTACATGGAAGATGCATTTGTTACCGAATTAAGTGAGGAACAAGATAATTTAATATATATGGGCACATTTAAGTCCACAAAACCTCAATCCCTAATTGTTAGGAATGGGAAAACAAACTATTTAAACAAAGAGAAGAAGAAAAAAAAACAAGGATAAAGAGAAGAAGAAAGAATCAACTTCTACCAAAAAAACCACTAAAACTTACTCTTCCAATGATAAACCTAAGAAAGAGAAGGTTATATATGCCTATTTCAATAAAAATAACCATGATGAACACAAGTGCATAAATAAAATAACAACAAAAGTGTTTCTTAGTCTATCAAGTAGAACTCATCAACTCAAGATTATTCTAATGAAAAAGGCAAGAGAAAAGAGAAAGAAAAGTGCAAGGCTCTTATATAAGTTGAAACTCCAACATATTCATAGGTTATTGAATTGGGTGCTTCCCACCACATAGCTTATTCACATGTTGATTTTTATTCCTTAGATCCTTGTAGTATGTCTTCAATCATTTTGGGTTTGACACTTTTGTATCAGTTTTAAGGAGAGTGTCTATTGAAATGGAAAGAGCAACATTATATAATGTTCTAAGTGTTTCATATCTTTCAACTAATCTCCTATCAATGTACCAAATCACTCATATCACTAAGGTCATGAAGGGGGAGTTTTTACTAGATTAAGTTATCATCAAAGTTTCATAATGATTCTACATTAGGAGTGGAAATGGAAGATCACTAGGCTAGGTTATATACCTTCTCACATTTTACACCTAATCCTTCAACTACATTGTTGACTCATTCAGATGGAATTATAAAATTTTTGCATGAGCGGTTTGGCCACCTCAACTATTTCTACCTAGAACAAACTAATAAAAATGGAATTATCACAAGCTTACCTTGAGTCCATTTATTTAAGGGTATTTTCGAGAGTTGCACCCTTGGGAAACATCTTGAAGAGAAATTTAACAAAGAGAAATCTTGGAGGGCTTCACAGGTATTGGAGTTAGTACACAATGATGTAGTTGGACATTTTCCTAGTTTATCTTTCACAAGGGCTAAGTATGTTCTCACCTTTATTGATGATTTATCAAGGTACACATGGGTCCACTTAGGTAGAAGACTAAAGTTTTCAACAAGTTTTGAAATTTTAAAGTTCTTATAGAGAAACAATCTAAAAAATGCATGAATGTTATTAGAATTGATAATGTGGGTATGTCAATAACATATTTGAGTAGTTTTTTACAACAGAGGGGATTGATTTACAACATATAGTTCCATACAATCCTTAACAAAATGGAGTTGTAAAAAATAAGAACATGTACTTAAAAGGGATGGAAAATTTTATGACTCACTCTAAGTCACTTGCACCATAATATTTGGCTAAAGAAATCAATTGTGATTGCTAAATTTATAATAGAGCTCTTCACAAAGATTTAAAAGTCATAACTCCATTTGAAGTTTGGTACAGTAGGAAACCTGTAATTGAGAATTTTAGAGTCTTCAGATCTCTAGCTATGGAAAATATACCTAATAAAAAATGTAAGGCTATGGAACCTCAAAGTAAGCTTTGTATCTTCGTAGGTTATCTATATGGTTTCAAAGGGTACTGCCTTCTTCATCTAAACACATGAGTTTTTCATCAAGAAAAGTGTTCACTTTCAAGAGACTCCCACTAACTTAACACTTGACACTTATCCCACTTCATTGGAATCACTTGTATTTGATTTAGATGATTCAAATCAACCTGAACACATTCCAGAGGTTGAAGACACTTCTTCCAATTCTAATATTGAGAGTAGTTATAGAGACTCATATCCATCCACATATGGCCACACTTTAGAAGATGATGTTTATCTAATTGACTCATCTACTTATGGTCCTCTTAGGGCTAGGCAGACACTTTAGAGTGAAGGCACATGGGTTGGGAATCCTTTAGATGATAAGAAAACATGTTAAAATTTTTAGAGTGGTTCACATGCTTTATATGCCTTTGTCATAGATTTATAAACCTTTCAATAGGCATCAAGTATTCTTAAGTGAGATTTTTCCATGCATGAAGATTATAACTCCTTAATTAAGAATCATACTTGGGATGTGAAACTTCTTAAGGGAATAAAAATGGTTTGACATAGATGGATATATTGAATACCTTTCTAAGTGTGGTTGGTTGTAAAAGGTTTCTCATATGCACCTGACATTGAATACACTAAAACCTTTACATTAGTCACCAAAATTAACTTTTTCAAACTCACACTTACTATTATCATAGCCAATCACTGGGATGTTCATCATATGGCTATGAAGATTACCTTTCTTCATGGTGACCTTGAGGAGGATATTTACATGGAGAAGCTATCAATATTTGTCAAGGATTCTTCCTTTGTGTGTAGATTTGAAAATATATTTATGGCCTCAAATAGGCCCCTCAAGCTTGGTATGCCAAGATGGATTACTTCCTTCTATTTGTAGGGTTTGTTTGGTGCCATTCAGATCTAAATGTCTATATTTTGTGATAGGATGATTCACTTTTGATTATGGTTTTATATGTTGATGATCTTTTGATCACTGGGATCTCTTCCTCATCCATTTCAATAGTGAAATAGGCTCTTCAAGACATATTTTACATGGTATACTTGGCTTGTTACATCACTTCCTTGGGATCTAGATTTCTCACTCTGACTTGGGAATCACTCTTGCATAGCCTAAGAATGCTCTTGATCTACTTGTTCAATTTCACATGCTTGATTGTAAGCCAAATTCAACTTCCTTTCTATTTAGAGTCAAGCTTGAGATAGATTATAATTCACCTTTGTTTGATGCTATCTTATATTGATAACTTATCGGCACCCTTATTTACTTGACACATACTAGACCTAATATATCATATGCAGTGGGCCTAGTATTCAGATTCATACAGGGACCCCATGAGCTACACTAGAAATAAAATAAGAGAATCTTGTACTACATTCAAGGTAAACATAGATTTGGGATTCATTACAAATCTAACATTGACATCGACTTGATTATCTATAATAACTTAGACTAGACTAGAAATACTCAAAATTACAAGTCTAATTTAAGTTATAATTTCTCCATTAGTTTATGTCTAATTAGTTGGTAAAGCAAGAAGAAAAATGCTATTTATTTATCTTCTACGAAGGTAGAATATAGAGGTGTTTTAAATGCTACCACTAAGGTTATCTAGCTTCAATGGATTCTCACAAAGTTTAGTATCTAGTTTAGATTACCTACAGTCATATACTATGATAACTAGAGTACTATTTAGATTTATAAGAATTAAGTCTAACATTAGTAAACCAAACACATAGATTCACAACACTTCATCAAAGAGCTCATCCATATCCAAATAATTGATCTGAGATATTTCTAAATGATAGATTAAATAATTAACATTTTCACCAAAAATTTCATGGAGTGCAAGTATCTTCACTTGTGAGCTCTTCTTGAGGTTTGGGATACTGCAACATCATATTTTGGGGAGATTCTAGCCTCTTCTTTATGTCTCTCTTTTGGGGTAGAGTTTTTTCCTATGGTTTTTCTCATTTTATCTACTTTATGAGAGATTGATTTATACATGGGTACCTCATTAAGCCTTGTTACTATGACCCATTTCTTTTACCCACCTAAGTTATGCGTAGGGGGTGTTAGAGTATGGGTTTATTATTTTCCCATATTTATTTATTATGGAAGTTTTTCCCTTATTTAGAATTTTCATACTTTCATGGATAAATTTGCTTAGGTGTACTTGGAGTTACAGTTTGATCAGATGAATAGGAAGTAACTCCCTTGATCAGATATTCTAGGTATGAGAGTTATTTTATTCTTGTTTCTTTGACCACTTTTCATAGATATTTTTAGGAAGGATTTATACATGTGCTCCCCTATATGTACATATCTCATTTGTGATCTTTTCTAATGGAGTGTTGGATATTTTATATTAATATTTTTTGCATTCTTTTGTTTTGATTTAGTTCAACTCGTAGTTGTGGTATGCACTTACTTAACTTGCGCTTTGATTAAACCTATGCATTTGCTTGATCCAGAGATCTAGGTGTCCACCCCAATATTGAAAATGCCACCATAGTGTTTATAAATGCCATATCATGGTTATAAAATGTTTTATTTATTCAAAAAAATTACAAAAGGCTCTGCATGTATTTTGAGGTGGAATGGATTTGAGAAAGGGCATTCAACATAAAATAGTACATTGTGAAACGCACAAATTACAAATCAACTTCAGAAACTCATGAAAGGATAAATATGATTACATGAGACTTGTTACATGGATTATCAAGGAGAACTAGGGGACTTACAAAGGATAACTTTCAAATGAATGAATGAAATATTTTAATAACATCCATGAAATTGAGTGGTCAAAATAACTGGATAGTTTGTTATGATGGAGTTTAAAAATTGAATTACATAAATCTAATTTTTAAGATAACATATTGTTAATATAAATTTTTATTACCCTTTTTTATTATTTTAATATCTCTAGCAAAACCAGGACATAAATGGCCATCCTTCATATGAAAGTCCACACCTTCCTCTGATTTGGAGATGATAGTTCCATTATCTAATCTAGCTTCATATTTCATAGTCACTCCATCAGCTTCTTTGGATTTCTCCCACTTTAGAGGCACATACTCTGACAATATTTTTTCTATCAACATTTCTTATGATTTATTCACTAAGGTATTTCAAATCAAATATAATTTCAACATTGACTATTATACTTGTCTACCCTAGTGGTTCAAAAATAGATGAAATAATATCACCATGAAGAAACACCCTTGTACTACTTCATGGATGCACCAAAACACATAGGGTTCAATAAAATCCAAACCACTATCTTTGTCTTTTTGGATAAGTTCAAGCCACACCTATAGAGTACTTCATGGGTAGCGGATACTATCTAAAATGGGAAATATTTGTTATTCATTGGTAAGGATAAATCTATGATCATTACTCACATTACCACATGTTAACAAAGCTAGAGCTAATTTTATTATGGATCAAATTGATGATGAATTCATGGGATTCATGTTAACCTCTATTACTCTTTTCCCTTAGCTCAATAATTTCCTTTTTTTTTGAAATAATTTTGGATATTGATGCATAAAAAGACCAGATAGAATCCTTTTCAAAGGATTGTTTGATAAAATGAACTAACCATAATATTCATTCTTTAGTTGAGAAAAGGTAAATCATTCTTGTATAAACTATTGTCCAATCATTGGATTAGATTTCTACTTGTGAACCAAGCCTTGTCCATTAGGCTATGGATTTGATGTCCATTTTGGAAAAAAAAAATATTGTCTCTATCTTGGAACACCTCCAATTTCTTATAGGAGTGTAACTTGGGGTGATGTCCTGAAATGTGAAATTTCATGACAATAATTGGCTCTAACTGTGGAACTATATTCCTTAGAAAAATGCAGGATAAATCCAAAATCTTTGATGACTAGTGGCTTCACTTTTTTTTAGATATTTGAGAATAATGTATAGCATATTTACATATCTCAATCTAACCAACTGACAACCAATTCGCATATCTCAATAATATGATAAATGAATAGGTGTTACCAAGCTAGATCACATTATTTAAAAATTTTATTCATGTAATGCCTAAGGAACAAACATACACATCATAATTTTCATGACTACAAATGCCATATTTTGAATACACTGTCAAAAAATGGCTTGGAGACCAACTTGGCTAAAAAGTTTCAAGGATATTTTATACATGTTATTCTAGAAACTCAAGAAGCTTTTTACTATGGAAATAACATAGATTTAGAGATGTCCAACTAATTTGGATTCATATTACTTGTTTGAGGAAACCCATGTGAACATTGAATATTTAGACAATGATTATACATCTCCCAAAAATTATTGTTTTCATCCACTCTAAAGCAATGACTATATTGACCTTTATGAAAATTATATGATTTTCTAATGAGAGTTTCTAGGTAGAGTACAAGACTATAAACATGTGAAGTAAAAAGAACTAATACATGGAGAGGAGTGAACAATAGATAGGTTGTTACATTTATTGAAAAATAACACACCCACCCCAAATCATATAAAAAAAAATGAAACAAGCCAAAATAGGGAAAGCAAAACTATTTATCATGAGCAGAGGAAAACAAAAGAATATATAAAACCATTAACTATCTTGGATAAGTACCTGCCATTTTGAAATAATGTATTTGACTTATAAGGCTTGAACATTCAAAAATAATGACCAAATAGGTGGGGAAAGGATGAATTTATGATTATTATGCATACTAAGATAGTCATAAATAAATATATAAACAATATCTACAAGTTTTGAAATGGAATAATTTTAAGTTATAAAATATTTTATGAGCATTTTTTATTAGTATTGGACTTCTTCAATGTTTTCTCAAGTGGATTTGTGTCATGCCCAAAATTTCTATCCAAAAACCCGAGTGAATTTTTTTAATATTTTTATATTACACATACACTTATCAAAGTTTCATTACACACATCCCAAATGAGGAAGGAAATAAAAGAGATGGATTATACTAACCAACTAAATGCAATCCAAGGTAGGAATTAAAATTTTGCTTTCCAAACAAAGAACATATTTCAAGATGACTTTTAATCTCTTAAATGAACCACTTCTCGTTATGAGTTTTTTTTTTCATATAAGAAATGCCACACCAAACCTTAGAGTTTTATAAAATTTTAATGTCATAAACATTATCATGTTTTGATGGATTAAAACCATCACATACCTAGGAAAATACTATACTACTTCTCCCATGGTGATAAGGACTGATAAGAGACTAATGACTCTACACTTATCGGTTAAGTCTTTGATTTTAATTATTTATCCAATGCTCCTTCAAGAGTTAAGGAAAACTTCTTAGGTCAACAAGACAACAACACTCCCATGTATGTCCCAAGATAGTGCTAGGTGGTACGAAGTGTTTTAATCCTCTTGGATAGGAACCAAAGATAAGAAGAGGAAAAACATTATCTAATATATTATCCTCAAGTTATCTTAAATCCTTGTTGATTTTGTGGATTAAAAGGATAATTTTCCAACATATCTAATATATAAAATTACTATGAATCTTATAATTCAAACAGGATAAGATTTGACCTTAACTACTAAACCTTGACCACAAAGGAACCATTAACAAAGTAGAAAAGAAACTTTTTTTTTTTTTATATACCCTAATAGACTCTTCAATTCCTCAAATAAAGGGGAATAAATTTGATTCTTGATTTAGTTAGACTTATAATAATCCAACTAAAAGTTATTTTGATCTGTTACTCTTGATTATAAATTTGATTATTTCACTATCAAATTCTTTGGTTCAGAGAAGAGTGTTAATACACAATCATTCCATAACATAATTTACTGTCTTAAGGACACCATTTCCAATTTTTTGTACCTTGAATAGATTCACATCCAAGGTTTGTTGATCATTAACTATCTTCTTGACCATAAATAAAAGTTACTAATATAGTCCCTAACATTGAAGATAAAGAGAAAGGGTTTTATGTGAACTACGTGATTAAATTTGCCAACAGTTAGATTAATCCATTAAATTAATTGATCAAATAGAGACAAATAATAACCACTACTTGTAGTTATTATGATCGCTTAACCCACATTAGACCAATATTCCAAAGATGGTACGTTATTTAAGATTTTGTTCCACTCGATACTAAAGAGGAACTTTGTGACATTTAAAAAATTAACAGTCCATGTGCTTATCAAATTTTCATGGACACTAAAATTAGTTACCTTTGCCAATGGATTAAAATATTTTCCCAAATAGATACTTTATTATACATGAAGGTTAATATTACCTAATTAAATAGGGTTGAAAATATAATCGATATAATAATAGTAATCAAATTTAGTAGATACAACAAGGTTCCATTCTTGGAGTAAAGCAAAGCTCAAGATTTTAAAAAAAAGGATAAATTCTAGTTTTCAAGATACTATCTATAACTTAAAACTACAATCAAGCTCAAATATTAAATAGTTATCAATTCAGTGGCAGTATAATCTCAAATAATCAACAATCGATTATCAGAGAGGAAGGTTATACAATTTTTCTCTAGTTGTAGATAGAACAAGTAATCTTTTCCATACATTGAACAACAAAAAATAGAATTTTAAAAGTTAATAAATATATTATTCATGCTCTCATTTCTAGATGTACCTGGACAACAACTAGTGCATTAGTATAAATTTTGCAAGGAATTCCATTTCATTCCATTAAGTTAATCAAGTGAAAATCGTATAAAATTAAATATAGATAATAGATAAAAGTTCTTACTCTTATGTAAGAAATAAATTTACATCTAACTCCATAAACAGGTTAAAGTAACAACCCTTCCCCATCTATAATAGATAAAAATACATAAAATAGTATCTATTCAATTATTTATATGCAAACAAAAATATAAATCATATTATCAAGAGGGTTTTTATAAGTTCTAAAAATTACACTTTAAGAGATCCAGAGTGGAAATAATAATAATAATAATAATAATAATAATAATAATAATAATAATCCAAACTACACAATCAATCCACAATTGGATAAAGCACATCATCATCATCATCATCATCATCATTATTACTATTATTATTATTATTTCAAATAAATATAAATTAAAAATCATTGAATAATAATTAAATCCAAACTACACAATCAATCCACAATTGGATAAAGCACCTTAAGGAAGTTATTCACCCAATTCCTATTCCCTCACTCTACCCTGATGCGTTTGTGAATTCTCCATCCAAAACTGATACATTTATTTATTATTATGTGTTTTTCCATAATGCCCCATATATATATATATATATATATATATATATATATATATATATATATATATATCTACAGGAAAATGGAAGCGCTATATATGGAGGTGAATTCAACCCAAAAAAATTAAAATAGAAACAAGATAAAACTCTCCATACTAGAGTATATAGCTATAAGAAGTTACATTAAAATTCAGTGTTATCCTCTCCTTCAGAAAGAAAAACATTACATTCTACATTATTTTTCTTTTTCATTTGTGATTCAGTTAGTTGTTCCTCTGATAATTCATTTTATCTCATGATTTTGAGTTGTGAACAATATTTTGGAACATGGAGAACCATCTCTTCTTTGCCCAAGGGGAATCTAAATTCTTCATTTGTTTGTTGATCAATCACATGTTCTTCCAACTATTCACTTTCTTCTATGATTATGAAAATAAAATAATCACACATGATAGGAAGTACTTTCTCTTTTTATTTAATTAAGTTTCAACATGTTCGATTAAGGATTTGTTTTCTAAAAATCCATTCTGAATGTTGAGGGCATTCCATTATATCAAATTCCACTATTTTTTCACCATTGATGACAATTGTAACATGTTTTTAAATTTATTTATTCAACATTCTAGTTAGCATCATGTCATCCTAAATTTTGATAGATTTTTATCATGTAGCTTATATGTCATTTACCTTATTGTACATCAAGATAAATTTAATTTCTAGGTCTAGAGAGTCAATGGAGACACAAAGTCTATTATTGGGATTTCATTTATCAACCTAAGAAATTAGTTTAAATAATTTGTTAAAGCATGCTACAAACTTTTTCATCTACTCCTCTTCTTTCTTCTAGATTTGGAATAAATATAACAACAATGCACACACATCCACAAATGGTTTGAATCTATTTAGGAACTTGTTCTTCAAGGAGTCCTAGTTCACAATGCATCCATCGTCTAGGTGCAAGAACCATTCAGTAGCACATCTAGTGAGAGTTTCAACAAAAAATATCATAACATGTCTTCATGCATAACTACCAAGATGTTATAGGACAACGTGAAAGCAAGGATATGATTATTTACATATTGACAATTTTCTCCTGAAAGCTTCAAAAATCATTTCCTCGAGCATCAAGGTAACTCATTCTATTAGACCAAGACCAATGACCCAAAAAAAATTTCCCATGAGACACAAAGAACATTGAGGTTGGGATGAACCAATGTCATTTATTTAAGCAAAAATATGTAGGCCTTAGGTACTTCATTTAAATGGATTCACCAACCTCTTGTAGAAGTCTGAAAAAAATCAAAACCATGTTCAGAATTCCACCAAAATCACTCAAGTGCAACAAAACAACCTTTCAAATTTCAAAACCATGGGTTTTTTCTTAGAAACCACCCTCTAAAATCTATATACCATAAATTGAAAGTTTAAACCACAATGTAAAATGCCAATACCATGAATTAAAGAGATAAAACCAACTTTTAAAACCATAAACAAATAACAAAACCCTCTTTTGAAGAGTTTGATGGACATGTGGAGGGTTGATACCGAGGTTTGGAATAGTGCGAGAGATCTTTGAAGTGTTTTTACAATTTGGTGAGCTAGAGATAAATAAATTACATGTAAAATAAATTTATAAACCTACACAAGGAAAAATAGTATTTAGAAATATGCCACATATAGAAAAACACATTTGTTTCTACCAAAACCAAACAGGCCAAAAATAATGAGTTTATTAGCAAAACCACCTTGAATATCATATTATTATATCAAGTGGCCACGTGGAGAATGAAAGAAGATTTGAAAGGCTTGAAAAAATTTCAAAAGTATTTTACAAGGGTGGAAAGCTTTCAAGGGTCATATTACATTTAAAAGATACTTGAAAAGGTCATCATGGTGTTTACAAAGGCTATGGTTATAAAACATTTTATTTATTCAAAACAAACTTTTCAAAAGGATCTTCATGTATTTGGAGGGGGAATGCATTTGAGAAATTGTGTTCAACATGAAATAGTACCTTTTAAAACCCACAAATTACAAATCAACTTCAAAAACCCCACAAAAGGACAAATATGATTACATGAGACTTGTTACATGGATGATCAAGGAGAAACAGGGGTTCTTATGAAGGATAATGTTCAAATGAATGAATGAGGGATTTAATAACATCTATAAGATTGAGTAGTATAAATAACTCGATAGCTTTTTATTATGAGGGAACTTAAAATTTGAGCTACAAAAATCTAATTTTGAAGATAACATATTGTTAATATAACTTTTTCTTACCTATTGTCATTGTTTTAACAACTTTGGCAAAAGCAAGATAGAAAGGACCATCCTTCACATGAAACTCCACATCTTCCTCTAATTTAGATATGACAGTTCCATTATCCAATATAGCTTCATATTTCATAGTCACTTCATCAGCTTCTTTGGAGTTATCCCACTTTAGATGCACATATTCTAACAATTTTTTTGTCATCAATATTTCTTATTATTTTTCCACTGAGTACTTTCAAATAAAATGTACAAGTTCAACATTGACTAGTATACTTATCTTCCCTGGTGGATTATAAATAAATAAAATAATATCACCATGAAGAAACACCCTTGTATTGCTTCATAAATGCTCCAAAACACATAGGGGTCAATAACATCTAAACTGTCATTTTTAGCCTTTTATATAAGGTCAAACTACACCTATAGATTTATTTATGGGTAGTGGATACTATCTGAGATGGGAATTATATGTTATTCATTGGTAAGGATTAATTTATGATCATTATTCACATCACCACCTAATAATAAATCCAAAGCTAATTTTCTTATAGATCAAATTGATGATGAATTCATGGGCTTCATGTCAACCTCTATTACTCTTTTCCCTCATCTTAATGATTTCATTCTTATGTTGAAATAATTTTTGATATTGATGCATGGAAATACTAGATAAAATCCTCTCTAGATGATTATTTGATATATGAACTGACTATAGTAATCATTATTTGTTTAAACAAAGCTAAAACACTCTTTTATGAACTATTATCATTATCAGTCATTGGAGAAAATTTATGCACGTGAACCAATCCTTGTCTATTGTGACATGTATTCGGTGTCCATTTTGAAAAAAAAAATATTGTCTCTATCTTGGAACATCTCAAATTACGTATAGGAGCATTGGGGGTGTTGTGGAGCATAATTGGGGGTGTTTTCATGAAATGTAAAAATTTCATGACAATAGTACCAAAAATATCACACTATGCAAATTTTTAGTGCATGCAGTGAACTCAAGAGCACCAAGTGGTTGGTAATCCCCTAAAGAACTGAACAAATTATGGAGAATCTCAAACCCATTATAACCTAGATAATTATTTCTAGAATTGGTAGAAAGACCAAAAATCATTAAGCATTCATTTTTAATATGTAAAATCTCCAAGCCATTTTCATTACATAAATCCTTTCAAGCCATATATATATATATATATATATATATATATATATATATATATATATATATATATATATATATATATATATATATATATATATATCCCACATTATCTTCATGTTTTTGAAGTTTCAAATGATCACTACCCCAAGCATAATGCAAATGATTTAACTTATATTCCAAATTCATAATTAACTTGGTCTTTTCATACTCGAGAGTGTTTATAGTTTTAAGCTTGATAGGAATGATTGAACATTCCATACAAAGCACACTAGATAAAACCTTTATAGAGCTACATGTAGGAAATAAATCAGGTTGTATTGTATACTTGCCATCATTGTTGCTCACTTTATCCTCACCTTACTTACTTTTAACCCCTTTAATTATCTTATAACTAATATTTCAGTGCCATCTTCTAACATAAATATTTATATATATTTCCTTATTATAATTATTAATTATATATTTTTCTATATTTCTATCCTTTAGAGTTCAAAAACTAATACCATTTTTAAACATCTATTAATGTCATCTCCCAATCTACTGTTGTTATTTTAGTGATTTTCATCATTGCCATTCCTTTGAGAATCCTTGGAAGCATGTCTAAATGCATCAATATCATCAACACCCAAAGTGTAGTTTATTATTATCTTGTAAAATTTTCATCTCGAAGTTGAATATACTCTTCATCATAGTCATTGTATCATACAAAATGAAAATTATTTATTGGATCATAAATCTTAACAATAACATAGCACCACTTATTATCAAGAGGAAAGGAAATCATGTTCAAAATATAACTAAAATAAATATCCCCACAACATTTTGTTCCATTATAAATTGTAAAGATAGAAGCTTCAATAAATTTTAATTACAAATGTAAGAGACAATTGTTTTGCATAGTTGATTTTGATAGCCCACACAAATTTCTGAGACTTGAATATAAATGAGAAAGCAGATGCAACGAGTGGATGGGACAAATGTAATGTTTTATTTAATATTTTTATGTACTAGAACTTTTTATCATTGTTGATGATGTTAATTATTTTGGATGAACTAATAACATGTCAAAACCTTCCAATAGATAAAATGTTTTTTTAATAATTTTTGTTAAAAAATGTGAAAGTTAACTATCAAAAATGTTTTTTTGATGAAATAGATCTTATTATATACAATAATAAATATATAATCTATTATTCACAAAAAATAAGGTAGTATGAGATCACACCACAAAGTCTCAAACTAGGTAGAGCCTAGGCACAACAAAAAAAGTGATGAGGTTGAGCCTAACACATATATATAGAACACCTAAAAAAAACTAAAAACTAGGAGGCCATATCAAAAAGACTAATAGACGGAGGTTATTTATCGTAGGGATCACCCCAACTAGAGCTTGGTAGGTCACTCCCCTCATGAATGTGATGTGGCCTCCAACCACATAGATGGCTTCACCAATCCATATAATCCTCTTGATTATTCATAACAAACATAAACACATATGAATTCCTCTCATAATATTCATTAAATCAATAACACTACATTTCAAAAGTCCATGCCACCAATGCATGCCATCAAACTCTATCTTTACTTGGCTAACATGCCAAGGAGGTCCCTCAAAGGATTTAAACCAATCATATTCTCTCAATTTCAACTTATTCCCAACCTATCCTAACTAATAAGCAAAGGAATACATGATTTTATAGGTTTTACAAGGAAGAATGAAAGAGAGACCAAAATCCATGCCCCAAATGGATTAATCATGACAAGAAATAAGGAAATCCCACACCGCATACTCCACTTGGGGTCATTATGACTAAGAGAAAAACATCTTTGAAAATTGGTGCCACCCTCACATGTGAAACACTACAGATGAATAGTGAAAAGTAAGTCACATGTGCAAGATCAAAAAGGAAGAGCATCTTCTTTAGACAAGGTAGGTCACCTTCATGTGCATTTTGACCACTCTTTCTTGTCCCCACATGAAAAATTCAACCCATGACACCTATGCAATAAAAAATAGTGTTGTGAAACCTCACCAAGATGAATAGTGTCTACCACATCTTCAGTGAATAGTGTTGCATGAATAGTGTTTTCCCACCACATCATTATCCTCTAATTAAAAAATAACTCAGCTTCTATGATTTGTCCTAATTGTATCCTTACCACTTATTATAAAAAAATAGAAAATCACACCACTCTATTTTTGGGTGATGCAAGATTGTATGATCCTTTGGATGCTCCTGCATCAGACATCCAAGATAAATAATGTGATCTCATGATCACATAGAGGGTGTGAGTGGTAGAACCACCCTTTCAATCACCTAACATAATGACCTTGGTATCCCCTTATAATACATCATGTGTATCTGAAGAATTTTCCTTTTCTTTCTCCACTTCTAGCATCTACATACTGGCTTTTCTCAAACCATCCCTATGAGACCACAAAATATCCTCCTCTAAAAACATATCCATATATCAATGGATTTAGATATGGGATAATTCCCACCATCGTAGACCATCCTCCTCCTCCACAATGATCTACAATGCATCTTATCCATCCATGTGATCTCAAACCCACCATTGTCCATCCACCTCCATCAAAAGCCATCGTGCCTTTCTTCTCTCATCCAACCATATGTTGGATCATCTTCCACATCACAAAACATATTCACTTGCATCTCCTCTCTCTTGGATGTATCATAAATTGTCTCCTCTTTCATCGAATGCTCCACATGTGTACTCTCTTGCACAAAAATTTCATCCTCTATACTCTCATTCAGATGTGCACTAGATGGCATAACATCCTCTTCCAAAGATGCCATCATGGAAACTTGAAAAATTATTTTTTTTCCCTCTTCTTTCTCAAGAAACCCCTCATGGATAAAATATTCCTCTCCTTGAAACTCCATAAGTCTACAACATTATTCCACATGCATCTCCTCTTAGATGTTCTCATCCTCTACACTCTTCTCAAATGCTCTAGCTTGCACATCCATCACTCCCAACTAAAAATTGGAAAACTTATTGCCATCACAAACCAAAAATTTTCCACTCATGGGAATCCAAAATCTCTTCCCCATATTTAACTAAGGAATCTCCTTCATCTGGTGGATAATACACCACTTCTACATCCTCTTGCATGAGGATTTCCTTTTCTCTCTACAACTCTTCACTGTTACAATCTTCACTCTTCTACAACCTTACTTGCCTGTAATTTTCTTCCATTTTCTCTTCATCCTTCACAAGGATGTTTTCAATAATGGGTTGCTTATGAACCTCTTCTTAATTTCTGATTTTATTAAATTTGTTCTCCTCACATGAGAATTTTACTCTCTTGTTGTGCTCCATGACAACCCTCTTCTTCTCACTCATTTTTTGTTCCTCCATCTGCAACTACTGTTGATCCTTCTTCCATATGGCTATCTCTCTCCTCAATGTATCCACTTTCATTTTCATAAACTCCATCATCTCCTCCATCAAATCTACTTCTTCTTCATGCTCACAATCTTCATATCTTTCAATCAACAACTCCAATAACTTATCCCAGGTCTTTAGATTCTTCATCCACTATTATTCTCCATCTTCACATGCATACCTGAACTATAAAAACAACACAAACTCTCACATATTCAATCCAAACCTCTCCCTTCTTTAGGAATCTTACTTTCTCTAATACCAATTGATGTGGCCTCCAACCACATAGATGGATTCACCAATCCATATAATCCTCTCAATTACTCATAACACACATAAACACATAAGAATTCCTCTCATAATATTATTATAATCTTCATTAAATCAATAACACATTACATTTCAAAAGTCCATGCCACCAATGCATGCCATCAAACTCTATTTTTACTTGGCAAACATGCCAAGGAAGTCTCTCAAAGGCTTCAAACCAAGCCTATTCTCCCAAATTCAACTTATTCCCAACCTACCCTAACTAATAAGCAAAGGAATGCATGATTTTATAGATTTTACAAGGAAGAATGAAAGATAGACCAAAATCCATGCCCCACATGGATTAATCATGACAAGAAACAAGGAAATCCCACACCACATGCTCCACTTGGGGTCATTATGACTAAGAGATAAGCATCTTTGAAAATCAATGCCACCCTCATATGTGAAAAAACTATTGATGAATATTGAAAGGCAAATCACATGTGCAAGGTCAAAAAAGAAGATCATATTATTAGACAAGGTAGGCCACCTCCATGTGCATTTTGACAACTCTTTCTTGTTCACACATGATAAATTTGACCCATGACACCTATGCAATCAAAAATAATGTTGTGACACCTCACTAGGATGAATAATAACCACCAAATCATCAGTGAACTATGTTGCATGAATAGTGTTTTCCCCCCACATTAGATGTGGGTCCCATCCAATAATGGTAGTGATAGGTTATCCTTCCTCATTTACATATTCATCATGATCAGAACTATGAGGGGACATCTTCAACATGAGCCATGGAAACTTGTTATCTTTTGGTAGATACCACCCATCTTGAGAACACTTTAGAAAAGAATTCCATTGATGATGTCCCATAAGTGGCAAAGTGGTCCAACCCTGAGTGCATGGAGGAAGTGAAGGTGGAGAGCCCTACCCTCCACAATAAATTGGGGTGAGAATGGTATAACTAAGGATAACCTTTAGCCTGGGTACGAGAGTAATAACAAGAATGACTATGTCAATGCCCTACATATAGAGTGCCACTATCACCTCTTGATAAAGAATTATTGAGAGCGAAAGGTAATATGTGACCCACATTACATAAGGAATCACCCCAATGGTGGATCAAAATCCGAATATGCTCAAGCTTCATAGAAACTTTGTTAGTTTGAAATTGAATCTATAATAGAACATTAGATATAAGCATATACTTATTATAGATAGATAATTGGTGATCAATAATAGGAATAGAAAATAAAGATTAATTACGTTCTTTCCATATCTAAAACAAAATTTACATTTGTAAAGCATGCCAAAATTGTGTGTACTTCAATGACATCCTAGGACTATCATCGAGGAAAATATAATGCTATCTAAAAGGCTTAAGATGAAAAGGGCTAAAGAAGTCATGAATCCAACTCCACACATTTTGGGCCTTAGGGAAAAACTAAAATAAGTGCAAAAAGTCTCAAAACTCCCACATAAATGGCATAACCGATGCATTACCCCTAATTTCACCAAACACCTCCTAAGAAAAAGCCCTTGGTGGAGCAAACACCACATAAAGTGAGCTAGCTTAGGTTTCACACAAGAAATCGAAGAAGTTTGAAAATGTCCAACCCAACTAAAGAGGGAAAACAAATTATTAATAAATCATTGATATTTTCAACCACTAGAAGATGAGGGTACAACCATTTGTATCCCTATAAGCTATCAATTATTGAAAAGGGTGTCAACATACTATTTCAAAAAGGAGTGTCAACATGTCATTTCTAATCCTTTCACCAAGGGCAAACATAAGTGATAGAGATTTTGTGAAGCATATACGTTTGGATGACAACAATGATTTCCTCATAATATTACTTGTCTATAGGGGATAATTTTAATTTAGATTTCACATCCACTTAAGGGAGTGAAAACTAACTTTATTTGCAAAATAGGTCTTATAGTGCAGATTCCTTGTTTGATAACTTTAGGGAATGAATCCATATAAACTCTGTAAGAGGAACAACATGGAAATTGATGATGTGGGACCAAAACAAGGATTGGTGGTTGATATAAAACCCATAGACTCTAAACCCATTTTCATTCCATAATAACTATGTCTTAATATTTTCCCAAGCTTTCTAGGTGTTTTAAACCATGAATGACCCCAAAAAATTTACACAAGTGGATAGAGTGAGAATGTTAGAAAATCTTAACCCTTTACAAGTGGAAAGGACATGAGGAATACCCTTAGAGATAGACTGTTGGAGTAAAAATTTGTGTGCATCATTCCATTCAATAGCACAAATAATCCATTTGGCACAAGGAGGTGAATCTTGGTGAGAAATTTCAATCAATTCCATCCCTTCAGCCTCCTTAGGGAGAGACCAATAGTCCTAAAAAACCCTATGAAAACATTTCCTAGTGGAAGAGTTGGCCAAGATAATATAGCTGAGAAGCTTTTCAATATTATGAACATAATTTTTAGAGGGCACCTAAAATAAAAAAGTAGTAGACATGAGTAGCTACCTACATCTTAGAACAAATTTGAAATTTCCCAGCAAGGGATAGGGGCTTGGTCATCTAAAAAGAAAGCTTTTTCATAACTTGATCCACCACATATTACCAAATGATAGAAATCAAAACCTAGAATGAAAAGGGGATGCTCAAAATTTTAAAAATATCATCATGTTGAAGCCATTTCCAATCATGTTGACTCACCCAGGGAGGTGAAGGGAGGAAATGTTTCTTGCAACAATGTGTTTTTATCCATTAAATATAACATCTAAAGGCAAGGCATAAGTATCAATACATTGCATAACACTAGAAACATTAATTTCATGCTCAAAGATAGTAAGAAAGCAATCATCCTTAAAGTGACCATTGAAGAGTTGAGAGGGTTCCTCGGTATGGAGATAAAATCCACAAACAAGACATTGGAATTAAACATTGGCCAACATGTATCTGAAGCCTTCAACAATGAGTATATACAAATTAGGTATGAACAAGAAACCTTGTTGAATGGATATGAAGAGGATGAATTGTTTGGAATTAATGCCATTGATGGAGAGGAAGTATGAACCATCTACAAAAAGAATTTTAAATGATTTCATGAACTTATGGCCAAACCCAAGGGCTTCCAACATATCCAAGATCAATGGTCTTTCAATATGATCATAGGAATTTTATTGAACATGGATTTTTAGCTGGACCTTCAAGCCCATTCCATACCCTCCCAAACAATAATGATATTGTTTAATATGTATTTATTTTGAATGAATATTTTTTGTTCATGTATGACAATTTTTATAGCCCAAATATGCATCCTAGACAAGCCAATCAAACCTTCTAAAATTTGGGATAACATGGAATTATCTCTGAGTATAGACAGATTGTTATGAGAGATACATCTTTAGATTATGGGCTAGTTCCCTTAATCTAATTGTTTAGGCTCTCAACTACACTAGACTAATCACTTATTAAGGGTGAAAAGGGAAGAAGAAAATTGAAAGTAACCTATAATTATGAAGGTGATACACCAAGAATATCTCCATAAACATACTTGAACTTGCACTATGAAGGCAGATTATTAAAACTAATCGCAACTCAAGGTTCTTCTAGCATAATTTTTTTTACATGGAGGTAGATTGCCATGCATTTCTAAAAGGGCGTGAATAGGAGGTCTAATCTTAGACACTAATAAACTCCTTCACACTTCAAAAACACCTAAAAAACATATACACTTCATGAGACCTATTAGAATAAATTTACTTACACAATGCATACAAGAGTAGAATGGAAGAAAGAAGAAACAATCATCACTTGTCATCCAAATGGACTACTTAGCATTCTTAGGCAAGAATTTTAGAGACTAAATTGGCTTATGATTTTTTTTCAAAAGTAGAACAAAATATCAAACCAGAAAGGCTTCACCATACCAATTGAAGATAGTTCACAATGTCAAAATGGCTTCAATATATAGAGAAATAGGAGAAGAGAGAGAAAGAGTGATGTTGGAGAGTCACAATGCTAAGTGTCAAATATTGAAGACCAATTAAAATGCAAGAGATGGAGTTAGAAAATATATCATGAGGTCCTTTTGGATAAGTGTCTATTTGAAACATGACATCTTCTTGAAGTTGGCATAGGGACACTTCATTATCCTTCCTGAAATTTCCCTTCTTACATGATTGGTGCAGGTCATCATGCACCTCTCCAACTGATGATTTTCTCTTTAGCACTTGTTGTTCACTTCCTTGAAGCTACTCACTAGCCATCTAGTTCTAAAATCTCACACTTTTCACTAAGGTGACATGTATATGTTCAAGAGAGTTCATTGTAAATATGTGAGACACATAATCAAAACTTATTTGTCTTTTATTCTATCATATAAGTCATGTTGACTATTTTGACCACAAGTCAAAATAGGTCAACCCCCTATAGTCCAAAACTTGTATAGGGGTCTATTAGGGTACTATAGGGTATTTCATGGTGTTATTTTATGTCATTTAATGTGTCATCACATTGGTCATAGTCAATTTATTTCCTAAGTTATTTTATGTCATTTAAAGTGCATATTTGGGTTATTTGTGAAGGTTGTACATTTTTACAAATAATAAATGTGTTTCAAAATATATTTTAATTTCCCCCATGTCAATCCCTATCATATATGTTAGTTTCTAACTAAAAATCTTGTAGGTGTTAATTGAAATAAAAGACACAAGTAGAAAAAAAGGAGTTTTGGAAGTTGTACAGACTATAAAGGAGAGTGGCACATGGGGAAACCTTTTTGAATGGATATTCAACTTAATTTAACTAATTTCAATGATTTAAAAACTTTTAAATGATAAAAATTGGGATAAAACTATTTCTCTTCTCCATTGCTCCACTAGGCAAGCAAAATTGGTCAGCATCTCTTTTGATGGTATAGTCAGTAGGAGGACTTAAAGATAAAATGATCTTAGTGGTGGATAGTACACTTATTTTTATTCATTTTCATGCTTATATTTTTATAAGTGGTTTATTATACTTTATGAACCATCCTTAACAAGTTGACTATCTTGTTTTACTAGCTAATCCCCACACCCTATAGGTTTTCCTCTTGTATAAACAGGTCTTTATAATCCAATTATTAGAATTGATTATAAAGGATGTGGAATCCATCCTTTAATTTTTTCCATCTTGTTTTGCATGTTTGGAGTTGATTTCATGATCCAAATAGTTCTGTAGATTGATGTTTCTAATAAGGTTATAGTCAAATTTTGACACTTGTAGAAGGTTTATTTCTCTAAAATGGTTTCAGATGAGTGTGAGGTGTTGTGTTTATTATCTCCAATGTTTTCTTGATCCTCTATCCTTTCAATATTATTATCACAAGCTAGCATCATGAAATTTGTAGTCAAGAAAGATAGTCATATTCAACTTCTTGCATGATTGCTATTCACAATCAGCTAAATGAGGTGTTTTAAGCTTTGGACATGGTCATGAAACTTTAATGAAGAGTTTAATTATTTTGGACACCACCTTATAATCATGAAAAATCAAATAAAGGCTCTTTAGACAACATATTATGGATTGTGACAGTCAATCCTCATATATGCACAATCATACACCATTGGCATACATTTACAGGTGCTATAGAGAATATCAATCATGTTGGAAAAGAGTAATTATTTGGTTTCAATAAATTCATGGTTAAGAGGTCATGTTTGAAGAAATGATAAGGTTCAATATGAACTATAAGGTCACATTATATGCATATAACCCATATCTACATTCACTGCCTTGCCTACAATTGTATCAATATTGTCAAGATAAGGTCACATTGAAATTGGTTGTGGAAACTTTTATCAAGCCTTGAAATGTTGTAAACTCTCATTTGAACACTTTGAGAGAGTATAAACCTAGTTATGAAGTCATATCATATGCACACTGCTTATATTCACAATCATCGCCTGCATATTGAGATGTCCACCTACAGGTGGCCTTACACAGAAACTTGAGCATGGTCATGGAATATTTTGACATGTTTTAAAATACTCATGAAGTTTGTATATGTTGAAGATGCCATGATAATCATGTTTGAGGCCAAAAGTGCCAGACGGGTTGGAAGAAGTTATGTGCATATGAAGGAACCGTGTTTAGGGACAAGTTCCCTAAAAAGCTCCAAAACATAGCCCTTATCACTTTGATGATGCTATAGGATGAGATAACTTGGAGTATAGTTGAGTTTGAATGCATCCATCATGTAATCCTCATGTAGGGGTAATATCTTCACCAAATAGAATGGGTGTTTGATCCAAATAAGTGGTGTAATAAAGGCTTCAAAGTTACACATTTGTTCACTAAAACTTTTCAGTGTTGTCTACAGTTTTGAACCTCAAAGCACATTCACAATCCAAATTTGCAATGTAAGAGCATATACATGTATGAAAAGTGGTCCTATAAGGGTAAATAAGGAACCAGTGTTTCAAAGGTCATCATGAGGATTGAATTACAAGGAATTGTCTTCCATCAACACCTACAGGGGTGCCTTGTTTTTAGACTTACTGCCTATAGCTTGATTGTAGATACTCATAAGCCATCATATACACCTTGGAGAAATATTAGTCTTGTAAACACAATTTTTACATTAGGAAATGATTACAAATATCTCAAAAAGACCATAAGGTGTATGGAAAATATTTTAAGGTTAATATCCACCTATAGGACCCCTGATTGCTCCAAATAGGCAGTTACAATCAACTGTAGTGTGACAGTGAGTGGAAACCTTGTGATTTAGAGATTGACATAGCATGAAAATGATGAGAATAGTATAAATTAATTATCAAATGACCTTAGGTACTTCATTAATGTCTATTGAGGCAATAACACAAGGTCTAAACCATGCAATACTCACCTCCAAGCTTACTCTTTTTCTAAGTAAGTATACAGTCTGCCAGTTAGGTCTAATGGAATGGAGTGATGGTAAAAGAAGCTAGAATAAATGATGAAGATTTTGAAAATTTGGTAGCACCTTTAGTATGCTGATTATAACCTCATTAAATGATCGAGACAAGTCATGGAGTATGGAAGTTTCCAAAACACATATACAATCAATACTTTCCAAGATTGCACAGTCAACTAGTCTAAGAGTTTGTTTTGAGATTTTTAAGGGTTAGAAGGTCTATAAGCATAATTAAATTATGAAAATAGGCAAAGAGTACCTTTATAACCCCCTTGATCCACTGATACCTTCAATTGGCCTAAGAAGATAGGGGAGATACCCTTTGTTTTATCTCAGACAAAGGGTACTCTAGGAAACATGAAGTCTACAGGCAAAGGTAAGTAAATGTAAAAGATGAGAAAAAGTGTTAAAGCATTCGAAGGAAGGTGTGGAAAGTTGATAAAGGAATTTAAAAGTATATAAAATTCTTTAGAACCATCAAAAAATGTACAAGTCAAGTCTAGGCATCAAGGACACAATCAGTCCTTTCAACCTTGACTAGGCCTAAGATCCTAAAGAGGTGTAGTCAACATTTATAACCCCAAGTGAACACTCCAAATAATTTAATAACCTTCATATAAAGACATAAGGTGAGATATAACCCTTGAGTGTATTGGAAGTCACAGAGAAACCATATTTTGTCTCAAACCAGCTCAGGCCTGTTCAAAATGAAAAGAGAAGCTCGAGAGGGCAACTTTGAGAGCTCGTATGTGTATGGACACATAGCATGGGAGTATAAAGAGTTGGGGAATGTTAGATAGGTTACTTAACAATTTTTTTGTGGAATTTTTTCATAAGTTAAACTTTAAACCTATATGAACAATCCTTAAAGGGTAAAATAACTCTAAACCCTCCAAAACCCTTATTAATAACCCGATTGGGAAAATGAATGAGGGGAATCCATATGAGATAAAATAAGCATGAAAGCGATTGGATATTTTATATGACTCACCATGGATACTTCCCATCCATTTGAGTGGTTCCCTACTTATACAGATAGGGTGTAAAAGGTCATTTCTTGACTATTTTTGGTGTCTTATAGGTACACAAGGGTTTCAAGAGACGAAATTCATTTTGGGAGATAGATTGGGACTTAATATAACTCACCATGTTCATTTCATGCTTTATCTAAGCTCACAAGTGCTTTTGTAAGTGCCTTCATCTCAACTAGTCTAAACTGGCATAGAGAACAAGCAAGTGAGAAGGTGAAAACTCCAATTAGGAGGCCTTTTAAGGTATACCTGAGGAATATAAGGGTGTGAGGGGTCTTGATAGGTGTCATACAGTCCTCTGTATGGATTATGTTGGAAAATTTAAGACTTATTTGGGGCCAAGTGTGAGAGGTGAGTGAAAGAGGAGTGATTATGACTATAGGAAATGATGACTCATGTGTATAACAGTATTGGTGATTAGGGATATAACCAATGAATATTGGGGCTTGTTTATAACCCATCCCTATCAGTGTAATCATGATATCTATCCCTAATCTATTGTATAACATTCTAAGGAGGTCAAATGATGAAGGCAATTTCTTGGCATGTAAATGAAGAGTCTTATGCCACATTTCAAGAGTTTCATGTCTTTGAGGGCCATTTGTCCTATGATACCTTGCATGGTCTATCTCCTACTTCATTCTATTACATATGTAACTCATTTTCTCAGCTTAACACATGTTTTAAGTGACTCTTTGACTTCATTCTCTTTTCTCCTCTATCAAATTTTATAAGTAGTGGCCATATTGGCTCTTGTAGAATAATACCACACAATGTATGGTGAATCCCCGCTAGTTTTGACATTGCACTTTGCCTTTGAATAATAAATGCAAGTCTAGTTTTGAGTTCATGAGCATTTTTCTAAGTATGCAAATTGATGTGTGGTGATGTTAAGTGATAACCTTCTATCCTTGCTTCTCTTTATCCTCTCATGTTTATGCAATTATGTATCAAACTAAACTAAACTAAATGTTTATACAATTATGTATCCAATAATATAGTGACAATTAGAGAACCAATTGACATCATATAGACATAATTCTTTTCTTAAGGCTCATTTAACCTCAATTGTGTATTAAATTGAATTAAATATTCAGTTAATTTAATATGGTGTGCTATCAAAGCCCTAATTGACATTATATTAGAGTAATTCCTTGCACATGGACCAATTACTCTTAATTATAGATTATACTGAAGAAAATACTTGATTAGTTAAATATGATGTGCAATTACGGAAAACTATTCATAATGGACATTAGATGGACGCAATTCATTACATGGTGTGAAGAATGCCTCGATTGATATTCTAGGTGGAAGCAATTAATTACATAGGAATTAGTTATCCTCAAATGTGTATAGTATTGAAAAAAATATCAATTGATTTAACATGGTGTAATTAGAGCCCCAAATGACATTAGATGGATGTTTTCCTTTCTTGGGAATTGAGTGGCCCCAATTGCATAACATGTTTAACCTAAATACTCAATTGGTTCAATATGGTGTACAATCAAGGCTAATAGAACCCAAATAGAACATTATATGGATAAAATTACTTTCATGGCACTCAGTTGGCCCCAATTATATATAAGATAAAACCAAATACATGATTAGTTGGATATAGTTTACAATTGGGCCAATGAATTTGTAATTGACACTAGATGTATTTAGTCACTTGCTAAATTCTTGTTTGATTTAATATGTTATGTATTTGGGACCAATAGAGCCCCTTGTTAACAGTAAAAAGATGAAATTTCTTACACAAGGTTTGTTTGGACTAAATTTCATAGATCATATTGAACTAAATATTCTTTCAGTTGAAAACTTAGATGGATGTAATTCCTTACAGAGGGTTCAATTGGTACTGGTTTCATATCAAATTCAATATAACACTCAATTATTTGAATAAGGTGTGCAATTATGGCTCTAATTAAAATTATGTTGACACAATTCCTTGGTCAAGCCTTGATTGGCCCCAATTATGTCTCATATGGAACCAAATACTTGATTGGTTCAATATGATATGCAATAAGGGACAAGTAATCACCAATTTCCATTATATATGAATGTAATTCCTTGCACATGGTTCTTTTGGACTGAATTGCATATCAAATTAAAAAAATACTTATTTTTTTAATAGAGTGAGCTCTTAGGTCCCCAATTGATATCATATAGATTAAATTCATTACATTGAGGCTCAATAGGCCCATGAGATCAATTTAGACCCTATTATCATCCTTTATATATAGTAAAAAATAGGTTCACAGGAATTAACTTGGTTAAAATTGCATCAATCATTACCACAATTGACTGCGCAGGCTCAATCTATGATGATGTAGGGGATAATTGATCCCAAATTCACATTATTTACTCACATGTCTACATTCAAGTAGCTCAAATTTTCCCCAATCACCATCATTATTGTACCTTATATACCCTAAAACCTATACCCTAAGCCCTAATCCCTGAAGTTCCCAATCACTAAACTCTAAACCATAAATATAGACTATTTAAACCTTAAACCAATCATTTTATCCCAAATTAACATCATTTAGACTAATAATTAGTTCATAAGCCTCAGTTTATCCTAAATCACATGACTAATTGCCCCATTTAACTAATTCACTCAAACTGCATGATGACATCCATGGTATAATGACAACCCAAAAACATAATCTATAGTCACAAATGGGTCCAAGTGATTCAATTTATCCTCAATTATCTTTGTGATTGACCCCATATACCCTAAACCATGTATATCCATTAAAACCCAGAATCCATAAACCATAAACCCTAACACTATACCCTGAATTGTAAACCATTCATTATTTACCGACTTTAATTAGTCCCAATTAACATCCTTTGTAGTAAGAATCCAGTTTGAACACATGGCATCTCTACTGATTAGACATAATATACAAGTCCTTAAACCTAGACCCTATGCCCTAATCCCTAATCCCTAAAACATGAATTGTAATCCCTATGCCCTAATGCCCACTACATGCCACAAATATATATGCCTTACGATATAATTTATTTTATCATCAGATGTCATAAAATGCACTTTTTAAACCTATGGCTAAACCCTTTAGAGTATCAATCTAGCTATGTATTTGTTTAGTAAATTGGGGCTATTTCGATCCCCTTCAACCTAATTAACCAAAGAGGAGGATCTAAGTGTGCAAATTGATGTATGGTGATGTTAAGTGATAACCTCATATCCTTGCTTCTCCTTATCCTCTCATGTTTATGTAAGAGTTCATATTCTAACAAGTCATATAGAGTGTAGCTAGTGTGTTAGGCTCTTTTCAAGTGTACAATTGTTCTTAGAGTATGCAATATGCCCTCTAGTTCACTTACCTTGTGTTGCCTCATGCATATCACCTCTATATTGAAACACTTATGTTAGAACCTCTTAAGACTTTGAAACTGATTTATAGATCTTGTTTCTTAATGAAAGAAGTATGATGGTCTTGTGGAAATCCTTCTAATGTATCATCCCCTTAGATTAGTTTCATTTCATGCAAACTTCTATCTCTTTTCCCATAAGCAACTAGTTAAGTAGTTGATATTGATTTTAAGGTATATTTAGGGAGCTAGCCCTAAAAACTTGAGGTATACATCTACTATAGGTAAAGCCACATACCTATAAGTATTCCCATGTTACCCAAATCTAGAGGAGGCTTGAACACCCTCATCTATGGTGAAATATTTGGTGACAATAGGCCTTAAAAGAACACAAAACCACACTTCTCATGTTAAACTTGGCAACTTCCCTCCTTATTGTTATGTCCAAGATTACTTGCAACAATCAACTTAGCATAGGAGTATTCATACATGACTAAGGTGAGAATGGGGTTTGAGGAGTCATAATACATCTCTACACACCTTCCACCATGAATTTCATCCCTTTATTCCTTTTTGTACCTTCAAATCACCTCAAAACTTATAGAAAACACAAAATTTAACCCATCCGTACAAGTGATGGTATAGAAAAATTGAGTGGTAGGAAGCTTGAGAGAGTGCCAAGTAGATCAAATTCAATTTTCAGGATAATTTACTCCTTTTGGATTCATTTCTATTCATCTTTTTCTCATTAGGCTCTTATGAGGGTTTTAGGTCATTTAGGTTCTTAGCAATGGTTCATAAAGGTTAGGCCCCTAACCTTTGAAAAAAATCCAATTGTTTCAAATTCATGACCTTCCTCAACTATACCTAAGTATTTGATACCCCATGCATCTCATCTATATAGATGGGAGTGAAAGAAGTTGTCTCTCGAGAAAGCTAGCTTGTATTCTAGACACCCCTGAGACAAATTGAGACCAAAAATGACCAATCTAATTTGTTCTCTGCAAACCACTAAGTCTTGTCAACCATCCACTCTCCCATGAAATTTATCACTTTGCTTTGGAATATCACATGATTATAGGAGTGAAATTAGAAGTATGATGGTTCATGCCTAATTCTAGGTATCATAGGCATAGACTGGGTTTCTGAGTATATGACCACCTATGAATGGTCACAATGGTTGTAGGATCACTTCAACACTCCTTTACCTCTAATTAAATCTTACACATCATCCCAAAGTTCCTTAAGACTTTGCCATTCATCCTTTTCTCTTCAATGCACTAGGTATGCAAGTTGCATTACTTGTGGAGTGTCTTAGGTCTAAGAAAAAATAAAGAGTGCTTCCACTATTAGTTTGACCTAAAGGAAACCATTGAGTCTTTTTCAACCCATGATTACCCCATGTACTAAGTTTCAAATCTAGACCATGCTTCTAGAACCCTCAACATTTCAAATTCTCAAAACTAGCTATAGGCTTGTGACTGCGTGTAGGGTATTGATTGATTGAGTTTGAGGTTTTGAAACCTATCTTGGATCGATCTTTAATTTGTTTTTATTTGTCTCTAAGAATCACATGGAAGTCTGATATTATCAATCTAAGGGTGGTTTATACATCGTCATATCCATCTTACACCTCTGCTTACCAACTAGATTGTATCTTTCATTAGCTTAGGCTAGTTTGTCTCCTGAGTCAAACGGTAGGTGTTCATTAGAGATGTCAAAGGATTCTTGTAGGTGATGATATAGTGTTTGATGTTCTTTTTTTCTCCTTAGATCACTAGAACCATCTCACATCTGAATGGGATTATTTTTTCCTTGAGACCATGATCTTATCCCTTTACTATCATTACACTATAGGTGTGCAAGTTGCATTGCTTCAAGTTCATTTTGGCTTAATGACACTGTAGTTCTCTAAGTATTTCCATTAGAAACTTGCCTGAGTTAAAACCCCACTCAATCATAATTCTCTCTTGACCTTAATAACCTCCTCTTATGTTAAGATGCTACCTCTAGGCTTAGGCTGTAAGAATGAATCCATTAGGCTTCCCTAGACCTCATAGACTTCCACCATGAGATAACACTGTGTGGATCAGAATCCCTTTTCAGAAAAACTAAAGTAAACCTTCCATTTTTTTAGCTTTCTTCAACTCTTCACCTCTCCAGCTAGGTTTTGTTATAGGTAATATTCTCACCACTCACACAGTGATCTTATCATAATCTATGAATTTTTTTGAGATGAAAAAATAAGCTCAAATATTTATGGTAAGTGCATAAATTTGGGGGACAAAAAGTGGCCTAACCATGGACATAATTTTATTGAAATTTCATAAATTTGAAATTCTATAGATAATTTGAGATACATACACTCCAAATTTGAAGATGGTGTAAAAACATGAAATGTATCCTTTCGAGTCTAGTTTTTAAACCACTATTTTTTTTTAAATATTGTTATGTATAACAAGGTCAAACATTTAAAATTTGAAGAGGAACTCATATTTTTTAAAGAAAACATGGTAAATAGAAGGCCATGATACGCACCATTTTTTTTTAGCATCGTTTAATAATATTTGAAACCCTTTGGGAAAAATTTAGATAAAATCTTCTAGCACGTCACCTATATTTTTTTTTATTTTTTAAATGAATAATTTTTTTTATGAATTTTGAAAGTAAATAAATCCTAAAAACTGACAAAAAAATAGATAGTTATATGTGAGACATGTGTAACTACCTCAAAAAAATGAAAACCAATTTTTTTTTTAATGTATAGAATTAGGCCGAATACATCACCATATATTTATTTTTCACTTGGATCAACGAAAGACAAATTACATGAACATGTATAGGCATATATTTTTGTAGCATGTAGTGGCCTAAAAAATGCATAGTTAGAAAAAAAATATAGTTTGAAACCTTAAATTAGTCCAAAAATTATAAAAATAATATTTTTCAAAAGAGGAGAGTATGTTCGTCATGATGGTATCAAGTTTTTTTAATTTTCACGTTAAAATTTTAGTGTATTTAGTAATCAGATCACGAATCTAGTCTTGATACTATCAAGGTTAGAGGAGATCCTAGGGGTTCGTTGGATTGCAATACAGAGGTATGTTGACTTTTCAAATGTAGATGTAATCAATTTTACCAAATATTTTTTTTATTTTTTAAGTAGTACATATAAATTTATTTGTAATTGCTTACTAATTTTTTTTTGTAGGTTAGTGGTGTCAGATAAGATTCCACCTTCACATAATTGGCATTGTTAGTAAATAATTCTATATTCTTGAAGCTAAGATAAGCTTAGGTTATATGTGTATTTGAACTTAGGTAAAAAAATACATTTTTATTGTATTGGGAAGGGTGTTCTTGAGGCTGGAATGGGTGGTGGGTTTGTCAATTGAGCTTGATGGGAGGCAAGACCCTGGTCCTAAACATTATCCACCCCCTGGATATGTTGGAGGTGTCATTTTTCACTCAAGAAACATCTGAATAAGAGTTATGTAACGTGAACTTTGACAATATTTGTTGTCAGTGTTTTCACTCTCCAGATCGGTAGTAAAAATGCACTTTTGGGTAGATTTGAACATTGTGCCAGTGTGATAACATGTATTTTTTCTATTTGGGCATGATCAAAGTGATATATTCACAAGTGGAGGTCCCAAAGGTAGAAATGTCAGTTAGAGCTCAAGTAGTTATTTGTTCACTGACAAAAAATTATATTTTTGTACCCATCACTACAACTTGTATAACAGATTAATCTTGAAGCTTCTACCTGAGTGCTCTAGGGTGCAATTAGAGAGATTAAATAGGTACGTGAAAGATCTGACGGTTCAAGCAAACAACTTATAATTTTCATTTTATGCATGTTTTCACTTAGGCTAAAAAATATTTTTTTCTTGTATTAGGAAGGGTGTTCTTGATGCCGGAATGGGTGGTGGGTTTGTCGATCAGGCCTGATGGGAGGCCAAAAACCTAATCCTAGACATTATCCATCCTCTCAGACATGTTAGTGGTGTTATTTTTCACTCAAGAAACATCAAAATCAGAGTTTTGCAACCATAACTTAAACTTTAACAACATTTATTATCAATGTTTTCGCTCTCTAGAATGGTAGTGTTTTTACACTTCTGAGTGGATTCGAATGTCATGGCGATGTGAGAACATGTAATTTATCTATCTGTTTGTGATCAAAGTGATATATTCATAGGTGGAGGTCCCAGAGGTAGACATGCCAATTGGAGATCGAGAAGTTGCTTGTTCATTGATAAAAACTTGCATTTTTAGACCCGTCACTGCAACTTGTCTAACATATTGATCTCAAAGCTTCCCCCTGAGTGCTATAGGGTGAAATTAGAGGGATTAAGGAGGTATGTGAGATATTTGATGGTTCATAGAAATGACTTTTTTTTTTTGTTTTCATGCATGTTTGAACTTAGGCTAAAAAAATGCATTTTTCTTGTATTGGAAAGGGTGTTCTTTAGGCCAGAATGGGTGGTGGGTTTGTCAATCGAGCCTGATAAGAGGCCAAGGACCTATCCTAAAAATTATCCACCACCCAGATATGTTGGCAGTGTTAGTTTTCACTTAGTAAGCATATGAATTAGAGTTTAGTAACCACAACTTAAACTTTGACGACATTTGTTATCAGTGTTTCCACTCTTCGAAATTGTAGTGTTTTTCACTTTCAAGTGGATTTAAACGTCGTGGCAGTGTAATAACATGTAATTTGTTTATTTGTATGTGATTAAAGTGATAGATTAATAGGTGGAGGTCCCAGAAGTAGAAATCCCAGTTGGAGCTTAAGAATTTGCTTGTTCACTGATTAAAACTTGCATCTTTGGACCTGTCACTACAACTTGTCTAGTTGATTGATGTTGAAGATTCCACCTGAGTGCTTTGGGGTATGATTAGAGGGCTTAATAAGCTACGTGAAGGATTTGATGGTTCATGGAAATGACTTATATTTTTATTTTTATGCATGTTTGAACTTAGGTTAAAAAATTATATATTTTTTGTATTGGGAAAGGTGTTCTTGAAGCCAGAATGGGTGGTGGGTTTGTCAATCGGCCCTGATGAGAAGCCAAGAGCTTAGTCTTAAATGTTATCCACTCCTTTGGATGTGTTGGTGGTGTTAGTTTTCACTCAAAAATCATCAAAACTAGAGTTAAGAAATCATAACTTGAACTTTGACAACTTTGATGACTTTGACAACTTTGATAATTTTGACAACTTGAAATAGAGACCTAGAAACTTGATGAGTAATTGATCTATTGACTTGTTGACAACTTTGATAACTTTGACAACTTTGACCTATTAACCTATTGACAACTTTGACAATTTTGACAACTTTGACAATTTTGATAACTTTGACCTATTATGTGGTAATTAATCTATTGACCTATTAGGTGGCATTGATTAATTGACCTATTGACCTATTGAACAAATAAACCCTATCTATACCATATTTTGGGTTAACAATCACATTGTAAAAGGAAATAAGAGTTGTTTCTTAATCTTGTCAAGTACGCCATTGAATAGATATGGACTTGGAATATGGTCCCATCAACAAAGGAGATTTTACAACTCTTATAAGATGCATGAGAGATTTGAAATTGAAGTAATACTCCATGTTTCTGTCATAGGCCTGTAGGGTGCCTTGTTGTGTAGGGTGACTTGTTATGCCCTATATGTGGAATTGAATGTTGAAGTGTGTTTGAGCACTTGTAATAGGTTAAGGTGGGTGTGATTTGACAATGTAATGACATCTATGATAGAAGACTAACTCCTTAAGACCTATATCAATTTTTGGTAAGTTTGAAACCTAAGAGGATTGCCTAGTGAGAAGATAGTGAAAGAGTTTGAAGATGTTTGTGAATGGAATGTATGAAATGAGTTACAGAAGGCCATTAAGCCTAAGTGATAAGAGTGTCATTAGTTATTTCCACTACACAATGAAATAAAAACTTTAATTTAAAAAAATATGGAAGATCCGAGATTTATAGCATTAAAAAGAAAAAAAAATTATCTTCATTTGTGCACGTACAACATTAAATATGAGATCCGATAGATAATAGTTTAGACAATCAAAACAACACTATATAATAACAAAATGAAAAAAAAAATGAATATAAATTAGATAGATTGCCATGATAGACATACAACATAAGCACATACATGTCCAATCTCAATAATACATAGATTGTCTTGATATGCATACAAAAAATTACATCTACCAACATAGTATTTAATGTTGGTTGAATGTCATATGCGCATATACAATGCCAAAAATGCATCAATTACCATATAAGCATACAAAAAAGTGCATCTCATATGTAAGACATCCTATTCATCAAATAGCCTCCCTCTCTTTGCCTTTCTCGAACAAGATTCTCCCTGGGACGCCATGTTAGTAGATGGAGACGCCTTTAATGCCTTGGATTGCTATAAGGTCCAAATGTGGGTCTTATGCTCATAGCTAACTTGCAGTTGAGCCTGTTCAAATACAAGAATTATTAATAAATTAACATAAAATATATTTAAATAATTGTTAAGAAATTAATTTTAAACTACAATAAAAAAAATCATTTAAACATGTACACTTATTGCAAGCTTGTGATCCTGCTTAATATATTTTTCATGTTCAATCAAGTCACTAGTAGGCTCAACTATCTGAATAGGCATCTTAAATATAGAAGGAACATGAAAAGTTGTCCAAATCACCATCTGACTGGGACTATTAGTTGTCATAGGACAACCCTACACACAATATATATTTACATAAGTTATATTTACCCCAAGTACATGTACTAAAATTATTAAAACAAGTCTATTTTTACAATTCAAAATTACAAGAACTAATATATACTTATGTCAACGCTTGTGCACATGACATTGCAATAACAATGCCTATGTCTCTCTCAGCTCGTAGAGAGGGAAGAGTGTCTACTCCAACCATCAACTGTTCATGTAAATAAGGTCTCTCTTAGTTTTATATAAATTACATCAAATATTATATATGGAAACCAAAATGATCAATAAAAGCAATTGTGTATAAAAGATATATAAGTACATGAATGCAATGACACATTATAAGAAAGAAGAAGACAAGCACACATGTGAAAATACATATAGATCTGAATTGATAAGCCATCTATTGAATTGTTAGAGTAGTAGCCTTGTACCAAAACCAAAATTAGAAGATTAAAGTGAAAAGGAATATATAATATATACTAGTTTCTTTTTTTCATTGATAAATATAAATATACTTGGGTCAAGATCTTCCATTTATACTATATTACATGTTGGACTATATTGGTTGTTGATTTATTACTTGTCTAAAAATAGGGGTTTGACTTAGGTAGGACCCTCATAACTACTTCATTTTGCATGAATTTTCAATATTAGTAGAGTATTTATGGATATTTTAAATTGTGTTCTAAAGGTGCCTACATTTGATGGATTAGAATGATGAAGTATGATTGGCTTCCTAGGATTATAGATAAATTAATGACTAATGATTTGGCCACACTATATATAATATGGATACTTTGGATTGTGTAGGTGTGGATTATTGTCCCATCAAGTAGATTCCTTTATAGCCTATTCACCAACTAGGATGTGTCATAAAATAGTTTAATTTTCCCACAAGTCCCTTGAGAGTGTACTATCACTTTCAAGGTTTTGATTAGGATACTAGGCTTGTCGGCTAAAGGTGGGGTTGTCCTTGAGAGAAAATGGTGATAGAGGTAAGTTTTTTAATTGGGTGTAATACTTTGGTGATGTTGATGCACATAACACAAGTTTTAAGTATTGAGAGACTTTTCATGAGTGGTGGACACACAAACAATGATATATTTGTTAGTTCTACTAGGGTATTTTAGGATAGTTTGTGAATGAGGTGGGCACTCTACTACCATCGCGGGAAAAATTGGGAGAGTACTAATTGGAGGAGTACATTTATAAAAATATCCTGTGTAGGTTGAAATTATGGTAGGATGCCAACATTAAGTAAAACCACCACCATAATATGTAGATAATTATATGTAAAAACAAACATAGGATAGAGGGTGAGGAGATAAAGTTTAGGGGGAAACAAGGTGAGCATACACTTGTTAGAGAGGAACCAACATGATAGGAGGGGAATGTTAAGATGAGGTCCAATTAGGAATTATACCTAGACTAACATGAAGTTACCCAAGTAAATTAGTGAGTTGGTTTATTTTTAGTTACTTTCTATGTTACTTTCTAATTTATTACTTAGTTATTATTTCTTTATGTGACTAGAGATCTAATATCTTCTCTTGTTCTATGGTTTTAGAGTGAATCACTTAGTGGTGGAGCATGATCAAAGAAACTATGGTTAGGAATTTTTAGGTGAGGATTATTTAAGCCTCGATAATATTTGGGTGGATGTGGTTATCCATGTGTGAATAAGCAAGCATACATATGTTCTTCTCCCTACTTATCATACATATGTGGAGTTCCCTCATAATAAGAGAGAGGTAGTTGGCCAAGAGGAAAATTTGGTTGGTTTAGCGTCTCAAGTGAAGAAGACTCTCAATGAGCTTGTCAGGGGCTAGGGGAGGTTAGACTCCATCTAGTCAAAAAATAGTGGGAGGTACATCACCCATTTAAGTATGAGCAAGAGACATAAAAGTAGAGAAATTGCATCTCACATGTCACTCATCAACATTGGGACATTATCATAGGATTAGGAGTAGGAGCCCTAGGCACAACCTCTAGATGGGGACAACTGCCTCCAATAGCACCTAAGGGTCATACCATTGTATCTAATTTATGGAATATGATAAAATCATTCCATGAATGTGATGATGAACATAATGTTCAACAAGAGAGAGATACCAATATATTACATGGAATATCATCCACTGGGAGATCTCATGACAATGGTGACACAAATCAAAGCTTGGATGGAATTAACCAAAAACTAAATAAAGTGAAAACGGTCTTAAATTCAAAGGATGAATCTTTGTTACGGAAGCTGACACTTGACTAATAGGTATGAAAATGTGCTTTGGGATAAGATATTCAATAAATAGTATGAACATGCTATTTATTTTACAACTTTTAGATGAAGTAGCCTTGTGTTGGGACTATCAAGAAATTGTGAATTTAGATATGCCCACAGTCACTTGGGTAACGTTCAAGGAAAGATAACACTACTTGTTGGATATCTACTTAAATGATAGATTAAATGCATTCCATAACCTCTATAAAACTGCCAATATTGAAAAGGAATATAATGTATGTTTTTTAACCTTGCTTAGTACATGGGGTATATTTAAACAACTTATTTTTGCATACAGGTTGTGTTATTTTTGCATTAATTCTTGAGGAAAGAAGTTACAAATTAGATGCAGATAGCAACACATAATGTAAACAACTATAGTCCTAACAAATGCAAAGAGAAAAAAATATATGTAAACAATTTTTAACCTTTATATAGGTAAATAGTGTCATCCTAATAGAGATAGATGTAGTCGTGGATAGCCCAACAGATGGATCCGAATGTGAAAACAATGGCTATGACAAATCAAATGTTGTAAATGTTGGTTGTGATGATGAACCGTCACCTCCTACGACATAAAAAATGACATATATTATAGTAAATTTTTATGTAAATTAATTATTAGCTTAAAAATTAATTTTGAAAATATAACTTAAATTTAACATGACATTTATATAAAATATACCTGCATCTATATGGTGACTGATGTCTGCACACCAAATGTGCATGCCAAAAACCCATCACTCATAATAATATGATCTAAGCCATCAAAACCACTGATGACATCATCATCAGAAGATCATGTGCACATAGATCTACATGAGCAACAATGGTGGGATTGAGTTTGGGTAGCTGTGGCATATCTATAGCATCACTTTGTGAAAGCCTACTCATATGTTGAACGAGTGTATTGATGAGTGAACTAAGAGAATGGAGAGTGTCTATTTTCATGACCTACTAAACTGTGAAGGGGATCTTAGACTCAAGATGCTTTTGGATACAGATCCATGTAGGATAATTGGGCGCACAATGTGCACCGGTCGATCTTGTGTAGAGCCTTTTCTTCGACCATAAAACTCACTAAAATCAAAATAATTGGGAATCTAGTTGAGGACAAAGTCATAATAGAGTTTTCTCAAAAAATATAATGGGACCTCATGGTTATTACATGGTGGATAGTCAAATACCATCCACCATCAATTCTAAAAATTGGTCGTGATTAAGTTATGTACACAATGATGGATAGGAAAACGTTTAGTGGTTATAGGAAATGGGGCATTAGTGGTTGGGTTGATGAATTAGATGCAAATGTTAGCTTTTGAAATATCCAAATTCTTGACCTAAAGGGATGACAACTTGACAGCATAATATTCCCTACAAGTATCCCTATATGAGGTCTATTGGTCAATTTGACTTGTTATAGAGTCAATTTGACCTAATAAGGTCTATAGGAAATTGGCTAGTTGGGTACGGTGTGGGTTGGTTGAATTGGGATACCTCATTCTGTCAATGAACTCTTCAATTTCAAGTTTGTTTCCTACAATATTATCAATCAAAACCTCTTGACTACTAGGGGGGTTTGGGGAAATTGTAGGAGGGTTAGGTAGAGGGATAGGAGGAATAGCAAGGTTTTGTGAAGGGTTAGGAGGAGGATCAACCAGAGGGTTCTATGGAGGGTTAGTAGGATGGGTTGTTAAAAAAACAAATTACAATTAAAAACTAAGGTTAAATAATGAAAGTTATGAAAAAATAGTGTTAAATAGAGAAGATTTTGATCACTTACCTCTCCTACGTAGTGACATCATCGATCAGCAGATCTATAGGGTGAATCTAGCAGCTTCCTAGTACTCTCTGGAGACTTCTAATTAGAACGTGATTGCATAAATAAGGGTAGAGCTGGGGAACTTGAATGCAAAATGAGTAATTTTGCATTCAAGTTACCATTTTTAATTGTTTTACACACAGGTAACACAATCACATTATTAATGCAATCACGTTATTGTAAATGTCAATAACATGATCGCATTAACAATGCGATCACATTAATAACGTGATTGTGTTATAATTTAATATAACACAATCATGTCATATAATAACGTGATCATGTTATGGCTCGACAATCTCAAACCTAGATTTAAATAATGTGATCATGTTAATTAAATAATGTAATCATGTTATTAATTAACGTGATCATGTTTTTGGTAATGCCCATGGAATTATCCCCCAATTCCATGCACTTACCCTTTACAAACATGCCTTGGTCCCTCTTTTAAGTATGAATATAACTGGGTTTCTAATAACAACCTGTAAATGCCTATTTTAGGGCTACTTGACTATATTAAATGTCCTAGACCTTACCTTCCATCAATGATCCTCCTCAATACAAACCTTCAATGGATAAATTGACTACCATGCTTTGACAGTTGAAAATAGGTGTGTTACTCTTGACCCAAAGCCACTCACATAAGGATGAACTCTGGAACTATCAAACACTATTTTGCAAACCATTAGTATTTACTTCTAGCACAAGGAGATGTTTCTTCCTATCCTTCCATGGCCAAACTTGTCATAGCAGGTTGAAATCAACATGACATGAGTGTATATATTTTTCAAGTCTACCTGCATCACTTGGTTCACACAGACCAACTTCCAAAATGTAATCAAATGAGAAAAACCAAGCTATTGGGATTGTATAGGTAATTTGAGGTAATAACAATCTTCATAATTGTTCATAAATCACAGGCCACCAATCTTGAAACTATGACCATGAAATGGAAGCTCATAGGGACCCCTAACATCCACCAAGTACACTCACTCCAACCCCTCTTCTCCTATCTATACCAAATTAAAACCATTGACCCTTTCTATATTGTCCAAGGGAGCGATAGGAGAGAGAAGATGGTTTTCATCAATTTTGGATCTGTTGAAGCTACTTAAGCCTAAAAATGACATATGGGGATTCTATGACATCTTCATGAAGCACTTACACTTGCAAATGAGTCACCTCAGTCTGTACAAACAACTAAAACTGACCTTTTTGTAGATGATCTTATTTTTACGTTGAACTTATACAGTTTCAATTTTAAAAGCCTTTCTCTAACATTCTATTACATGAAATATGTTATCATGCTTCTTGACATTTGTCCTTTTGATGATAAACCATACAATTCCTTAAAATGACCAAAAATATGGCATAAAAGGACATGAAGAAAAATGGACAAATGTGACAAAGGTTAAAGCATATTATATGACCCTCAAAGTATGATTTGACCTCATTTAGGATCATGGTGACAATTTTCAAACTTAGATGACCTTATGAAAAATTTGAACATGTAGGGGGTTGACCTAATTTGACCTAAGGTAAAATTTTGATCAACATTTTGGTGATTTACAGAGGTAACATGTTTTCTATGCTAAGGACCAGTTGCCTTGACCTCCCATTAGGCAGTGGAGTCACCCATATACTGCAATTGGCATTGATATGCCTCTGAAAAGACTCCAAACTCACACCAAACACAACAAGAAACAAACACATAAAACAAGACAACAAGACAAACACAATGTGTTATCCAAGCATTTAAAGAAAAACACACAAACAACTCATACAAAAAAATGTGCCCAACACTTATTGAAAACACACACCTATCCTAATATATGCAAGACCTCAAAACACTTGAGGTGAAAGACAACTTCTTCATTGCTTCAACAAGGGTCAAAGACAATGCTTCTATAATCATTGTTACTCTATGAAAACAAACCATCATATGATGAGTGTTTGTCAATGAAAACTTGCTTATGAAGATAGTCAAATGACTTACTATTTTTGGAGCTTCTACTAATATCAAATGTGTCACTTGGAACTCTCATGAAAATTCCCTCAAGATTTCCTATAAGTTTGTTTGACTTTGTAGCTTGTTTGACCTTTATCATGTCCACTTAGCACTCCTCAATCTAATCATTGGGAGTCATGAAATCTTTTCCAACTTCAAATTTATTTGAATCATGATATGTTTGATGTTGGAAGTCATCAAGGATGTCTTCTAATCTACCAAAAACTTCATGGTTTACCAAAGTTGTTTTCTATTTGGTAGGGACTCCATACTCTTCCTTGTGTTCATTTGGTACATGATTGACCTCATCATCTAGTCTATATTCCTTTTGAAGAGTTGCAGACCTACTTACCTCTTTAAACTCCTGCATTATGGCATTAATTTGTTGCCACATATCTACCTTTTCTTGAGGTTCATGTTCATGCATATTCTCCTCTTTGACAAGTATAACTGAATGTTCATTAGGACTATCATGCTTTGTTACAGTTAGAATATTAACATCATCATTCATGTGCAAAAGGTACTTGTCACATGTAACTTGTCTTAGAGTGTCATCATAATTTGCCTCAAGAAATCCATCACATTATTCATGGAGGATGTATGTACCAAGACCAGTTTCTTCAATATGATCATATGGATCAAATCCATACTAGTCAACTCCCCATTCATCAAGGTATAAGTCAGCTATGCCATCAAGCAGTGTTAGAGGTTCTTGATCACTAGGATGATTATTTTCATTGCTAATATTGCAATTCATGTTTGATGTGTAAGCCACATATGGCTCTACATAAAATTTAGATAAAGGTTCAGATTTGATTCATACCTTAGCACCATTCCTAGTCCTAAATGCCATATAGGATCAATCTAAGGTCAAGTATCTTCCAATCTTAGCAGTAAAATCTCTTAATAAGCAAGGGCAAAGTCAGGTGTCACATCCATAACCACAACATCTTGAGGAATAGTGAAAGTAAGACAAGCATGAAAAACAAGTTTCAAACCTTTAATTATGCCAATTGTCTTGGTATCTAACACTTCTAGTTGTAACACTCCCTTGTAATGAGGCTCATACTTCAAATTCAAATTATCAGCGACTTGGACATAATTGAAGTACTTAATCGACAATCAATCAAACAATTGTGAACTAAAGCATCTCCAATGATGATAGAGAGATAGAATGGATGAGGGTGTCCCTCACTTGTTTTAATGTGTTTGTCAACGCTGCCTCTTTCCCACTAGGTTGATTAGTTGCTATGTTGAGTTTGGACAACTCTTCTTGGAGTAGGTCTGCTTGTCCAGGTATTGCTAGTATATCCCACATTGATACACTTACATGAGATTTCTTCATCTTCTCTACAATGTTAGTGAAAGAGTCACTAACCTTAGCTTTCCCAGTAATAGGAATAGTGCTACCTATAACTTGAGAATTTTGAAGTGCGAAAGAACTCTTAACGTTATGAATTCTTTGATCTATTTGTGCATCTGGGAATACATTAGACATACCTGCCCTTTGGTATGTTTGAAAGCACATTGATGGACCATTACCAGCCCCTTTAACCTCTTCAATTGCCTTTCTCCTTAACCTTGTGTTTGCAACTATAGGACTTCAATCTTTTCTTGATTTCCCTTGGTAATTGATAGAACAAGAGTCATCTTGTTGCCGATTGACTAAAGTAGACCCCACTTGAGTACTCTCTCCATTGTTCTCTCTTCTATTAGGTACCTTAGCTTGAGTCATAGTTGGCATTGTTCCCAAATTTACCATGAAAGCTTGATTAAAGGACTAATTGGTATAGGTAAATGGATCATGGGGTTGATCCCATAGAGGTTGACCCTCATGCTCTTGAGAAAGGTTTTTTTAAGTAGGCACTAATGCTTTTGAGATGGAGAGAGCATTGGGATTATAGCCATTATATGTTTTTGCTTGAACTAGTTGCCCTTGACCTTGAAGATGACCTTGAAAGGGTGGTATATTACTTTGATAGTTTAGATATGATAGATTGTGTTGATAGTGGATTTGGAAAAGTGTCCCTTGTTTTTGTTGTATGCTCCTCTTGAGACCTAAAATATCTTGCTCAAAAACCTTCACTCTTTCTGCCTCTATAGATTTACTAACTAGGGGTAGTTGGCTTATGTTTTGGTGTAAAGATGGGAGCAACAACAAATGTAGGGGATTGTAAATTAGGGAATAGAAGCATAGGGGATCTTGGAGCAATCTTCCCAGCCTGAATCAAATAGTTCTCAGCCCTATTGGCCACTTCATAGGCATTAGGCAATATGTTCCCTCCCAAAAATTATATCATCATAGAAATATCACTGTCAAAAGCCTTAAGATAATAAAGGAGAGCATGATGTGTATTAGGTCTTACCAAGATTTGGATCCTATCTCATGTCTTCTGAAACCTTGTGTTGAAGTCTTGAATAGCTTATTGAGGTGCTCTCCTTATGTTGGTCAACTGCTTAATTAATGACAAGTTTTTACTCTTGTCCTCAAAGCATCACCCAATTCATCCCATGTGGTGATAGATTTAGGAGCCAAAGTACCATACCAATCAAGATCTTTCTACTTGAAATAGACAACCAACAACCTAATAGCTATATTATCTTCAATGATGTGATGTATATTTCAAAACTTGGAAATGTTTCTAATGTGCTCAATATGAGTAATGATAGTCTCACTAGTGTATGAAGAGACACTTTTGAGGGTTAATATGGGAATGCCATCATAATGGGCAAGTTTTAGAGGACTATAGCCATTGAAATCAATAAAATCTAGGTTCCTTTCCATGATAGCTTTAGGATTTTACAATATTGGGCCAGTCAAAAACTTTCTTACAGGTTTATGAGTAAGGTATGATCTCTTTGGGTAAGGATTAGTGTTAGCAAATATGTATGATTTAACTGAATAATAAGGAAACTCTTATAAATCAAAAGGAATGATTTTAGTATGGTATATTGTGCTTACCTTAGGCATGAAATAATGCACTAGTATACCACCAAGAGTCAATTTTTGGAGTCATCAGATACTACCATAAGTAGACTATTACAGCCTTTTTGTTGTCAAGACCAGCATCCTCATTGAACAATTTTATTTGACTTCAAGTCCCATCGAGCATGCCAAAAAATTTATATCTCAAATTTTCACCCTAAAGAAGTCAATCAGTCCTCAAATTTGGGATAACATAGAACTATCTTTGAGTATAGGTAGATTGCAATGAGAGATAAATCTCTTGATTATGGGCTAGCTCCCTTGATTTGAGTGTTTAGGCTCTCAACTACACTAGACTAATCATTTGATGGAGGTGAAAAGGAAATAACGAAACTAAAATTAACTTATACTAATGAAGGTGATACACCAAGAATATCTCTACAAACATTCTTAAACTTGCACTATGAAGGTAGATTACTAAAAGTAATCTCAACTCAAGGTTCTTCTAGCATAAGTGTTTCTACATGGAGGCAGATTGCCATGCATTTACAAAGGGGAGTGAATAAGAGGTATGATCTTAGACACTACTAATATCCTTCACACTTCAAAAACACCTAACAAATATTTACACTTCATGAGACTTTTTAGAAGAAATATTACTTACACAATGCATACAAGAGCAGAATGGAAGCAAGGAGAAACAATAATCACTTGTCATCCAAATTGACTACTTGACATACTTAGGAAAGAATCTTTGAGACTAAACCAGATTAAGAACTTTATTCAAAGGCAAAACAAGATGTCAAACTAGAAGGATTCTCCATACCAATTGTGAATAGTTTACAATGCTAAAATGGCTTCAATATATAGAGCAATAGGAGAAGAGAGAGAAAGAATGACATTGAAGAGTCACAATGCCAAGTGTAAACTCTTGAAGCCCAGTTACAATGCAAGAGGAGTTATAAAATAGATCATGAGGTCCTCTTGGACAAGTATCTATTTGAAACATGACATCTTCTTGAAGTTGGCATAGGTACACTTCATTGTCCTTATTGAAACTGCCCTTCTTGATGAGGAGTCCTCTTGACTATTTAGAACTGCCTTGGAAGTCATTGACACATATACACTAACTTGAGAAGGTGGAAACATGATTGGTGCAAGTCATTAGTCACCCCTCAAACTGATGATCTTCTCTTTGCCACCTATTGTTCACTTCCTTATAGCTACTCACTATCCCTCTAGGCATAAACTCTCACACTCGTCACTAGGGTGACCTGCACATGCTCAAGATAGTTTGTTGTTGAGACATAAGACACATAATCATAACCTCTGTGTCTTCTATTCTATCATATAGGCCTCAAAAGAACTCAAAAACACACTTCTCATCTTCAACTTGGCAGCTACCCTCATTATTTTGTCCAAGACTGCCTGCAACAATCAACTTAATAGAGGAGTATCCATACATGATGAAGGTGAGAATGGGGTCTAAGGAGTCAGAATACATCTCTAAACACCATACACCATGACTTTCACCCATCTATTCATTTTTGTACCTTCAAATCACCTCAAAACTTGTAGAAAACACAGAATTTGACCCATCCATACATGTGATGGTACATAAAATTGAGTGGAAGGAAGCTTGAGAGAGTGCCAAGTAGATCCAAATCACTTTATAGGGTAATTAACTCCTTCTAGATGCATTTCTATTCACCTTTTTCTCATTGAGATCTTATGAGGGTTTTAGGTCGTTTAGGTTCTTAGCAATGGTTCATAAAGGTTAGGCCCCTAACCTTCAAACCAATGCCACTGGTTTCAATTTCATAACCTCCCTCAACTATTCCTAATTTCTTGATACCCTATGTATCTCATCCATACATATGGGAGTCAAAGAAGTTGTCTCTCAAACAACTAGCTTGCATTCTAAACACCCCTAAGACAAATTGAGGTAAAAAGTGACCAATCTGAGTTGTTCTCTGCAAACCAATGAGTCTCATAAACCATCCACTCTACCATGAAAGTTATCACATTGATTGGGAAGATCACATGATCATAGGAATGAAATTATAAGTCTGATGGTTCATGCCTTGTTTTAGGTCTCATAGGCATAGACTAAGTTTTTGAGTATGTGACCACCTCTGAATGGTCACAGTGGCTTTAAGATCACTTAAACACTCACTTACATCCAATTCAATCATACACATCATCCCACAATGCCTTAAGACTCTGTCATTCATCCTTTTCTCTTCAATGCACTAGGTTTGCAAGTTGCATTGCTTGTGGAGTTTCTCAGGTCTAAGACAAAATAATGAACATTTACACTATTAGTTTGACCTAAAAGAATCCATGGGAGTCTTGTTCAACCCATAATGACCCCCTATACTAAGTTTCAAAGCCTCACCACGCTTCTATAACCCTCAACATTTCAAATTCTCAAAACTAGCTATAGGCATGTGACTATGTGCAGGGTTTTGATTAACCGAGTTTGAGGTTTTAAATCCTAGCTTGGATCAATATTTACTCTATTTTTATTTATCTATGAGAATCACATGAAAGTGTGATATTTTCACTCTGAGAGTGGTTTATACATGGTCATCTCCATCCTACACCTCTTCCTACCAAATAGACTGTATCTTTCATTAGCTTAGGCTAGGTTGTCTCTGATTCAAACTATAAGTGTTCACTAGAGAAGTCAAAGGATTCTTGTAGTTGACGATACATGTTTGGGAATTGTGTTTCATGTTTTTGGTTTATCCTTGAGTCACTAGGACCATGTCACACCTGAATGGGCTCATTTCTACCATGAGGCCATGCTCGTATCCCTTTACTATCAATGCACTATAGGTATGTTAAGATGATACCTCTAGGCCAAGGCTACAATAATGAAGCCATTAGGCTTACCTAGACCTCATAGAGTTCCAACATGAAATAACATTGTGTGGAGCAAAATCTCTTTTTGGAGAAACTAAGGTAAACCTTCCATTTTACAACTTTATTCAACTCTGCACCTCTCCATATAGGTTTGATTGTAGGTAATGTTCTCACCACTCACACAGTGATCTTCCCCTGATCCATGAATTTGTTTGAGATGTCAAAATAAGCTCAAATGTTTCCAAACATGCTTTGGTCCCTCTTTTATGCCTAAACATAACTAAGTTTCTAGTAGTAACCTCTAAATTCCTGTTTTAGGGCTACTTGATTGTATCAAATACCCTAGACCTTACCTTCTACCAATGATCCTCCTAAATACAAACCTTCAATGGAGAAACTGAATACCATGCTCTAGGGGTTGAAAATAGGTGTTTTACTCTTGACTTGAAGCCACTCACAAAAGGATGAAACTCTACAACTATCAAACACTATTATGCAAACCACTAGTATTCACTTCATGCACAAGGAGATGCTTCTACCTATACTTTGATGGCCACATGTGCCACGCCAGGTTGAAATCAACATGACATGAGTGTATATGTTTTGCAAGTCTACATGCATCACTTGGTTCAAATAAACCAATTTCTAAAACGTAACTAGATTAGAAAAACCAAGTCAGTGGGATTGCACAAGTAGTTTGGTGGTACTAACAATCTTAATGATTGTTCATAAAGCACATGACACCAATCATAAAACTATGACCATGAAATAGAAGCTCACAAGGACCCCTAACATCCACCAATTGAACTCACTCCAACTCTTCTTGTCTTGTTCGTACCAAATGAAAATCATTGACCCTTTCTGAATTGTCCAAGGGAGTGATAGGAGAAAGAAGACAATATTCGTCAATTTTGGATATGTTAAAACTACTTGACCCTAAAAATGACCTATGGGGATGCCATGACACCTTCCTGAAGCACTTAAACCTGCAGATGAGTCACCTCGGTCCATACAAACAATTGAAACTGAGTTTTTTGTAGGTGATCCTCTTCTTTTTACATTGAACCTGCAATGTTTCAGTTTTAAAATCCTTTCTATGACATTCTCTGACATGAAATATGTTAGCCTGCTTCCTAACATTTGTCCTTTTGATGAGAAACCATACAATTCCTTAAAATGACCAAAAAGGTGGCATAAAAGGACATTAAGTAAAATGGACAAATGTGACAAAGGTTAAAACATATTATATGACCCTCAAAGTATGATTTTACCTCATTTAGGACCATGGTGACCATTTTAAAACCTAGAGGACCTTATGAAAACTTTGAACATGTAAGAGGTTGAGCCAATTTGACCTAGGATAAAATTTTGGTCAACAATAACCAAAGGCAATATATGGCAAAGATAGAGTGTAAGAACTTTGGCAATGATCTTGTAAGAGACATTATAAAGAGTGATAGGCCATGGACTAAAAATTAACTTGAGATCTCCCTGTTTGGAATAAATTTAATGTGACCTTTGTTGATGTTAGACCCTAAGGATTGGGTATTAAAATCTTCCAGTAAAACATGATATAGGTCTAGCCCAATGGTGTCTCACAATTTTTTTGAAATTCACATTGAAATCCATCACCCATAGGAGTTTTTTCATTGATCATTTACATGGAAACCTATTGATGGTCCTCAATGGATAACATCCTATAACAAGCGAATCTCTCAACGAGATTTAACTTGTAGGGAACAAGATAGAGGCATCAATCAAGGGCTTATTGAAACTCAAAGGAAGGATCTTGGGATTTAAACACTTTCTAGTAATGTTGCATGAATACCTGGATCATTTATGGTACTTCAGTACGGCATTGGCCATTATCTTGAATAAACTTCATATGTTGAAAATCATGTAGGGATTTGAGAATATGAAAAAAAAAACTAAAAAAAATACTTGGAGACCCTATCACCCACCTTAAGCCAATGCAAACAAGCCTAGATTTGAACCCTAACAGTGTACTAGTCTATAGTTTGAATGTGCGGCCTAAGTTCTGCCACTTGCAATTATAGAGGATCATGGAAAGGATTTTTCTCAAGCACTACCACTACAGGTCTTAGCTCGGAAGAGGTGGTAGAATAGGAGTGCCACCTTATCTTTGCTAGTTGGTGGCCATAAATGTGGAAAAATTGATTGGTATGCATGGTAGCAACAAACCAACAATGGATCTAACCTGGTTGTTGAGTTGTCCAAGGGACAAGGTTCCTCACTTTGTAAATGTGGGTGATAATGGGCCCGTGTTCCAAAAGTGCGGTATTAAAAAAGAATTATGTTTTTTGGATTTTGGATCACTTGAATTTCCAATCAATTTGAAAGTGGATGGAAAAGTGGTTGGAAAGGACAAAATATGGCATGGATTCAACTAGAAATGAAAATATGTTGTCGAAGGAAAAGTACAACTAGGTAGAAATCATACCCTGATCAAGACAATCACACAATTATATCCTCTTTGGAGATTAGACCAATTATACCAAAATTCAAATGTGGGACAATGTGTAAAATTGGGGTCATAAAACCCAAATTTATTGTGCATGGAAAGTCACACTTCCCTTTCATCGATTGTCCAATGTATAGGCATATGGCAATCTTGTTAGCGGGTTGCTCTACCATATTGAATTTGCCCCAAATGGCCCAATGGGTATCTTGGATTTTTTTAGCAATCCATCACCATAAACATGTCATTTCATGAGAATAATTTGTGGAGAATGCATTAATGATACCAAAAGAGTAGTTATCAATATTAAAAAACACCCAAATGACATGATGCATGGGATCAGAACCATAATCCACATAATGTGGTCACCATTTTGGAGAAATAAATGTAATTAAACCTACATGACCCACATCAAGATTAATTTTTCAGAATAAGATTATTAGGCTAAATAAATTTATTGGCATTGTAGAGAATGAAATCCACCACCCTGACTTCTTAAAGGCAGAGAATGTCCATTTCTGTAAATTTATTTTGAAAATATCACACAACATACCTATGGTTTAAGTTTGTTAGACCTCAAACATTCCATGAAAATTAATTTATTGATTACGGGTGTCAAGATACATATCTTTACCATACAAGGGCTTCATAATGGTTTTTCAAGAAATGTGCATTTTCAGAACACATAAAACCCTAAAGTTGAAATGGTCACATGTCTACATACTCCACCATATATTCTTCATCCGTTGAAGCCTCTTGATGATGAGAATTTCAAGATTGCACTAGAGAGATCCCCCTTGAAGGACTACAAGTGTTTTCCTTCTCCCTTGAAATGAGAAACATGTGACACAAGAGACAAATAATGATCCGAGCAACAATTTAGGCGACAATTCGGGTGACAGTGCCCCAAATTTAAATTTTAGTAGTGCAGTTTCTAAGCGACAATTCGGGTGACAGTGCCCCAAATTTCAATTTTAGTAGTGCAATTTCTAAAAATAGTAATTCATCGAATTTTGTATTGTTTTAAATCTTTGAAGTTGAACGACTTAATCTCCCTCGAGATTGGTGACCTTCCAAATCCTCCCCATGCTTTCAAAATGTGTATAAATGAAGAGGTAACCCAAAATATGAAGACAGACATCTCTTCCCAGAGATAAACATATATTTGTATTGTGATTTTGAGTAATACTACATCTCTTCTCAGAGAATTCATTGTTACTGTGTTATTTCTATGTTATTGAAATATTTATCAACCAGAACTTCTGAGTTTTGGATCAGTGGTATCAGAGTGGTTTGTCTTGAGAGTGTATGATCCTGAGGACGAGGTCGGGCTACAAGAAACTTGGGTGGGAAGAAACAGAGCTTCCAAACTTTCCACCTGTTCGCTCCAAATGACTTCAAATGGCGGATGACACCGAGACATCCGATCTTTTCAAAGAAATGGTGAATGAAGCCCTCCAATGGCAATAGGCATAGATGCTGCAACAATTTGCCCAAATTCTTCAAACACTTCCGATGGGAAACTCTGGCTCTGCGGCTATACTACCTGGCTCCTCATCTAGGGAACGTCCTTTCAGTGCCCCAACACCCTTCAAGGTTCAAGTAAATTTTGATATTCCCACATTTGAAGGCAAAATCAATGCTGATGCAGTAAAAAATTGGTTGGATCAACTGTCTTCCTACTTCTCTGTAAATAAGTTCACTGATGGAGAAAAGATCACTTTTGCTCTTTTGAAATCATCATTGCCCATGAAAAATTGGTGGGAAGTGTACAAAAAGAGGTTCAGTACAGATGTCATTGGCCTTGAGGTGGAACCTATCTAGGATGATTTTGTGGAAGCAGTGAAAGAAGAATACTATCCCATCAGAGCATATGATGATCTGTACATACAGTGGCAACAACTTCACCAAGGTAATGACCAATTTGTTCAAGATTACACAGACACTTTTCATTCTTTGTTAGCAAGATTGGGCATTAAAGAAAATGAGAAACATAAGACTCTCAAATATTGTGGTGGACTACAATGGTACATACGAAGAGAAATGGAACTCTTCAATTTGGAAACCCTCGGTGAGGCATATAAATTTGCAGTGAAGATTGAACAGAAACATGGCAGAAAGAATATGAAGAGTCAACCCTTAAAATGGAAAAGTGACAAGGAAGGTCAAACACGAGGCCAAAATTGGAAGTAGGAGTTTCAAGATAAGAAATCCCAGAAGGGGAAGGCTGGAAAATGGTGTGATTACCACAAAATTGGAACTCACTCCAAAGAAGAATGTCGAGCCATCAAGTCACTGCTCTCTGAGTCACAATACTCGACATCTACTACTTTGCCTCATACACAACCCACAGTCGAAGAGGACGAAGAAGAAATTGTAGATGCTGAGCCTGACACCATTGTCACTTCATCACAGACCCGTGAGGAAAGACCAGATGACAAAGAAAGATTGTTTCACTCCAAATTATGGGTAAAAGGTAAGCCTCTACATTTCATTCTTGATAGTGGGAGTCAAAAGAATTTAATATCTGCTAAAGTTGTGAAAAGTCTAAATCTATCCATGAAGCCTCATCCAAAGCCCTACAGTATTGGATGGTTGAGCCCAGGGAGAGACCTTCGTGTCACCCATCAATATCTTCTTTCATATACTATAAAACCATTCCAAGATGAAGTCTTGTGTGATGTGGTCAATCTAGATGTTTGTGATGTACTCCTTGGTTAGTCGTTCATGTATGAGCGACGTGGCATCTATGAATCATGAACCCGAAGGATCACCCTCACTCTTGGAACACGACGCTATAGGGTACCAGAGGTACCACCTCCCACATCTGTCTCCCTAATCAGTGCTAAGCAATGCAAGAGATTGGTGGAGAAGACAAAGCAATTTGTTCTCATGGTGGTCAAACCACAAAAATCCAAGAAGGCTGATGTTGCAGTCCTGACTACGCAATCAACACAACAAAAGCAGATAGGACGAATCACAAGAGAATATAATGACTTATTCAAGTCACCCACAGGAGTTCCACTACATTGCCAGGTAAAACATTCTGTTGATTTGATCCCAGGATCACCTTTGCCTAACAGTCTTGTGTATCATAGATCAATTTTGGAGAATGATGAGATAAAAAGACAGATTCAAGAATTGATCCAAAAGGGTCACATCAGGCCAAGCTCTTCACCTTGTGGTAGCCCAATTGTCTTGGCACTGAAGAAAGATGGAACATGGAGGCTTTGCATTGATTACCGAGCCCTGAATAAAATCTCTGTGAATAATCGCTACCCTCTCCCCAAGATTGATGACCTGCTGGACCAGCTCCATGGTGCGAAGTTCTTCACCAAAATTGATCTCAAATCTGGTTATCAACAAATTCCCATCAATCCCACTGATGTATGGAAGACTGCATTCAAATCTAAGGAGGGGCTCTTTGAATGGTTGGTTATGCCTTTTAGCTTAACTAACGCACCTGCAACCTTCATGAGGATGATGGATGACATCCTACGACCCTTCACCAACTCATTCGTGGTTGTCTAATTAGATGACATACTCATCTATAGCAGAACATGGGAAGAACATTTGCAACATGTTCGTAAGGTGCTTCAAACTCTTCGAGAGCACAAGTTGTATGCAAATCTTGACAAATGCACATTCAGGATGACAACAATTCAGTAGCTCGGGTACGTTGTGAATGAGGAAGGGGTCCATGTTGATCTAGAAAAGATTCGGGTTATTCGGGAATGGCCCACACCAAGGACCCTCACAGAGCTTCACAGCATTTTGGGTCTTTCAAATTTCTACCACAGGTTTGTTCTTGGATTTTCACATGTTGCTTGGTCACTAACCCAAGTGACTAAAGGAGCTAAAGCTACATTTCAGTGGGGTGAAATACAACAAAGGGCATTTGAAAATTTGAAGAACAAACTCTGCTCAGCCCCTATTCTTGCCTTGCCAGATTTGCATCAACCATTTGAGTTGATGACAGATGCATCTGAATATGCCATGGGAGCTGTCATCATGCAACATGGCCATCATGTTGCATATCACAGTGAAACTTTCACTGATACAGTCAAGAAATATCCAACATATGATAAGGAGCTCTATGCCATTGTGCAAGCCTCCAAACAATGGAAACACTGCATCTTGGGGAAAGAGACGGTCATCCACACTGACCACAGAGCATTGGAATTCATCCAGACGCAAAGTAAACTACGAAATGAGAGGCACCAAAAGTGGGCCACATATCTTTAGCAATTCCACCTGATAATCAAAAACAAAAAAATGAGCTAAAATACAATTGCAGATTGTCTGAGCCACCCACCAATTACTGCACTCCCAACAGTTCTTGACCTGTGCGGACATGAGACTGCCACTTGGGGTGCTCTATATGAAGCAGATCCCACCTTTGCTAATACATATCAAGCGCTTCAAAAAGGTAAACATGTTTCTGATTTCTATTTGCAAGATAATGTCCTCTGTCATATGGGGCACATCTGTGTTCCAGTTGCAGAGCAACAAAAAATGATATGGGAAGCACACTTTAGTAGGACAACTTGACACTTTGGTATCGAAAAGACATTGGCACTTCTTCAAAAACACTTCTATTGGCCCCATATGCGAAAGGATGTGGAAAGATATCTTAAATCTGGCACCCCATGTGCAATAGCCAAGCCAACAAATAAGAAGCAAGGATTGTACATGCCATTGCTAGAACCAACCAGGGCTTGGGAATCCATCTCAATGGATTTTCTCTCAGGTTTGCCCACTTCAAAACATGGCAAGGACTGTATTTTTGTGGTAGTTGATCGTTTTTCAAAAATGGCTATCATGATTGCTTGTAAGAAAAATATCTCCTGAGGAAACTACTCAACTATATTTTAGTCATGTATGGCTCCATTTTGGTCTCCCCAAGTCCATTGTCTTAGATCGAGATAGCAGGTTCTTGAGCATCTTCTGGTCTACTCTATGGAAGATGATGGATACTAAGCTGATGAAGTCCACAGACTGATGCTCAAATAGAGGTGGTAAATCGCTTGATTGTTCACATGATTCGAATGTATCACTCCAAACATCCACGCACATGGGATGAGGGACTTCTTTTCATACATGGATACAATCGGGCACTGCACAGCTCGACCAAGCACAGTCCATTCCAAGTATGTTTTGGATTCCAACCCATGGCACCAATTGATATAGTTGTTCCATTTTTCACCATGGAATACACACCTCATGAAAGACCTGAGGCAACAAAAGCAACAAAGTTTATTGAACAAATGCAACACATCCAACAACAAGTTCATGACATCCTGGAGAAGATGAATCAGAAGTATAAGCAACGTCATGACAAACATAGGATTGCACACCATTTTGCTGTGGGTGACAAGGTTTGGTTATGGCTTCAGAAGGAACGACTTACAGGCCCACACAGAAAGATTCGGCCTCTGTGATATGGTCCATACACCATCACTAGAAAAGTTGGAGAAAATGCTTTTGAGTTGAACCTACCAACCTACCTGGGTCTGCATCTAATATTCAATGTGGAGCTCCTCAAACCATATCACCCACCTCTATTGGACACTTCAGTTGTAGTAGAACAACTAGACATTGATGAGCTTGATCTACAGAGTTTTGCTCCAGTGGAAGAGGATCAGATTGTGGATACCTGGATGAAGACAACAAGAGGACGCTCTATTCTGCTTTATCGAGTGGTCAAAAAGGGGCCGGCTTAGCCACCAAGGTGAGTGCCTCACAGAGAATCAAATCAAGACACAACTACCACATATGATGGGGAACATTGACGCAATGGGGACCATTGCTTTTCAAGGAGGGAGGAATGATATGGGCAATAATTTAGGTGACAATTCGAGTGACAGTGCCTCAAATTTTAATTTTAGTAGTGCAGTTTCTAAGCGACAATTCGGGTGACAGTGCCCCAAATTTCAATTTTAGTAGTGTAGTTTCTAAAAATAGTAATTCCTCAAATTTTGTATTGTTTTAAATATTGGAAGTCGAACCACTTAATCTCCTTCAAGATTGGTGACCTTCCACATCCTCCTCATGCTTTCAAAATGTGTACAAATAAAGAGGTAACCCGAAATGTGAAGACAGACATCGTTTCTCAGAGATAAGCATATATTTGTATTGCGATCTTAAGTAATACTAAATCTCTTCTCAGAGAATTCATTGTTACTGTGTCATTTCTATGCTATTGAAATATTTATCAACTAGAACTTCTGAGTTTTGGATCAAATAATCATGGGAAATCTCTTGTGAGACTAGCTAAGTATAAACCTATGAACTAGAAAGAACATTAGCAACCATGGGAGTGATAAATAACATGGGTTTAATTATTTCAACTTCAATGTGAACAAGTTCTTTAGTGGGTTGAGTTAACTTAATATAATCCCTAGCGGGTTGACCGTTTGATGTGAGCACTTGCGATGTAGAGTTGGAGGAGGGTTTGGCATTGTTAGTAGGATTCTGGGTGATAACACTTTTATTACAGTTATTTTTATGCCCTTAAAATTTTCCACCCTTCTTCATGAGTATTCTTAGGGTTTTCACTCACATGTTTAGGTGTTAGTTTGTTACGAGGCAAATATAATAGGTTGTCATTAATCTTGTCTTCATTGGTTTGACAACAAAATAAAGTATTGGGTAAGTTGATATACATGATGTGTTAAGAATGGCGAGAGTCCCTAATTTGGATGTCTACAAACTCTTTAAGGTCTTTGGATATATCAACTTCGACACATACCCTTTTTTGGGGACAAGCCGAATATAATTGATCAAGTTTGTGGCAACAACATGCCTAATGGAGGACATGATTTGGTTGATGAAGTGATATCAAGACAACGACATACCGTGGAACTCTATCTAGATGGGGACATTAAGAGTTGTGTACTCAGAGACAGAAAAATATATCATCCAAATCAAATTCACCATAAGGGAGTTATGGACATACCAGGTAGATGATTTATTCATAATCATTCCAACATGGGTAGGGTTGACAAACACAAAAACAAAACCATTTGTCATAATTTTTATGCTTTCGAGCTTGATGCCATGAAGTGTCTAAATCAATTAAACCCAAGTTTTGATCATCCTTTCAAAAGAAATGCAACCAAAAAAATAGCCTATTAAGAAAAAATGCTCTAGCCATTGACAACCAGAGTTAAATTTAGGAAGAGGTAAAACAACATCAGGTTGAGATTCAATACCTCATGGAAGACCTTGGGGACAAACTTCCTTGGTCATTTGAGCGGGGGTACCATTACTCAGAGCTCTATTGTTTCCCATCGCGACTTCAACAACTAGACATAATGGAGAGTAGGCCATAATATAAGAAAATCCCGCCTAAGGCAAGGCTCCATAGAGGATAGTAAATGTTGTTATATTGCATGATCCAAAAGAGATCATAGAATGACAATTGTAGACAAAGAAAAAGTAGTAATGGCATGCATAGATAAAACCCTAGGATACCCAAAAAAACAACACTATTGAAATGGTTTAATATTTCAATGGACATAAAACAATGTTAGTTACTTGGTGGAAAACACATATTTTAATCAAATGTTAAGTTCTAATAGAATCTTATAGTAAATCCCTCGGGACTAATAAAAGTCATGAATAAAAAAACTAGTGTCTGAAATCTAAAACTATACAACTATTTACCATACCAATTTTGACTTAAAATCAATAACAATAATAATAATGAATTAAATTATACTAATATTAATTTTTTATCAACCTATAATGTTAAAGTGTACAAGGTTTATTGTATTTATTTCCCTTGTTTTTGTGATATATCTCATGGCTCTAATTCCACTAAACAAAGCATGCATTTACAAGTAGAATGACCTATTGTGTATAAGTAGTTCCAAATACCAGTATATAATGTGGTGTTAGAAATTTAAGTTACATAAAAAAATTATTCTTTTCACGAGAGCAAATAAACAATGATATTTAAAAAAATAGACTAAAATCACTTTTACAATTTGATAATTATGAATTTAACAATTTCTAGTGAAAATAAGTTATGTCTTGTAGTATTTGTCATTTCCAACACATAGGTGGATCATCAATACCATAATAGACTTATTTTATCTAGGACATATATAACATGAAATCAAATAGTAAATAATTTTATAACATACTTTATTTATAAACTATTACATGAAGTATAATATGTGTCACAAGTAAGATTTGATTTGTATCCCAAATAGGTTTTTTGAGAGACAAAAATGTGAGAAATTTTTATTATTTCTTTGGGGCAAGTGTGACAAAACTCAACATTTTAACTTACTACATTTTTTCCATCCTTATAACACATGTTTAACAATATTTTCCACTAAAAGAAATTGAGAAAATTAAAAAGTATATGTAATATAATTATTTGAATATTTAAAAAATTATATTACATTTATTTTTTTAATCTTTATTAATGTATATATTTAATAATTATATAAATATAAACAATTATATTTTCAATTTATTTTTACATTTAAATTATAAAAAATATTAAAATTTGAAATAAAATAACATAATTTTAAATATAAATAATAATTTTAAAACTAATATTACGATTCCACAAAATAATTATTAGAATATTACATTTGAAGATATACAAAATATATTAATTTGAAAGAAAATAACATATAAAAATTTCAAAAAAATAGTGTCATAAGTAAATTAATGCCAAAGATAGAAACATAATGTCAAAGACGAGAAAACTAAAATAACTTATCATCTAAAATATAGTAACATGAGTTTTTATTACAAATTATACAAACATATGACTACAAGTTATCATCTTCTAATGTTTGTCACTATCATCATTTATGAGTTCAATGTCAACATCAAAATTTATGAGCTCATTGTCTATGCTATTTGCATTGTACTCAAACTTTATGCAATTATGAGTTGGAATAGCTATGGTGAGAATCATCATCATCACTCCAAAATCAGGGCCATCAACTAAAATTGATAGTCTATTCCCCTACAATAACATTATTTAATAATTATATAAATATTTCAAATTAAATTTATGTTAATTAGATAATTTTAATTTCGTATGAACATAGCCCCCAGAAAATGTCCACTCATTGAATGTATCAGTGTTCCATCCATGGACTTTCAACAATTTTTGTAGTTGTGTATTGGTCTTGTAGTCGTACATCTTATTCTTCATATGTGTGTTTGTTAAGGTATAAATAAAAAATTACAAGTCAAACTATTTAAATAAACTTACAAAGTTGAAAGCAAAACGTTCTACATCATTTTTCTAGAACAATGAGTCACAAGCTCCTTTGAATCATTTTTGGTTGGTTGGCTTTGTTGTGGATCCTTTGACCCCTATATTAATATGGAAATATTAAAAACATATAATTTTTTAATATAAAGAAATAACAAAAAATTCCATGTTATGATTTTATTATTTAAAATTACAAGCAACCCTATCTGTATCTCATTTGCAAATTTATTTCCATGCAACTACACATATGTTTGGAGGTTGATGATTTGTTATCTTTTATATTTTACCCCCATAGTTTTTCTACACATTAAATATTTTAGAGTTTAATATAAATATATAAATAAATAAATCAAAATCGGGAAGAGAAATCACAAAGGAATGATTCTATACCTATAGAGCTCAGGTTGGGTGGTCTAAGGCCTTATTATTGAACCAACGCAAGAACTCAAAAATCACTAACACTTTTGGGCTACCATACCAAATGTCCCCTCCCCCCATTTAATACAGATACAATACGTATCAAGTATGTTTGTGCAGGGTTTGTCTGAGTACGTCCTAAGACAGATCCAGGGGTACCCACATGGTGTTTGACATACCCTGCACACATCCTATGGAAAAAATGTTTTTTTTTTTAATTAAAAAAATTGTTGAATAAAAAGTCAAACATGGACTTCAAAAATAAATTAAAAACAAAATATACTATACTCCATAGTTACCAAGTTTGGAAATCCGAATCCATTCAAGAGGGCAAAAAATGCATAATCTAGAATTGTTGAAAAAGTTCAAAAAAAAATTCATAAAAAAACTAGTTTGTAATATGTATATATCTACACACACGTAAAAGCTCAAAATTGATATGAAACTTAAGTTTCAAACATTTGTAACATCAAACCTGCTTCAAAATCAAAACTAGCAATAGCACCATCAACGAATCCTCTAGAATTATGAATTTAACAATTTCTAGTGAAAATAAGTTACGTCTTGTAGTATTTGTCATTTCCAACACATAGGTGGATCATCAATACCATAATAAAATTATTTTATCTAAGACGTATATAACATGAAATTAAATAGTCAATAATTTTATAACATACTTTATTTATAAACTATATAACAAGAAATTGAATAGTAAATAGGAGTTTTTTCATTGTTCATTTGCATGGAAACCTCTTGATGATCCTCAATGCATAACATCCTATAACAAGTGACTCTCTCAACGGGAGTTAACTTGAAATGAAAAAGATAGAGGCATCAATCAAGGGCTTATAGACAATCAAAGGAAGGATCTAGGGATTTAAACACTTTCTGGTAGTGTTGCATGAATACCTGGATCATTTATGGTACTTCAGTATGGCATTGGCCATTATCTTGAATGAATTTTATCTCTTGAAAATCATGTTGGGCTTTGAGAATATTAAAAAATTACTTGGAGACCCTATCACCCACCTTGAGCCAATGCAAACAAGCTTAGATTTGAACCCTAGCATTCTACTAGTCTACAATTTGAATGTGGCCTAAGTTCTGCCACTTGCAGTTAAAGAGGCTCATGGAAAGGAGTGTTCTCAAGCATTGCCACTATAGGACTTAGCTTGGAAGAGGTGGAAAAATAGGAGTGCCACCTTATCTTTTCTAGTTGGTGGCTATAAATGTGGAAAAATTGAGTGGTATGCATGATAGCAACGAACCAACAATCGATATAACCTAGTTGTTGAGTTATCCAAGGGACAAGGTTCCTCACTCTGTAAATGTGGGTGATAATGGGCCTATGTTCTAAAAGTACATTATTAAAAAAGAATTATGTTTTTTGGATTTTGGGTCACTTGAATTTCCAAGCAATTTGAAAGTGGATGGAAAAGTGGTTGGAAAGGACAAAATCTAGCATGGATTCCACTAGAAATGAAAATATGTTGTCGAAGGAGTACAACTAGGTAGAAATCATAGCCCAATCAAAACACTTAAGCACACAATCATATCCTCTTTGGAGATTAGACCAATTATACCAAACTTCAAATAGGGGATGATGTTTAAAATTATGGTCATAAAACCCAAATTTATTGTGCATGGAAAGTCACACTTCCCTTTCACCAATTGTCCAATGCATAGGCATATGACAATCTTGTTAGCGGGTTGCTCTACCATATTGAATTTGCCCCAAATGGCCAATGGGTATCTTGGAGTTCGTTAGTAATCCATCACCATAAATATGTCATTTCATGAAAATAATTTGGGGAGAACACATTCATGATACCAAAAGAGCAGTTATCAATATTAAAAAACACCCAGATAACATGATGCATGGGATCAAAACCATAATCCACATAATGTTGTTGCCATTTTGGAGAAATAAATGTAAATAAACCTACATGACCTACATCAAGATTAATTTTTTAGAATAAGATTATTCGGCCAAATAAATTTACTAGCATTGTAGAGAATGAAATCCACCACCATGACTTCCTAAAGGTAGAGAATGTCCATTTATGTAAATTTCTTTTGAAAATATCACACAACATACTTACAGTTTAAGTTTGTTAGACCTCAAACATTCCATGAAAATTAATTTATTGATTACATGTGTCAAGATACATATCTTTAGCATACAAGGGCTTCATAATGGTTTTTCAAGAAACGTGCATTTTCAAAACGCATAAAACCATAAAGATGAAATGTCACATGTCTACATACACTACCATATATTCTTCATCCGTTGAAGCCTCTTGATGATGAGAATTTCAAGATTGCACCAGAGAGATCCACCTTGAAGGACTGCAAGAATGTTTACCTTATCCCTTACAATGAGAAACATGCAACACAAGAGACAAATAATCATGGGAAATCTCTTGTGAGACTAGCTAGGCATAAACCTACGAACTGGAAAAAACATTAGCAACCATGGGAGTGATAAATAACTTGGGTTTAACTATTTCAACTTCATTGTGAACAAGTTCTTTAGTGGGTTGAGTTAACTTAATATAATCTCTAACGAGTTGACTGTTTGATCTTAGCACATGTGGTGTAGAGTTGGAAGAGGGTTTGGCATTGCTAGTAGGATTCTGGGTGATAACACTTTTATTACAATTATTTTTATGCCCCTTAAATTTTTCTCCCTTCTTCATGAGTATTCTTAGGGTTTTGACTCATAGGTTTAGGTGTTAGTTTGTTATGAGGCAAATACAATAGGTTGTCCTTAATCTTGTCTTCATTGGTTTGACAACAAAATAAAGTATTGGGTAGTTGATATATAGGATGTGCTAAGAATGGTGAGAGTCCTTAATTTGGATGTCTACAAACTCTTTAAGGTCTTTGGATATATCAACTTCGACACATACCCTTTTCTGGGGACAAGCCGAATATAACTGATCAAGTTTGTGGCAAACAACATGCCCAATGGAGGACATGATTTTGTTGATGAAGTGATAGCAAGGCAAGGACATGTCATGGAACTCTATCTAGATGGGGGCATTAAGAGTTGTGTGCTCAGAGACAGAAAAATATATCATTCAAGTCAAATCCATCGTAAAGGAATTATGGACATACCAGGTAGATGATTTATTCATAATCATTCCAACATGGTTAAGGTCGACAAAACACAACAAAAAAATCATTTGTCATAATTTTCACGTTTTCGAGCTTGATGCCATGAAGTGTCTAAATCAATTGAACCCAAGTTTTGATCATTCTTTCAAAAGAAATGCAACCAACAAAATAGGCTATTAAATAAAAATGCTCTAGCCATTGACAAGCAAAGTTAAATTTAGGAAGAGGTAAAACAACATTAGGTTGAGATTCAATACCTCATAGAAGACCTTGGGGACAAACTTCCTTGGTTGTTTGAGCCAGGGTACCATTACTCAAAGCTCTAATATTTCCCATTGTGACTTCAACAACCAAACATAATGGAGTAGGCCATAATATAGGAAAACCCCGCCTAGGGTGAGGCTCCATAAAGGATAGTAAATGTTGTTATACTGCATGATCCAAAAGTGACCTTAGAATGACAATTGCAGACAAAGAAAAAGTAGTAATGGCATGCATAGATAAAAACCCTAGGATAGCCAAAAAAAAAACACTATTGAAAAGGTTTAATATTTCAATGCACATAAAACAATGTTAATTACTTGGTAGAAAACACATATTTTAATCAAACGTTAAGTTCTAATAGAATTTTATAGTAATCCCCTCGAGAGTAATAAAAGTCATGAATAAAAAAACTAATGTCTGAAATTTAAAACTATACAACTATTTACCATATCAATTTTGTCTTAAGATCAATAAAAACAATATTAATGAATTAAATTATACTAATATTATTTTTTTATCAACATATAATGTTAAAGTGTACAAGATTTATCATATTTATTTCCCTTGTTTTTGTGATATATTTGATGGCTCTAATTCCACTAAACAAAGCATGCATTTACAAGTAGAATGACCTATTGTGTATAAGTAGTTCCAAATCCCAGGGATATAATATGGTGTTAGAAATTTAAGTTACATAAAAACTCGTATTCTTTTCACAAGAGAATAAACAATGGTGTTAAAAAAAATAGACTAAAATTACTTTTACAATTTGATAATTATGAATTTAACAATTTCTAGTGAAAATAAGTTATGTTTTATATTATTTTTCATTTCCAACACATAAGTGAATCATCAATACCATAAGACTTATTTTATCTAAGACGTATATAACATGAAATTAAATAGTAAATAATTTTATAACACAGTTTATTTATAAATTATTACATGAAGTATAATATGTGTCACAAGTAGGATTTGATTTGTATCCCAAATAGGTTGTTTTGGGAGACAAAAATGTGGAAAATTCGCATTATTTTTGTGGGGCAAGTGTGACAGAACTAAACATTTTAACTTGAACTACATTTGTTTCCATATAACACATTTGTACAATATTTTCCACTAAAAGAAATTAAGAAAATTAAAAAGTGTATGTAATATAATTATTCGAATATTTAAAAAATTATATTACATTTAGTTTTTTTAATCTTTATTAATGTATATATTTAATAATTATATAAATATAAACAATTATATTGTCAATTTATTTTTATATTTAAAAAATATATGATTTTATAAGAATATTACATTCAAAATATAAAAAATATTAAAATTTGAAATAAAATAACATATTTTTAAATATAAATAATAATTTTAAAATGTAATATTACGATTCCACAAAATAATTATTAGAATATTACATTCACGATATAAATAATATTTTAATTTGAAAGAAAATAACGTATAAAAATTCCAAAAAATAATAATGTCATAGGTAAATTAATGCCAAAGATAGAAAACTAATATAATGTCGAAGGCGAGAAAACTAAAATAACTTATCTAAAATATAATAACATGAGTTTTTATTACAAATTATTAAAAAAATATGACTACAAGTTATCATCTTCTAATGTTTGTCACTATCATCATTTATGAGTTCATTGTCAACATCACAATTTATGAGCTCATTGTCTATACTATTTGCATCGTACTCAACTTTATGCAATGATGAGTTGGAGTAGCTATAGTGAGAATCATCATCATCTCTCTAAAACTAGGGCCATCAACTAAAACTAGTAGTCTATTCCCCTACAATAACATTATTTAATAATTATATAAATATTTCAAATTAAAATTATGTTAATTAGATCATTTTAATTAAAAAAAAATTAATAAATAGAAAATAATGTTGTATGGAATATGTCCACTCGTTGAATGTACCGGTGTTCCATCCATGGACTTTCAACAATTTTTGCAGTTGTTTAGTGGTTTTGTAGTCATACATCTTAGTCTTCATATGTGTGTGTTAAGGTATAGATAAAAAATTACAAGTTAAACTATTTAAATAAACTTAAAAAGTTGAATGCAAAATGTTCTGCATCATTTTTCTAGAACAATGAGTCACAAGCTCCTTTGAATCATTTTTTGTTGGTTGGCTTTGTTGTGGATACTTTGACCCCTATATTAATATGGAAATATTAAAAACATATATTTTTTTAATATAAAGATATAACAACAAAATTCATGCTACTCGTTTGCAAAATTATTTCCATGCAACTACATTCATGTTTGGAGGTTGATGATTTGTTATCTTTTGTATATTACCCCCATAGTTTTTCTACACATTAAATGTTTTCGATTTTAATATCAAAATATAAATAAATAAAATAAGTTATATGAATTAAATTTGCTGTCATGCCCATATATTTTACTTCGACCTCATAAGCACCTTTGCCATATATGTTTTAGTAATCTTCACATTATAGTGGGCACTAATTATCTCCTTTTTAATAGAATAAATCAACTTTTTTAATGTTTAGTTGGTTGATATTAAAATTCTAAGTAGTACATACATACATATACATTTGTATGTATGTATATATGTATGTACGTACGTGTGTATGTATATTTAAAATATTAAAATATAAATAAAAAACTGCAAGCCAAATTAGTTAAATAAACTCACAAAGTTGAAAGCAGAATGCTCTACATCATTTTCTTAAACAATGAGTCACAAGCTTCCTTTGAAACATTTTTGGTTGGTTGGCTTTGTTGTAAATACTTTTGACCCCTATATTATATGGAAACATTAAAAGATATATAGTTAATAAATATAAAGAAATAACAAAAAAAAAAATTTTACGGTTTTATTTTTTTTAATTACAAGAAGTCGTATCTATATCCTATTTGCATAATTATTTCCATGCAACTACATTCATGTTTGGAGGCTGATGAGTTGTTATCTCCTCATGTATATTACCCTTATAGTTTTTCTACACAATAAATATTTTAAATTTTAATATAAACATATAAATATATAAAATAAAATATTTCAATTAAATTTGCTGCCATGCCCATATATTTCACTTCAACCTCATAAGCACCTTTGCCATAAATGTTTCAGCAATCTTCACATTATATTAGGCACAAATAATCTCTTTTTTAATAGAATAAATCATCTATTTTTTATATGCAATAGGTTGATATTTAAAATCTAAGTAGAATTTTCTTTAAGTAAATTTTTGGCTTGGAAAATAATTTTTTTTAAATTACTTGAGGCAAATAATCAAAATTCAAAATTAAGTTAATTTAAAAACATTTGATAGCAAAAATAAATTATGATTTTAAAAAACTAATTAAAGATGGCCATACAAATGTCACTTCAAAACCTTACGGAGAGTGATTTATAATCAATATGTTGGTCTTGAATCAGCGCTCCAAGCTGTATTTCACAGAATCACAGAGGTAAATTCAAATCCATTTTAAAGCATGTCCATATGCAAAAACTCATCTTTCTCCACAAGGGGGATTCAATGTCATTTGTTGATTAGCAATGAGATTTCAATTTGTTCAAAAACTTGTGTTGTTGATGTAGCAAAATAGGGAAAAGAAATCACAAAGGAATGATTCTATACCTAAAGAGCTTAGGGTGGGTGGTCTAAGGCCATATTATTGTTGACGATGTGGATTGCACCCTTAGAAAGAAGGCTCAGATTCTCTCTTCCACGCGGCACAATGGAGACATTCCTCTTGCTGTGGGCTTGACGAAATCGAAGAATGAATCTTTAAGTAATGGGCTAGCTCCCCATGATGCATCTTTAAAGTCCTTAACTACTACTATTAATAATAGGGGGGGGGAGGGGAGAGGGGGCGCAAGGGCGGCGACGGAGGCAGGGGGCTCAAAAGAGAGGAAGATATAACAAAAGCGGAACCTATCTAAAACAGTGATGCACCAAATGATCTGATCTACTCAGCTAATATCAACACTTTACACCAAAAAAAGTGAAACAGACACTTCATCTGAGAAAAAGACCAGACTGAATGGGTGCTTTAACAAGGGGCTTAATGGAGATACAAAGAAAAAGAGCCTACCATAGGTGCTCCAGAAGCACACTGCCAGATAATTGCTCTTCTGTCTCTATGCTCCCACTTGGGCACTACTTGTTAACCTGCAAAAATGGTCTTGGATATACTAGATATGCTGGTGTCAATCTATGAAAGCACCAAGATGAAATGACTAAACACAGCATTGATACACATACATATTCAAAAGTATAACATATCAGATGGAGGTAAAACACACTCTTTTGATTAACAAGGTAAAATTTGGCAAGGCTTCGCCTTACACAAGTGAAGATACTTTTTCAAGCTGGGGGGTTACAATATATAACATTAAGGGAAAGACCCCTGGTCTCACAAAGAACAGGTGGCCCATACTGTATTAAACACCTAGGAAAGAGGAATCCATTCATGCTACTGTCATCCTTCCATAAATGGCCTGAAAGAACCATGCTATAGATGTCACAGATATTGACTTTGCTGCTTAAACTATATTAAATGTTCCCGCTAAAGCATGGGTCACTTTGTTGTTTGAAAGACAAGGCCGCCTCTCTATGAAACTTATGCGATTGTCTGCTTATCAATGCTAAACGAAGAAAAATAGGCCGCACTATTGAATGCTTGTGCTCCCTTTGATGACCACTTGGTGGGGACTATTCCATCTGCATCAATAACTTCTCCTGTCGACGCCTTCTGTTTCACCTAGACTGCTCTATTCGTTCTTGCGCTACTTCTTGTCTTTTCCTGATAACTCGGCTCTCAGGGCTATCTTTTGTCTCCACCTGGCTCCTTTCCTAGTGGGTCGCTGAGTCTATCTTCGGGTCTTATGCCCTATGAATTCCTTTGGGCCTACGCTCATGAGTTCTTTCGGCGGCTTGTCCAAAAGAACTTGTTCTTTGGCTTTCTTCAACGGCCGACGCGTCCCATCAAAATTGACGTCTACGGCCCAGTCACTATTTGAAAACCAACGGCTATTTCACTATCTTGAATTTGACATCTGTAAGCACGTCACCAAAAGTTTGAACCTCCAACGGCTAGTTCACCATGTTGAAGTTGACATTCTCGAGCCCGTCATCATCTTTAGTAATTCCTTCGATTTTTTACAAAATGAACCTTCCCAAAGGGAAGGTGACCCTTCGAAAAAAAGGTCCCTTTTGATAGCCGAGAGCCCTTCGCAAAGGCACCTGCCTTTCAAGTTCCTTCGGGTTCCCTTGTCTTTTGAATTCCTTCGGACATTTTGCCCAAAGGAAATGTGCCTTCAAAGTCTCGGCCTTCTCTTGGTAAATTTCTTCAAACAAAAGTTCGAAGGAATTTACCTTTGGTTTCTCCATGGATTTTCTTCGGACAAAAAGTCCGAAGAAATCCTTTGTCTTGCCTTGTCATTTTTTCCGACGAAAACTTCCCTTTCGGCCTTCTACCTTGATCTCCTTCAAATGTGTTCTCTACCCTCTGCAGGGGCACCTTGGTTCCAAAGTTATCCTTTGGAGCTTGCTTGAATGGTCCCATTTGTCACTTGCCTGCCCTCCGCAAGGGCACTTGACCTTCGGAGCTTTGTGAAAGACTTGCATTTCTTTAAAACTGGCCCATTCCTTTGCCAAAAAAGGCTTGTTTAAGGTAATTGCTCAAAGCGAAATAAGCCCCAAATCAACCTAAAAACCTACACGACTCAGATCACTCGGCTCTTTACAAGAACAGGCCTATTACAAAGGGAAAAAACCACAATTGCAGTAAGGTGAAAACATCAGAGACTGACTGCTCAAGATAACAGAGAGAAAAGGGAGACCGATTTTTGCCCTGTAGGACCAAAATTTGGTTAGCATATTTGGCGATTTACAGGGGAAGCATGCCTGCTATGCTTAAGGAAACTAGTGGCTTACAAGTCCATTGGGCATGGAGTCATAATACAGCGTGAAAGGCTAATAATAATCTTGAGGAACTTAAGAATCAACACAAAGATTTTACCCCAAAAGAGAACAGTTGGTAATTTGCTTCAGGGGTTTCAGATGTTGTCCTGCATCCTTAGAGAAAACTATCACGTCGTCAAGATAGACCAATACAATATTATTTATTAGACCCTGGAAAGCCATGTCCATGACTCGTTGAAAGGTAGCTCCAACATTTGAGAGTCCGAATGGCATCTTCCTGTAAGCAAAAGTTCCCCGCTTGGTAGTGAAGGTTGTCTTGACTGATCGCAGTCTTGCACTAGAGTTTGATTGTACCCTCAATACCCATCTAGGAGGGAGAAACGTTCACTGCCTGTCACTATTTGGAGGATCAGGGCCATACTTGGGAGGGGGTAGTGATCTTTTAATGAAACTCTATTGAGGTCTCTAAAATCGACACATAGTCTGATCTCCCCATTCTTGTTCCTAACAAGGACTAGATTAGCCAGGGAAGAAAAGTGTTTGATAGGAAAAATGATTTTGGATTCAATCAGCTTGGTGAGTTCCTTTCGCATGAGAGGCTCAATCTTTGGATTGATAGGCCTTTGTTTTTGTTTGATGGGTTTGGCGCCTTCCTCCAGCCCAATGGTGTGTTAGGCCAAGCTTGGGTCAAAACCCTTCAGGTCACTATACTCCCAAGCAAAAACATCAGCAAACTCTTGGCATAGCAAAATGAAAGAATGCCTTTCATCATTTGTACATACCCTCCCAAGTGCAAGCAGCTTGTTATTGAATATTTTGAATCTTTCATAATTTTATTTCTTGGTTGTGATGCTTGCTTGTCATTTTTCAGTTGGTCATCCTCATTGAAGATGCTTTCGAGAGTGACCAAACCTTTGGAAAGTTTGTTGTTCTTCAGTTGAACAATATGGCCATCGTACTGCTATTGCAGCTTGGATTGATTCCTAGAAGCAAACTCAACCTCTTCTTGCAAGAAGAGTGTTATCTACCGATCACTGTCAAAAACCCCTGTCAATTGGTGACGTTATCAAGTACGGAGGGTCTTATTACCACTTTTAAATGACGCGGATTGCTATCTCGACCTATTTCTTTGAGAATGTCAAACTGAGCACCAACTATTGCTAGTTTGTCTGTCTGCTTATTTTGTTCTCTTAGAATGAAAATAATGTTGAAAGCAAGGAAACTCTCTACTAGGTCCCACACCCTGTGCTTGTAAGACTTAAGGAATTCTTGGTCAAGCTTCGACCTCTCACATAGTTTACAATTAACTCACTGTCTCCAAAAACATGTAATTCTTTTATTTCTCTTTTTCTTGCCCACTCTAAACCATGAATGAGAGACTCATATTTTGCAACATTGCAAGTGCAGGAGAATTGGAACCTGAAAGTTGAGAAATATTTCTCCTTTGAGGGTGTAATTAACATTACTCAACCACCAGCTCCCAATTTGCTTCTTGAGCCATCGAAGAAGAGTTGCCATAACCCTGAGCTCTCTTGGTTTGCCTTCATCAAATTTGGCATGAAAGTACCTTCTTCATGCATGCAATAAACTCCAACACTTGCCTCTTCGATAAACTTGTATGGGTCATGTTCAAAATTGTCACTTCCCCATTTGTCTAAGAGCAGGTCAACAACTCCTTCAAGGGAAGAGGGTGGATATTGGTCTACTTGGAATTCTTCTTCATCAATGATGGCATAGCTGACATTTGCCACCTTGAGTGAGTATGGCTCTAGATGATCTCTGTGGATGGGCTCAGACTCAATCTTCACTTTAGTTCTATATTTGGTTCTAAAAACCATGTAATACCAATTTACTGTTAAGTACCCGCCTATTTTAGACGTAAAATCCCTAGATAAGCAGAGAGCAAAGTAAGGGAGAACATTTGTCATTAACACATCGTGGGGAACGAAGAAGGTTGGACAGGAGTGAAGCGTTAGATTCAAGCCTCTTACCACTCCTAATGTTTTAGCTGGTGATCCATCTAACTGCAGGACTCCCTTGGTCATTTCCTCATATTTGAGTCCTAGCTTATATGCTATGCATTTGGGCATTACTGAGGTGCTTGCTCCACTGTCAATAATGCAATTGTGAACCAAGAAATCTCTGATGAATAAGGATAGATAGAAAGGAGGAACCTTTTCATCCTTCTTTGCTTGACCTGCCATGGAAAGGTGCCCATCATAATCAACACATTATTGGCCTTTGTTGGGATAGCTTGTTCATTCGGCCCGTGTAATTCCTTCTGGAGTATATCCTTTTATCCCGGTATTGCTAAGGAATCCCACAGTGAGATATTCATGTGCAATTTTTTCATCTAGTCGACCACATTGATTTGAGGGTTGCTTCCTTTTGAATTTTCTTTTGGGGGCATTTATAGCTTGAGATGCAAGCTGAGGAGTTGAGGGTGCAACCGACAGCTTGTAATTTGGACCTATTATTCGCTGCTTGAGTTTCCTCCATAGCTCTCTTTTTGGACCTATTATTCGCTGCAACACAATCACCTTGGTTATTCATACTCCCCACATAATTGACTACATAGAATTCTCCTTCTAGGTGGTTCATAAGAGTGGAATCGGATTGACCCTGTCTGTTGTCCATCCCATGTTGTACTAGCGCCTCAAAACCTAGGAATTGAGTTGTTTAATTGTCTTGTATGTTCATATATTGATTTGGCAACTCATTAGTATAAGCAACCTATTCTTGACCATACCCCTGAGGTGGGTAATTAGGTTGTTCATGTCTCAAATTATTTTGAGTGGGAACAAGAGCTTTGGATGTTGAAGGGGCACCTAGATTATAACCTTGATATGGTCTGGCTTGGGTAATCTGAACCTGTCATTGGTTATAATTTTGGAAATGAGGTCTATTCGTTTGTCTGAATCGCTGGTATCCCTGGTTCAGCCGATACCTTTGATCTTGTTGCCTCTTAAGAGCCACTACTTCATTGGTTACACTTTGTAACAAGCTCTTAACTTCATGGAAGTCATTTGGTGAGGTAGTAATCAACTTTTTTACACCAGGCAGAAAAGCCAAGGTGGGTGCAGCAGTCTGAACCGGGGGTGGTAATTCGGGAAAGAGCGACATATGAGGTCTAGCGGCTATCTTTCCTACTTGCACCAGATAATTTTCGATGGCTATAGCTATTTCATAGGCAGCGGGTAACACTTGTCCTCCCATGGATTGTTTCATGACAGCAATGTCGTTGTTCAATGCTTTTAAGTAGTAAATGAAAGCATAACTTGGGGTCGGCCTCACTAAAAAGGGATTCTCTCCCAAGTCTTTTGGAACCTAGTATTAAAATCTTTGCATAAATTCATGCAGAGCTCTTTTCATGGTGGTCAATTGCTCAGCAAAAGAGAGATGGTCACTATTCTCCTCGAATCTATTTGTCAAGAGGGTGCCTAATTTGTTTCATGAGTCAATTAAGTTCATAGGCAAGGTCCCATACCAGTCCAAAACTTTACCCTTAAAAGACAACGCCAATAATTTGATGGCTATGTTCTCTTCGGTGACATTATGAATGTTACAGAGGTTGGCTATATTTCTGATATGCTCAATAACAGTAATAGGCCCCTCTTCATTAAAAGGTGGAACACTCTTAAGGGTTGTCCTTGGGATTGGGTCCTACTGCAGAAGGTTTAAAGGGCTTTGACCATGGAAAGCTACAAAAGGTAAAGCTATGGCGATGACAGGGTTCAACCAGGGCCTTTTCGTGTAGGTATATTTTATGGCAGGTCTGAGAAATTGATTTGTTGTATAGGGATGAGTCCTTGCAAACCTTAGCTGATTTGCTGAGTTTAAGGGCAACTCAACGAATTCGAAAGGGACACCCTTGGCAGAAGATCTTGTGGTGACCTTAGGCATGGGATACCAGGATGATCTCTAACCAGAGACTAGGTTCTTAAAAATGGAGTCCCCAGATGTTGGGTTAGTTTGCTCACTCTTGCAGTAACAAAACGAGCACCAATCTTGAAACTTCTCAGAGCATCAAAAATTGTCCCATCAGAGGTTCTAAAAACTCTTGACGCTGTGGATTGCACCCTTAGAAAGAAGGCTCATTGTCTCTCTTCCACAAGGCACAATGGAGACATTCCTTTTGTTGTGGGCTTGGCAAAATCGAGGAATGAATCTCTAGGTATGGACTAGCTCCCCATGATGCATCTTTGAGGTCCTTAACTACTACTATTAATAATGGGGGGGGAAGGGGGATGAAAAGAGAGGAAAATATAACAAAAGCAGATACTATCTAAAACAGTGATGCACCAAATGATCCGATCTACTCAGCTAATATCAACACTTTACACTTAAAAAAGTGAAACAGACACTTCAGCTGAGCAAAAGACCAGACTGCATGAGCGCTTTAACAAGGGGCTTAATGGAGATACAAAGAAAAAGAGCCTACCATAGGTGCTCCAAAAACGCACTGTCAGATAACTGCTCTTTTATCTCTATGCTCCAACTTGGGCACTTCATGTTAACCTACAAAAATGGTCTTGGATATACTAGATACGCTGGTGTTGATCTATGAAAGCATCAAGATGAAATGACTAAACACAGAGTTGATACACAGACATATTCAAAAGTATAACATATCAGATGGAGGTAAAACACGTTCTTTTGATTAACAAGGTAAAATTTGGCAAGGCTTCGCCTTACACAAATGAGAGATACTTTTTCAAGCTGAGAGGTTACAATATATAGCATTAAGGGAAAGACTCCTGGTCTCCCAAAGAACAGGCAGCCCATACTGTATTAAACACCTGGGAAAGAGGAATCCATTCATGCTGTTGTCATCCTTCCATAAATGCCCTGAAAGAACCATGTTGTAGATGTCACAGATATTGACTTTACTGCTTAAACTGTATTAAATGTTCTTGCTAAAGCATGGGTCGCTTTGTTGTTTGAAAGACAAGGCCACCTCCCTATGAAACTTATGCAACTGTCTGCTTATCAATGCTAAACGAAGAAAAATGGGTCACGCTATTGAATGCTTGCACTCCCTTTAATGACCACTCGGTGGGGACTATTCCATCTGTAGCAATAACTTCTCATATCGATGCCTTCTATGCCACCAAGACTACTCTATTTGTTTCTGTGCTACTTCTTGTCTTTTCCTTGTAACTCGACTCTCGAGGCTATCTTTCGTCTCCTCCTGGCTCCTAGCGGGTCTTTGAGTCTATCTTCGGGTCTTATGCCCTTTGAATTCCTTCAGACCTGCACTCATGAGTTCTTTAGGTTGCTTGTTTGAAAGAACTTGTTCTTTGGCTTCTCTTCAATGACTAACGCATCCCATCAAAATTGATGTGTGCAGGCCTATCACCATTTGAAAATCTACAGCTATTTCACTATCTTGAATTTGACATCTGCGGGCACCTCACCAGACATTTGAACCTCCAGCGGCTAGTTTACCATGCTGAAGTTGACGTTCTCAGGGCCGTCATCATCTTTAGTAATTCCTTCAGATTTTTACAAAATGAACCTTCCCGAAGGGAAGGTGACCCTTCGAAAAAAAGGAGGTCCCTTTTGATAGCCAAGAGCCCTTTGCAAAGGCACCTGTCTTTTGGGTTCCTTCGGATTCCCTTGTCTATCGAATTCCTTAGGACATTTTGCCCAAAGGAAATGTGCCTTCAAAGTCTCGGCCTTCTCTTGGTAAATTTTTTCGGACAAAAGTCCGAGGGAAATCCTTCGGGCATTTTGTCCGAAGGAATTTACCTTTAGTTTCTCCATGGATTTTCTTCAGACAAAAAGTCTGAAGAAATCCTTTGTCTTGCCTTGTCACTTTTTCCGAAGGAAACTTCCCTTTCAGCCTTCTGCCTTGATCTCTTTCAAATGTGTTCTCTGCCCTCCATAGGGACACCTTGGGTCCAAAGTTGTCCTTTGGAACTTGCTTGAATGGTCCCATTTGTCACCTGTCTGCCCTCTGCAAAGGCACTTGACCTTCAGAGCTTTGTGAAAGACTTGCATCTCTTTGAAACTGGCCCATTCCTTTGCCAAAAAAGGCTTGTCCAAGGTAATTGCTTAAAGTGAAATAAGTCCTAGATCAACCTGAAAACCTACAGGACTCGGATCACTTGGCTCTTTATAAGAACAAGCCTATTAAAAAGGGAAAAAACCACAATTGCAGTAAGGTGAAGACATCAGAGACTGATTGCTCAGGACAACAGGGAAAGAAAAGGGAGACCAATTTTTGGCCTGCAGGACCAAAATTCGCTCAACATTTATTGAACCAACACAAGAACTTGAAAATCACCAACACTTTTGGGCTACCATACCAGATATCTGCTCCCCCCATTTAATACAGATACAATACGTATCAAGGATATTTATGTGTAGAGTATGTATGGATAAGTCCTAAGATAGTTCCAAGGGTACCCACATGGTGTTTGACGTACCCTGCACACATCTTGTGGAAAAAATGTTTTTTTTTTTTTTTTTTTCAATTTCACTGAATTAAAAGTCAACAATGGACTTCAAAAATCAATTAAAAACAAAATATACTATACTCTATAGTTACCAAGTTTGGAAATCTGAATCCATTCAAAAGGGCAAAAAATGCATAATCTAAAATTCTTGAAAAAGTTAAAAATAAAATCCATAAAAAAAACTAGTTCGTAATATGTATATATCTACCTACACACAAAAGCTCAAAATTGATATGAGACTTAAGTTTCAAACATTTATAACATCAAACCCTGCTTCAAAATCAAAACTAGCACTAGCACCATCAACGAATCCTCTATCAAGTTCATCAACACTATCAATATTTCCCTGATCTCTTTCAAAGGATGGTTCTCCAAGATGAAGATTGTCATCTTCTTTTACAAGATTGTGTTCAAGCAATCTTAAATTGATGTGGACAACACAAGATCTAAGAGACTTTTGGTTCCTAGTTGATTTATCTTGTTAGTATGGATCAAATCATGTGTGCTCCAATTTTTTTCACATGAAGAGGCACTGGCACACTGGCTATGGATAAGCATGGCAATATTTTGTAATTTTGGAGTAGAAGAACCATACATTTGCCACCATAAATGGGGATCCATACTAATCAATGTTTTATTGTGCTTCCTTGTAAGAAAACATGCTTTATTGGTTCTTAAATGTAGTTAGCTACCTTCTCTCCTTAGCCTTTTCATTTTCATCTTGAACCAACCTAACTATTGTTGCTAATACATCATTCTTTACCTTATCATCTAGATCACGATCCACCTCGATCAACTTAATATTTAAATAGTAACATATTGCATGTATAGGTTGATGTAACATGTTCCATTGGATGTCCACAATGTCTGAAATACGTTGAACTTCATCACCCTCCCCTACGAGTACTTTTTTTATTTTTTATTTAATTGCTCCATGCCCTCATACACAAAACTAATACAAGGTTTCATGTTATCAACCAATCTTAACAATTGAACAAGTGGCTCAAACACTTTTAAGGTCTTCTCAACGTTTTCCCAAAATGAACCACCCAAGATAATTCTTTCAATGTCATTTGCAACGCTTTTCTTAGAAAGCTTAGATTGTGCTCATTCTTCACTAACCACAACTCTTCTCAATGTTTTCCTCTCCTCCACCTCCATTTGCAAAGTGATAAAATTAGATACAAATCTTGTTTTAGTCGAAGAGAGAAGTTCATGTTTTGCAAATGAGCAATACAAGTTTAAAGTCAAACGGTAATTAAGTATAAACTTGGAAATTTGTTTCCCTTATCTCACAACACATTTTACCCACTCCTACCTTACCATATCTTCAAGCAAAAGATCCAAAACATGATTTGCACATGGATTCTAAAACAAATGAAGAAACTTGTCAATAAGAATTTCTCCAGGGGCTTTACAATTCGTTGAATTATCCGTAATAACTTAGACAACATGTTCTTCTCTAATGTCCAAAATAACAGATTCGATGCATTTAAAATGAAATTTTCAACCTTCACATCATTTCTTGTATCAATTGATTTGATAAACACAAAATCTTTAAAGCATTGAGTCAATGTATTGAAGATGGGTCTTTGCTTTGTGTTAAACCACTCGTCACTTATTACAATGTAACTTGATTTTCTCTAATGTCTTTTCATTTTATCTAGTTCACTAAATATGGATGTCACATCCTCTTCTAACAGAACAGTTCTTAGGCTTTCAAAAAATGAAATTGTGTACCATTTTCCAAAATTAGTGATCCCATCTACCATTGCTTTCGTATGTAGATTCCGAACAACATTGAAGGGGGTGGTATTTACATAAAAAAATGGTCCACCCATCTGTCTATCTCATGTATTTCCTGCGACTTTCACATAGATTTCAAAGATGGTTGGGTCCTTTGATGTCCACTTTTGATGGTTTGGGTAAACGATGGAAATGCATTGAGCTATAAAATGAGCCAATTTATGTTAGACTGCATTGAATTTTAGCCCTCTTTAAGATTTAGATGTTGATGCAAATGTCTTCATTTCATATTTGCTTCGAATTTGACTTACAAATGATGCATATACGACATTCTCAATCGCTACTGGGCAAAGCTTCACATTTGGGCCTCCAATATAATGGCACTAAATCCTTGTTATAGTCTGTGTGATTACTGATAATATTTTTAATTTTAATTTTAAATGACTAGTAGAAAATAAAATTTCAAAACTTTGACCCAATGGGGATAGCCTAGCAGTGTGTGAGTTGAATGCTAGAAGTGGGAGGTCTCAGGGTCCAATCCACAGGGTAACCACCTCTATAGCGTCGTTCTCATACTAGGCTCTAATGGGTCAACCGTGAGGGTTCTCGATGCAGTGGACTAACTGATTTGGTGTTCAATGCGATGGGGAAGCTATGGGGGGTCAACTATGAGAGTACTCGATGCAGTGGACTAGCTGACTGGGTGTTCAATGCGATGGGGGTCAGTAGATGGCTTGAAACCTGTGTTCAATGCAATGAGGCAAGCCACAGTGCATGGTTAGGTCTACTCTTCACAGCGAATTCTGGGTCATGTTACGTAAACCATGTTACTCAACATTTTAACCCAATGAGATGTGGACGAGTTGGTAAAATAGCTTGGTTGTTTCAAGTCCCACTTAGGTTCAAATCTTACTTAGGTAGATGAAGCTAGATGTGGTTGTTATTGGTATTCTTCGAACGATTGTGGCCATTGTTGATATATTTGATATACACTTGATAGATGATTACTTGGAGATCTGGGTCCCCAATTATGTCCTAGATCAATTCATAGCTTCGATCAAAAGCGAATATCAATAAAAAAAATATAAAACTTTAAAAATAATAAAAAAATATATTGTAATATTATTAATTTTAAGTTAAAATGGCTTTGTATAAAATAAAATTATAAAACTATAAAAAATAATAAAAATATATTGTAATTTATTTTAAGTATTTATAAATTTCAATTTTTTTTAAATTCTAATTTTATTATAAACTATGCAAATAACTTATTTGCAATATATAATAAAATCAAAAACTTAAAAAAAAAATTAAAATAAACACTATAAATTATAATTTAAATGTAAATGCAATTATATTTTATATTATAAATTATAATTTAAAAATAAAATAAACCATAAACCTAATTTAAAATATTTACATTTACATTTATATTTTATAATATAAAAAAACCTAAACTTATAAGAAATAAATAAATCTAATAGTAAATACCTAAGCCTAAATGTAATTTTATGTTTTAAATAAACCTAAACGACTTAACCTATTGTCATTTAATAACAAATACTAAATAGTTTAAATAAACCTATTATCATTTAATTGTATGGTTTAAATTAACCTAACCCTGATAGTTTTCCAATTGCAAGTTTAAAAAAAACCGAACAAAAAGATAAATAACACCTACCTCTCTGTCATCGATTGTTGTTCACTGCTAGTGATGGTCCTTGTCATTTGTTGTAAATTTCTGCTACTAGTGTTTGTGCTTGCCCTCCTCATCGTTGTCATCATTGTCTACCTTTGTTGTCACCCTCTTCTACTATGTCTGTATTTGCTATTTGTTCATCGTCGCTACTGGGGTTATTTACTCACCAATTGAGACTCTTTGCAAGTGTCATTGCTCGCCATCAATCTATTACAGTTGTCATTTGTCGTCAAACGAAGCCGTTGCCAATCTCTTGTAAAAAGATTCAACTTGCACATTTTGTTTAGCTTTTGTACAAATCACAATGTATATATAATGTGTTTTAAGGTTTGCGGCCGCACTTTTTAGGGTTTGCATTAGTTGATAGGGCTCTTTAATGTTTTTGACTTTTTATATTTTTATATTAAAATGTCCGAACCAGATTGGATTAATCCATAAGACGTAAAAAATTGCATCGTTCCGCATTTGGGCTAGATCTGGCCGAACTTGGTAACTATGGTCTACTCTCAACCCTAAAAGTAGCGTTCACATTCATTCTATCAAAAGAAAACAATAACACATTTACCTTTCATTGCATTTTTACCTCTCATTGCATGTGTTCTCTCATCTTTTTTCAATTGCTTAAGATTCATCTCCTTCATTTTGCTAGTCTTACACTATTACCTCTACCCATTCAATGCTGAGTTTAGGGAGCTCACAATGAAGAGGATTGTTGATTTAAGGTAGGTTTTCAATTTTGTGGGTTCTTTTAAGTTTTTTTTTTTTTTTTAAATGTTTGTAACTGCTTTCATTTTATTTTATTTTTTATTTTAAACATTGTTTCAACAAATGCCAATTGCTTTAAATTTTAATAGCAATATTATTATTTTTTTACTAGGGGCTATAGTCTATGATTTTCCATAATGTCTCACACTTCAAGTGCTACTCTGTTGGACCAAAGAATAGCCTTCAAAACAGAGCCACAAGCGTCACTTTAGAAGTTTTTGACAATGTTAGAACAACTTGCAGGTCGAGGGTGTCTCCTTTGGCTTTGCTCAAGTATAATTGTAAATACAAGAGCTCATATAGTTGGGTGAAAGCCATTTGTGTGTGAATCCTACTTTTGCAATCAGAACTTATAATGGGCCAAACTTAAATGGAGAGCTCGAAAAAGGCTTGCCAAAGGCAAAGATCCTTGCATACATCAAAGAGCAAGATGCAACAAGTACCAATGTTGTCATAAGATTGAAGCATCCTTTAAGCAAGAAAGAAAGGATCTACATTTATTGAGCCTCCTATCAATCCATCTCTTGCTAATGTTGTGACCTCATCAAACGCATTACTTTCTACATCTATCGTGGCCACAAAGGAACATGATTAACCTCTTAGTCGTAAGAGCAAAACATGCAAGCCCACTGGAAAGGGCATTCCAGAATCAATCCAACGACATAGCAAGGCAAAGCATTGGGCATTGTGATTATCCATGTGGGCTACCATTTAATGTTGTTAGATCACCACACTAGCAAGATATGGTGAGATCTATCACTGATGCCCCTAAAGGGTTCACTAACCCAAGGAATGAAAAGGTGTGACACCGCCTTGTTGACAAAAGAAACCATGTTGAAAATGTATTGAAGCCCATCAGGTATTTGTAGATTGAAACATGGGTATTCATTGTTTTCGATGGATGGAAAGAAATGACAAATAGGCCATTGATTAATGTGGTTGTAGTGTGTCCTAAAGGGGCAATGGTTTTTAGGGCCATTGATTGTGAAGGACAAGTGAAGGATGTACAATTTGTTGTTAACATCTTAATAGAGTCCATTGAGGCGATAAGACCTCAAAACGTTGTCTAGGATGTAATGGACAACAAAAAAATTCAAAGATGCAGGCATATTGGTTGAGACAAGATATGGACACATATTTTGGACACCTTGTGCTATTCATTCCCTTACCCTGATGTTAAAAAAATTGCCGACCGAAATTGATCGGATCAAACAAGTCTATGAAGAGGCAAGCAAGATCTAAATGCTCATAAGCAACCAGCCCATGTCCCAAGGCATCTTCAGGGCCTTCTAAAAGTTGTAGTTGTTGAAAGTAACATTTTTTTTTATCAATCATGAATCATGTCTATATTTAATTTAATTTTTTAAGATTTTTATTTTTTAACATATTTTTTTTTAATTTTATTTGTTGTAACTTTGTGTTAGGTTGTTGAGACTAGCTTTGCCTCACACACTCATCTTGAGATGGCTTGTCAAGGTGGGTGAGGCATTGTGCATCATGGTTATCAACAACCTTTAGAGTGTATGGAAGCCGCAAAGGTGAAATTGTGGATTCTTGATGATATGTGGTGGAAATGTGTGGTTTATTTACTTGGTTTTACCAAGCCCATTGTGAGTATGTTGAGATTTGTTGATATGGATCATGCATGTATGGGTGAGATTTATGATAGAATTGAATCAATGATTGATAATATTATGTCCATAAATGCCAAAAAGTAGGAGTTTTTTAAGGAAGTGTAGTCGCATCTCATTGAAAGGTGGAACAAAATGACCACCCCATTACATCTTGTTTTTACCTCGACTCCCAAATACTATAGCAAAGAGATCCTTTCTTTGCCCAGCAGGGTCATCATATAGGGATATTTAGGTTAGTGTGGGATATAAAGCAGCATTATGTAGACTATTCCTTGATTTAGAAGTAGAAGACTTAGTTATGGGAGAGTTTGAGCATTTCATAACCTCTGTGGAAACTCCAAATGCAAGCCAGGTGGAAACTCGGATCCACGTACTTGCCCTGGTTCAACATACAAGTGCAATTTACATTAAATTTTTCAGTTTTTGCAACAGTACTAAGAAGAATCTCTGTGCAAATCGAAAGAAATATTGTACAAAATGTCCCTAGAATGTTGTCTTTCTTATGACTTATCAAAAGATGGGTGAAAAGGACTAGAAGCTAAAGATTTCATTGTCTCAATATGAAGAGCATGGAATTTTCTGGTTTAGAATTACCCTAAATTGACCAACAAGTATACATTTATTAGAATGCATGCCACAGGAAAGACTGGTACAAATGGACATATGAATCCTGCACAAATAAAATTTGTTAAAACAGGAGTCCAAATTATGAGCGTCTAAAATAGCCAATGTCAAATGAACATTAAATTTCCAGTCTTATAAAATCCTTTAGCAAAGCATGAAAATGGAAAGAAAGAGCAGCATATAATGCACACCTCCACCATGTCCAAAGCTATGTCGTCCTTCATCTTGTTCAATCATTTTTATTACAATCAAACCACAAGACAATGGAAGTACAACAATTACTCACATACACCATTGAACCCAGCTAAGAGCCCACAAGAATGTAACGAAATTAATCCATATGTTAATATGTCTTCTTGTAAGAATAAGCATCACGTTGACAATAGTGCAGCAGATAAGAGTTACAGAGAAAGAATATCACCTTGTAAGCCACTCAGCAGATGCTGCAAGAGTTAGAAGTATAACTCATGCATGTAGCAGAAAGACTCAAGGCTGCACCTTTTCGTCTCTATTGTTCCTCCAATTTTCTGGTAACACCTGATTAGAGATTCAAGTATAAGTGCTCTAATAGGCTTGCACTTCGAACAGAGAAAGCAATAAGAATTCTTTTGGATGACATTCTTATGGTCCATTTGTTTAAGAAAAGAAATTTCAGATGAAGTTAGACCATTTATAGAGAGGTGCAGAGAATAAAAAAAAGTAAAAGGGTCTCCTGGTTTCAGTAATTTTGTGTCAAGCTAAAAAAGGCATACAATGCAGATAAGTTTGTTCTGCTCCTCCTATATATATCGATAAAAGACAGGTGCTAACGACAATTTCTCTCAAAGAGATATAAGGTGACTAGATTCAATCTTCAAGTTTATTGTATATAAAATTTACAATGAAGCCTCACCATTTTCTCAAAATTAACCTTATCACACTTCATTTAACATCTGGAAGGTCCTTAGAATGTAGAAATGCTATTTTCTAGGCGGATAAAACAAAAGAATTGAAATGAATCAATGTAACACGTGAAACTAAAAAAGGTACCTACCATTATCATGCATATCCTTCAAAACTAGAGGATTTTCAAGGGAAACATTTTCACTGTAACTTCCTTGAGCACTCTGTGGTAAGGTCTCCACATCTGCCGATTGCTCAAGTGAAGGTGAAATATGCACCCCATCTGGTGGCACATATCTCAGCATAAGAATAGAAACTGCCACAATCGTAAAAGTGAGAAGAGTACCAACGCTAACCTGAAATAAGAAACATACAAGCAGCTTTATTACAATGCAATCCTAATTACATAAAATCATGTTACAAATAGCACTAAAAAAAATAAAAGATAGTATACTCCTTAGCTAACGTACACTACACGCTCTCAAAGATGTCAACTGTGCTGTGAGATTCATAATTGAAATCAATTCTATGATAACTAATAGAATTTTTTAGGGTCCATCAAATCAAAATATAAATTGGATACTTGCACAAGATATGTATCAACTCTTGAGGGTGTCTTCTGTGTCTCAACTCTCAAGGGCATACCATATGCAGCCAATAAAATGGGCTTTCATCAATGATGCAGATTCCCTCCTGCAAGTATGGATCAAGTCTGCACCACTGATATATGCAATTTATTGGCTGCATGGCCTGTCTCATTATGCTTAAACACCTCATAAGCATCATTTCGGTACATCAAAAAAGTAATGGTATGTTATGTAAGAGGTGAATAGACAATTGTGGTAATTAAAAGGTCAATTATCCACACTAACTTAAAAATCTAAAATTCAGAAAATAAGTACTATATGTATAAACATGAAAATTACTTCAACCATGAATTTTCTTCATCTGACTAGGAAAACTACCCATACAGGCAATTTGTAACGGGAGAAATTTATGATTAGATTTTTTAGATTATTTCTCTAAGTTCTCGTTTTCGAAACATATATCTGGAATCAACTGCATTTAATCTACTTTTCTTTACCAACGTTTCAAGTCTAAGTTCTAGACATTTCCTCAGGGACAAATCGGACATAAGATATCCATTATATCAATACAAAGTATATTTTTAAGACTGATTGCAGATTTATAACATATAAAAGGGCATAACGCACTAGGGGATTATCCAATGAGGATTTTGAAGGCTTAGACTTAGAGCAGGCCTTACTTTTAGATCCTTTGTATTAAGATGCTACAGGGATGCATCAATGATAGTAAGAATCTTATTACAGCATGGGAATCCTCTGACCATAGCTCCTTTATGGTTGATTCTCCAGTTTGTTTTATTTTTATATATACATTAAGCTTATTACTATCATCCAACCGACTTGTGTGAGTGAAGATGGGAAATCGGCCAGCAGTTTTTCCATATCTAGACAATATAGTACAATATTTTCAATTCTTCTTTGAATTCTTGGACTACAACCGTAACTCGTGCAATTTCATTTATTTAAACCTCAGGCTAAGTTTATTCTTCATATTTACAAAAATCAGTTTAAGCTTATTCTTTCCATTTTCTCTTACAAATTGTAAGACTTGATATCTTTTCTTACAAATTGTAAGACTTATATCAATTTTAAATGTGTGAACCTGATAGACAAGAAATGACATCCTTGACAATGAACTTACCTTTATTTTAACAAGGCTCTGCAACCCTATTTGAGTAAACCTTTAAAGATCTCGAGATGGAAGGTGTCAGATGACAAATATCAGAGCAAGTGAAATCAATGCATAACATTTTCTATGAAGCATCCAACTACTACAGAGAATTATGTCAATTTTTACGGATATTGCAAAATTATGACTAATTTGTTCCAAATAAGCACCTCATTCCATTTCAATCATTAATAATGTTCTATCAGAGTTTCTGGCATGTCATGAACAAAAGAGGAATAGCAAGCTGAATAATATATAAAGTTAAAGCATGAAGCTTTATATACCTTGTTAAGACATACAACAGAAAAATCAAAACTCATTCAGAAGATAACACCATAGGAAATTCATTTTACAATGTTTCCATAGAAAATGACCAAAAAACAAGGTCTCCCACTCTATCTAAGGAAGCCTTAAAAATTCTAGAAAACAAAGGTGTCAAATGAAAAATTCACAACAAATAAACACAATGCAAAATATTTTTTTTGAAAGCATCTGACAACTATAATGAGAATAGAGTTCCATTTTATGGACAATACAAAATTTATGAATCGTTTGTTCCAAATAAATATAATGTTTGAGTTTTATCGTTTATAATGTTTTATTAGGATTTTTGGCATGTCATAAACAGGAGGAATAACATGCTGAATAACATTGCAAGTCAGATCATAAAGCTCTATAAACTGTGTTAGACATTGAACAATAGAATCAACATTCATTCAAAAGACAATGGCATACGTACAAAGAAGTTTTTCTTACCATGCCTGCCAATTGAGTGACGTCCATAAAAAATGACATAAAAGCAGCAACGCATCCAATTAGTAATGTACTATTAATGGGAACTAAGGTAGTTTTGTTGAGTTCAGATAAAAATGAAGGCAGTAATCCATCTCTAGCCATTGCCATCAAGATTCTGGGCTGCAAAACAAATTCAACATCACAAAAGAAATCTGCATTCAGATAGTGTATCATATTGCTATACCTGAACCTTGAATGCTGCTAAACCATCTCAATATACATAGTACAAAACATTTTCTTTGAAAGGGATGAGAAACAGCATGTCTTACATTAATATCATCTCCAGCCCTGTTTACATACAAAGAAAAAAAGGCATTGTACTAATGTTCATCTTTGATGGAAAACAGAGAAGGAACTGCTGGATGAAAATTGCATTGCTCGTCATGGCTGATCAAAAGTTGGTAATAGGGCTGATAGATACATGCACAATTTGTACAACAAAAGGGGATTGAATACAGAATCTCCCCCCGTACATAAAAACAGACTAATTTGCCTAACTAGACTAAAAAGATTTGAATCAAATATATAATGCATAATTTGTAATAGAGCCTGTGCTAAAGATTAATCATATGCCTGTACTAAAGATGGTTTGCTCAGAATGATAACATTATTAATGTCGAATTTGTAGGTGCCCTGAAATCTATGAAGATCAAATGCTTTACTGGAAATAACCGAGTCTAAGTGCTTTTCTATGTGAATTCTACATCAAATGACAGAATTTGAATGTAAGTTTGTGCTACAATTAGTATCTTTTAAGTTACTGGAAATTTAACGGTACTTGTAGTTGCAGAAAATGTAATGAAAAATCAACAAAGAAAGCAACCAGATCAAACATGACACAAAGAATTTAATCTGGAAACCCTAACGTGGGGAAAACCAGTTGAAAGTGGCAATAGCTCAACTTCCTCTCCTTTGAGCCAAGATGGTTACAAAGAGCTTAGATAGAGCATGCTACAATATTCATCCTACTACTATGCTCATTCAAACTACTCTATGCACTTATCTTTTCCTTCTAAAACCAACTGAATTCACTAAGTCTTACTCTCACACTGTCATTTATGTTACATTTGGATTCATGCCTCTCATTTATAAAATGTTGGGAGTGTTCTTTCATGCACTAAGGGACTCCTAAATGACTCAGAATGCAGAAGACAGACCTTTTCCAATTGTTGCACTAAGTGATCAGCATCTTTGTGCAAACTCGCCACTTAATGCAAAGTCACATGCACAACCACCATTTCACTTCCACAACCACCACTAACATGCGCATCCAGCACTATCACTTCCGCAACTGCCACCTAACTGAACTGATGGTTTCACTATAATACATAAATTAATCCAATTGAAGGTCTTATTTCACTGAATTTCTAGTTTAGTTGATGACAAGGATTATTTTCTTGATCCTTATGGATCATATCTCCTATTTTCAAGAGGCTTGTGGTCCCACAAAAGCTTTAGTGGTTAGAAGATGTAGGAAAAGTTCTCCTACTTTCTACTAGAGGTACCATCTTGCTTATTGATGTCTTTCCCTTGATGTCAATCTGCCAAAACTCTGGAGGTCCTCCTCTAGTCTCTTTGACCTTTCTCTGCAACACTGCATCATCCTCCAACTCTGATCATACATCCAAGATAAAGTCTTCAATAAAGGGCAGATTTTGTCCTTCATCTTCTTTTCCCAACATGGATGGCTCACAAAGATGTAAATTCTCACAGTTTAAAACTGAGTGCTTCCTCATGAAGGAAAAAATTCTCTCCAACATGCTCCAAGATGATGAATAATTGTCCATATCTTAGAGAATTGATCTTCCTCGCTTGTCTATGGAGTTTATCTTTGCTCAAGTAAAGTCATGCCTTGTCTTCCACCTTGAATGTATGGTCTTGATGGTGTTGGTAATGACTAGTCTTATACTTGACTCGAGATTTCTCTAATTGTTCTTTCACCTTGAGATGTATTTGCTTAATCCTCTATGTGAATTTTGTCCTCATCTAGTCTCATTGACCTTTCTCTACAACACTACATTCTCTTCCAACTCTCTTTGTTCATCCAATACAAAGTATTCAATAGAGGGAAATTGTCCTCAATCTTCTTTGCCCAACATGGATGGCTTATAAAGATGTAAATTCTCGCAGTTTGCAACTGAGTACATCCTCATTAAGGAAAGCAGTCTCTCCAACATGGTCCAAGATGGTGACTAATAGTCATATCTTAGAGGTTTGAGCTTCCTCGTTTGTTTATGGAGTTTCTCTTTGCTCAAGTAAAGCCACATCTTGTCTTCCACCTTGAATGTATGGTCTTGACGGTGTTGGTCATGGCTAGTCTTATACTTGGCTCGAAACTTATGTAATTGTTCTTTCACTTTATGATGGATTTGCTTAATCCTCTAGATGAATTCTGTTGTTATCCCACGCTAACATCAAGTGGGTTAGTAGGCAAGTAACCCATGAAACATGTAATGTCCCCTTTTGAGCGAGCATCAGAAGTTTGGTGGTTTAGCCTATCATTGGGTCCTTGTAGGCTAATCAGGGTGATTAGAGGGCCTAGTGTTGGAGTTAGTTGGTTCTCCAGTGGGCAATTGGCAGTGTTTTCATCTTTAAATCCTTAGCTTGTTCAAAGGCGATGTTATTTAGGGTTTTTTGCTACAATTGTGTATACTTACTATTTATAGTAAGTCAATTGGATGATAAAGGCCAACCTTACTATTTATAGTAAGGCACCCTGGTTTGCAGTGAATGCAATGGGCTACCTCCTAGTGAAGTTAGAATTGTTTTACGATGATTAATAAGAGAGTTATATTATAATTATTATTAAAATTATACTTTAATAATTATTAATTATTAAGTGCATATCATTAATGAATTAAGTGGACTTTATTTAAAAAGGGGATTTAAATGCTTTTAAAAGTATACTTTATAATAAGTGTTAAAGTGTTATTTTAAAGAGGAGATATAAGTGAATAATAAAGTATATTTTATATTTTAAAGTTGTGCACCAAAAAGGAGGAAAAAGTAAATGAAATTAAAGTAAATTAAATGAGATAAAGTCAAATGCAAATTGAATATTATAAAAGGGAATATAAAAGCTCATTTTCAAGGGTTCATTGTGGAAGAAGAATTTGGCTAAGGGCTTTGCTGAAGACTGGAGAGTCTGAAAATTTCAAGCTTTTTGAAGACATGGCCCCTCAAAGAGAACAGCTTGTAGACAATTCCATTGCAAGGATTGTGATTGTGCTTCATCGAATTCAGGAAGATTTCTTTATTCAGGGTTTCGAAGGATTTATTAGAATTTTGTGCACATATTGATCATCATTGTCAAGCAAGGGATTGATGGTTTGTTTGAATGTTCAAGGCAGAATTCGACAATGTGTTGTGGTTGTATGCTGCTGTGAGAGGCTGTACTACTGTTGCAGAAGGGCATGGGGGTTTCAGGAGTGAAATCCCTAGGTTTTGTGGTACTTTCCTTGCCTAAGGGTGGTGCCTAGATGTGCCCAGCACATACAGCGTGATATTTGGTGGGAGAAATCAGAAATTGCAGGTGATTTGATAGCTTTTTGGAGACCCTGTGTTGTTGATCAGACTTTGTATCAGATCTGTTTGCAAACAATAGTTTTGATTCTTCATTTTAGGCCGTACCATTTGAGGATGACATTGGTGATTTGGCTGGCCATACACCTCCATTGTTGGGCGTGACCCTCTTAGATCTAAGCGCCTAGTGTTTGAGTGTCTCATTCTCCCCTTTGTGGTACCTAGGGCTGCACTTCTGTTGTGTTGGCTTTGGAAATGGGGTTTTGAAGACTTGTTTCATTTCTTGATGATTTCATGAGCTCCTGTTCACTGTAGCTACTTTCCAGACCTGCAAAGTTTCATACCAGCAAATGGGTATGTTTGAAACAGATATGTCATGTATTTTGATGAAGTGGGTTGCTCTTATTTTTGGCAAAATTTGTATTTTCAGATAAGAGATTAAATCTGGAATTTTCAGCTGCGTGCATTTCTGAATATTATCAAATCTCTGAATTGTTTAATTGCTGCAAGTTATTTCCTTTCTGTTCTTCATTTCAAAGAAACAATTTTGCATTGCATCTCCCTCTAAACATTCAAATTAGAAACACAAAGCATACGAAACACAAAATGTAAAACAAGGGGGGGATCTTACAAAACATGCTTCAAAAAGTGACTTTATTAGTGGATGCTACATTGCCCTATTGTAGGAATTTTGAATTATGCCAATGACTCATCCCAAGTTCTTGGATGCTTCTTGTTATAACCTCTTATCAATTGAGTGAAGGTCCTATTAGGAAATTATATTTGCTAATCAGTTTGAGGATGGAAGGTTTTGCTTCTTTTTGGCTCAATATCCATCTTGCTCCACAAGGTGGTCCAAAACTTCGCCAAAACTCTTGAATCACTATCTGATGCAATAGACTTAAGTAAACCAAAATGCATCCAAACATTTAAAATAAAATATCAGATGTTTTGTGCCCTTTTATTGTCTTTTCATATATATCTTATTGAATCTATCTACAACAACATACAAATTGTCTGGTCCATGCTTAGAAATAGGTAAACCCCCCTCAAAATTCACAAAGATCCTTTCCCATGTTCAAGCAGGCATGGGTAAAGGCATGTATAACCCTTATTTCCTAACTTTAGGCTTGTTTGGGCAACATAATATACATCCTCTAATGAATTTAGAGACACCTTCTTGCATTTTGGGCCAATACACTTACCTTTGCAAATGAGACATGGTTTTTCCAACACCAAACTGACCCGAACCTTTGGAAGTATGTGCTTCCCTCATCAATTGATGTTTTTCTTCCTTTGACATACATAGTATGTCCAACTTGTAGAGTGGCCCATCCTTGAGGTAAAAAACAATTTTGTCATCAACATCCATCTTCCTTGTTTCCAAATGTTGATTTGTCTCCCAGTTTTTGCATATGCTAAATATGCTTCCTCTTAAGCCTCTTTTGTGAAATGCTAAAGTTATGATATTGTTGCTAAAGCTGAAACTTGCTTTGAAATTGGTGGCCTACATAGCATATTTGCCACAACCTTTTAGCTTCCCTTCTTTTACATAATCAAGAAATGAAATTGTTAAATAAATCTCATCCATTTGTAATGTCTCGCTTGCTGCAAATTATTTTGTGCTTGCAAATATTAAAGAGGTTTGTGGTCAGTATGAAAAACAGTTTCCTTGATCGACAAATAATGTTTCCATTTTTAAATTGCTTGAACAAGTTCTTAAATTTACTTGTCATAAATAGGATAATCTCGTACTGTTTTGGAAGATAACTCTAAAATGATAAAAAACTGTCTTACCTCTTTATAATAAAACTGCTTCCATAGTGCACACACTTGCTTCCCTTTCAACTTCGAATGATTGCTGCTAATTAGTAAGTACCAGTGCATGGTGATCCCATATTTCACTTAATCCAATAAACTATCATGGTCCTTACTCCAATGAAAACTCTTGCCACTTGTTGTAATTGCATGTAAGGGTCCTGATAATGTGGAGAATAATGGAAATAGGTTCCTCATGTACTGAATTGCTCCAACAAAGCTCTTTTTTTCCATAGCACTCTTGGGCATGGGCCAATCGGTGATAGCCTCAACTCTTTTTCGATCAACTCTTAATTCTCCTCCTCCAACCACAAGCCAAAAATAGACTAGTGATTGCTTTGCAAACTCACATTTCTTCATATTGCATTAAAGTTTTTTTTCTTTCAACACCTGCAAGACTTGCTTCAAATGAGATACATATTCTTTCCATGTGGCACTAAAAACCAAAACATCATTTAGATACACCATGACATATGAATGATCTCAATACATCATTCATCAATCTCCTCAAATTTGTAGGTGCATTACATAAACCAAATGGAACTACAAACGACTCATATAAACCTCGTTTTCTTTTAAAGGTTATCTTCTATACATCCTCCTCCATATGAACTTGACGATCCTTGGATTGGAGATTCAACTTTGTGTAACAATTGGCATACTAAATTTTGTCCAACAAGTCATCAATTTGCCAAAGTCAATACCTTATCTTGATAGTGATCTTGTTTGAGGCTCTATATTCTATGCACATCCTCCCAGATCCATCCTTATTTTGTACCATGATAATTGGTGAACCAGATGGCGAAGTAATTGGGCGTATGAACCCTTGTTCCAAACAATTAATTTGTACTTAGTTGTTATTTGTTGCAAATTAATTTGCAGGAGCCTAGTCTTAATCCTAAGCCCAACGTACTCCTAGTTTATATTGTATACATATTCACGTTCTGCAATAAATTCATCAATGTTTTTTTCAAATTCACAAACAAAATTTTACACCAATTCAAAAAAATAAATAAGGAGCCCTTAAAGTTGTCAATGGGATGAGCTCAAATTGTCAAACTAATGGAATTCCAAAAAGAAGCACAATAAAGTATCTAAATTGGGTAAAATAACACATCCAACTCACTAGGTGTGGCATATCCCAAAGGATGAGCCAAGACGAAAGTCCTAAGTGACTATGATGGAAGATATATCCCTTGATTGTGGCTTCTAGGCCAAAGGTCACCCTTGACAAGGGGAATTTACTAGATAAAAATAAAAGTTGCCACTTAAATCATATGGACAAGGTCTAAGCCCAAAAATAAATCACTCCAAAACTAGTTGATTTTTCTTAATACACAATAATGTAGACAACAAATGCTAATGGTGTACATGAGGTTTCTTAACCTCTCAATTGCCACTTAAATATTTGGGCATTCCCTTGGTCAATCAAAGACATCTTTTTCATTTATCTCCCAAAACTAGCCAAGAAACCCTAACCCACTCCACTCTATATAATATACTATACAGTGTGTATAAAATATATTCAATGTCCGATAATCACAATCAATCAACTTCCATCTAGTCTATAGGGCCAAATATTTTCTATTAGAATCAGGGACAGACCATAGAGTAGTGTAGGGATTCCCAAAATAGATAGGGCCTTCATAATAGGGTGACCTTTCGTCTACGGGGGGCATCCTTCTACCTAGTTTATCTAACCACCTGGAGTAGGTGGGTTTCCATTCACCCTCCATCTTCAATACCATATTAAAGGGAGAGAGGGAATCCTTCCATTGCTCTATATATATAACTTAAGGAATCCATCCATCTCTATGTCTATCGAGTCAGCTAGACTCTATAGAGTAGTAGGCCTTCACCTTGAGTAGGAGGGTATTCTCATAGCGAGAGTCAATACTATATCCTATCCTTCCATCAAAAAAGTGCATAGCCTATCTTGGCCTAGCCTATATAGAACGTAATGGGCTTCTCTTGGATATATATACCCTGAAAGGGTTGTGAGCACTAGAGTCTACTGTGCAGTTGTTTGCTCTAGTGTGTGGGGCTATATACAATTCATAGAGATAACCCCTCACTATGCTATAAGTGTCAACCAACGACCCCTAGATATACATTGGGGCCCTATCTCACCGTCCCCATCCCCATCCCTATCTATCTAGAGGGCGAGGGGTTCGGGGAAGAGGGGCGAGGGCAATGGTATACTATATCTAGTCCCCTCAGTCGACCCCTTGTCTATGTATGGGGTAGTCATGCTCTCTATCACCCCTAATCTGGAGGCCCCTCCCCTCTCCCTATATGGGAGGCCATCTCCCATACAGGGGGCCGACAAGAACTCTCTATAATATACCCTCAAGGATAATTAGTACAATTTTTGAAATTTTCTGATATTAGCTTACAGATAACACCATTGAAATTCGCAGAAATGAGAACACCAACTATAATATTAATTCACTATAATATTACACTACTACAACCAAATAATACGTATTAGTAGAACAATGAATACAAAATATTTTCTTACAAATCCAATGAGCAGCTCTATTATTGATTGTATTGGATCATTCTGCTCTCTTATTATAATTGTTTCTTGCAGTACCATTATTGCCCATCATTTGAGCAAACATCTGAGTAATTAGTTGTGTTTGAGCCATCTACTGCTAAGATTGACTCATCATCTACATCATTTGAGTCATCGCATTTTCCAAAATGGATGGCTCTACTCTTCTATCACCCATAACAAATAGGTCTCTGTTAATTCTTTCATCTTTATGTCCCATTGAATCAATAACTATCTCTTCTTGTTGCAATTTCTTTTGCTCTCTTTTCCAAAATCTGATTTTCCTGTCACTTAGAAACATCAAACAGCACAAGACCTACAGGCTGGCAAGATCATTAGCTCTGATACCACTGTAGCAACCCTTTAAGGGACAATTATGACAAATTTTGAATAATCTAATAAAACTTACAAAATGGTGAAAACCATACAATTGAGAGATACCGAATTGATAAAAACTCCAACTACAATATTATTTAAATAATGTAGAGGATCTTTCCCCACAGAAACAAGCAAACCTTAAGATGTTTTTTGTCCTCAAAGATTTCTTCACTCCAAGGGTTTTCACTCTAGGAGAGGAATAAGTTGAACCAAGTTCAAACTCTAAAATGTTAGGGGTTTATGATATTCAACATTCATGAATTACAAAGGGATAGAGTTCTCCCTATATAGAAAATGTGAAGGTGAGAGAGAGGAAAGGAAAACTTCATGGAGAAGGAAGAATGGCGCCCCACTTCTAGTGGGATCACTATTGATCCATAGTGTCTTGTTTGTCACTTTAGACAAGATCCACCACCCCAAATGACCTTCTTGTCTTTGTCTTCCACCTATCCACTAAGATCCAAAACACCTTTAGACTTAAGACAAAACACATGAATCATGGGTCCTCCATATAATTTAGACCCAAACCTACTCATGTGAAGATAAGCAAATGAAGATCTCCTATGAATTAATGCACACAAGAGTCGATAGATTCCCAAACACTTTGACTCCAATAACACCTTTTCACATGCACCACCATTAGAATTGAGCCCCACTTTCTCTCACATCAACTTTAGCATGTGAGATCTCTTGAGGGCCATGCTACCTCACCCACAAACCACATAACCTACTACATCATCACCTACGTCACTTGCCACATCACTATAAATAGTGACAATGAATAGTAACCGTGAGTAGTGCATGTGAATAGTAATTGATGAGCAGTGACTTGACATAATAATATTCCCTTACAACACCCGACTTAACCTATAGGTATTAAATAAGCTAATAATTTTCTACAAATGTGTTATAAGGAAAAATGGGACATTGCAGTCCTCCATTCCCAAAGATTGTTTATCCTCGAGCAATATGGTTAACCTTATAGATCCAAATACCAAGATCCCAAACCAATTGTGAAAATTTGCAATCCCCAATCCTCAAACCTCTTTGTGATATAGTTGCTCCACCATGCTTCTGTTGTGCTACTTTGATATAATCAAGATTTGGAAGCCTTGCACCAAGTGATGCTATAGCAAACACTCTCTCCCTAGCATCCCAATAAAGATTTGAATCAGCTCCTTGTTCATTGGGCATGGCTGCAACATCAACCTCTTTCAAGGTCTCTTCTACTGAATTTTCTGAGAAGTCCAACTGGTGTCCATGCATAGGAAATTCCCACTCAAAATCTGGATTGCCATCACTGAGATGATGTAGATGCTCCATGTATCTTTATGCTGCCCACTCTCTAGGATAATAGGATGTTGTTCTTGGGACAACTCTTCTCCCACACACCATTGCAAATGAACATTCACTTTCACATCTTCTTTCACCTTCTCTTGGTAAGCATCCATGGTCTCCTCTGCAAACTTGATGGCATGTTCCCTTGTAATGGTGTCATCATGGGAGTCATAAGTCTCATGTGCCTCTCCTTGAATTGTTGAATCAACTTCCAGCAATGCCCCTTCGACATTTTCTAAAGAAGGCTTTGTTGATTTAAGCTCAAAAGTGAGCTCATCAACCGTATTCACTTGGACAACACCATGCCCAATCATAGAATCATCATTTGCTTTCCCTACATTATAGAATCTCTCGTTTCTTTGTAAATTATTATTCTAAAATCCTCCACCTCTATGGGGTCTATGCCTATATTAAATTCCATAAACTCTGGAAATGACATTTCACCTTGAAACTGCGCTCCTAATGCTCTCCAATCCCTTAGTGCTTGTCTATAAACTTCTTGATCGTTTTCTGGTTCATTAATTCCTTCAAGAGGATTATTCCTTGAAATGAAGGTACGCATGGTAGGTCCAGAGTTGACCAATCCACTAAAATTCCACATATGAGTAGCTCTATTTTATACTGTATTGGATCCTTCTACCCCATTATTGTTTTACATCATCTGAGTGATCAACTAAGCTAATTGTTGCCATTCTCTAGTCGAGTCTTAAAATTTGTATAAGATTTTGTTGATCATCCCTATCACCCATTGTAATTGAAGATCTACAAATGAGTTAGTTCCCCAAACACGCTGGCAAGATCACCAGCTCTGATGCCACTGTAATATCGCCTCAAGGATAATTAGTACAATTTTTGAAATTTTCTGATATTAGCTTCAAAATAACATAACTAAACTATGCAAAAATGAGAACACCAGCTATAATATTAATTCACTAAAATTTACACTAATAAAACTGAATAATACATATAAGTAGAACAATGAATACAGAATATCTTATTACAACTCCAATGCAGCTCCAAATGTGAATTCTGATTGAAACCATCATAAAATAGCCCAAGAAGATCTTTCACCATCGAAACCAATAAACTTAAAGGGTTTTCGTCCTCAAAAATTTCTTCACTCCAAGGGTTTTCATCCTTAGGAGAGTAATAAGTTGAACCAAGTTCAAACGTCATAAATGGGGGAGAACTCTTTATTTATAGAGTTTACAATGACAAAGGAAATGAGAGAAGAAGCATGAGAGAGAGAATGTGGCGTCACATTTCCATGTAGGCCAAAATGACTACTATTGGGCATGTGATAACATGTGCTAGGGTCAAGAGTGAATCTTCTACTTTTAACAATATCTCCACCATTTTCCAGATCACTCTAAAATGTCCCCCTCACTCACACATATGAGCAATAGTGAGGTGTTTGTCCCCATATGCAAATGATCAAAAGGTGGATCTCATGATCAGCCATTCTTTTGTCTCTGTCTCCCACCTTCCATGTGACAACAAAAATGGCACCCCACTTGTTCATGTGAGCCAAATACTCAATAGTGAAGCCCTGTAAACTTCCTCCTATGTGCCCATAAACTAAACTTCCAAAATATGTCCAATACCTTTTGACTTCTTCATGCCAAAGACAAATTCCTCCTAAGGGTGGCACCCCATCTATTCACCCTTGTCCTCATCACCCAAAAGGAAGATGTGACTCACCAAATACAATAAAACATGTCTCCTAGTGGATTACTACGCCCCACTCTATCACATGCACTAGATTCCATGGAAGATCCTCTGTGGGCCATGCCACCTCACCCACAAGCCACATCACCTATTGCATCATCACCTACATCTCTGCCACATCACCATGAATAGTGATAGTGAATAGTAACATGCAATAGTGACTTGACCTCAATTATTCCCCTATATCGCCTGACTTAGCCTAAGGGAATAAAATAGGCTAACAATCTTTTACAATTGTCTCAATGAGAAGAAGGGAACATTACAATCCTACCTCCCCAAGATTGTTTGTCCTCAAGCAATCACAATTCAAGCTCCGTTTGACCTTGCGTAGAATTCAATGAAGTCCCAAGATCCCAAATCAATCTGGAAGGTTTGTGCATTTTCTTGTTTGTCACATTATGATGCATCACACCTGCAAATAGAATCTCTTGAAAATGGCCAACCAAAAGTGCAACAATCTTCTGCAAGCATGCGGAAAATTCACCTAACATCAGCTTTGCTCTTTCCTACTTCTGTTGTACCACTCTGATAAATATTGACACACTGAAATTATTTTCTATTTTTACCTCCAAAGGCTCTGACCGATGGCCATAATCATGTGGAAATTTGATATCTTGTTCTTATCCCAAAGATAAACCTCCAACATCCTCAACGAATTCATCTCCCCTGTCATGCAAGTATGACTTTGCTTGCTTACCCATGGTTATGATAGAACATTTGGAGCTAATGGACTCCATTCTCTTAGCTGTAACTTAATGAGGTAGAGGGCAAAGAATGCTCTTCAATATTACCTCCTTCCCTTTGTGTTGAAAATTGAACTTCATGGTCTGATAGTTTTGGGAAATTTCACCCATTGAATATAACCATTGTACTCTAAGTACTATGTTAGTCCCACCTAAACTGAAAACATAAAATCGTCACAAATTGTATGCTCACCAATGAGGATGCTAATATTACTGATCTTTTTCTTACAAGGGATGGTAAAGCCATCAACCACCAACCCATCAAAGCCTTCAAATTCTTCTCCATGCAGATCCTTCTTTACCGCTAACCCTCATCAATGTAATTGTGAGTAACACCACTATCAAGAAGTACTATGACTCTACTCCCACACAAAAAACCTTGAAACCTGAAGGGATTAAAACTTGTGTGCTGGAAGTAGAAGCATGTGTACCTCCCTTGGTACCCTTATCCATGAGATCCAATTGTTGATCTTTATCCTTTCCCAAAACTGTTGGATCTATAGTCTCTTCCTCATCAAAAATTACCTCATCGTAATGTATCTTCCCCTTTCCATGGCATCTATGTCCTAGAGTCCACAGATCCCTGCATTGAAAACATTACTTCTTCCTTATAAGTTCTTCCATTGATTCACCCTCTTTGTTTATTGTGTATGCTAAGCCCTGCTGAGGAAGAATTTGAGATTCTTCTTTTTGAAAGGTCTTCTTCTATTGTCTTCCCTGTGAATCCTCTGAACTGATCTTACCCTTAGGGATAGAAAATTCCATGTCCCTATCCTTTTTAATTGTTTCATGTAATGTGGGTGGGCTAAGAGCCTTAATCCAACCTCTCAAGGGCTCAAAGAGCCCAACAACAAATAGCACAATCAACCTTCTCTCTGAAATATTGGACATCGGCACTGACAATCTTTGGAAATCAGCATTGTGTCCACTGAACTTATTTGTTTCAGTTGTGCTAACTCTTTTAAGTGCAACTCAAGATCTTTCTTATCAAACCTCTCAATCAACCTCTTTGTGAATTCAGCATAAGAGTTGATCTAATCATGGCACAAGGTAACCATTCCATGGTATCGTCATTCATGTGCACAACCATCCAAATGGAGAGTTGCATATTTAACTACTTCATTTTGAGCCATATGATTAAGCTAAAAATAAGTGTCAAGCTTTTGCACCCAAACTCTAGCGGTAGTCTTCCCAAAACCATCAAAACATGGATTAGTTAGCTTACCCACCTTTCTCCGGAACTCATTATTTTGTGGTCTTCCATCCCCGCATCTATGGAGTCTATACCTTTGCCTAAATTCTAAATAGTCAATAAATGGAAAATAACACTAGAAATCTACCACTAATGCTTGCCAATCATTCATTACTTGAGCATGCATTTCTTGATCATTTGAATCATCATTCCTTTCTGGAATGTTACCCATCAAAATGAAGGCATGAAAGGTCTACAGTTGACCAAACCATTGAAAGTCCACATATGAGCAGCTCTATTATTGATTATATTAGATCCTTATGCTCCATTATTACCATTGTTTCTTGCATTACCATTATCGCCCATCATTTGAGCAAACATCTAAGTAATTAGTTGCTACATTTAAGCCCTCTGCTGCTGAGATTGAGTCATCATCTGCATCATTTGAGTCATCACATTTTCTAGAATGGATGGCTTTACTCTTCTATCACCCATTACAAATGGGTCTCTACTAATTCCTTCATCTGTATCTCCCACTGAATCAGCAACTATCTCTTCTTGTTGCAATTACTTTTGCTCTCTTTTCCAGTATCTGATTTTCCTATAGCTTGGAAACATCAAACAACATAAGAACTATAGGTTGACAAGATAACCAGCTCTGATACCACTGTAGCAACCCTGTAGGGGACAATTGAAACAAATTTTGAATTTTCTAATAAAACTTACAAAATGGTGCAAACCATACAATTGAGAGATACCAAACTAATAAACACTCCAACTCTAATATTATTTAAATAACGTTGAGTGCATATAAATAGAGCAATAAACACAAACAATTGCTTACATAATAAATTACCACATACAACAAACTCCGTTGAAACTCCAATTTGATTTCTGAATGAAGCCACCACAAGCCAACTAGGGAGGATCTTTCACCACCGAAACCAACAAACCTTACGAGAGTTTTCATCCTCAAAGATTTCTTCACTAAAGGATTTTTGTCCTAGGAAAGGAATAAGTTGAGCCAAACTCAAACTCTTAAATGGGGGTGTATGATATTTAACATTCATGAATTACAAAGGAAGAGAGCTCTCCCCATATAGAAAATGTGAAGGGAAGAGAGAGAAAAGGGAAACTTCCTGGAGAAGAAAGAAAACTCTCCCTATATAGAATTTAATGATGCCCTAGAATCTCAAAGCAATCTAGGAGGTTTGTGCATTTCCCTGTTTGTCCCACTATGATGCATTACACCTGCAAATAAAATCTCCTACAAATGGCCAGCCAAAAGTGCAACAATCTTCTACAAGCATGCACCAAATTCCCCTGACATCAACTTTGCTCTTTCTTGCTTCCGTTGCACCACTCTAATAAATACTGACAAATTGAAAATATTTTTTGTTTTAACCTCGAGAGGCTCTGACTAATGGCCATACTCATCAAGAAATCTCCTATCTTATTCTTGTCCCAATGATAAACCTCCAACATCCTCAACAAATTCATCTCCCCTATCACGCAAGTTTGACTTTACCTGCTTACCAATGGTTATGATGGAACGTTTCGAGCTAATGGACTCCATTCTCTTAGTTGTAACTTGATGAGGTAGAGGCAAGGAATGCCCTTCAATGTTCTTCCCTTTGTGTTGAAAACTCAACTTCATTCTCTGATAGTTTTGGGAAATTTCACCCAATGAATATAACCATTTTACTCCAAGTACTATGTTAGTCCCACCTAAATTGAAAACATAAAAATCATCACAAATTGTATGCTCACCAATGAGGATGAAATTTCACCCAATGAATATAACCATTTTACTCCAAGGGTTTTCGTCCTTCAGAGAGGAATAAGTTGAACCAAGTTCAAACTTCACAAATGGTGGGCGGGTTATGATATTCAACATCCCTGACCAAGGGAAAGAGGATTTTATTTATAGATTTTACAATTAAGTGTTGACCAAATTCTGGTCCTACAGGGCAAAAATCGGTCTCCCTTTTCTTTCCGTGTTGTCTTGGTTAGTCAGTGTCTGATGTCTTCACCTTACTGCTGTGTTGCAGGGGTACGCCCCCCAGCCCGACGCCTCCTATGCAGCTGGCGTCCCCGAAATTTTCCGGCGACTGTCTCGGAAAACCTGAAAAAAAATAGAAAACGCGCGAAAAAGCAGCTGGAGCCTAGGACGATCGACGGAGCAGGGTGAGGTAGGTGGTGTAAAATTTTAGGTTAATGTTTATTAAAATACAAAATGATTTCGTTTTTTTTTTTTTTTTAATTATTTTATTTAAATTTTATATATTATAAAATATAAATATAAATGTAGTTTAATAGTTATTAAAATTATTTTATTAAATAAAATAAAATTCAATATAATAAAATTTAATTTTTTTTTAAATATAAAAATAATTTGAATAAATATTATAAAATTTAATTTATAATTCAAATATTAATTATTTTATTAAATAAAATATTAAAATCTATTAATAATTTAATTTTTTTATTTATATTTTGCATTGAACCGAATTTTTACGGATTTTTTTTGAACTTTTTCAAGAAGTCCGGATTCCGCATTTCTTTGCCCTTTCGAATGCATTCGGATTTCCGAACCTTGTGACTATGCTAAAAACTTAATCGATTTGAGCTTTGCCCTGAGGCCATTGTTAGGATTGTCGATGCCCGAATCCCAACTCACCCACCCAATAACAGACTTGATTACATGTATTTTGGCTTTTTCTGATTGTCCCTGGAGTTGTTCTCCGAAACTATTGGATCTAGCCGCCCTTTGGCAATTCGGTTTACGCTTTTGCGGATGGTTCCGGGAGTGGACCTTCGGAACGCTGTCGGAGTTGCCATTTAAGTGCGATTTGCATAACTCGAGCCCGAGCTGGGTCGATCTAACGAGTTGCACTTGGGACAACGAGCTTGATCGTAATCGGATACTCGAGTTGGGAAAGAAATACTGAAAGGATGAGGGAAACCATGTTTCCTTCTCCTTAAAGCGGGATCAAATTAATTAATTTTAAATTTTTCATTTAATATAATATAACTATTAAAAATAAAATAAAATATAATATTAAAAATTTAAACTAAATACTATTTAGTTTTTACATTTTTAATATTATAATTTATATTTTATTTTAAATTTACAGTTTACTATATCTTTAGGTAGTATTTAAATTTTATTTTTAATATTTTTAATTTTAAAATTCTTTTAATTTATATATATATATATAGACGTACCCACGACGTATCCAAATCAAGGTTTTTGAAAAATGACGTACCCGCGTACCCGAATCGTACCCGTATCCAAACAACGTAGCCTTACTGCAAGTGTGGGTTATTTCCCTTTGAAGTAGGCCTGTTTTTATAAAGAGCCAAGTGATTTGAGTCTTGCAAGCATTTCGAATTGATCTGGGGCTTATTTCGCTTCAAGCAAATTACCTTGAACAAGCCTTTTTGGCAAAGAAATGGGCCAGTTTCAAAGAAATGCAAGTCTTTTACAAAAAACTCCAAAGGACAACTTTGGACCCAAGGTGCCCTTGCAAAGGGCAGAGAACGCGTTTGAAAGAGATCAAGACCGAAAGCCAAAAGAGAAGTTTCCTTCAGAAAAGTGACAAGGCAAAACCAAAGATTTCTTCGGACTTTTTGTCCAAAGAAAATCCATGTAGAAACCAAAGGTAAATTCCTTCGAACTTTTGCTCAAAGAAATTTACCAAGAGAAGGCCGAGACATTGAAGGCACATTTCCTTCGGGCAAAATGTCTGAAGGAATTCCTTTGGACATTTTGTCCAAATGAATTTGAAAGACAAGGGAACCCGAAAGCCAAGTGCCCTTGCAGAGGGCTCTTCACTGCTGAAAAAGGACCATCTCCTCTTTTTCGAAAGGTCATCTTCCCTTCGGGAAGGTTCATTTTGCAAAAAGCTGAAGGAATTACTAAAGATGGGCCCGAGCACGTCAACTTCAACGTGGTGAACTAGCCGTTGAGGGTTCAAATGTCTGGTGACGTGCACGTGAACGTCAAATTCAAGGCAGCAAAAGAGCCGCTAGTTTTCAAATGGTGACGGGTCTGCGGATGTCAATTTTACAGTGATGAGATAGCCATTGATTTTCAAATGTTTAAGGACAGACCCGCGCATGGAAATGGGCTAACAATTAAAGAAAAGCTAAAGGACATTTCTTCCAGACAAGATGTCCGAAAGAATTTCAGAACACCTAAGCATCACCGAAAGCGGGTGGTAAAGCTCGAAGACAAAATTCCTTCAGACAAGTGTTCGAAGGATCTCCTTTGAATTGTTTTGTCCAAAGAAATTCGAAGGCTCGAAGACCCAAAGATAGACTCAGCGCCCTGCAAGGAAAGGAGCCAAGAGGAGACAAACAATAGCCCCGAGGGCCGAGTTGCCAGGAAAAGACAAGAAGTAGCGCAGGAATGAATAGAACAATCCAGGTGGTACAGGAGGCGTCGGCAAGAGAAGTTATCGCTGCAGATGAAATAGTCTCCACCAAGCAGTCATCAAAGGGAGCGCAAGCATTCAATAGAGCGGCCCATTTTTTTTCGTTTAGCATTAATGAGCAGACAATTGCGTAAGTTTCATAGAGAGGCGGCCTTGTCATTCAAAAACAAAGTGACCCATACTTCAACAGGAAAATTTTAATACAGTTTGAGCAGCAAAGTCAATATCTATGACATCTACATCATGGTTCTTTTAGGTCATTTATGGAAGGATGACAACAGCAAGAGCGGATTCCTCTTTACTAGGTGTTTAATATAGTATGGGCCACTTGTTCTTGGAGGCACCAAGAGTCTTTCTCTTGATGATATATATTGTAACCTCTCAGCTTGAAAAAAGATATCTCACACTTGTGTAAAGCGAAGCCCTGCCAAATTTTACCTTTTTAATCAAAAGAGCGTGTTTTACCTCCATCTGATATGTTATACTTTTGTATATGTCTGTGTATCAACTTTGTGTTGAGTCATTTCATCTTGATGCTTTCATAGATCAACACCAGCATATCTAGTATATCCAAGACCATTTATGCAGGTTAATAGGAAGTGCCCAAGTTGGAGCATAGAGACAGAAGAGCAATTATCTGACAGTGTGCTTCTGCAGCGCCTATGGTTAGTTCTTTTTCTTTGTATCTCCATTAAGCCCCTTGTTAAAGGCCCATGCAATCTGATCTTTTGCTTAGATGAAGTGTTTGTTTCACTCTTTTGGTGTGAAGTGTTGATATAAGCTGGGTAGATTGGATCATTTGGTGCATCACCGTTTTAGATAGGTTCTGCTTTTGTTATATCTTTCTCTCTTTTCACCCCCCCCCCCATTATTAACAGTAGTAGTTAAGGACCTCAAAGATGCATCATGGGGAGCTAACCTATATCTAGAGATTCATTCCTCAAATTTGCCAAGCCCACAACAAGAGGAATGTCTCCATTGTGCCGCATGGAAGAAGGAAGCTGAGCCTTCTTTTAAAGGGTGCAATCCACTTCGTCAACATGAAGGAAATGAGAGAAGAAGCTTGAGAGAGAGAATGTGGTGCCATATTTCCATGTGGGCCAAAATGACTACTATTGGACATGTGACATCATGTGCAAGGGTTAGGAGTGAATCTTCTACTTTTGAAAATATCTTCACCATTTTCCATATCACTCCAAAATGTCCCCCTCACATGTGAGTAATAATGAGGTGCTTGTCCCCATATGCAAAATGGTTAAAAGATGGATCTCATGATCAACCCTTCTTTTGTCATTGTCTCTCACCTTCCATGTGACACCAAAAATAGTATCCCACCTCCTCATGTGAGCCAAATCCTCGATAGTGAAGTCCTGTCATCTTCCTCCCATGTGCCCATAAACTTCCAAAAGTTATACAACACCTTTTGGCTTCTTCATGCCAAAGCAACATTCTTCTTAAGGGTGGCGTCCCAAGTATTCACCCTTGTTTCATCACCCAAAAGGTAGACATGTGATTGACCAAAGAAAAGAAAACCTATCTCTTAGTGGAGTACTATGCCCCACTCCATCACATACACTAGATTTCATGAGAAATCTTCTATGGGCCATGTCACCTCACCCAAAAACCACATCACCATGAATAATGACATTGAATAGTAACATATGAATCGTGACTTGACCTCAATTATTTTCTTATATCCCCTGACTTAGCCTACAAGAATAAAATAGACTAACGGTCTTCTACAATAGTCTCATTGAGAAGAAGGGGACATTACACTCTATGTACGCCCCCTATACCTATATATGATTATGGCCTCTAAATTTCAATCCATAGGGGTTTTGGTTCAAGTTCTAGTTCTAGTTATGCTCGGAAGGCCAAGAGGGAAGGTCTCCCCCGACAAAATCTATATATATATATATATATATATATATATATATATATATGGGCCGGATCTATTCTATTTTATATATAGATGGAGGTTGCCCCCTATCTCTATAGAGGGTAGAGGGGAGGGGCAAGGGCCGATATATACCATATCTAGTCCCCTCAACCGACCCATCATCTATATATGGGGTAGTCATGCTCTCTCTCGCCCCTAATCTGAAGGACCCTCCCCTCTCTCTGTATGGGAGCCCATCTCCCATATAGGGCATCGACAAAACTCTCTCTACATATAGCCTATGCTTGTGAGGCCGAGGGCATTTATGTATGCTCCCCTCTCTCTCTCTCTATCTCTCTCTCTCTATGTGTGTGTGTGTGTGTGGCCTCTAACATTCAATTCATAGGGGTTTTGGTTCTAGTTACGCTCGGGAGGCCGAGATGGAAGGCCTTCCCCAACATTATATATATCTATATATGGGCCGGTTATATTCTATTCTATACATAGATAAACGTTGCCCCTTAGATATATGGGCGCGTCTCCCATCTCTATAGAGGGGAGGGTGTCGACCGAACTCTCTGTAGTTATGCTCCAGGCCAATGCCACTTGATATACTTTAGGCTATAAATCTATACTATAGATGGGGTGGGGCACTCGACCTAAAGGGACTAGGTCTATAGTCTAGCCCCTCACTGATGGGTGATAGAGGGAGAGTGTCAAACTATTGAAACTCTAGATAGTCACGTGCTGATGGGAGTCATATAGTCGAACCAACACCCTCTATAGATATATATATGGTGACAACCTACTAATATACTTTGTAGCATAGATGGCATAACCGATGAGTAATTGTCGATTGGTTGATTACTCGCCAAGAAAACCACTAGGGGAATAACCGCCACTCAAAACCGCCAAATTTGAAAAATTGCAATTTTTTTTAACCAGCGAGTACTCTCCAGTTACTCTCGAATACTCACCGATTACATTTAGATAACCAAACAGTATATAAATAAAATAAACATTTAAGTATAAGTTTGTCTAGTTTCTTATACTTTAAGTTCTATTTTATTTATATACTTTCAGGATGTTTGAGAGTGGTTTCGGACCTCTAGGAGCTATAATGCAAATTCTAGGTTTTGGAGGATCCTATCATACTTCAGACTTAGTCAGATTGCAGGGCTTTAGGTTTCAGACGTAGCCATATTTCAGGGTTTCAAAATTTCAAGGAGACATCATAGGAAGAATGAACACTGCATAAAGGGATGTAGGTATGATAGAATAGTATGAGAACATCTCTCACAAAGTGCCATAAGTCAACCCAACCCCATTCCCTATGTATAGATTACTAGACTTTCTCAATCTCCCTTAGTTTTCCAGAGAGCAGGGAAGAGAAAAAAATAGATTCTTGTAATTTGTACTTGTAGATTCTTGTATAAGTATCACTATACTAGTTTTAATCTATGCACAGGGAATGGGGTGGGATAGACTTGTGGCACTTTGCAAGAGATGTTCTCATACTATTCTATCATACCTACATCCCTTCATGCAGCCTTCATCCCTCCTATGATGTCCCCTTGAAATTTTGAAACACCGAAATATGGCTAAGTCTGAAACCCTGCAATCTGACTAAGTCTGAAAAAGGATAGGATCCTCCAAAACCTAAAATTTGCATTATAGTTCCTATAGGTCCGAAACCACTCTCAAACATCCTGAAAGTATATAAATAAAATATAACTTAAAGTATTATATTATGTTTATTTTATTTATATACTGTCTGCTTCGAGTGAATTTCAAGTATTTTTTTGCCTTTGTCAGTTATTACCAGTTATTCGACCACCCCTGTCGAATAATCGCTGATTACCCAAAATTCTTCCCTGGCGAAAACTCGCCGATTACGGTTATGCGAACTATGCTTTGTAGTATAGCTAGACAAACTATCTATATACCAGGTATCTATGGAACCACCTACTCCACCTCTAGGAACGAATAGTCAATAGGTAATAGATTATATATATAGATGGGGGGGGCAAGACAACTATAACTATATATAGTTAGGTCAGTGATCTATAAACCGATAGCAACTCCCCACTATTTAATCAAATAGTTTTTAAATGGATATCAATCTCAATTATCCCCCCGTACTTAAATAGAAAATCGGCTTCCGAAATCAATATAAAGTCAATAGAAAACCCTATTTAAATTGATTCCGCATTGTAAACAATCACCTTTCAATACTGCAAGTAAAACTGAAAGTAGAATGGAAAATAGTAACACATTGACACCAAAGTGATAACAAAATTCACCTTTTTTACAGATTACTTCTCCAAGTTCACTACAACTGTGAACCGATCCATTCATAATAGATGAAAGTACAATTTTACAAAACTTACATCCATGGATCAATAATCTACAATAGTACTCAAATCGGACTGCATGAAGACTTGTTCTAATCAAATACTCATCTCTCGTTCATCCGCAACACCTACGCACCATCTCTCTAGAATCTCGACATAATTCTTTGTACAAGAGTAAAACAACTCTCCAAAATAGGTCAATATCTCGTCACCAAGGAACACAACTCAACTCCATAATAGTGATGGGCTACTCTCATAAAATAGCATCTAAGGGTTCCGTAGACGTTTGCCTTTATAATGGAAAATAACCTCATTTACAAATGGATTATAAAAACTCCGATAAAATATATCACTTGAAGTCTCCCATAGGCATTTTGCCTTTACAATGGAATGACTCCTTTATAATTTGGAATAAATTAATACATCTCCGAAATAATCCTTTAAAAGGCCTCCAAGAATGTCTTATATGCCCTATACAAAATATCCATAGGCTTATAAAAAAAACACTAACAAACTTGGCTTAAAAAACATCACAAAGCTTATAGTATTTGAAGCTATGTTTTGTGTCAAAGAAAACCAAAATCATGCCTTTATATACCCGTTTCAACTTCGGGCATGGTGGTAAAGATGTTTATCTTTTTGAACGGATGTTACGGGGTCGAGTCCCTCTGTATCACCAAAAATCATGCCACATCCTTGTTTAAATGCAATAACCTCCATTTACGTTCCAACCGTCCATGTTTAGTGGAACGACAAAGGGCTTAAAAAGGAGAATAAGATGTTGGCGGTTTGATCCTCCCCAACCGTCTTATTTTTTGTTTGGTGGGTTCGTGGTTTTAAATCCCATATTCACGGGATAAGGCTTGAAAAGGCTTTTTATAGCCTTAAGCCACCAATATTGATGTGGCTTCGACCACATTGCAACCCATTTTGCTACAACAAAGAATCGAGCTTTGGTTGTTGTTAACCTTCAGATGGATGTGAGCTGGCTCGAGCTGGCATTCAAGTTGCGTCAAACTGCGGAGTTGGGTTGCACTACCGAGTTGGGTTGCACTGTCGAGTTGGGTTGGCATGCCGAGTTGGGTTGCATTGCCGAGTTGGGTTGACATGCTGACTTGAGTTGGATGAGTTGGTAGTTGAACATTGTGACTTGGAGAATGTGAATGGTGGCAGCCCACGTGGTGCCCTGAGGTTCCACCACGTGGACCTCTTGATAATTGCCACATGGACCACTTCTTCACCTGCCACTTGTCAACACAAGATAATATGATATAAAACTATAGTGTAATTGAAAATATTAAAATTACATTAATATATCATGGCAGCAGTCCCCTTTCGTCACAAAAGCGGGCTCCACCGGCTATTCTCCTTGTAGCCGGCCCTTTTACGACTATCCAAGATCGGAGGCACGCAAACCCATTTTTTTTGCCATGTGCCCAAAACTTGCCACATCATTAATTGACCCCCTGTTGACCAACGATATTTGAAGCAAACGAGCTCTGTTTCCTAACTTCTGCATACCGTCGAAAAGCTCTCAATCAGCCCTATGCAATGGTGTTGATTCAAGGAGGGTTAGGGACGTTCACAAATGTTCTCCAGATCAAACCTCCCAACAAGGTCCTTTTGGCTTCCAAAAAGCACACTCTCTGAATTGTCTGAAAATGAAGGTACACTTCCTCCATGAACTCTCTTTGTTGCAAAAGCCATCTTCCTGTACTGATCGAAATATACAAGAACCATCAACAACTGAAGGTGTTTCTCTGCATAGGGGCAAAAATCCCCTAATCGCGGTCAACTCTCCAACTAAGGGTAATGCATCTCTTCTATCCACATCTTCCTCCACACATCAATATATATACAGGAGCAATTATAATAGAAGGAACTTAAGTCAATATGCTATGAAACTCTAAAAAACTGCCATAAACTGTTGCCAAAACTCCAAATCTATCTTGGAGAATTTCACAATAGAGCTTGAAAACCAAAAACGTAGGAAGAAATACTAAACATAACTGTCATGAAGTATTTCCTACTGCAGGTAACACCAGTTTACAAATGTCAGCGTCTCTCTAACAATGAGGTATAGTTTCTCCACAAAGGGGTTATCTCCCGAACAAGGGTTATCTCTCAACAATGAGAAAAAACAACACGAGTTTACCCATGCCAGTTTCTCTCAAAAAGGCTATCACCAACTGGATTCTGTAAACTTATGTGAAGAGGGAAAATGAAATCCCTTTCAAAACTCCAAGAATTAAACTTAGAGAATTTTTGAATAGAGCTTCTTTACCAAACTTGCCATCTCTGCAAGTAATCAATAAGCAAATATCTTAAACATGTGAAGACAAACTAAGAATGATAAACCTGTCTCAAAGTTCTTCCCACTGATTGATTGCTCCAAATCCACTGTAACGAGTGGTATATCTGTGCCTTCAACATTGGTTAAAAATTCCTTCATATGATAAATAAGGAATCCCACAAAGGGTTGACAATGAAAAATAGCATGCTTATCAAACTTGTAGCAAAGCAAAATAAAACTATCCAAGAAACCATTTTAACCAAATCAAGAGTTATCCCTTTTCTTGGTTTCCATAACTTGAATAGAAGGCTATACCACATCAAAACTCATTTAGTACGAGGTAATGATGAAACCTCTTATTTTTCGATAAGTTCTGAAACAATTCCGAAACAAGGTACATTCTATTTCCAACAAGCCACACAAGGTTATCCAATCAAACATGGATATCAACCAATATACTGTGTAAATAGCCATTTTCTCATAGACAATAATCGTTGGAATAGTTTTACCTTCATTCAAAATTGTGAACTACACACTCTATTCAGCAAAGGTTAAATTTTAAACAACTAATTAATACTCAAACTAAAGTTCCAAAACTTGTTCAACTTCGTGAACAATGTCATATTGCCATTCTCCATATCTTACCATGGAAAGTGGTCTTTTCACTTTCTTACTATTTCTAAGAACATAGGTTTTAAAAATACAGTCACTTCACCAAAAAGAAAGGCTATACAACATGATTATCAAAATATTATGTCAAATATCAATACCATTTGGATCTGTTTCCATACCTTCATCACCCTGTAAGCAAATTCCAAGATAGGAATCTACTAATGTCTCATTGGCATAGATTCTGAGGCTTTACCTATGGTTTACCCTGCAAACAACTTGTACACAACTGTAGAACAATATACAAGTCTAAATAGTCTGCTTAACCCAAATAGAACACCATTTTTACCTCAAACCGTGCTAGTATGATAACAAGATCAAACTCATTGTTCCCGGATGTACACCACTGAAAATACCTGGAATTTTATCTGGATGCTTTCCAAGAAAGAAAGATTGATCCCTTCGCAACATCATCTGACATATACTCTCATCATCGTCTAGTGATGGTGTGCTTTCTCCTCTTATGGACTGATCTCTCCAGGACTAGTGATTTTGGACTCTTGGTTGTTAGAAGCTTGTCTTCTTCTAGCGGATTGGAACGTCTTCCAATTCTCCATTGCACTAGCCAATCTTGCACGGTCAAATCAAACAAAAGAACACGAAGAACAAAAGCAGAAACATGACCGCAATCAACCTGCTCTGATACCAAAATATGATCCGTAAACCGATAGGGACGCCCCTATTTAAACAAATAGTTTTTAAAAAGATATCAATCTCAATTATCCCCCCATACTTAAATAGATAATCAACTTCCAAAATAAATATAGAGTTAATAAAAAACCCTATTTAAACTCATTACGCATTCTAAACATTCACCTTTCAATATTGGAAGTAAAACTGAAAGCAAAATGAAATATAGTGACACATTTACACCAAAGTGAAATATAGGGGTTACGTCTCCAAGTTCACTACAACCGTGAACCGATCCATTCATAATAGATGAAAGTACAATTTTACAAAACTTACATCCATGGATCAATAATCTACAATAGTACTGAAATTGGACTGCATGAAGACTTGATCTGATTAGGAACTCATTTCCCATTCGTCCATAGCACCTACGTATCATTTCTAGAATCTAAGCATAATTCTCCATACAAGAGTAAAACAACTCTCCAAAATGGGTCAATATCTCGTCACCAAGGAACACGAGTCAACTCCGTAATAGTGACAGGCTACTCCAATAAAATAGTATATGAGGGTTCCGTAGACGTTTCCCTTTACAACGGAAAATAACCTCATTTACAATCAGATTATAAAAACTCCGATAAAATATATGACATGAAGTCTCTTGTAGGCATTTTGCCTTTACAACGGAATGAGTCCTTTACAATTCGAAATAAATTAATTACATATACAAAATAATCCTCCAAAAGGCCTCCAAGAATGTCTTATAAGCCCTCTACAAAATATCCATAGGCTTTTAAGAAAAACAGTAACTTGGCTTAAAAACCCTGACAATGCTTAGAGAATCCGAAGCTCTGTTGTGTGTTAAATAAAACCAAAATTATGCCTTTATAACCGTTTCAACTCCAGGCATAGCGGTAAGGACGCTTATCTTTTTGCACGCCCTCCGTATCACCAAAAATCACGCCACATCCTTGTTTAAATGGAATAACCTCCATTTACGATCCAACCGTCCATGTTTGGTGGAACGGCAAAGGGCTTAAAATGGAGAATAAGACGTTGGGGGTTCAACCCTCCCCAACTGTCTTACCTTTTGTTTGGTGGCTTCTTGGTTTCAAATCCCATATTCATGGAAAAAGGCTTGAAACGGCTTTTTATAGCCTTAAGCCACCAATATGGTTGTGGCTTCGGCCACATCACAACCCCTTTTGCTATGCACAAAACTTAGGCTTCGTTTGTTGGGAACCTTTGGATAGATGTAAGCTAGCTCAAGCTGGCATTCAAGTTGGGTCGAACTACAGAGTTGGGTTGCACTATCAAGTTGGGTTGACATTCCGAGTTGGGTTGCACTGTTGAGTTGGGTTGCACTGTCAAGTTGGATTGCACTACCGAGTTGGGTTGGATGAGTTGGTACTCGAACATTGACTTGGAGAATATGAATGGTGGAAAGCCATGTGGTGCCCTGAGGTTCTGCCACGTGGACCTCTTGATAATTGCCACGTGGATACTTCCCCTGCCACTTGTCAAAGCCCGAAAGATCCCAGCGCAGTCAAAGCATGCCATATAGCCTAATGTCAAAGCAGTCAATCTCCTAATCTTGTTAGAGATGTCAGAGCCCGAGAGAACCTTGCCTAGTTAGAACAGGCCATGTTTCCCTATGTCAAAGCGTACAGTCTCCCGATCCTACAAGGGATGTTAGACCCTGTGGGAGCCTGGCCCAATTACAGCATGCCACATAGCCCGATGTTAGAGTGACTAGTCTTTTGGTCCTGTCAGAGATGTCAGAGCCCAAGGGAGCCTGGCCTAGTATGTCAAATCAGTGAACCACCTAACCCTATCAGAGATATTAAAGCTCGGAGGAGCCTGGCCCAGTCAGAGCATGCCACATAGCTCAATGTTAGAGCAACCAGTCTCCCAGTCTTGCAAGAGATGTCAAAGCTCGGGGGAGTTGTTGGCCATTTTTTGGCCCACATATCAAAATTTGCCTAAGTACGAAAAAGGAGCTTTCAAGCAAGAAGATGGCAAGTCTTTGGGTTTTCTAGCAGTGACAACTTTGGCTTTCTGAGGGTGCAGTGCAAATCGGGTTTCCAACAATGCTTAACTTCTAAATGTTTTATAAGTAAAAGTAGTTTGGGTTTACGAACCCGAATTACTCATGAACAGTGTATTTTGGGTTCTCCAAGGAGCACTACTTGATTACTTCATAAGCTGTGAGCAGTCAAAAGCCCGACATAAGTAAAAGGGCTTGACAAACCCAATTTGGTCTTGAAAAATAGTGCTCCTCGGGTTCTTCAAGGGACGAGTCTTTTTCAAAAAATCTGAAGGGCATTTTCAAAATGCCGAAGGGCCTTTTTAGGGCAAAAGGGACTAGTCAAATTTTTCGAAGGGTCTTTCAGGAAACCGAAGGTACACTTCAAAAAATCTGAAGGGCTTTTTCCTTTTCCAAGTGGACAGTTGCAAGTTTCCTGAAGGGTATGTTACCCTTCGGAAGGACCATTTCAAAAAGCCCGAAGGGTCTCGTACCCTTCAGGAAAGTCCATTGCGAAAGGCCCAAAAGGTAGTTTCCGAAAATAGACGTGGACAAAAAGTCCGAAAGAATACCTTTGGACAAATTGTTAGAAGAAATTCCTTCAAAAGATTTGCCCGAAAAAAAAAGCCGAAGGAATTCCTCCGGAAGAAAAGCCCGAAACCAAGTGTCCAAAGGAAATGACGAGCCAATGGACGTCACAATCAAGATAAGCGACTAGCCATTGGAAGTAATCGGGTTTGAAAAGCCCGAAGTCTTAAGGCTCAGAAACAGCAAAGTGAGAAGACTTTCAAGATGGACAAGTCCGAAGTAAGCTTAGAGAACCCGAATTACTCTGCACAGAGTAAATCACTTCTTTTGGTGCATCACCTCCCTAAGCTTAGAATTCTTTTTCAATCATCCTCCTACCTCTTTTCCTTAGCTGATAGTAGATTTTAGTGTGAGATCAAGAGCTGAAGTGAAGCACTTGAAGAACTAGCCTCATAAAAAAGCCTAGAGGTTCAACCTCACCATAGGATACCCACATCCTTAGGTTTTCTCCATGCTTGTAGCTGGAAATGAGGGAACCTAAAGAACTCTCTCACAAGGGTGCAATTTCAAACTATACCAGTTTTGGCATGCTCGGTGGGAACGCTACCATTTCATTTTCATTTTCATGAAGGATTGGTCAAATTTGATGTTATTTTGATCATTTTGCAGCAGTGATAGCATTCATCCTTCAACATCTGGGGACTCCAAAGAACACCCAGCGATCTGGTGGCAGAGCAGTAGCTATCTTTCGTGACAAAGGTGACTATAAGATCAACTTCTGCAGGTATTCCTTTTGAGTTTACTGAATTACCTTTAAACTCAGCAAGAAGGTTAAGGTTCGCCCATACTCACCCTTACGTAGGGCACCCTCATCCTAGACCTATCATAAAGCATACGTACACAAGATCTTTGTCAGTCCCTCTTGCTGCTATGATTCCCGAAAGAGCTTTTGTGGGCTCCTGTAGCCAAAGCCCTTTGAACTTACCACAGTATGATCCTATAGTAGCAACCCTCAAAAGTGTCCCTTATTACGCAGGAGACCAAGTTGTAACTCCTACTGAGCACATAACCAACTTCTGCAACATTCACAATATCACAGTGGAGAACGTGGCTGTCAGGATATTCGCTATATCTTTCAAAAAAAAGGCATTAGACTAGTATAGGGGCCTAGCTCCTAATTCTATCCATTCATGGCACGAGTTGGGAACAACCCCATGTAAAAGATTTGCAGATAAGAGTGATCATCTATCACTTGCAGAGCAATTGAACACAATCAAGAGAGTTCCTCATGAAGTCATGCAGGACTTCAATACGAGATTTCAGAAGGCATGGGATAGAATTCCAGCAACCATTAGACCATCTCCGAATTTTGCTTTCTTTATTACTTGAAGGATCTCAACAGCGACATAACTATACTGATTCAATCTATGGGAGGAGACACACTACCAGATACATACGAAGTGGCCATCAAGGCAAAAAATTGCCTAGTTCAGGGTGGCAAGCTTGCTCCCAGACCCCCAATGCCTTTTTTTCCAGAGATCAGACCGCCTCCTGTAATCATTGCTCCACTTGATGTTATACTTCCAACGCCAACAATTGTTGTTGTGCCTTCACCTAAGCAAGAGAAGGCCTCTACTAGTGGATCCAATGACTCCCAAGAGCAGAAGAATTATTTGGAATTGAAAAGCATGCTCCAATCCTTGGGGAATGATGTGGTCAATGTCAAGCGGCAAGCTTACAGCAAGCCTTATCAAGCTCTGTATCAGCATCAGCAACAGCGTTATCAAGCTAATAGGCCACCCTACAATGGAGGTTTCCAAGGACAGGGGCAGCCTAATTATACTAGGCAGTGTAATTATAATCCAAGCACTGCAGTCCCTTCCAACTCTTGGGTCCTGGTTCAGAATAATGTGGCTCAGGAGGCTCAAGGGACAATGCCTTGGAATCTCTCTTTTGGACAATCCATTGTCCCAACTAATGGCTCCAACCAAGGGTTCAATGATCAATGGCAGCACGATGTTGCTTATGGATATAACCAAGCTCTTGTGGCCCAAAGCATAGAGGTGCCCACGCCGACAAAGCAAGAACAGCCTCCACAAGAACAAGGCTCTGATCAGGGGTCAAACCATCCGGAAGCCTCAATGGTCATCATTGAACAAGAGGAGTGTTATGCGTCCAATTAGCAAGCCACCCCCAATCTGCTTCACGTCCCAATCTTAACAAATACAAGGTTCAAGAGAAGTAATATGGATGACAATTAGGAAGCTACATGAAGAGAATCAACCCATTACTTCCCTCATTGGACCTAAAAAAGACCCCAATGGTTTATGGAAGTTGTTCTTTGATGGCTCAAGGAGCAAAAATGGCGCAGGTGCTAGGGCAATGTTGATTTCACCCTCAGATAATAAGCTTTTCTCTTCCTATTTACGCTGCTCTTCAACTGCAACAAAATACGAAGGCTTGATCTGTGGCCTTCAATGGGCCACCAAAAGAGGAATCAAACTGCTACAAATTTATGGGGACAACGAGCTCATAATAAACCAAGTTAGAGGCTTGAACATTACAAAAAACCCTTTGATGAGGTCCTACAAAAATCGAGTGTGGGACCTAATTGAAAATTTTGAGGCCTTTGACATTCAAGTTGTCCCAAGAAATCAAAACCAGCATGCTGACAAGCTGGTAGCTGTGGGAGCTCAGTTTGACATTCCAAGTGAGCTGAAAGAAGCTAAGGTTCAGCCACATGTCAAGGTGGTGGTGAGGCCATCAGTGCCAGATAATGAAGCCCGTTGGCAGGGTTTTGAGAGTGACAAGCAAATCGCTTGCTTCTTACAGTAGGAAGCTAAGTTCTCCTCCAACCAAGCTAAATTGCAGCATCAATATGAGGATCAGATGGTTCAGCTAAAGTCGAACAAACTTCCTAAGGGGCTAGTTACACTTGAGGGCCTTTTTCATGAAGGAGACCATATGAAGAAAGACATGGCAGTAATATCAACTGGTGAAGAAAACCATGAGAATGTCCTCATCTTCAAGGACAAGCTTCTCAAGCTTGGAAAGGTAAGCAGCAAGGCTGAGAAGCATGCTTTCATAGCACTTTGCCAAGAGTATGCAAACATTTTTGCTTGGGAGTCGAGCGACTTAAAGGGTTTTGATCCTAAGCTAGCTCAACATACCATAGAATTGGAAGCCAATGCCAAGCACGTGAGGCAAAAACAAAGGCCCGTTAATCTCAAGATTGAAGCGCTGATGAGGAAGGAGCTAACCAAGTTGATCAAGTCCAGGAACATCTTTCCCATCAAACATTCATCATGGATAGCCAACTTGGTGCCTATAAGAAAAAAGAGTGGGGAGATTAAGCTTTGTGTGGACTTCAGAGATTTGAATAAAGTCTCCTTGAAGGATCATTACCCCTTGCCGTCCATGGAGCAACTTCTCTAAGTAGTTGCAGGATCAAAACGCTTCTCTTTGTTGGATGGATTTTCTGGCTACAACCAAGTCTAGGTGAAAGATGAAGATTGGTACAAGACTGCCTTCACCACCAAATAGGGCACGTATGCGTACCAAAAGATGCCCTTTGGTCTATCAAATGCTGGCGCAACTTTCCAAAGAGCCATGGACATAGCTTTCCAGGTGCTGCTAAACCAAATGGTGTTGGTTTACTTGGATGACATCACAGTTTTCTCTAAGAATGCCAGTGAGCATATGGACCCCCTGAGGCTGATTTTCAAAAGGTGCAGAGAGTATGGGATTTCTTTGAATCCCAAGAAGTGCATGTTTGTCGTGCATGAAGGCAAGCTGCTAGGCCACATTGTCTCAAAGGAGGGGTTGTCCATTGATCCTGAGAGAAAAAGTGCCATCTTACACTTATCCTTGCCCAAGCACAAGAAGGGACTCCAAAGTTTCCTTGGAAAGATAAACTTTGTGAGAATATTTATCCCCGGTTTTGCAAGTTTGGTCAAACCCATCACTGCTATGCTGAAAAAGAACCAAGTGTTCGCTTGGTCAAATGAAGGCAAGTCAACATTTGAGGCTATCAAGTAAGCCATCGCTCAAGCACCCACACTTATGAATCCTGATTTTTCAAGGGATTTCGTATCATATGCTTTTGCCAACATTTATAATATATCAACTATGCTGATGCAAAGAAATGGTGAAAGACTTGAGCAGCCATTAGCATTTTTCAGTCAGGGGCTTGAAGAGTATGAGGTGAGGTATACCTTTGTAGAAAAGCAAGTCCTTGCAGCAGTAAAGAGCCTCAAGAAGTTCAAGCCAATGCTATCCAACAGCAAAATCCACCTTATGGTGTCTCATCTTGGAGTAAGAGACTTCCTTCTTAACAAGGATTTGAGCAAAAAAAGAGTTGGTTGGATTACTAAAGTCATGGAGTATGATGTGGAGATCAAGGTCACTAAGCTAGTAAGAGGTAAAGGCTTATGTGAGCATATGGTTGATGACCTTCATGAAGACAGAGATCATCTTGGTAACACAAGATAACCTACAAGCAGATGCACCTCCACCTCACACTAGTTGGCTCCATGATATGATGCACTTTCTGCTAACAGGTGAGTGCCCTCAAGGTATGGACAAAGCTAAAAGAAGGTATTTCAGACTTCAGTCCATACCTTATGCTTTAGTTGATGGGATTTTTGTTCAGAAGAGACCTCAATGGAGTGCTCCTAAGGTGCGTAGATTATGATCAAGTAGCTAAGCAAGTTATTTTGCTCCAAGGACTACTGCAGCAAAATTAATGACTAGTTACTACTGGCCCAGCATCTTCAAAGACACTTATGCATGGGTGAGGAGGTGTTAAGGATGTGCTCATTTCGCAGGTAACAAAGGTTAGCAACTTTCCCTCTCAACCCGATTCAAGTGGAGCAACCATTCATGCAATGGGGTTTGGATTTCATTGGTATGATCAACCCCCCATCAAGTGCAGGTCATAAATAGGTGCTTACTGCAACTAATTACTTCACCAGGTGGGTGGAAGCCATTGCATTGAAGGAAGCCAATGAAAGCACAATCTTAGATTTCTATGACAACATTGTGACCAGGTTTGGTGTTCCATCCACTATCAATCTGATAATGCATTGGCTTTCCTTGGTTTGAAAACAAGTGAATGGGTTCTCAAAATGGGCATCTACCTCAGCACTTCCTCAAATTATTATCCTCAAGGAAATGAACTAGTTGAGTCCACAAATAAAGATTTGCCGAGGATTATCAAGAGGACCATGGAGGAGAATCAGAGGACGTGGCACACCAAGTTGAAGACAACCTTGTGGGCTGACCGAGTAACTCCTAAAGCTGTTGTTGGCATTTCTCCATATGTTCTAGTTTATGGAAGGGAGGCCAAGTTACCCATTTCCCTTGAGCTGCCTGCATTAGAACTAGCCCATCAACTAGAACTGCTCGAATATGAACCGATGAATGTGAGGTTGGCAAAACTCACAGAGCTTGAGGAGACAAGTGACCTTGCAATGAAGACGCTAGAGGCACATCAAGCCCAGGTCAAAAAAGCTTTTGACAAGAGAGCTACAGCAAGGACTTTCAAGGAAAGAGACCCGGTACTCAAACGGGATTCAAAAAAGACCAAACCAGGCAACCATACAAAGTTTAACAGCTTGTGGAGTGGCCCTTATGTGATCCATGAATGCAAACAACATAACTCTTTTTAGCTTGTCCAACTAGATGGGGAGGTCTTACCCATCCCAGTCAATGGGATCCATCTAATGTCCTGCTATTAAAGGAGTTTGCAGTCATTGTATATATTGTACCTTTTGTATAGCTATTCATGTTTTTCTCTAAGTGCCTTGTGCACATCCGTTTCAGTCGTGTGTTTTCCCTTCCCTAAGTGCCTTGGGCATAGTTTGTTTCGTTTCGGTTGTTCTTGTTGCTTCAAGGAAAATATTCAGATAGAACCAGCTTCATATAAAAGCAGTGACTCCATGCCCAATGGATCGAATGAAGCAAATGAACTGGGTTCTCAAGCATAGCAGTTATGCTTCCCTGCGAATTGTCAAAAATGTTAGCCATTTTTCGGCCCACATCAAAATTTGCCTAAGTACAAAAAAGGGAGCTTTCAAGCAAAAAGATGGCAAGTCTTTGGGAGGACTTCAGGTTTTCCAGTAGTGACAACTTCAGGGTTCTGAGGGTGCAGAGCAAATCGGGTTTCCAACAGTGCTTAACTTCTAAATGTTTTATAAGTAGAAGTAATTCGGGTTTACGAACCCGAATTACTCATGGACAGTGTATTTTGGGTTCTCCAAGGAGCACTACTTGATTACTTCATAAGTTGTGAGCAGTCGGAAGCCCGATAAGTAAAAGGGCTTGACAAACCTGATTTGGTCTTGAAAAATAGTGCTCCTTGGGTTCTTCAAGGGACGAGTCTTTTTCAAAAAATCCAAAAGGCATTTTCAAAATGCCGAAGGGCCTTTTTAGGGCAAAGGGGACCTGTCATCTTTTTCGAAGGGTCTTTCAAGAAATTGAAGGTACACTTCAAAAAATCCGAAGGACTTTTTCCTTCTCTACGTGGACAGTTGCAAGTTTCTTGAAGGGTATGTTACCCTTCGGAAGGACCATTTCAAAAAGCCCGAATGGTCTCTTACCCTTCGGGAAAGTCTATTGCGAAAGACTCCAAAGGTAGTTTCCAAAAATAGACGCAAACAAAAAGTCCAAAGGAATTCCTTCGTACAAATTGTCCAAAGAATTTCCTTTGGGAGATTTGCCCGAAAGAAAAGGCCGAAGGAATTCCTCTGGAAGAAAAGCTCGAGACCAAGTGTCCGAAGGAAATGACAAGCCAATGAACGTCAAAATGAAGATAAGCAACTAGCCGTTGGAAGTAATCGGGTTTGAAAACCCCGAAGTCTTAAGGCTTGAAAACAGTAAAGTGAGAAGACTTCAAGATGGACAAGTCCGAAGTAAGCTTAGAGAACCCGAATTACTCTGCATAGAGTAAATCAAGTTTCTCCAAGTACTTTATTTAAAAGGCTTTATAAGTAAAAGATCTGAAAAAACCCGAAGTTGGAGAGATCAAAGAACCCGAATTACTCTGCATAGAGTAAATTGGGATTCCTCAAGTGCTTGACTTAAGCTTGGTCCAGTAACGCGAGAATCATGATGCAACGAATGAAACGCTGCCACTTGGCGTACGCTGGAGCAAGGACCAATTAGTAAAGGACAAGTGGCACAAGGATGACAATGAGCAGGGGAGAGTCCAAGCGGCTGGTAGCTAGAAATTATGAAGGCTCTCATCTGCCATAGTTCACTCCCCGCAATCGCCATTCGACGCTTAAATGTGTCATGCCAAGAAGAGAAATTCCAGCTGCTCACAACATGGCTTCTCAAATGCGCCAAAATAAAAACTTAAAGACGAGAAGGGCTCGAGGGGATTGTCGAGTGATCCTGAGCGACGCATCTAGGGAAAACAAGAAAGTGCAACGTCAGAGTTCCCGCCATCAACGACTTCTTTCTTACCCTTCTCTCTTCCCCCTTTTCTATATAAATAGAGGCCTTGGAGCCAAGCAAATCATCCCCGGATTGGCAATAAAATCACTCTGCAAAAATCGCTTTGTAAGAGACTCTTTTCAAGCAATACAAGGAAGACTTCCCTGTTTCTGGTTAAAACAAGTGTGCACATTTGGTTTCATTTGCAGAATGTATGATTGTCATTCATCCCCTGCAAATTCTTCCAGTACCTTGCTTTTAATCCTCTCGGTTTTGTAGAGGATTGCGCGAAGTGTCTGTGTGTCGAGCTCCCTTTGAAGTGTTACCAGTTCATAGTGTCTCCCTTAGACCTATTTTGTTATCCTTCAAAGCGTAAGGCTTCTCTCCAACCTCCACGCAAAAGCTCCATGAATATGGCCATGAGATAGAACCAGAATAACCTGTCCTGTTTGGATTCATCAATAGTTGGCTCTTTTCCCAGACCAAGTGGATCACTTCTTTTGGTGCATCACCTCCCTTAGCTTAGATTTCCTTTTCAGTCATCCTTCTACCTCCTTTCCTTAGCTGATAGTAGATTTTAGTGTGAGATCAAGAGCTGGAGTGAAGCACCTGAGGAACTAGCCTCATAAAAAACCCTAGAGGTTCAACCTCACCATAGGATACCCACATCCTGAGGTTGTCTCCATGCTTGTAGCTGAAAGTGAGGGACCTTGAAGAACTCTCTCACAAGGGTGCAATTCCAAGCTATAACAGGAGCCTAACCCAATCAAAGAATGCCACGTAGCCCAATGTCAGAGCGTGACACGTACCCTAATGTCAAAACGGCCAATCTCCCAGTTCTGTCATAGATATCAACGCCTAGGGGAACCTGAACCAGTTAGAGCGTGCCATGTAGCCCGATGTCAGAGCATCCAATCTCCCGATGCTATCAAACCCTGGGGGAGCCCAACCAACTCAAAACATGCCACATAATACAACCAAGGGTATGAGCAGGTGGCCCCGTAAGGCCTAAGGATGGTCAGAATGAAGTACGGATGGAGCCTAAAGACTAATAAGATGATGCCATGTCAATAAATAACACCTCGCCCCTCCTAAGGATATGACAATGAACTACAGGACTATACTTAGGTGTCGATTGTTAACATGAAAACCAATAGGTGGATGATGTGGCATAAGGTAGGAGTTCCCTGAAAGGCCTCGAGGAGACGTGACCACGTGCCCACCACACGCTAGGCATTAACGAAATAGGAAGTTGGGCCCAATTGGACAATTTTAAAACGTCGCATCACCCTTGCAAAATCAAGTCGACAGTGCAAGATCATGAGCTCTAAATTTAACTCCAGATTGAGAAATAAAGAGAGGAGATCACGCCACCAACCCAAATTTGAATCCATAGCAAGTGAGCCAACAAACACCATTAATGCAAGCAAATGAATGTATGATTTTATAAATATTCCAAGGAAGGCTCATTAATGGCCATATTCACTCAGAAGAAAATCAACTCCTCACTTCTCGAATTCCTATCGCATAACCCTTTGTTTTTCCCCTGCACTCAATACTTTTCTATTGGCTTCCACCTTGTTGCAATGGTTGCATCCTCCTCAAACCCCAAAACTGAATCCGAGTACATAAATACCTTGTTCCCAAAAACCTTGACTCAATTCAAGCATTATCAAAGCTATCGAATAGGTAGCTAGGGACTCAAGCTCTGATATTGATGATCAGGCCGAGTTTGAAGATGCCCTTTGGGCTTATAAAAAATGCGATCTTCACAGGGCCATAGCCAAACCTGAAATGTTCCCCTGCATTGACTTGTTTGGCAATTTGCTCTTCACCACCAGGGAAGTACAAGACAATGTCCACGATTGGGTTTGCTCGACCAAATCCCAGCACCAGATTGCTGACATCTCCGAGATCGGCTACAAAGCATATTATTCTTTTAGATTTCACTTTTTTGTATGATGCAGTGGCAGTGTAGACATGGACTGGCACTTTCCAAATAAATGAGGTCCTGCAACACTGAGTTGAGAAACTGGATGCCAAGTGGGTGAGCAAGGAAGACCTTAATGCATACACAATCCACACTTCCCAAAGGAGGTTCAAGTGGGCATGATTTTACTGAACAAATTGTTTGGGGCCTTGAACTGCTTGCATGTCAACAAATTATGTGTACCCCTATTCCACATGATTCTCACTGGCTCTGATGTCCCAGACATGGGAGCGCTTATCAACTTCAAGTTGGTCAATGCCATAGCATATGCCCGAGCAAATGGGAACATCTATATGGTGAACTATCACGTAGACACAGTCTACGTGACACTCACCTTCAATCCATTTGCTTTTCTTGCGTGGGTTCCAGGGGCTCGGCGATCCATGTAGTCTTTTATAAGTTATATGGCTACTAGTACAAGATCCATATTCTGGATATCTATGAGTACTTCCACCGAATGGTGTACAAATCAATCAACAAGGTCCCAATGTCATGTTTATCACAAGAAATCAGAGACTCTTTTGCAGCCACAGACAATTACTAGTACTTTCAAGAGGACACGATGATTTGAGTCGTGGGCGTTCTCAAGTAGCCCCTCTGCTTGCCATACTTCATCCTAGTTCGCCAGACGAAGCAAGAGATCACGTACCAAATACTGGAGGGTGTTTTCAGCTTTTACGTCATCTACCAGCAAAAGGCATGCCCACCGTTCCTAATTACCATTCAACACCATGTATACAAGGCCTTCTCTCCTCTCCAAAAAATGGCGCCCAGACAGGATTCCTTCACTCTAGGGAGAGCCGAACTCTGACATTGGGACCCGAAAGGTATGATCAAGGCTCATTTCACAAGGTATTTGACTCGCCTCAACATCGATTACAGCCACCAGTCGGAGGTCAATGATGAGTTATATTTAAACATTGTAAATGACCAGGAGGTGCTAGCCCAAATCATGCCTTGCAAAAAGAAGGGAAAGATCCAATCAAGGCCATCTGTGGTCCCTCTTGCACCCGTTCGTTCCATAGAGGATGTCACCACAACTCCTCCCGTGATTTCCAAGGATTTTACAGGTATTTCATTGCCTTCTCCACTTTAAACACTTGCTCCTCTTGCCTTAGCAACACCTCCTCTAACAACACTTGCTCCTCGTGCCTCGACTCCACCTCCTCCTCTAGCAACCCCTGTTCCTAATCCCCCAGCCATACCAAACCCACATAACTCAGTGTCAAGCAATCCAAGAACAGGTGGCTCAATCACTGGTAACTCGGCCTTAGGCTGCACAGACCCTGAGGTTCAATGTCAATAGAAACCCGGAGGCTAGCCTAGAGGAAGGCTCCCCAACAAGTGTCGATGTAGGTTCCTCCCCACTCCCATTTATTCCCAGGTTCCTTTCCTCACTCTTGTCGCTTCCTAGCTCTTTCTCATGGCACCACTCAGTTACACACCCCTTCCACAAGCTACTCAAGTGGTGCCTCCTCTCTCTTCCCTATGGCGCCCCCTCCATTGTCCACCCAAGTACCCTTGGCCTTGGTCCTCTCAAACATCCTCACTTCTTCGTTTCCCTCAGCCCCATATCCATTCCCAGACTTGAAACCTCCTCGGTACCTCAGTTGGGTATGCCTTAAATCCAAATGCCTGTAGGTGCATCTCCTTAAACAAGCACAACTACAATCTTCGAAAGCACATCTCAAGTGGCAGGAACCATCCCAACACCTCCTTCAGTCATCCCAACACGTCCTTCGATAATCCAACAACCTCCACAGGCGACCCCCATGACTCTTACTATCTCTACGAGTCCTCTACCACAACACCCGAGGTTGACCTAGGTAGAAGAGCCAAAAACAATAATGCAACTCACCCTCGAGCTTCAATCCAAATACCTTCTTCCCTAACCCGACCTCCTCTGCTGACCTCCACAGGTCCTCCAACACTAGCCACGATAGCATTGTGTATTGCTCCTCGACCCCCTCTTTCCATCCCCCCCAACACCTAGGGATTGGGTTTCAACTAGCCAATCTCTTCCCATATGATGAATACCCCTCCCATATGTCATTGCCCCTCAAGTGGACATGACTCAGGATCAGTGGCGGGCATAGATGTTCCAATGGGCCTCCCCATTCATCCTTCCTCCCTTTGCTCCCATGCCCCCTCCACTGCTTTCATCATTTATTCCTTCCACTTCCTCCATCTCACCACCTCATCCTCCACCCGTCCCCACCATCTCTACCACTCCTCTAACACAACCTAGAACGCTAGGGATAGTCCCAATCTCACAAATGCCAAAGATACCAATCCAAGGTGACCCAGACGTGTAGTGGAGTTTCGATCGCTCCACAAGGAGCATGAATAGGACATGTTGTGGCCAACACACCCCGTTTTCCTTCTAAATGAAGACCCTTCTAAATTTTTTACGAACCAGAGCTTCAAAGTCCTTTTATTTTTATTGGTGATGCCTACTCAAATCTTCAGAATATGCACCGCCTTGATTTCCCTAAGCAATAAGAGACCCGTTTTTTAAATCTCTTTAGAACTCAGGAGTGTTTGTTCTTTTTATAAATTATGGCGCTAACATTGTAGGTTGATTTTCAATTGAATCCCCAGGAGTCTAGTTCCCTTCCCGAAGCAACATACTTGTTGTCTTCTATGGAAAATCGAGAACTCCATATCTGAAAAGTAAGTTTTAATGTCACATTCCTCTTATTTTTCTTAATCATTTTATGAATTTCGCAAAACCCGAATGAATGGCAAGCTGACACATCACCACGAGTCAGAAAGGCCAATCCCCCCAGACCTGTCAGAGCCTAGGGGAGACTGACCGAATGGAAAGCTACCACATCACCATGAGTCATAAAGGCCAATTGCCCCAGACTTGTCAGAGATGTCGGAGTCCGACTGAATAGGAAGTTACCACATCACCATGAGTCAAAAAGGCCAATCCCTCGGACCTATCAGAGATGTCAGAGCTTGGGAGAAGCTAGACGAATGGGACGTTGCCACGAGTCACAAAGGCCAATCTATCGGACCTCTCAGAGATGTTAGAGTCCGAGAGAGCCTGAGCGAATGGGAAGCTGCCACATCGCCACGAGTCAGAGCAACCAGTCTCACAGACCTATCAGAGATGTCAGAACCTGAGAGAGCCTAGCCAAATGAGGCACCGCATCATCTTGAGTCAGAATGGCCAGTCCCCTAGACCTATCACAAATGTCAAACCCTGGGAGAGCCCAACAAAATGGGAAGGCGCCACATCACCTAGTGCAAGGACAAATTGTCACCACCTAAGACCTTGTAAAGCTCAAGATGAAGTACGGATGAGACTCGAAAACCTATCAAAACGTGCCACATGTCCCTAAGTGACACATCACCCGGCCTAAGGGATCAATATGGCACATGAAGTCATGGCTTAGGTGACGACCATCAATGGGAAGGCCAATGAGTAAATGACAAAAGTCAGAAAGCAGTTCCCTCGGAAGCATCTAAGGGATGTGAGTGCATGCTTACCATGCATCAAGCATTAACAAAATGGGAAGCCAAACCCAATTGAACAGTTTTAAAAACATCCCATTGCCATTGCTATATCTGTCTAGCATCAGAGGATCATGAACTCCGGATTCACTTGTGGATTTAGAAATAAAAGGAGAAAATACAACCACCAACTCAAATTTAAATTCAAAGCAAGTGAGCCACCAAACGCCATTAATGTTGGGGGATGTATGCATGTACTTATAAAGCCTAAGAGATGCCCATTAACAGTTACCATTGCTGACTCTAAAAAATCTCTAACTGCTTGCATCCAAAAAATTCATAGAGCCCCCGCATCCCATGCCTTCTACACTCAAAGCTTCCTAAATTGCTCTTCCATCCTAATCCAATGGCTGCTACATCTTCAAACCCGAAGGACTAGCCTAAGTACCAGGACACCACCTTCCCTGTTGGTTTAACCAAGTATAGGCACTAAAATACCATATTTAAGGCAATTGAGTAGTCCCCAAGAATTATGCTGACGCAGATGACCAGTTCGCTGAGTATGAGGATGCCCTTAGGTCCTATAAGAAGTGTGAATTCCATAGCATTGTGGCCAAACCAGAGGCAAATCCCTATAGAATTATGCTGACGCAGATGACCAGTTCGCTGAGTATGAGGATGCCCTTAGGTCCTATAAGAAGTGTGAATTCCATAGCATTGTGGCCAAACCAGAGGCAAATCCCTATGCTGATCTACTGGGTTGCATTCTCCGCAAGGCCATCCGCAAGCACAATGTTGTCAATGACCGGGTATGCTCACCCACCTCTCGGCACTAGATTGTCGATATATCCAAGAATGCCTTCAACGTGTACTACTCCTTTCCAAACTTCTCTTTCTCCTACGATGTTGCGGTAGTGTCGATCTGGATGAGCACCTACCATATCTACGATGTCCTCCACAACTGTTCTAAGAACCCCGTCTCTGAATAGGTTAACAAGGAAAAAATCAATGCTTACATAGTTCGCACCTTCCAAACGGAGGCCCGAGTACGCATGATCCTACTGAACCAGCTGTTCAGGGACCCAGATTGCCAACACGTCAATGAGCTATGGGTGCCCCTTCCGCATATAATCCTGACTTGCTCAAACATCCCTAACATAGGAGGCTTGATCAAATTCAAGTTGGTCCATGCCATTGCAAATGCTTGAGCTGGAGGTGACTTCTACATGATGAGCTACTTATTGGATGCCATATGCGGGATGCTCTCGTTCAAGCCTTCATACTTTCTTGTGTATGTTCCTAGTGGCCTCACCATCCACGTGATCTTTTATAAGTTGTATGGACACCAGTTCCACCAACATGTCTGGGCCATCTATGACCACTTCTACCTGGTGGTGTAGCAAATAGTCAACGAAGCTCTGATACCCCAAATCTGAAAAGCAATTCGAGACTCTATCACAGCCATTAGGGACTACTGGTTGTACAAAGACGACATAGTGATCCGGATCATAGTTTTTCTCCAAGATCCCCTTTTCTTATCACATTATGTCCCTAACCGCTTAGCAGAATAAGAGATCACCTATCAACTGGTGAACGACATCTTCAAATTCTGCATACAACGTCAACAGAAGGCGTGTCTGCAACTCTCGATCACCATATGACACAATGTTTATAGAAACTTCCCCTCGATACAAAATATGGTAGCTGAGCGAGACTCCGCCTCAGCAAAGTGCATAGATTTAGCAATGGGAACCCAAAAGGGTGATTCGAGCCCATTTGATGCAATATTCAATTCAGCTCAACATCAACTACGACCATCAAGCCGAAGATAATGAGCCCTATTTGAACACCGTTGATGACCAAGAGGTGCTATCTCGGATAGCAGCAAAGAAGAAAAAGGGGATCAAGGCTCAGGAAAGACCCTCTGCAACTCCTCTAGCTCCTACTCACTGAAGAATCTTGCAGGGCATCCCGCCGCCTTCTCCTCGAGCTCTAGCTCCATCTCCAGTTCCACTTCTGCCAAAATCTCCGACTCCTCAAATACCAACTCCGCCTCGTCTAGTTGCTCCTCATGCTTTGCCTCCACCACCTCTGTCAACGCCAATAACCAAGCCGCGACAAGGCAAACCCCGAACTACAAGGCACAAAGAAACCCAAACACAACCTACTCAACCACAGACACCACAACATCTGAGATTTGATGTGACCAGCAACTCGAGAGCAAGCCTAGAACGAGGCACCCATCTAAGATTCCTCACTCAGTCCTCCATCTCCTATTTCACTTCCACCCCTTGCTCCCGCCGCATTCCAATTCCCAGTTCTAGTGCTCACTAGTTCAGCTACACTCCCTATGTTTTCCATTGCTTCCCCTCCAACTTTCACCCAAGTACCTTTGGCCTCAACCTTTTTGAGTGTCCATGCTGCTTCATTCCCTTCCACACCTCCAATCTCATAGCCTGGACTCCTCTCAATACCTCCCTTGGGCATGCCTTTAGCAACGGGCATTACTATAGCCTTCAAGAGCATACCACTTCCAACAAGGACGCTCCTGGTCCCCAATTCAATTTGTCCGACACTCTCCTCTGTAGCTTCGAGTCATCCGCCATCAGCGCCTATGGCCCCTATCATCCTAGCCAATCCATCCACCGCAGCACCTGGGGCCAACCCAGGGAAGAGGCTAAAGAAAAAACAAAAGCCGACCCATACTTTGACTCTAGCTTGAAGGCCTTCTACTCCACCTTCTCTGCAGGTCTAGATGATTCCCTGGCCCCAATAGCAGCAGCTTGGCGTTTAGCTTCACGAGCCCCTCTCTCCCTTACCCAAGGCCCCACCGGCCTTGCCTTCAACTAGCCCATCTCTACCTCACTCAGGAACAAGAGCAATCTCAAATGTTCCCATGGGCCTCCCCTTTCGTTATCCCTCTTTTTGCTCCCATGCCCTCTCTGCCTCCACTCCTTTCCTCTTTCACTCCTTCCACTTCATCTCCCCTTCGAGTCGTCCTCCACCTTTCATCATCATTCTAGCCACACCTCTTACACCCCCCACAACTTGAGGGATGGTCCTCGTTCGCAAGCGCCGCAAATGGATGTCTAGGGCAACCCGGATGTTTAGTAGAGTTTTGACCGACCCTACAAGAGTATGAGAAGGATGATCATGCAGAGATTTGTCCAAGAGGGAAACTCGGAGATATGGCAAACCCATCAAGATGGCCAAGGACTCGCTGTCCATCTTCCAAGCTAGCAATGGCATGTCCAAGAAGCTCCTCAAATACATGTAGAGCCAAGTTCAGACTCTCGAGACCCAAGTGAAGAACATATTCCCAGTGGGAGTAATCAGACAGGTCAACAACTCCCTCCTAATGCTTTTCTCAATACTTGATAAATTAGTGGAGACTCGAGCCAAGACCGATGCAATTATACAATGAACTCAGGCCTACATGGGGAGGATCACAAAAATCGATGGAAAGTGCCGGAAGCTATAGGTAGTTATCTAACTAGTGCCAACCTCAGATTTGGGGTTATACTGAACTTATCCTAGGAACATGAGAATAGCAATGGAGTGGTTAGCCTTGGCCCACACTTCAACAAAACCCTTGGAAGAGAGCAAGAACATATTGACCTACTTCAAGGTGGTTAATATCTGTGTGTTATTCCACCTCGATAGCACTTTTCTCCAACAAGGGGAATTCAGAGTCCACCTGGGTCAATTCAACCAAGTTATGAGGGAGAAAGTGGCCAAGGCAAACTAGGAAGGGGCGCGAGTAGTGTTGGACCTATCAACTCAGTCCATGATGAGCATCAACCAAGTCTCTAGAGTCCAAGCATCAATGGAAGCAGCTTTCCAAATCTCCTAGAGACTGGCAGCTCACGCTGAGGTGATCTTCACGAAGCCCCCATTGAACTTGACCAAGCTAGACAAGGAGTTCAACCTCGTTGCAATCGCGTTGGAAGTTGGGAGTGCCCAATCGAAGCAGTTATTAGCCAGTCCCTCTTAGCCGCCTCCACATGTCAAGTAGAGGTCTCCTCGCAAATTTGTTGAGGGTTTATAGGCATTTGTTTTAGTTCAAATTTTAAAATATGGTTATAACTGTAACAGTGGCCATCATGGCCCAAAATGGGATCTCATGCTTTTTGGAGGTAAGCCCGAATCCTTATCTATTTGAAGAAGAATCGTATTGTATTATAGGGTCCACCAAAATTTCTCGTAAGTGTTGTCGAATTATTATCAGGGTTTCATCTACGTTTCCTTCATCACTATAGACTGTAAAAGCGGCCTAGATCGATTAATGTAGCAGCATTTCATTCCTTTAATGAATACAACCTTTGTTTTCTACAAGAAGGTCTCTTTTGTGTTCTATCTTCTTTCATATTAGAATGATCATCATTGCAAGGTTAATTGGATTAACCCACTGTTATTTTACATATGTCATGGTTACGATGTGCTTAGCTGCCATAATCTATGTGTGAGTTCTTTCGTTTCCCTTTTGGTAGTGCTGATAATTTGTGTACCTAGCTGCAAATTCTCATATGGCATTTGTGTTTTCAACAATAAACCCATAGTACTCATCGTTAGTAGGAACTCGCATTGAAGGCATACTCCTAGTTCCCTCAAACTCTCCCCACTATATCTTCTTGGAGGTAAAACTCTAGTGAAACTCAGTCTACAGTAGTATAATTGTGCCAGAGTCGCTTGGTTCAATGACCATTGCATTGATCTCATTTTAAACCTGGAGGCTTCCCTTCTCTGCGTTACCCTTCCCTCTCTTTTTGTGTTTGTTTATAGGAATTGAGATACCATTTCCCCTTGTGTTCAGAAAGAATAAGCTCAACCCTCAAGTATTCATAACTATCCTTAACCTATGTGAAGTACAGTACATTAAACTTTTGATGGTAATACTGCATCTCTTAGAGACCATTCACGTGGACTCCATTTGTGAAGTCCAATACCCGCAGTCTTGCCCTGGGCTGATCCCAAATCAATGCTAAAATGGAAGACAAAAGTTAGTTGTCCCCACCTTCCCCTTTTCAAGCAATGCCCAATCTCATGGGCGTCTCGTGATAGGGGAGCAGATTGGAGCGAATAACAACTGGTGCTTGGAAGGCCTCAAAATACTTCATGCTTGTTTTTTATTTTAGTTCATGTTATGAATATGTTGCATTGGATTGTTCATAACAACATGCTAACTATTGTTTAATTGTGAAGCATCCTGGAGGCTAGTTCCCCTATTACCAGGGCTATGTCACATTCAAGTAGGTTGATAATTTCCCCCTTGCTTTTTCATAGAAAACCCAGGTCCAATCAACCTAGACTTATCGTGATTCCTATCAATTCATCCCCACAATCTATCCAAAATGTGTAGCCTAAGATGGCTTGGTTAGTTGGCTTAGCTATTAACGTCCCAAGAGTCGTCCATGATTTATCCAGGAACCCTAATAGATATCTTCCTCGTTTCACCGTTGGTGTGGAACGAACCATCGAGGAACACATAACCTCCTATAAGACCGCCCTAAGACTCCTAAATATAGAACATGAGGATGTGACATGCAAGTTATTCCCTTTTACCTTGATGGATTCTACCTATGATTGGTTCCTAAACCTTCCTAAAGACTCTATACCAAGTTGGTACCATTTAAGTTCTACTTTCCTAGCCCAATTTGGCCAAGTAATAGACGCCAACACCCTGTACCAGCAGTTTGCTTGTATCAAAAGAAAGCCCAATGAGCCCAGTAGAAATTTCAATGTTACGTTACAAAAGATGTATAGCTGGGTAACTGTGTTTTACCAACCCAACCCTCAACTAGCACTTGAAATGTATAAGAATGTGTCGGATCCTTGGATAGCCATGTTCTTGAGAAGGGATGCAGCTATAACAGATCTATCCTTAGTATATGCAGGGGCCATCAAAGTGGATAGACAATTGAACCCCCCAGGTCACACCATGGTTCCCACTCCCAACATGATACCACAAATGACTATGTTAAACTTCTTACCTAGCGTTACCCAGAATGAACCTATGCCTCAACCACTCCCTGCAATGCATCAATTCCAACTAGGTCATCCCGCTTCACACCAACAACTAGGTTTCCTAAACCCAAGGGGCTTAGATCTGATTCCCTGGACTCAACATCAAGTGCCATTAGCTGCAGCTAACAACACCCAGGGCACGCCTCAAGAGTCCACTAAAATTGAGCTAGATGCCATTTAACAAATGGTACAAAAACTCAACAATGACTTCTTACGGCTGCAAAGATGGATATGCAACTCTAATGCATAAAGCTACAACTAAAACTTCACATATCAACGACCAAACAAGATCTACAACCGCCCTCACAACCCTCCAGAACCTTCACCCAATAGGCTCCCCGAGATCGATATCTTTGAGATAGCCTTACCCAACTAGTGTCGAGTGCATAACACGACAATACATGGGGAGCTAGACTGTGCAGAGTTCAGCTCTGCCTTCGAGATCTTCCAAAAGGAAATGAAAGAATATGAAGTGGTCCCAAATCACCTAGAATCCTCCAACTCGTGTAAATCCCTTAGTACTGCTATGGTTTTGGAAACCTTGGATTTCCCTAGCTAAGACGAAAATGAGCTAGAGGAAGGTATTAGTGAGGTGCAAGCATTTTAGCGGTTCCAAAGGAGCAATTATGCCCTTAGGTGTAGGAAGCAACAACAAAGTTTTACTACCTCAACACCCCCAAATGGTGCAACCCCACTAGACAAAAACACTAGGAATGATCCTCTACCTCCAAGACCTCAAGAACCCAAGGCACCTTTGGAAACCCCACCAATCCAAAGCAAAGGGGGTTACAACATAGTCGAGGATATGAAGAAGTTCAAGGCTAAAATTACCCTTCACAAGCTCACCCAAATCATTAAACAACGGAATCTCTTGTTGAAGACTTTGACTAAAAAGATGACCACACAGGCCCAACCAAAACCAAGAGCCGCACACACCAATGTGCTTATTCACAAGAATAAGACGGAGATTCACTTGTTCCTTTTGACTATCTAATTGTTTGGGAAGAATCCTGCATCACTGCTTAGTAGATTCGACAGCCTCGACCAATGTGATGTTGACAAGGATATGCAAGAAACTCGGTCTAGCCCTCATAAAATAAGGTAGTGATCCAGTTGGACAAGTCAGAGGTGAAAGTGATAGCCGAGTTGTTGAACATCCACATCCAATTGAAATTTGAGCCTAGGATTCAACACTTTATAGACATTCACGTGGATGACATCCCAAACGCCTATGGCATGCTCCTCAACAGAGATTAGTCCAAAGCCCTAAATAGGTATATGGCCACAGGTTTCTCCCATATGTGGTTATCATGGAGAGGAGTAGCCAACCAAATAAGAGTAGGCGGGGAACCACACATGAAGCGTATGATCACCGAATAGAATGCCATTAAAGAGAAGATAGACCTAGTTTCTTTAGACCTAAGCATATACACACTTAGAACCAAGCCTCTAAAAAACCGAACTAGTCAAAGGCCAGGTTTTTTTTTTGCCTATGGTCTTTTTATGCAGATAGAATCGCTCCAAACAAGTCAATGGGGCTGATGTTGTGCTTATAGATCCCTTAGGTAAGAAACATATAGCATATTATAGGTTACAGTTTCCTTGCACAAATAACTTCGCAGAGTATGAAGCTCTAATCCTGGGATTACAATTTGCATTGAGCCATGAGGCCAATGAACTAAGAGATTTCAGAGACTCTGAATTGGTGGTCAACCAAATCAAAACTAAGTTTGACTGCAAACTATCATACCTTAAAAGGTCTAAACACAAAGCTTGGGACCTAATTGACATGTTCAACGAATTCAATATCATCCCTACTCCTTGGAAGGAAAAGCAGGTAGCAGACGACCAACAAATCATTCAATTCCTCGACAACGAGGGGATATTCAAAGCCCAAATCATAGATTAAAAGAATAGAGACAACCCCAAGAATGAGTTGGATAAGGATGAAACCCTAAACATTCATGGGAATCGAATCACAAAGGGGATGATTTTGCTAAAATGAGCGTTTGATGAGTTAGACCCAACCTTCCAGGCTAAAAGCCCTGTTGACGCTATGCATTGCACCCTTGAGAGGAGGCTCGGCTCCTCTCTTCCACGGGGCACAATGGAGACTCCCCTCTTGCTGTGGGTCTGGCAAAACTGGGGGGAGAATCTCTAGATAAAGGCTAGCTCCCTTTGATGCACCTCTGTGGTTTTTTACTACTACTACTAACAATGGGGAGGTGAAAAGGGAGAAGGATACTGAAAATAGAAACTAAACTAATACGGTAATGCACCAAAAAATGGTTGATCTCCTTAGCTTGACATACACTTTCCACCAAGAACAAGCTGATTATACACTTCATTTGACACGAGAAACTCTTCTGCATCAGTGAGCTAGGGGTCCCCTGGAGATACAAGGAGGAAGAACAACCAGAGGTGTTCTAAGACACACTATGGCAGCGTGTTCACATTCACCTATACTCTGCTATGGACACTTCTAGCCGACTTGCAAAAGAAAAACTCACAATACACTAGACATGCTGGAATCATTTTGTGAAAGCATGAAGGAAAATGACTTAACACAAGACAAAGCCATAGACATATGCAAAAGTGAAAGCTCAAATGGAGGTAAAAATGCTTCTTTTTTATTCAAGGAAAATTTCAGTAGAGCTTCGCCTTACAAGCTGAGAGATCCTTTCTCAACTGAGAAGTTACAATATATAGCATGAAGGAAAAGACTTTAGCGCTTTCCAGAATGAGCAGCCCATGTTGCGTTGAACAACTAGGACGGAGGAAAATGATCATGCTGGTGTCATCCTTCTAGAAAGCCCTGAGATAACCATGCTATAGATGTCCCCAGTCTTGAGTTTAGTGCTTAACCCGTATTAAAAGTCACTGCAAGAGCATGGGTCGCTTTGTCTGTTTGGATGACAAGGCCGCTTCTCAATGAAATTCACGTGACTACTTGCTCATTAATGTAAAATGAGGAAAAAAGGGCCATTCTATTGAATCTCTGCAATCCCCTTGGCAGCGACTTGGTGGAGACTGTTTCATCTGCTGCAATAACTTCCTGTCGACACCTTATTTTGCCACCTACGCTGATCTAATTCGTGTCTATGCTTGGCTGGGTGCGTCCTTTGGAACATTCCAAATGTTGTCATATGTGTGTGTAGCCATGTTCTAGACTCTGTTTTGTTCCCTCTTTTCTTGATATTTTTTGTCTCTTTCTGGCAATTTGAGCTCTCGGGCTCCATTCTTGGTGGGTCGTTGAGTTTCCTTTTAGCCACTGTTTATGAGCTCTTTCAGGCTCTCTCCAACTGTTAACTCATTTCCATACATGGGGCCATCCTTAAACTTTTGAAAATTAATGACTATCTTATCACCGTAAAGTTGACATTTGCAGGCCCATCGCCATTCGAAAGCCAAAGGCTATTTCATTGTCTTGAATTTGACATTCTCGGTCCCGTCATTATCTTTGGTAAGTCCTTTGGCTTTTATGGAATGAACCTTCCCGAAGGGAAGGTGCCCCTTCGGAAAAATGGAAAAGGTCCCTTTTGATCGCTGAGAGTTCCCCGCAAGGGCACTCACCCTTCGAGCTCCTTTGTCTCCTCAAATCCTTTGGACAAAATGTCTGAAGGAATTCCTTCAAACATTTTGCCTGAAGGAATTCTTGTCTTCATGTTCGGACCTTTCTTTCAGTGTTTTTCCGTTGGATTTCTGTTGACCATTTTGGCCCTGCAAGCCAAAATCGGTCTCCTTCCCCTGCTGTTCTGAGCCAGTTCAAATTTGATTTGCATAAGTCTTTCGGCAAAAGGAGGAACCAATTCAGTGGTTCGACGTTGGAGTCCAATAGCATGACCTTTCCTAGAACTTTGAACTTGAACTTTGAACCATTGTTGGTTCAACGAGTTGGTTCAATGAGTTGGTTCAAGTTGGAAGGTTCAAAGCGGGTCTTCCAAAGCCCGAAGGACAAGTGCCCTTGCAGAGGACAGTCCCAGACCCAAAAGTACCCTTGCGTAGGACAAGGAACCTTTGCGGAGAAATCAAAAGGGTGATTTTCCTTCGAAAATGTTAAGGCAAAGGTTGAATTTCTTCGGGCAAAATGCCCGAAGGAATTCCTTCGGACATTTTGTCCGAAGAAATTCACAAAGTAAAGAGCAAGGAATTCTTTCAGAAAAGTCCCCATGGCAAAGTGAGCAAAACGAATTCTTTCGGACAAAAGGTCCGAAGGAATTCCTTCGGACATTTTGTCTGAAGGAATTCACCCGACAAAAAACCCGACGAAAAGCGGTAAGCGGGAAAGACAAAGGAAAGATTTCCTCCGGACATTTTGTCCGAACGAATTATCCCGACAAAAAAGCCTGACAGAAAGCAGTCAGCGGGAAAGACAAAGGAAAGATTTCCTCCGGACATTTTGTCCGAAGGATTTGAAGAGCAAGGCCGCCGAAGGATCCCGAAGGGCAGGTGCCCTTGCGGGGGACTCTCGACTGCCAAAAGGAGGACCTTTCTCAAGGCCCGAAGGGGCACCTTACTTTCGGTAGGTTCCAAAGACAAAAGTCGAAGGAATTGACCAAGGGGTGACTGGCCCACGGAAGTCAAAGTTGAGCATCATGGACTAGCTGTTGGGATCCAGACGTCTGATGACGTCTCCGTAGACGTCAAGTTCAAGACAACAGAATAGCCGTTGGCTTTCAAATGGCGACGGGTGCGCAGACGTCAATTTTACGACCATGAAGTAAATGTTGGTCTTTAAATGAAAGGCACGAACCCGAAGGAATTCAAAGGCTTAAGGCCAAAAAGAAGAGACCGTCGAGAAGGGAGCCCAAAGAGCCAAAGAATTAGTAGAAGATAGCCCTCGAAGGCCGAAGGAGCCAAATAAGACAAAGCTAGGAACAGACAAAAGAGCCAAGTGCAAAAACGGACAAAACAGGCCAAGTGGCAAAAGAAGGCGTCGACTCAAGGAGTTACTCCAGTGGTTGACACAGTATCTGCCAAGTGGTCATCAAAGAGCGCAAACAGTGAACGGTGCGACACGTTTTTCTTCACTTTGCATTGATGAGCAGACAAACCGCGTGAATGCCTTGAAGGAGCGGTCTTGTTTGCAGACAAATGGTGCGGCCTATGTTTTCACGCATGACGTTTAATGTATTTAAACACCTAAAGTCAAAATCAGAGCCGACACAGCATTCTCTTTCAGCGGCTTCCTCTTCCCAATGCTCTCGGCACACGTAGGCCACTTGTCAAAGGGCGCCAAAGTCTTTTTTCCAAAAGGGGCGTCTTTTGCTTTCTCTTTCTCTATATATATTGTAATCTCTCATTTTGAGAAGGGAGATCTCTCTCAGCTTGTAAAGCGGAGCCCTGCCGAAATTTACCTTGAATAAAAAAGAAGCATTTTTGCCTCCATTTGAGCTTGCACTTTTGCATATGTCTATGGCTTTGTCTTATGTTAAGCCATTTTCCCTTATGCTTTTACAGAATGATTCCAACATGTCTAGTGTATTGTGAGTTCATCTTTTGCAGGTTAGCCAGAAATGTCTACAGCAGAGTATAGGTGCATGTGAATAGGCTGCCATAGTGTGTCTTAGAACACCTCTTGTAGTTCTTCCTCCCTGTATCTCCAGAGGACCCCTACCTCACTGATGCAGGAGAATTTCTCATATCAAATGAAGTGTACATCAGCGTGTTCTTGGTGGAAAGTGTATGCTCAAGCTAAGTAAATCGAACTTTTTTTTGGTGCATCACCCTCTTAGTTTAGGTTTTGTTTCAGTATATTTCTCTCTTTTCAACCCCCCCCATTATATATATATATATATATATATATTAGCAAATGTACTGGAATAAATCAGAGATGCATCAAAGAGAGCTAGCCCTTATCTACAGACTCTCCCCTCAGTTTTGCCAGACCCACAAGCAAAAGAGGAGTTTCCATTGTGCTGCGTGGAAGACAGGAGCTCAGCCTCCTGTCAAGAGTGTAATCCACAGCGTCAACAGTTTTTGGCATGCCCAGTGGGACTATGTTTTAACACTCAGAAAAGTTCCAGGATTGATGTTGGCCCTGCTACAACAAAATAAACCATTTTCAGCATCTAGTGACTCCACTGGTAGGAACATCAGTCTCTGATCAAAGACCAGTCTGACCTCCTATGCCTAAAATCACCACACGTTCTGCCGCTAAGGGTGTCCCTTTTGAATTCGTGGAATTGCCTTTGAACTCAGCGAAGCGACTGAGGTTTGAAAAAACTCATCCTTATTCAGCAAATCACCTTCCCAGACCTGCTATAAGATACACCTATGCAAGAAAGCCCCAGTTGAATCTTGTCATAGCCATGGCTTTACCTTTTGTGGCCTTTCATGATCAGAGTCCTTTGAATCTCCTACGTTATGACCCAATTCCAAGGGCAGTCCTTAAAAGTGTGCCTCCCTTTAATATCTCCTTGTGGGATTCATTATTAATACTGACACAAAAGGACATGCTGCAAAAAGAATTGCACGCGCTGAATGAACAAGCTGTCCCAGCAAAGGCCAATAATGTTCTCATGATGAATGGGCAGCCTTCCACATCAGGCCAAGTTAAGAAAGAAGAAAAAGTTCCCCCTTTTTATTTATCCTTGGTCATAGGAGATTTCTTGGTGCACAATTGCATCATTGACAGTGGAGCAAGCAACTCGGTAATGCCTAAATGCATAGCGGATAAACTACGACTCAAATATGAAGAGATGACTAAGGGAGTCCTGCAGCTGGATGGAACACTAGCAAAGACAGTTGGAGTGGTAAAAGGTTTGAGCTTGATGCTACACGTCTGCCCGACCTTCTCAGTTCCTCATCATGTGGTAGTGGCAGATGTCCCTCCTTTGCTATTTGCTTGTCTAGGGATTTCACATCCAAAATAAGTGGCTACTTAGCAGCAAAATGTTCCTATCTGGTTTTTAGAACCAAGTATGGAACTAAAGTTAAGATTGAATCAGAGCCACTCCACAGAGATCATCTAGAACCATACTTGCTCAAGGCGGCAAATGTCAGCTATGCCATTATTGACCAGGAAGAATTCCAAGTGGATCAATCTCCATCCTCCGCCCTTGAAAGAGTTGCTGACCTACTCTTAGACAAATGGGGAAGTGACAACATTGAGCATGATCCTTACAAGTTCATAGAAGAGGCAGGGCTTGGGATTTATTGCATGCACGAAGAAGGTACTTTTGTACTAAATCTGATAAAAGCAAGCCAAAAAAGCTCAGGCTTATGGCAGCTGTTCTTTGATGGCTCAAGAAGTAAGTTGGGAACTGGTGGTGGAGTGGTGCTAGTTTCTCCTTCAAAGGAGAAATACTTTTCGGCGTTCAGGTTTCAATTTTCTTGCACAAGCAATGTTGCGGAGTACGAATCCCTCATCCATGATTTGGAGTGGGCGAGGAAAATAGGAATCAAAGAGCTGCAGGTTTTTGGTGACAGTGCGCTGATTGTGAATTAGGTAAGGAGCCAAAATCTGACAAAGAATTCTTTGCTTAAGTCCTACACACACAAGGTATGGAACTTGGTGGAGAGTTTCCTTGCTTTCAATATTACCTCCATCCCTAGAGAGCAAAACAAGCAAGCAGATACGCTGGCAGCAGTTGGTGCCCAATTTGATATCCCTATGGAGAAATGCCGAGACCACAGTCCGCGCCATTTGAAGGTAGTAATCCGGCCCTCTGTACCTGACAACATCACTAACTGGCAAGTGTTTGACAGCGACCAGCAAATAGCACTCTTCTTGCAAGAAGTTGAGTTTGCTGCTAAAAACTAGGCTAAACTACAACAGCAGTATGGCAGCCAAATTGTTCAGTTGAAGAACAATATACTTCCAAAAGGCTTGGTCACTCTCAAGAGTATCTTCAATGAAGATGACCAGTTGAAAAGCGATAAGGCAAGCATCATAATGAAGGAGAACTATAAGAAGGTTGAAATATTCAAGAATACGCAGCTTGCACTTGGGAAAGTGTGCACAAACTATGAAAGGCAGACCTTCACCTTGTTGTGCCAGGAGTTTGCTAATGTCTTCACCTGGGGGTATAACGATTTGAAGGGTTTTGACCCAAGTTTGGCCCAACATACCATCGAGCTGGAGGAAGGCGCCAAGCCGATCAAGCAGAAGCAAAAGCCTGTCAACACAAAGATTGAGCCTCTCATGCAAAAGGAACTCATCAAGTTGATTGAGTCTAGGGTAATATTTCCAATCAAACACTATTCTTTGCTGGCCAATCTTGTTCCTGTCCGGAAAAAGAATAGGGAGATCAGATTGTGTAGATTTCAGAGACCTCAGTAGAGTCTCTTTGAAAGACCATTATCCTCTCCCAAGCATGGAGCAGATCCTTCAAATGGTGACAGGCAGCAAGCGTTTCTCCCTCTTGGATGGGTATTCAGGATATAATCAGATTTTGGTGCAAGACTGTGACCAATACAAGACAACCTTCACTACCAAATGGGGGACGTTTGCTTATAGAAAAATGCCATTTGGACTGTCCAATGCTAGTGCCACTTTTCAGCGAGCCATGGACATGTCCTGATAAATAACATTGTGCTGGTGTATCTTGACAACGTGACAGTTTTCTCTAAGGAGGCAAGCCCACACATGAAACACCTCAGACAAATCTTTGAGAGGTGTAGAGAGTTCGATATCTCTCTCAAACCGAAGAAATGCGTGTTCAGTTCTGGATTCTCCTCTAATTCGTATTTGACTTTTGTGTTTTCCCGCGTCTTGGTTCTTGCATCATACAACAATTGTCTATTCTCTTTTCTATCTTTGACAACTATGGGATTCTAGGCATAATTGCTCCATTTCCTTTTCGTGTCTTGGTTCATGCATCATGTCGTAATCTTCTGGTCTCTTTATTATGTTTGGCAGCTGCTGGATTTATCTCTTAAATGCACCTCCTTAATCGATGATAGATCGGTTGGATCGATCAATCTCGATCATTGTGCAATCATTTACAGATTTTGTCTGTTCCTTCAATTGTTCATTAAGAATATATTAAATGTGTGCCTTTGATTTCTTTCTTCGCACTATCTCTAACTATCGAGCCCCTTTTAATGTTTTTTTTACTATATCTTCTATAGTTGGATCGCTTTCGCTCCTTTCGATTTACTCGAATATGCTCAAACTTTAACCTTGCCACTATGCAGTAACCTTCTAGCACCTTTAAGGCTTTGGATTCACTCGCTCCGTTGGATCTTTTTAATCCTGACTTGCATGTGTCGTTAGATCATCAAATATGTTTGCTCTTTATGTTGACTAGATCATTAACCTTCGACATGTTGACTTCATCTCGCTTCTTTCGGCATCTTTGAGATGCTTCCCCTTTGTTGATCTCTTCAAACTTGCTCGAACTTTAACATGTCCCCTTTGGGACAATTTCCACGGACTTTTTGTCCGGGTCCTCTTCGGGGCAATTTCCACGGACTTTTTGTCCGAGCCTCCTTTTGGCACTTTTGTTTAGGACACATACCCTTCGGGGCTTTGCAAATGTACCTTTCAGCTTTTCTGCAAGGGTCCACATACCCTTCGGTCTTTTCAAAAACTACCCTTCGGCTTTTCTACAAGGGTCCACATACCCTTCGGACTTTTTGAAAAGATCCTTTCGAACTTTTTGCAATGGTCCAATTGCCCTTTGGAACTTTTGTAACGGTCAACTTGCCCTTCGAACTTCTTGAGAAGTGCCCTTTGGCTTTCTTGAACGATCAACGTACCCTTCGGCCTTTTGCAAACTACCCTTCGGCTTTTCTAAAAGGCTCCACATACCCTTCAGAACAATTTTCGTGGGCTTTTTGTCCGAAAGATTTGTCTTTGCCAATATTTCCAAAAGAATTGCCTTCGCCTATTTTTCTGAAAGAATTCTTTCGAAAAAATTCTTCAAGACCATTTCGGGTTCTTCATTCAGCATGACTTATAGACTTGGAGGAAGGAAAGTCATCTTAGAAACCTGATCAACTCTTCTAGAACCATTTGGGTTTTCAATTTTGCTTAACTTATTAACATGAACTAAATAAAGTTGTTACTAAACTCCGATCAACTCACCTAGACCCATTCAGATTTTTCACATTGCTTAACTCATAAACATGAGAGAAGCAAGGTCACTCCGAAATCCCGATTACCTCTTCCTTGACCCATTCGTGTTTTCCACATTGCTTATCTTATAAACATGACAGAAGTAAAGTGCTTTTGAAAACCTGATCAGCGCTTCTAGACCCTTTCGGGTTCTTGAGACAACTTGACTTATAAACATGAGACAAGTAAGGTTGTTGCATAAACCCGATTAACACTGTTAGGCCCATTCGGGTTCTCGAGACAACTTAACTTATAAATTTTAGAGAAGTAAAATTGTTATAGAATCTAAATTTGCTCTGCAAGACCCATTCAAGTTCTTAAGACTGCTTTACTTATTTTATAAGTAGAAGCTCTTTATAACTCCGATTTGCACTGTAAGTCTGTGCAATTCAACTTTTGACATTAATGTCTGATAGCACATGTTGCCTTTGACATCAATGACAATATTACAGACATCAGCGAAAATTGCCAACAGGGGATTCATGTGAAAATCAACATGCAACACTAGCGCCATAATTTGTAAAAAGAACAAACACTCTTGAGTTTTAAAGAGATTTTAAAAAAGGGTGTTACTGCTTAGGGAAATCAAGGAGGTGCATATTTTGCAGATTTGAGTAGGTGTCACTGACAAGAACAAAAGAAAGGACTCTGAAGCTCTGGTTCGTAAAATTTTTAGAGGGATCTCCAATTTCAAAGGAAACGGGTGTGTGCTGGCCACAAAAAATGGTGACTTCCACAGGGAAAGTGATGAGAAACACTTAGAACCCGATGACTTTCTTGTTCTTTCCTTGCTCAACACTGAAATTGTATAGGGTGTCCTTACTATCCATAGAAAAGATGAGGCATTAAAGTCTCGCAATAACAACATGCTAAAATTCCACCCCGTAGACTGCCACCAATTTGGGAAGTGGTTTTCATTCCTGATTTATTTTTGGATTACCTTTGAATAATCGCTAGACTGGTTATCAATCTTCCTCTGGGGTGATGTTGGCTTGATGGCTTGGGCGGGATGGCTAGGGCATTGCTCTGTTGCCAGACAGGAATCCATACCCCCGACATAGATCTCTGGTCCCGTTCATGACCTTGCTCCACTACCAGCGAGACCAAAAACCCTGCGGTAGAGATTGCCTATATAGTCCATTCAAGGTAGACTCATAATTTAGATTTTGCATGTTTTCCTTATTCTTTTCAAACCTTCTCGCAAAAAGATAAATATTTACTAGTTTCATCCATTTAGGGTTCAAGACCAAGCCAAGGGTGAATGGATAAGGGGAAAGCTCTGAATAGTCAGCGAGTCCTTGATTATTGGAATAATCTAGTGTTTTCTTGAGCCATTATTTTAAGTGCAGCTCGGTATCCATCTCGGGGTGTAGGCTATTGTAAGATCCACTTGTTTCTCTTAGAATCATTGGCCTTTCAGATCTAGGATGTCAAAAGTTTCCATTACAATCACGAAATCACTTAGATCGAAGGCTTCAACCTATGCTTTAATGCTCCTCAACAATTCTTCCAGACTTCAATCACCACTTGAAGTAGTTACTAACAAGGGTCAGGAGTTAGAGGAACAATGTAGAAAGAATGGGCAGGAGGGGAAAAACACAATGCAAAAGAAAAGCACACAATGAAAACAAACACACGATGAAAGCAAACACACAACTAAATCAAATCTAGTTAATATATACATTACCACCTCCTACTTAGATTATTCAGAAACTACTTTGGAGGGGATAGCCGAAAAATAGTGCTTCAAGAACTGTCCATTTACTAGAAGCGGTTCCCTCAAGATCTTTGAGATAAAATGCGTTTTAACCCAAAATTTCGGCAATCTAGTATGGGACGATCTAGAGGGGATCACATTTCGAATGCTGGCATTTATTTTCATGGGCCGTATTCCACATTAGGACTAGGTTTGAGATTCTGAAGCTCTATAGTCAAACCACCTTTTGACTATGTCTTGATGCTTGTTAAAGCTCAACAGAACTTCATCCTGGGCTTCCTCTAACTAAATCAAGTCCAAGAGTCTGGGATTCACTTTGTCATCAGGTTCCATGAATTGCTGCATGAACTTATAAGTCGGCCTTTTGAGAGTGACCGACATGATTGGCTCCAATCCGTAGACGAGAAGGAAAGGAGAGCTTTTGAGGGCTTGTTTATTCTTGGTGTGGTATGCCCATAAGTGTCATATTCCCAATAAAGATAAAGAGATCGCTGGCCTTAAATGAAGAGAGCATTGGAATTAAGGAAAGGTTGTTACTCGAATTAAGGACAAGCTGCCATTAAAACAACATTAATTAATAATTATCATCATTAAGTATTTAGTTCGTTATAATATTTATTAATTAATAACAACGATTGGAAAAGGCGCCACGTTTGGGAGAAGACATGTTGTTTGATGAAAGGTCACAATCTTTGGAGAAGACATGTCGTTTGGTGGACACTATGAAGGTATTTATATTCAGCATTTGGTGAGAAGGAAAGGCATCCAATCATATTCATCAAACATGTAATTTTGTACATGCATCAACAAGGCTCTTAAGGACATGACCCCTTAATTACAAACGTTATCTCAAGGATGAAAACCTTTGTTATCGAATCCCAAGGATGAAACCCCTTGAGGTATAATTTTGTAATATTCAAAATCTGTATTCAGAAATAAACAATTAATCCAATTTGAGTTTATTATTTTTTAAATTATTATTTTAATAAGGAATTAAGAGAAAACCAAAATAATGTAAAATATTCCAATTTGGAATATTACAATGGTATCAAAGTTGTTTTTCTTGCCAGCATGTGAACCATGGGGTCACAAAATAAGAAAATTATGGACAGTTTTGAGTCGTACAATGTCCTTTCAGCAGAGATTCGAAAAGAAATTTCCTTTTTAAACTTTTTGGAGTTGAAAGAGTCATGAAATGGAAACAAATACTATGGAGAAGACGAGTTCGTGAGTCATAGTTATTGCAACTCGGAATATGAAGAGAAATTTAATTTTCACGAGGTCTTAGAAGAAATAAACTATGATGAATATCATTCAAATTATGGAAAAAAAACAGAATTACAGACAACCAGTACGATTAAGCAAAGTGAAAAATCCTTGGAGACACTAGGTGCTTCACGCTCAATAGATGAAGAGAACCTTTCTCTTGGAAAGAAATCAGGGGAAGCTTGTGACAAGTTCCTTGACAAAGAGGCTGACAAGGAGTTACTTCTAACAAAACCAAATGATGCTAGTTATATTAACTTTAGAGACTCTAATAGTGTCACGACAAACTCGAGAAAAAGAAACCTTGATGCATGTAACATGGCACCAATAATTGTAGATGAAATAAATGAATCAAAAGGCTTACCAAGAATACAAGTACCCATGCCATTTTGTTCTGATTTAGCTATCCATATCCCTGGAAATAAGAAGTTCGATGTTGGTCTTCTGAGTGGTGATATGAGCTTGAGACCAAAAGTCTCTTACCTTATTATGACAATATAAATTTTAAGGCCTATGCTCTTCAAAGGAGCAAACATTATGCACAACATTGAATGGGTTATATTTGATAAAGTGCATTATGTAAATGATGTTAAGCGAGGAATTGGTTGGAAGGAGGTTATTAAAATGCTTTCAAGATATATCAATATCGTACTTTTTCCTACAACGGTACCAAACACATTAGAGTTTGCGGATTGGATTGGATGAACTCAGAAGAAAAAAATGTCACACAAACAACGCAGAGGCCTATGCCAATTGAACACTATTTGTACTACTCAGGGGAGCTTGTTAAACTTTGTGAGAGATAAAAAGAAGACCCATTTGAAAATAGAAAGGAGCGACAACATAATTACGTGAAAGATGGTCCATATGTGACACCAAAGGAAGTTGCGGCTATCTATACCACTTCAGGGCAATGTCTAGAATTAAGAAAGTTTTCTCCCATTCATTTTCAACCTTTGTCATATAAGCATGATACTAAGCTATCGATACTGGCACTTGAGCGGTTGAAGGAGTCTTACACCATTGTAGTACGATTAAATCAGCGACAAAAAGAAAAGTTAGGTCTTTTTGAATAAAAAGAAGAGTTAGGTCTTTTTGAACAGACATATGACAATCCTCATGAGGCTTTATCACGTATTAAACATCACCTACTTAGTCAACGCTCCTTCAAAAGGATGGCAAGATGGGATGATATTCTAACACTTTCTGTGCAAGATCCATCCACCATTGAGTTTTCCTCTTCTTACCTTGTTTGGGTCAAGGTGGAGGGTTGGTGTCAGAATGTTGATGATGTTGCTTGCATTCCTTTCTCTAGAGTTGATGACTTTGTGAAGGGAGAATATTCCAATATTGAATATCCCGCATAGTTACGTGTTGAGGCAAAAAGGAAAAAACTAGATTGCAGTTCATATAGGCCAAGGGTAGATGGTTATCTGGAGTATATTCTATATTGGTGTTGCTATGGCCCCGATGATCATAGGAAAGGAGGAACCCCACGGCCTAGTAGAAGGTGTATTAAATCATCAAAGAAAAAAAGTAGTGTTGGACAACTGCATTTGAAGAGAGGTTGCATGTGTCATTTTATTGTGAAACGGTTGTATGCCCAGCCATCTATTGCTCTTATTATATACAACCAACGCAAACATGTTGATAAGAAGGGTTCCCCTTATCATGGACCACTTGATACCAAATCCATTGGAACACTGACAATGTATGCTCCTTACATCTCAGAAGAACTTTGACAACAGATAACATCACTGCTATATGCTCAATTTTTTGTTGAGAGGATAATACAAAATCGTACAAAAACTGTGGAGAGGCAAGGTGGCTCATGCAATCGTGACACTTTTCTCTCTCCCCATTATGTCCGCACACTAGAGAGGAATATTAGATGATCTACGCATGAATTGGACTCAGAAGATGCATTGATCATTTAATCATGGCTTGAAAGTCATCAAATTTAGGTGACGATTCAAATAGAGTGGCAATTATAGCAAATGATTCGTTTTGGAAATAACAGTCTTATAGTGGTTGATTCTAATTTTGGAACTAAAAAGTTCAAGTATCTGGTTTACACACTTCTTTCTTTCGATTCAAACCAAATTGCAATTCCCATAGCATGGATAATTGCTCCAAGTCTATAAAGTCATGATGTTTGCAAATGGATGGGGGCACTTCATGATACAATTCATGGAAAGGATTCTACATGGAAATTGAATGGCTTCATTGTGGATGACGCATCAACAAAAATTGCTATAATCAGGGATGTGTTTTAGTGCACAATTCTCCTGTCTTTGGCGTGTATGTCGTGTATGACATAGAAATATTATAAAGAAGTGTGTCAATGTTGAGATGCAGCGTGAGATGTTGAAGTGCCTTGGGCACATTATGTACAATAAATGGAGTGAGTCAAATGTTGTCGACACCATGGAAGATTTAATAGATCACCGTGCCTTCTTGGAATACTTTAAGGTAAGATGGATGTAAAGAATAGAGATGTGGGTGACTGCAATGAGGATTCTACCTCTTGCAAGTTAGGAGGCATTTGGAGCTATTGAAGCATACCATTCTAGACTTAAATCCAAGCTGTTAAATACACTGGACATGGGCACAAATCAACGCGCTGATTGGCTAGTATACAAACTGACTACTGAGGTGCATGCTTACTTTTGGGTTGACCAGTTTTCACTAGAAAATGATTTATGTGGATATATCAGAGATGAAAATTATGCTTCCACATCATGGCGCAAGGCATTATTTATTGCAAACAATGATGTTATTTTCAATGAGAAAGATCACTTTACAAAGGTTGTTAGCCAAAGTGATCGTACAAGGATGTACATTGTTTGGAATCCTAGTTCAGAGTTTGCTCTTTGTGAGTGTTTTTGGTCTTTGACAGGGAATCTTTGTAAACATGTTATTGAGGCTAATGTGGTTTGTTGCAATTGTCAGATGGCTAGACCATTAATGGCTCTGTAGACGTATCATCAGGATTTGCTTAGCCTGTTACGAGCTCCACCAAATGGCTCAGTTGTTCTTGACCATGCTATCTCACTAGGCATTCACAAATGGATCAGTTGTTCTTGTGTTTGGAATCCTAGTTCAGAGTTTGCTCTTTGTGAGTGTTTTTGGTCTTTGACAGGGAATCTTTGTAAACATGTTATTGAGGCTAATGTGGTTTGTTGCAATTGTCAGATGGCTAGACCATTAATGGCTCTGTAGACGTATCATCAGGATTTGCTTAGCTTGTTACGGGCTCCACCAAATGGATCAGTTGTTCTTGACCATGCTATCTCACTAGGCATTCACATGCACCAGGATCTTAAGAGACTGGTTGAACCAGCAAACATGGTTGTATTAACTCTTTGCTTACTCCAGTTCCTATTAAGTGGATTTGCAAGAAGAGTAGAACATACAGACGGAAGGTGAGTGTTGTAGACGGGAATAATAATAAAATATGTCGGGATAGAGTTAGCACTGATGCTAAAGATGGGGCAATTAATAAAATACCCTAGATGGAAATGTTACAACTGATGTTAAAGAAGGGACAATTAATAAAATTTCCCTAAATGGAAATGTCACAACTGATGCTGAAAAAGGAGCAATAATTATTGGACATCTCAATTTACAATTTGCTTGAGGACAAGCAATTTGAGGAAGGGAGGCTTGTCATATTCCCAATAAAGATAAAGAGATCGCTGGCCTTAAATGAGGAGAGCACTTGAATTAAGGAAAGGTTGTCTTTGGAATTAAGGACAAGATGTCATTAAAACAATATTAATTAATAATTATGATCATTAAGTATTTAGTTTGTTATAATATTCATTAATTAATAACAATGATTGGAAAAGTCACCACGTTTGGGAGAAGACATGTTTGACGAAAGCTCACAATCCTTGAAGAAGACATGTCGTTTGGTGGAACACTTTGAAGGTATTTATATTCAGTATTTGGTGAGAAGGAAAGGCATCCAATAATATTCATCAAACATGTAATTTTGTACAAGCATCAACAAGGCTCTTAAGGACGTGACCCCTTAATTGCAAATGTGATCCCAAGGACGAAACCCCTTATCGAATTCCAAAGACAAAACCCTTGTGCAATTTTGTAATATTTGAAATCCAGACTTAGAAATAAACAATTAATCTGATTTGAATTTAATATTATTTTATAAAATAATATTTTGAAAAGGAATTTCGAGAAAACTAAATTAATGTAAACTATTCCGATTTGGAATATTACAATAAGGCGAACTTTAGAAATGAGTGTCATTCCCGGGGCTTCCTTCCCATTTGATTTCTTGATGGCATCGATCAAGCTTTTGTTGGTGGATTGTGCCAATCCGTTCCCTTGTAGGTAGTGATTGGAGAACTTTAGTTTGATTTCGGTATCATAGGCCCACACTGTAAATTCTATGAATTGAAAGGTGGGGCTATTATCACATACTAAAGAAATGGGGACCCCAAAAAAGGTGACTATGGCATTCTTCAGGACTTGATGACTTCAAAAGCGGTCCTCCTTTTGGTTGCCACTGCCTCAGACCATCTAGTACAGTAGTTTGTGCCCATAAGGATGAATTTAAGACCGACTGATGAATTGGGGTTAATCAACCCCATGAAATCTAATCCCTATTGTGCAAACGAAACGAATTCGACAACAGGTTGTAGTGGCATTGCGGCATGCGTTTACCTTTTAACAAAGGTTTGGCATTGGTGGAAGAAATGAACATGAGTGTGGACATCCTTGAATAGTGTGGGCCAATAGTAACCTTCTCGGAGAACTTTGTGAGTTATGGTGTTTGCCGCAGGATGGCCGATTCCCATTTTTTCATGAAAACTTGCCATTATAACCTTGGATTCCTTTTGTGATACACACTAGAGGTAGATTCCTTCGTGGTTTCTTCTAAAAAGAACTTTCTTTAGCATATAGTCTGCGGCTTTTAACCGGAGGGCTCCTCTGTGTATGGATGAGTCTCGTTGGTGCATTTCCATAGGGTAGAAAGTGCATGACCAGGCCATACCAATTTGAATGTCATACTCTCTATTGGTCCACCTGGTGTACAGTGATTCTTGGGTCTATCTCTGTGATTAGCTACGTAAGGCCTTGTACCCTAACCAGTTTGGATAGCTTGATTTCCAAGTCATATTCTTACAACTTCGTCATCCATCGGCCTCTCCTTTCGGCTAGCTCATTTTGCCCCAGTATTTGCTTTATAGTCGGGTCCGAGATAATGGCATGTACTCTATTCCAAAGGATGTAATGCCTAAATTTATTCAGTGCCTTAACCAGGGCATCGACGTGTTTATCCAAGGTAGAATACCGAAGTTCAACATCTTTAAGATTAGTGCTCATAAAAGCCACGGGGTGTTCTTATCCTTCTAACCTTTGGACGAGACAAGTGGCAATGGTGTGCTCTGAAGCGAAATGGTAGACAAAAGTCCTACGCATAGTCCGGGATGCTAAGGACTAGGGCTTGCATGATTGTCTTTGATATTCTGGAAGGCTTTCTTCGATTCTGTGTGCCACTCCACCTTAACATCTTGTTTCAACATTACATTCAAGGACTTCACTGTTTCAGCAAATACAGAAATAAACTTACGCACAAAGTTGATTTTACCAAAGAAAGATTTTAATTCCTTCTTGCGATTAGGTAAAGGTAATTTAGAAATTACATTCTTTGGGGTCGATAGCAATACCTTCTTTTGTGACAATGTGATCGGGAAGCTTACCTTCAGTGACACTGAACACACTTCTTTGGGTTTAAGGAAATACCATACCCCCTGCATCCTTCAAATATCGTTTATAAGTGGTGCACATGCTCTAACCTGTATTTGGAAAACATAATTAGGTCATCCGTATATATTATTATGCACTTACCTATTAGGGCCTCAAAGGCGAAGTCCATTGCCCTTTGAAAGGTTGCATCGACGTTGATTAGCCCAAAAGGCATCCGCTTATAAGCGAATGTGCCCACTTGGTGGTGAAATCAGTCTTAGTTCTGTCTTTTGGGTTGACTAGGACCTAGTTATAACCTAAGAATCCATCCAAGAAGGACATCATTTGAGACCCGCTCAGCGTTTAGATGACCTCATCTAGCTAGGGCAATGGGTAGTTATCCTTATTTGAGGCCTTGTTCTAGTTCCGGAAGTCCACGCAAAGGCATATTTCACCATTCTTCTTTCGCATTGGGACTAGGTTAGCCACCTAGGTGGAGTGGCAAACAGTGAACATTATCCCAGCAGAGAGTAACTTGTGGACTTCCTTGTGAATCAAGGGCTCCATGATTGGGTTTACCAGCGTCTGTCTTTGCCTAAAGGTTTTTGGCTAGGTTTTAAGGGGATGGTATAAGTATTTACTCTCGGGTCAAAGACCTTTAGGTCTCCATAGGCCTAGGCAATCACGTCCTTGTGCCTCAGCAGTAACCTCCGTAACTGTTCCAATTTGTGGTCTGTCCAATTCGAGCCCACATTAACTGTCCAAGGATTCTCTGTAGGGCTAAGATTAATGAGTTGACACTTTTGGTCTTCGGACTTAGGCCTCGTTGACCATTTTTGGTCCTGCAGGCCAAAAATCGGTCTCCCTTTTCCTTCCTTGATGTCCTGATTAGCCATCCTCTAATGTCTTCACCTTACAGCAATTGTCGTTTTTCCTTTATAATAGGCCTGTTCCATAAAAATCCAAGTGACTTGAGCCTTGTTGATGTTTCGGGTTGATCCGGAGGCTTATTTCGCTTTGGGCAGTTAGTTTGTACAAGCCTTTTGGCAAAGGAATGGGTCAGTTTCAAAGAGAATGCAAGTATTTTACAAAGTTCTAAAGACAAGGTGCCCTTGCGGAGGGCAGTCAGGTTGCAAACTAGACCGTTCTAGCAGGCTGCATAGGGCAATTATGGACCCAAAGTGCCCTTGCGGAGGGCAGAGAGCACCTTCAGAAAAACGACAAGCCAAAAGGCCAAAAGGTAAGTTTAACTTCAGAGAAAATCCATTCAAAAGACAGGATTTCTTCGGACAAAGTGCCCGAAGGAATTACTTCGAAAATTTTGTCCGAAGAAATTCACGAAGAGACTAAGGCAAATTCCTTCGGACTTTTGCCCAAAGGAATTTACAAAGGAAAAGACCAAAGCATGAAGGCAGGGTTTTCTTCGAACATTTTGTCTGATGGAAATCCAACGAAAAAAGACCGAAAAAAAGGGTCGAAACATGAAGACAAGAATTCCTTCAGGCAAAATGTCTGAAGGAATTCCTTCTGACATTTTGTCCAAAAGATTTGAGGAGAAAAAGGAGCTCGAAGGGCAAGTGCCCTTGCGGGGAACTCTCAGCGACCAAAAAGGACACTTTCCATTTTTTCAAAGGGGCACCTTCCCTTCGGGAAGGTTCATTCCATAAAAGCCAAAGGACTTACCAAAGATAATGGCGGGCCCAAGAACGTCAAATTCAAGACAATGAAATAGCCGTTGGCTTTCAAATGGCGATGGGCCTGCAGACGTCAACTTTACAGTGATAAGATAGTCATTGATTTTCAAAAGTTTAAGGACGGGCCCATGTATGGAAATGAATTAGCAGTTGAAGAGAGCCCGAAAGAGCTCATAAGCAATGGCCAAAAGGAAACTCAACGACCCACCAAGAAGGGCGCCCGAGAGCTCAAATTGCCGGAAAGAGACAAAAAATAGCAAGGAAAGAGGGAACAAAATAGAGAGTCCAGAACATGGCTACACACACATATGACAACATTTGGAATGTTCCAAAGGACGCACCTAGCCAAGCATAGACACGAATCAGATCAGCCCACGTGGCAAAAGAAGGTGTCAATAGGAAGTTATTGCAACAGATGAAACAGTCTCCACCAAGTGACTGCCAAGGGGAGTGCAGAGATTCAATAGAATGGCCCGTTTTTCCTCATTTTACATTAATGAGCAAGCAGTCACGTGAATTTCATTAAGAAGCGGCCTTGTCATCCAAACAGACAAAGCGACCCATGCTTTTGCAGTGACTTTAATACGGGTTAAGCACTAAAGTCAAGACTGGCGACATCTATAGCATGGTTATCTCAGGGCTTTCTAGAAGGATGACACCAGCATGATCATTTTCCTCCGTCCTAGGTGTTCAACGCAACATGGGCTCCTCATTCTGGAAAGCGCTAAAGTCTTTTCCTTCATGCTATATATTGTAACTTCTCAGTTGAGAAAAGATCTCTCAGCTTGTAAGGCGGAACTCTGCCAAAATTTACTTTGAATCAAAAGGAAGCATTTTTATCTCCATTTGAGCTTGCACTTTTGCATATGTCTATGGCTTTGTCTTGTGTTAAGTCATTTTCCTTCATGCTTCCACAAAATGATTCCAGCATGTCTAGTGTATTATGAGTTCTTCTTTTGCAGGTCAGCTAGAAGTGTCTACAGCGGAGTATAAGCGAATGTGAACAGGCTGCCATAGTGTGTCTTAAAACACCTCTGGTAGTTCTTCCTCCCTGTATCTCCAGAGGACCCCTAGCTCACTGATGCAGAAGAGTTTCTCATGTCAAATGAAGTGTGTAATCAGCTTGATCTTGGTGTAAAGTGTATGTCAAGCTAAGCAGATCAACCATTTTTTGGTGCATCACCGTATTAGTTTAGGTTCTATTTTCAATATCCTTCTCCCTTTTCACCCCCCCCATTGTTATCGGTAGTAGTACAAAACCACAAAGATGCATCAAAGGAATCTAGCCCTTATCTAGAGATTCTCCCCCCAGTTTTGCCAGACCCACAGCAAGAGGAGAGTCTCCATTGTGCCCCGTGGAAGAGAGGAGCCGAGCCTCCTCTCAAAGGTGCAATCCATAGCGTCAACAGTTTTTGGCACGCCCGGTGGGACTCGTTTGTTCGAGGAGTTGAAGGATATTTTGGTGTGTTCTTCAACCAATCAACATCTGTAAGCATTTCAACCAACACCAATGGCGACTCCAAGTTGAATCAGCTGGTTAAGCAGTCCTAGTGCCATCAAGAAATCACATTTTGGTATGTATGATTCCATTGCTCAGCAGCATCGGCCTTGTGTTCCTTCATATAGTTTTGATCAAGATCAAGTTGTTCATGGAATCACCTCATGCAGCTCTCCTAGTTGCTCTTCACCTAGTGTAAGGGAAGTAACGCTGGAATTTGAGAAGCAAGTGATGGAGATAGACAGATTGGATGAGCATAATGGATATCAACAAGAGCTTATGTACAAAGAGGAGTGCTTGTTGAGGCAAGCTCCGGCCTTGCAATCCATGAAGGAGGAGGTAGCAAAATGGAAGAGTCCATTCATTCAAGGAAATCTGCCTTGTGTTCCTTCTCCCATTCCAACGTAGCCCCCTCCTATTCTAAAGAAAGCCTCCTCTTATGCACCAAATCCTTTCTACCAAACAGTACTTGCTCACTCTAGCTCATCTAATGCATTAACCACTCCTGCTCTTAATCCCTTGAACCTAGCTTTTCAACACCAAAGGGCATTAGAACAGCCTCTCATGGAGACTAACCTTCTCAATTCTTTAGAATGTGGACCCTCTTTTGATGGGAATCATCCTATGCCTTTCAAAAAACAACACGTCTCTCTTCAAAAAATTCTTCTTGTGCATCAACAGTCTCTTCTTAGTCTTCCTCAACCTCCTCAAGTCTTTCAACATGATGTCAAGATTCCAAGTTGGAGGAGGGAATAGCATGACCCAGCTCAGGGCCTTGGAAATGATGAAGCTGCTCCCTGTTCTCAAGAGAAGATTTTCAGTCCCAAGGTCACGAGTTGGAAGGGAACAATAGAATCATGGGGTAGGAAGGAGGAGAAAGGTTTTGCTCAAAACTTTGAAGAAGGCAAAGCTGCTCCTACTCATGGTGATCCTCATGATCTCCAAGAAAGGCTCTTCCAGGAGAATATAGCCAGGCAAATTGCAGAGCTAGAGTCCAGAATGAGTTTCCTCAGCAAAAGTGTGATGGATTGTTCAGGCCAAGCAGAAGATCCTACCTTTGAACACACCCCATCTACACTCCTCCAAAAGAGCTATCAATCCACATCTGATGTGGATGAAGAGTTGGCCAAATGGAAGGAAGAAAATCATTCGATTCTAGCTCAAGGATTGCCTCCTCTTCCACATGAGTTTGTCCATCAACCCTCCACTCCATTCTTTCTCAAAGAGGAACCTGTTTTGAAAGAGGCAAGTGAAGAAGAGAGGATCCAATTTGCAGCTAATCAAGAAGCTTTCATGGATGACAATGAGGAGGAAATCATCATGGATGCTCCTTTTGAAGACATCATCAACGGAGAAGACACAGGTCATACATACATGCAAGATGTTCCAGCAATATGAAGAGGAAAGTAAGCATGGTGAGCTCTCTCCTTCCTTGTTTGATGAACTTCCTTGTTGCTTTGATGAGGAGAATGATCATGCCATGGAATCCAAGTTGGAGGAATAGGAGCATGTCTTTGAACAACTAGAGACTCTTATTTTTTAGCAAGAAAAGGAGACGTCTGTCCATCTTGTTGAAAGCTTTGAACAAGAGAGCCTTGAGCAAGAAGGTGACATTTTGTGGGATAAGCAAGCAGTTTGTGATCTCATTTCAGACATCACAACAGACACCCTTCTTCAAGAAAGCCATGATGAAGTAGAAGATCAGTTTGAAAGGCTCTTCAATGAGGCAGAAGGGAACAAGTCAATCCATGATGCATGTCAAGGGGGCTATGAGCTAAATGAGGCTTACAATGATAAGCTGCCATTGATTTCTTGATGAAACACACTAGCATGAGGGGCCAACATGAATCAGGTTTCAAAGGGCAAAGTGAATACATAGATGTTGGAGACATGTTTGACCCTGATCCTCTCGGATACAAGCCAATCAAGGTAGCAGACAAGAAGGGCAAGTCACCAAGTCTCCATTCCATTCAGTCACTTGTCCGGCACCATAAGTTTTCTTCCCATGGAGACTTGAGAATTTTTCCTTTTGATCCAGGAGGGAGGCAAATATATCTAGTTAGTTGTACATAGTAGTTTGCTTTCGGTTGTCTTTGTTTTCCCTAAGTGCCATTTGCACAAGTGTAGTGTTTTTAGCCTTGTTGTGCATCATCTTTTCTTGTTGCTTGAGGTAAAGCTTTGTTAGTTCATAGGTCTTTAGAAGGCTGTTGCTAACTTTTCCACGCTGCATCCTGACTCCATGCCCAATGGACTTTGAGGCTACCAATATTCTTTAGCATAGCAGGCATGCTTCCCCTATGAATTGCCAAATATGTTGACCATTTTTGGTCCTGCAAGCCAAAAATCGGTCCCCCTTTCCCTTAATGTCCTGATTAGCCAACCTCTAATATCTTCACGTTACTGCAATTGTCGTTTTTCCTTTATAATAAGCCTATTCCATAAAAATCCAAGTGACTTGAGCCTTGTTGATGTTTCGGGTTGATTCGGAGGCTTATTTCGCTTTGGGCAGTTAGTTTCTACAAGCATTTTGGCAAAGGAATGGGCCAGTTTCAGAGAGAATGCAAGTATTTTACAAAGCTCTAAAGACAAAGTGCCCTTGCGGAGGGCAATCAAGTTGCAAACTGGACCGTTCTAGCAGGCTGCAAAGGGCAATTATAGACCCAAAGTGCCCTTGCGGAGGGCAGAGAGCACTTTCAGAAAAATAACAAGGCAGAAGGCCAAAAAGTAAGTTTCCCTTCAGAGAAAATCCATTCAAAAGACAGGATTTCTTCGGACAAAGTGTCTGAAAGAATTTACAAAGGAAAAGACCAAAGCATGAAAGCAGGTTTTCCTTCGGGCAAAATGTCCGAAGGAATTCCTTCAGACATTTTGTCCGATGAAAATTGTTGACGTTGTGGATTGCACCCTTGACAAAGGAATTCCTTCGGACATTTTGTCTGATGAAAATTGTTGACGCTGTGGATTGCACCCTTGACAGGAGGCTGAGCTCCTGTCTTCCACGCGGCACAATGGAAACTCCTCTCTTGCCTGTGGGTCTGACAAAACTGAGAGGAGAGTCTCTAGATAAGGGCTAGCTCCCTTTGATGCATATCTAATTTATTCCAGTACATTTGCTAATATATATATAATGGGAGGAGGGGTTGAAAAGAGAGAAAGATACTGAAACAAAAGCTAAACTAAGAGGGTGATGCACCCAAAAAAAATTCAATCTACTTAGCTTGAGCATACACTTTCCACCAAGAACAAGCTGATGTACACTTCATTTGATATGAGAAATTCCCCTGCATCAATGAGCTAGGGGTCCTCTAGAGATACAGGGAGGAGAACTACTAGAGGTGTTCTAAGACACACTATGGCAGCCTGTTCACATGCGCCTATACTCTACTATAGACACTTATGGCTAACCTGCAAAAGAAGAACTCACAATACACTAGACATGCTGGAATCATTCTGTGAAAGCATAAGGGAAAATGGCTTAACACAAGACAAAGCCATAGACATGCAAAAGTGCAAGCTCAAAAGGAGGCAAAAATGCTTCTTTTTGATTCAAGATAAATTTTGTCAGGGCTCCGCCCTACAAGCTAAGAGAGATCTCCCTTCTCAAAATGAGATATTACAATATATATAAAGAGAAAGCAAAATATGCACCTTTTGGAAAAGAGACTTTGGCACCCTTTGACAAGTGGCTTATATGTGTTGAGAGCATTGGGAAGAGGAAGCCGCTGAAAGAGAATGATGTATCAGCTCCAATTTTGACTTTAGGTGTTTAAATACATTAAACGTCATGCGTGAAAACATAGGCCGCGACGTTTGTCTGCAAACAAGACCGCTCCTTCAAGGCATTCACGCGGTTTGTCTGCTCATCAATGCAAAGTGAAGAAAAACGGGTCATGTCATTCACTGTTTGCGCTCCTTGATGACCACTTGGCAAATACTATGTCAACCACTAGAGTAACTCCTTGAGTTGACGCCTTCCTTTGCCACTTGGACTGTTTTTTCTGTTTCTGCACTTGGCTCTTTTGTCTGTTCTTGGCTTTGTCTTATCTGGCTCCTTCGGCCTTCAAGGGCTATCTTCTGCTAATTCTTTGGCTCTTTGGGCTCCCTTCTCGGCAGTCTCTTCCTTTTGGCCTTAAGCCATTGAATTCCTTCGAGTTCGCGCCTTTCATTTAAAGACCAACGGTTACTTCATGGTCGTAAAATTGACGTTTGCGCGCCCGTCGCCATTTGAAAGCCAACGGCTATTCTGTTGTCCTAAACTTGATGTCTGCGGGGACGTCATCAGACGTCTGGATCCCAACAGCTAGTCCATGATGCTCAATTTTGACGTCCGCGAGCCCATCACCCCTTGGTTAATTCCTTCGGCTTTTGTCTTTGGAACCTCCCGAAGGTAAGGTGTCCCTTCGGGCCTTGAGAAAGGTCCTCCTTTTGGCAGCCGAGAGTCCCCCGCAAGGGCACCTGCCCTTCGGGGTCCTTCGGCGGCCTTCCTCTTCAAATCTTTCGGACAAAATGTCTGAAGGAATTCCTTCGGACAAAATGTCCAAAATAAATCTTTCCTTTGTCTTTCCTGCTTACCGCTTTCTGTCGGGTGAATTCCTTCGGGCCTTTTGTCTGAAAGAATTCGCTTTGCTCACTTTACCGCAGGGACTTTTCCGAAAGAATTCCTTGCTCTTTACCTTGTGAATTTCTTCGAACAAAATGTCCGAAGGAATCCCAGACCCAAAAGTACCCTTGAAGAGGGCAAGGAACCTTTGCGGAGAAATCAAAAGGGTGCTTTTCCTTCAGAAATGTTAAGGCAAAGGGTGAATTTCTTCGGGCAAAATGCACCCTTTGCCTTAACATTTCTGAAGGAAAATCACCCTTTTGATTTCTCCGCAAAGGTTCCTTGCCCTCTTCAAGGGTACTTTTGGGTCTGGGACTGCCCTCCGCAAGCGCACTTGTCCTTCGGGCTTTGGAAGACCCCCTTTGAACCTTCCAACCTGAACCAACTCATTGGACCAACTCGTTGAACCAACTCATTGAACTAACAATGGTTCAAAGTTCAAATTCAAAGTTCTAGGAAAGGTCATGCTATTTGACTCCGACGTCGAACCACTGAACTGGTTCCTCCTTTTGCCAAAAGACTTGTGCAAATCAAATTTGAACTGGCTCAGAACAGCAAGGGAAGGAGACCGATTTTGGCCTGCAGGGCCAAAATAGTCAACAAAATGGCGATTCCCAAGTGAAGCATGCCTGCTATGCTTAGAAACCAATAGCCTCAAAGTCCATTGGGCACGGAGTCGAGATGCAGCTTTGAAAAAGTTAGCAACAACGGTGTGATATCCAAGAATCAAAATGGTTTATTTTGTTGTAGCAGGACCAGCATCAATCCTGGAACTTTTCTGAGTCTTATAACATAGTCCCACCGGGCATGCCAAAAACTGTTGACGCAGTGGATGCACCCTTGACAAAAGGATGATCTCATGTCTTCCACGCATCACAATGAAAACTCCTATCTTGCCTGTGGGTCTGGCAAAACTGAGAGGAGAGTCTCTAGATAAGGGCTAGCTCCCTTTGATGCATCTCTAATTTATTCCAATACATTTGCTAATATATATATATATATATATATATATATAATGGGGGGGTTGAAAAGGGAGAAGGATTACTAAAAAAAGAACCTAACCTAAGCTGGTGATGCACCAAACATGTTTGATCTACTCATACACTTTGAACCATAAAAACACATACATACACTTTAACTGGTAAAAGGACCAAATTGCAGAGAACTTAACAGGGAGGCTTTAATGGAAACACACAGAAAATAAACTTACCACAGGCATTGTAAGAAAAGCACACTATCTGATAACCTTCTTCTGCCTCTGTGCTCCGGATACAACTCTTCTTTTTATCTGCAGGAATGGAGCTCTATCTATACCAAGTGTGTTGGTATCAATACTGTGAAAGCATTAGGAAATAAATGACAGAACACATAGCTAACACTCAGACACACTCAAAGATATATCCAACCAAAATAGAAGTAAAAATGGGTATTCTATTGATTCCAGGGAAAAATTGGGAGGGCTTCGCCTTACAATATGAGAGATATCTTTCTCAAATGAGAAGTTCAATATATATAGAGAAAGAAGAGGCAAAAGGCGCCCCTTTTGGAAAAGACTTTGGCGCCCTTTGACAAGTGGCCCACGTGTGCTGAGAGCATTGGGAAGAGGAAGCCGCTGAAAGAGAAAGCTGTGTCGGCTCCGATTTTGATTTTAGGCATCTAAATACATTAAATGTCATGTGTGAAAACATAGGCCGTGCCGTTTGTCTGCAAACAATACCACTCCTTCAAGGCATTCACGCGATTTATCTGCTCATCAATGCAAAGTGAAGAAAAACGGGTCGCGCCCTTCACTGTTTGCGCTCCTTGATGACCACTCGGCAGATACTGTGCCAACCGCTGGAGTAACTCCTTCAGTCGACACCTTCCTTTGCCACTTGGAATGTTTTGTCCATTTCTGCACTGTCTTTTCTAGTTCCTTCGGCCCTCAGGGGCTATCTTCTGCTAATTCTTTGGCTCTTTGGGCTCCCTTCTAGGCAGTGTCTTCCTTTTGGCCTTTAGCCTTTGAATTCCTTTGGGTTCGCGCCTTTCATTAAAAAACCAACGGTTATTTCATTTCTACAAAGTTGACGTCTGCGCGCCCGTTGCCATTTGAAAGCCAACGGCTAGTCTATTGCTCTGAATTTCACGTCTTCGGGGACGTCATTTGACGTCCGGACCCCAACGGCTAGTTCTTGATGTCCAATTTGACGTCTTCGAGGACATCACCCCTTTGAATTCCTTCGACTCCCTGTCTTTGGAACCCCGTGAAGGGAAAGTGTCCCTTCTTGCCTTGAGAATGGTCCATTTTGTGGTCGCCGAGAGTCCCCCGCAAGGGTACTTGCCCTTTAGGGTCCTTCGCGCAGCCTTGTTCTTCAAATCCTTCGAACAAAATGTCCAAAGGAATCCTTCGGACATTTTGTCCGAAGGAAATCTTTCCTTCGCCTTTGCCGCTTTCTGTCGGGCCTTTCAACATTCCTTCGGACAAAATGTCCGAAGGATTTCTCTTGTGAAATTTTGCGGCGGAAAATCTTTCCGAAAGATATCCTTTTGTTCCCTGACTTAGCAATTTCTTCGGATAAATCCTTCGGACATTTTATCCGAAGAAATTGCTAAGTCAGGGAACAAAAGGATATCTTTCGGAAAGATTTTCCGCCGCAAAATTTCACAAGAGAAATCCTTCGGACATTTTGTCCGAAGGAATGTTGAAAGGCCCGACAGAAAGCGGCAAAGGCGAAGGAAAGATTTCCGAATTCCTTCAGACATTTTGTCCGAAGAAATTCGTCCTTTGCTTTTCTGAAGAAAACCTTACCCTTTCGGCCTTCTCTTTGATCCTTTCACAAATGTTCCCTGCCCTCCGCAAGGGCACTTGTCCTTCGGGCTTTGGGAGACTCCCTCAATCCTTCCGATTGAATCGACTAATTGAACCGTTCGATTGAACCAACAATGGTTCAACAGTTCAATGGTTCAATACTGTGTTTTGCTCATTCAATTGACCGCTTGAACCAACCGCTTTGAACCATTCGATTGAACCATTCAACTGAACCAATTCTTTGAACCAAGCCGACTGAAACAAGCCAACTGAACCAAGTCATTGAACCAAACCTTTGAACCAAGTCGTTGAACCAAACCTTTGAACCAAGCCGACTGAACCAAGTCGTTGAACCATGCCTTTGACCCAAGCCGACTGAACCAAGTCGTTGAACCAAACCGACTGAACCAACAATGGTTCAAAGTTCAAGTTCAAAGTTCTTGGAAAGATCATGGAATTGGACCCCGACGTCAAACCATTGAACTAGTTCCTCCTTTTGCCGAAAGACTTGTGCAAAAAATCAAATTTGAACTGGCTCAGAACAGCAGGGGAAGGAGACCGATTTTGGCCTACAGGGCCAAAATGGTTAACAGGATCCCCTGTTGAAGCACTCATGCAACAAAGGTTCTCATTCGAATGAAGTGTATGTTTGCTTCTATCTGGTATAAAGTGCAGGGCAAAACTGAGTAGACCACCCATTTTGGTGCATCACCGCATTAGTTAGGTTCTGTTTTCAGTATTTCTCCCTCTTTTCACCCCCCCATTGTTAGCAGTAGAAAATCCAGAGCCTCACGGTGCATCAAGGGGAGCTAGCCCCTAATCTAGAGATTCATCCCTCAAGTTTACAATCCACAACAAGAGGAATGTCTCCATTGTGCCGCGTGAAGGAAGAGAGCTGAATCTCCCTACAAATGGTGCAATCCACAGCGTCAATAGTTTTTGGCAGGTCCAATGGGACAAATTTCTGTCGTGCAAGTTTCAGGGTTGGTGCTGGTCTTGATATTATTAAAAATCCAGAAGAAAGCTATAATTAGCACCTGGCGACTCCATTTAGGAACTCAGTCTCTGGTTAATGATCAACGTGGCATCCCATGCCAAAGGTCACTACAAGATCTTCTAGGGGTGTCCCTTTTGTATTTATTGAGTTGCCTTTGAACTCAACAAAAACATTGAGGTTTGCAAATACCCACCCTTACGTAGCAAGCCACTTTCCCAAACCAGCCATAAAATACACCTACTCCAGGAGAACCCGATTGAATCCTTTCACAACCATGGCAGCCCTCGGGACTTTAGTTTATCTAGCATTCAACGATCAAAGTCCCTTGAACCTTCAGCAATATGACCCAATTCTAAAGACAGCTCTAAAAAGTGTTCCTCCCTTTAGTGGAGGGAGCCCAATCACTGCTTTCGAGCATATTAGAAACATAGCCAACCTCTACAACATAATATCACTGAAGAAAATGTAGCCATCAGGGTGTTAGCCTTCTCTTTCAAATGGAAAGTTTTAGACTGGTATGGGACCTTGCCTATGAACTCAAGTGGCTCGTGGAATGAGTTAGGGACCCTCTTGACCAATAGGTTTGGGGAAAAAAGTGACCATTTATCTCTAGCTGAGCAATTGACCACCATGAAGAGAGCCCCACATGAGTTTATGCAAAATTTTAACACTAGGTTCCAAAAGACTTGGGACAGAATCCCAATTCTTGTGAGGCCAACCCCAAGATATGGTTTCCGTTACTACTTGAAGGCCCTGAATAGTGACACTGCTGTCATGATACAGTCCATGGGTGGGAACACTCTGTCCGCTGCTTATGAGATAGCCATAACTACTGAAAATTGCCTTGTTCAAGCAGGAAAGATAGCTCCTAGACCTCATATGCCCCTCTTCCCTGATTTACAGCCCTCATTCCAGCTTGTTATGCCCACCCTAGCTCCTCTGCCTAATCAAGAGAAGCCGACTGCTACCCCTGCAAATGATCTCCATGAAGTGAAGAACCTGTTGCAGAGTGTTACCAATGAGTTAGTTGCCCTCAAGAGACAACAAGCTCAGAGTTATAGGCCAAATCAAGGCTACCAGCAGTTTGGGCAAGCAAATAGACCTCCTTTCCAGAATTATAATCAAGGGCACGGTCAAATTACATATGTCAAGCCTTACCAGAGCTATAATCCAAATGCCCCTTCATCTTCCAAGGCTCTTGTCCCCACTCTAAATAATTTGGTGCAGGAGCAGCCCAATTATCCACCCTTGGAGCATGGCCAAGAACAGGTTGCTTATGCCAATGAGCTACCAAATCAAAGCATGACCGCACAAGGTGATCAAGTAGCCCAATTCTCAAATTTTGAGATATCAATAGAACTTTGGATGCACAACAGGCAGGCTCAATCTGATTCCACTCTTATGAATCACTTGGAATGAGAGTTCTACGCAGTCAACTATGTGGGGAGCATAAGGAATCAGAATGATTGTGTTGCAGCCAACACTAGGTCCAAAAGGAGAGCTATTGATGAAGTTCAAGCAACCACTCAAGCACCTACAGCGTCTCCTTCACCACAAGCAAATCAAAAGTTTCCCAATTACGGTCCGCCAGTTGCAGCTTCAGTGCCTCAGGTTGCACCACAGGGTACAAATGTTCCCGAGGAGAACTCTAAAGAGGGCAATCCTTCAATCAATGTAGTGGACCAAGTGAATACGTTGCACATGAACATTTCATTGTGGGATTCTTTAGCAATGCCGAGACAAAAGGGTATACTCCAAAAGGAATTGCATGGGCTAGGTGAGCACGCTGTTCCAGCAAGAAATGATAATGTGTTGATAGTAAATGGGGCCCCTCCAATGGGAGGTCAAGCAAAGAAGGATGAGAAGGTCCCTCCCTTCTATTTGTCACTGATTATTGGTGATTTCTTAGTCCACAATTGCATCATTGATAATGGAGCAAGCACCTCAGTTATGCCCAAATGCATAGCTGATAAGCTAAGCCTCAAATATGAGCAAATGACCAAAGGAATTCTACAGTTGGATGGATCACCAACTAAAACCTTGGGAGTGGTAAGAGGCTTGAATCTGACTCTCCATGAGTCACTTTCTTTTCAAAGTGGACCATTGCAGCTTTTCTGAAGGTATTTTTCTAAAGGCAAAGGTCATTTTCAAACGCCGAAAGACCATTTCAATCTTTCTGAAGGGTCAGTTTCCCTTCGGAAAAGTTCATTTGCAAAAATGCCGAAAGATTATTTCAGAATTTTCAAAGGGCTCTTTCCCTTCGGGAAAGTTCATTGTCAAAATTTTGAAAGACACTTAAAAAACCCGAAGGAATTGTCCTAGTGAGTGACGACTGTAAGGACGTCAATTACATGGAGGACTAGCCGCTGGGATTCAAACGTCCAATGACAGGGCCATCAACGTCAACTTCGAGGTGATAAACTAGCCTTTGGGAAGTCATCACGCTAGAAGCCCGAAGGCCTGCCGAAACAAAGCCGAAGAGTGCAAGCCCAAAAGAGAATTCCTTCGAACAAAATGTCCGAGGAATTCAAAACCAAAAGCCCGAAGAACGAATGAATGATCAAGCAAAGAAAGGAACCCGAGAGAAAATAACAAGAGCCCGAGAACCTGAATGGCTAAGGACAAAAGGGAAATAGCAAAATAAGAAAAAACAAGGCAAGTAACCCGAAACGTGGCCACGTGCACAATAAAACATAAGCTCAAAACATTCCAAGTGGCATGACAAGTCAAAGCGCAAACCCAAGGATGAACCAGACCAAGGTAGGTGGCATTGGTGTCGTCAGCAAGAGGAGTAAATGCACTTAGGTGAAACAGTGTCTACCAAAATCCAATAAAAGGATTGGTTTTCGAACTATAGAAGAGCGGCCCGTATTTTCGCGCTTTGCCATTAATGCACAGCGAGTTGCTCTCAATAGCATGGCTCTCCAATACGCAATTGGAAGGATACAGTAACAACATGGGCTTGTGGTCACTACAGAAATGTTTAATACAGCATACGTTTCCATCCCTTGACTTGTTAATTTTTTGTTTCCAAGCTCTCTGTATATTTGTAACTTCTTATTTGAGAGAGGGTCTCTCAGCATTATATGGCGAAGCCTTGAAAAAATTTACCTTGAATCAAAAGAAGCATTTTTACCTCCATTTGAGCTTTGCACTTTTGCATATGTCTATGGTTTTCTCTTATGTTAAGCCATTTTCTTTTCATGTTTTCATAAGTTTATGCCAACATATCTAGTGTATTGTAAGTTCTCTTGCAGGTCAACAAGAAGTGTCCAGCTCAGAGTATAGGTGCATGTGAACATGATGTCCATAGTGTGTCTTAGAACACCTCTGGTAGTTCTTCCTCCCTGTATCTCCTTAGGATCCCCTGTTGAAGCACTGATGCAAGAAAGGTTCTCATTCGAATGAAATGTATGTTTGCTTCTCTCTAGTGTAAAGTGTAGGTCAAAGCTGAGTAGACCAACCACTTTGGTGCATCACCGCATTAGTTAGGTTCTATCTTTAGTATTTCTCCTCTTTTCACCCCCCCCATTTTTAGCAGTAGGAAATGCAGGGCCTCAAGGTGCATCAAGGGGAGCTAGCCCCTAATCTAGAGATTCATCCATCAAGTTTGCAACCCACAACAAGAGAAATGTCTCCATTGTGTCACGTTGAGGAAGAGAGCTGAGCCTCCCTTCAGAGGGTGCAATCCACAACGTCAACAGCTACCACGTCACCACGAGTCAAAAAGGTCAGTCCCCCGGCTCTGTCACAGATGTTAGAGCCAAGGAGACCCTGGCCAAATGGAAAGCTACCACATCACCACAAGTTATAAAGGCCAATCCCTTGGACCTATCAGAGATGTCATAGCCAGGGAGAGCCCAGCGAAATGAGACGCTGCCACGTGACCCCGAGTTAGAAAGGCCGATCTCTTGGACCTATCAGAGATGTCGAAGCCCAGGAGAGCCCAACAAAATACAGCCACCAAATCAAATTTAAATTCACAAGTGAGCTACCAAACACCATTAATGCAGGGAGATTTATGCATGTGCTTAAAAAGCCTAAGAGGATCCCATTACTAGTTACCATTGTTGACTGAAAAATCTCTAACTCCTTGCTTCCAAAAAAAATCGTAGAGCCCCTACATCACATGCCTTCTATGCTCAACGCTGACTAAGTTGCCCTTCCATCCTACTTTAATGGCTGCTACATCTTCAATCTTGAAGGTCAAGCCCAAGTATCGAGACACCACCTTCCCTATTGGTTTAACCAAGTATAGGCACTACAATGACATATTTAAGGCAATTGAATAGGTCCCCAAGAATTCTGCCAACACGGACTACCAGCTGGGTGAGTAGGAGGATGCCCTTAGGTCCTATAAGAAGTGCAGACTACATAGAGCCACGACCAAACCAGAGGCGTTTCACTATGTCAATCTACTTGGTGACATCCTCCACAAGGCAATTTTCATGTAGGGCACTATCAATGACTAGGTATGCTAACCCGCCTCTCGACACCAGATTGTTGATATATTTGGTAGTGCCTTCAAGGCATACTACTCCCTCCCAGAATTCTCTTTCTCCTACGATGCAATGACAGTGTCAATCTGGATGAGCACCTACCAAATCTACAATGTCTTCCACGACTGCGCTGAGAACCCCAACTCCAAATGGGTTAACAAAGAGAAAATCAATGCTTACATAGTTGACACCTTTCAAGAGGAGATCCAAGTAGAGACATGATCCTACTGAACTGTCTGTTTGGGGACCCAGATTGCCAACACGTCAACGAGTTATGGGTGTTCCTTCTACATATGATCCTGAATCGCTCAAACATCCCTAACATAAGAGACTTGATCAACTTTAAGTTGGTCCACATCATTGCAGCCACTCGAGCTAGAGGCGACTTCTACATGAGCTAATTTTTGGATACAATCTATGGGACGCTCTCGTTCAAGCCTTCAACCTTTCAAGGGTTCCTGGTGACCCGATTGTCTACGTGGTCTTTTATAAGCTGTACGGCCACCAATTCCACCATGTTAGGGACATCTGTGGCCACTTCTACCCAGTGGTGTACTAGACAGTCAATGAAGCTCCGATGCCCAAAAGCAATCCATGACTCTATCATAGCCATCGGGGACTAATGGGTGTACAAAGATGACACAGTGATTCGGATAACGGGCTTTCTCCAAGACCCCCTCTACTTGCCATATTATGTCCCTGACCACTTAGCAGAACAAGAGATCGCCTATCAACTGATAAACGACATCTTCGGATTCTACATACAGCATCAGCAGAAGGCATGCCCGTAGCTTCCGATCACAATACAACACCACATGCACAAGAACTTCCCCTTGATACAAAAGAAGGTGGCCAGGTGAGACTCCTTCGCCTTGGTCAAGTGCAAGATTTGGCAACAAGACCCTAAAGGGGTGATTCAATCCCATTTGGTGCAAAACTCAACTCAGATCAACATCAACTACAGCCATCAAGACAAAGATGATGATGTGCTCTATTTGAATGCCATCAGTGACCAAGAGATCCTATCTAGGATAGTAGCGAAGAAGGGGAATAAGGCTCAGGGAGGCCCCTCTACAACTCCTTCAGCTCCTACTCAGTCCGTGGAAGACCCAACTCCAATAGCGCCGACCATCTACCAGAGAATCTTGCAGGGCATCCCAAAGCCTTCTCCTCTAGCTCTAGTTCTGCTTCCACCAGTGGCTTCGGTGCCTCAACCTCTAACTCCGCCTCCTCCAGTTGCTACTCACGCTTCCCCTCCACCGCCTCCAATAGTGCCAGTAACCAAGTCGTGACAGTGACCACCCCGGACTACATAACCCCTAGCATTCTAAGCACAACCCTCTCAGTCGTCGGCACCACAACCTCCAAGATTTGATGTGGCTGGCAACTTGAAAACGAGCCCAGAACGAGGCACCCGATGGGTGCCCATCCAAGTTTCCCCGCTCACTCCTCCATCTCCTTCCCCTTCCATCCCTTGCTTCCACCGCATTCCAACTCCTAGTTCTGGCGTCCACTAGTTCGACTCCACCCCCTCTGTTTCCCATTCCCTTCCATCTTTTGCCCAAGTACCTTTGGCCCCAACCCTTTCGAGTGTCCATGCCTCTTGATTCCCTTCTTTGCCTCCCATCTCAAAGCCTGGACTACTTCGAGGAGTCCCTTGGGCATGCCTTTAGCTCAGGGCATGACTAAGCCTTCGAAAGCATACCACTTCCAGTAGGGACCCTCCCAATCCTCACTTCAATCAGCCTAACGCTCCCCTCTATAGCTCCAAATCCTCTACCATTGGCCCCTGTGGCCCCTATCATCCCAATCAAACCATCCACCACAACACTTGGAGCTGACCCGAGAAAGAGCCCAAAGAAGAAACAAAAGGCAACCCATATATGGCTCCAGCCCGAAGACCTTCTGCTCCAACTCGACCTCCTTCACAGGGCTCAACGGCTCCTCTCACCCAAGTAGCAACAAGCCATCTCTTCCCTATTGTTCCACGACCCGTTCTCATGAGCAATTCCGCAACCTCAATTAAGAACAATGGCGAGCTCAAATGTTCCCATTGGCCTCCCATTTCGTTCTCCCTCCTTTCGTTCCCATGCCCCCTCTGCCTCTACTCATTTCCTCTTTAATTCCTTCCACTTCATCTCCCCTTTGTCTTGTCCTCCGCCCTTCACCACCATTCCAGGCACACCTCCTACACCCCCCATAACCCAAGGAATGGTCCTAGGATCACAAGCATCGCAAATGGATGTCCAAGTTGATCCAGACATACAACGGAGTTTTGACCAAGCCTCCGAGAGTATGAAAAAGATGCTCACGAAGAGATTTGTTCAGGAGGGGAACCCCGTGATATGGCAGCCCCATCAGGTTTTGTTTTCCCTCACCAAGATGAGGACTGCCACTGGAGAGGAGAAGATGGTCAAGGACCCATTGTCCGTCCTCTGAGCTACCCATGACAGGTCTGAGAAGCTGCTCGAGGACATGCAGAGCCAAGTCTGGCCTCTCGAGCCCCAAGTGAATAGAACATTCCGAGTTAGACTAATCCGACAGGTCACGGACGCCATTCTACTACGTTTTTGAATCCTTAGGAAAGTAGTGGAGACTCAGGGTAAGACCGATGCAATTATACAGCGGACTCAGGCCTCCATGGGGAGGATCACGGAAATCAATGGGAAGTGTCGGAAGTTACAGGTAATGGTCAATAAGGGAATGTTCTTGAAGCTCAAACTGATGCCAACCTTAGATTTGGGGTTGTACCGAACTTATATCGGGAACATGAGATCAGTAATGGAGTGGATAACCTTGGCCCACATTGCAACAGGGCACTTGGAAGAAGGCGAGAAGAAGATATTAACCTACTTAAAGGAGGTCAATATCTATGTGCTATTCCACCCATATGGCACTTTAATCAACCAAGGGGAATTCGGAGTCCCCCTAGGTCAATTCATCCAGGTTATGATGGAGAAAGTCGCCAAGCCAAACTAGGAAGGGGCCCGAGCGGTGTTGGACCTATCAACTCGGTCCATGACGAGCATCAATTAAATTTCCAGAATCCAAGCATGAATGGATGTAGTTTCCAAATCCCCTAGAGACTAGTAGCTCAGGCCGAGGTGATCATCAAGGAGCCCCCGATAAACTTGACCAAGCCGGACAAAGAGTTCAACCTCGTAGCAGCCGCGTTGGATGCTGGGAGTGCCCAATCAAAGCAGTTAAGAGTCAGTCCCTCTTAGCCACCTTCACATGTCAACTAAGTTCCCCCGCAAATGTGTTGCAAGTTTGTAGGGATTTGTTTTGGTTCAATATGGTTATAACTATAATGAGTGGCCATCATGGCGCACGATGGGATCCTCATGCTTTTTGGAGGTGAGCCCCAATCCTTATGTATTTAACGAAGAGTCGTACTATATTATAGGGTCCACTAAAATTGCTTGAAAGTGCTATTAGATTATTGCTAGGATTTCATTTGCATTTCCTTCATCACTCTAGATTATAAAAGTGGCCCAGATCAATTATTGTAGCAACATTTCATTCTTTTAATGAATACAATCTCTATTTTCTACAAGAGGGTCTCTTCTGTGTTCAATTTTCTTTCATCTTCGTGTTAGAATGATCATCAATGCTAGGTTAATTAGATTAACACTTTGTTACTTTATGTATGTCGTGGTTATGATGTGCTTAGATATTATAATCTTCGTGTGAGTTCTTTTGTTTCTCTTTTGGTAGTGTTGATAATTTATGCACCTAGATGCAAATTCTCATGTGGCGTTTATGTGTTTTTAACAATAAACCCCTAGTACTCATCGTTAGTAGGAACTCGCATTGAAGGCATACACCTAGTTCCCTCAAACTCTCCCCGCTGTGTGTTCATATGAAAAGGTGAAATCTGAGAGATTACTATGCTTTGTAGGCAGTCCTGGAGATGTCGGCAAATTGGTGCTGGGAGTTGTCCAAGCAGACCCAATTGTGGATGTCGTCCTATACTCGATTGGCAGTGAGGAGCAAGCTACCAAACAAGTCGGTGCAGGGAAACATTTCAGGTTTGGTTGTGGCCCTGTGAAGACCGCACTTCTTATAAGACCGAACGACATCTTCAAACTTGCCCTGATCATCATTATCGAATCTTGAGTCCCTAGGTACATGTTCAATAGCTTTGAACACCTCATTATAATGCTTGAATTGAGTCGAGCCTTTTGGTAACAAGGTATCTCTGCACTTGGGTTTGACTTTAAGGTTTGGGGACGAGGTAACTATTGTTCGAAACGTGCACCCATGGAATGCTCTGCGATGCAGGGAAGCTTTACTATGTGGCACTAGGTACGAGAACCTTGCGCGGGGCACAAGAGGCCAAGGCGTTGGGCATGGAAGTATTGTCGCCAAGTTGCGCGTGCGAGCATCAGTGTCTCATCACAACGATGGAAAAGCCCCCAAGGCATGGGACCCTTGCGCTCCTTAGGACGAGCCTCCGGAGTAGGCCAGATTCCTTCTAATCTAAGCGCCCCTGGTTTAAGACCGATGCGCAAACCTAAAGAGCAGAAAGGTAACCTACTACTAGCCTAAACCTATTAACTTCAAGGGAAACGAATAGAGAAGGTAAGAGAGTGCTGGAAAGTAAAAGGCGATGCGCTCGAAATAAAGCGAGCGCCCTTATTGCCATAAACACAATGCACATGCTTGAGAACAAGACAATATCACACAGCTTCCGCCCAGTTACTCTACTTACATGAGTACTTCACACAGAGGCACAGGAACACAACACTATGATGAGAGGGACAACAAATGATCCACAGACAACATCAACAAAGCCCTGAGTGAGCACAAAATGAGACCAGCAAGTGAGCCCCGAGTTCAATGAGGAGGTGCAGGGAATGAATGATTAAAGAGAGGGGCGAACATTACCCACAGACAGCAATCAACAAACACAAAGAGCACACAGATCATCAGAATAACAAAAAGAGATGAGCTTAATTCTCATTAGCATACAAGGATTTAACCAATACAAGTGCTCATGGAGGGCAATTTTTTGCAATGTAAGGCTATTGAAAATGTGTCAACCCTTTTACAATGAAAGAACCAAGCATTTATAGAAGATTAAGCCGGTTTTACAATAAATGCACCACTTGGGCGATGGGAGAAGCATTTAATACATTTGTGGGGCTGGGGCCATGCTTCTATCAGATGATTGGATACGGCTGGTGGCAGGATCGCCTTTGGGTACACATCCATTGAAGAATGGAAGATTTTCTTGCCAATGTCAGAGGATGGCGTGCACTCAAGCTCCGAATTCAAATAGTCGCTTTTGTACTAAATGTTATGACGATGCCTCAAACTTTGCTTAACCATCTCCAGCATCACTTTGTCTGTGAACTACCTGACACGTGGCACTTCGATGGGTTCTTGGAAGAGCTCATTTGGATTTGTTGGAGAAGGGCGCAAACATGACATGTGGAAGGTTGGCGCTTTCCCTAGGAAGGTTGTGAAGATCCTTGCTTTGAGTGAGCGTGAGGCCACCTCGTAGTGCTTGCGGAAGAAGATTGTGCACTATGCAATAGAGAGGCACACAAGTAGAACCCTGCACGCGGCCGTGAAACTATATTTGATTGGTGCAAGAAAACTCTTGATGTAGAGTGCGAACCAAGATGAAGGTTATGGGCTCACTTGAGTATTCTGTAACTGCTTCTTGCACCATGTTCTTTATTTAGCTGTTTCAGAACATGGGGACGTGAATCCTTGAACTCACGCACCTCCTAACCTGCACGTTGACCTGCGCACCCAACATCTTCTAGCGCCCAACATCCCTACACGTAAGTGCGCATTGGGAACCTTTAGTGAGCACAAACTATATTCCTACTTCTACGCAACCTTGTGCCTCTATCTTAGACGCGAGCGCAGACAGGGAAGTGTCTGCACATTCTCTACTTGAAGCTCTAAGGACTTCCCAGGTGTGCTGATCTTCTATAAGTTCTTGGGAAGCCTCGCCCCAATCGAGGGGTGACTTAGAAAGTCAACACTTCTAGCGACCTCTGTCGGTCGCTTCCTTGCTAAGCAAGAATCTAGTGGCCTTTGAAGTAATCCATTGGGCATGGAGTCTTTGGGATTATGAATCTTCCACTTGTGAATTCACTATTTGCACGCCTTTGGCCTTCTAGTGAGCTGATGTTTACCTTGCAAAACAAAGAACTACGCCAAGGTGCTTAGAGGAAAGAAACTAAGCTAAGAAACACTGCGCTCAAGTGCTTGGAGGAAATAAAACTATTCCAAAAACAAGGGCGTTGGAGGCATGTTTTTAGGGAAGTGAAAAGCATCTACTCTACTTATTTTACACAGATATACAAAGAGTTAATGGAGATAGTGTTTAAGATGAATCCCATTGACTAGGATAGGTAACTCTTCTCCATTCATTTTGGCAAGGTGGAAGGCGTTGGATGGCTTGCAACTGGTGATGGTGTATGGATGACTCCATATTGCATCAAACTTAGTGTGTCTTCCGGCCTTTGCTCTAACCATATCCCACTTGAGCACTAAGTCTCCCACCTGGAACCTCTCTCGCTAGCTCTTTTGTCAAAGACCCTCTTGGTTTGCGCCTGTTGGAGCTCCATGGTGCACGCAGCCTACGCTCTAGTCCCTCTTTAGAAACAATGTGCCCGAGTAGAGTGCCTTCATGAACTACAAAGATGCACTTGCTAGGGTTCAGAGATATCCTGAACTCACGGCACCCCTGAAAGACTTGCTCCAGATGGCCCCAATGATCCTTTGTGCGCTTTGAGAAAACGGTTATATCATCAAGGTAAACCAAAATGATCTTATTGATGAGCTCTTTAAATGCCATATCCATGGCTCTCTAGAAAGTCGCGCTTGCATTTGTCAAACCGAATGGCATGCGCTAGTATACAAAGGTTCCCCACTTAGTGGTGAACGCAGTCTTATATCGGTCACACTCTTACACTTGAATCTAGTTATAGAATAAATAACCATCCAGCAATGAAAATCTCTCTGTGCCTGCGATCGTTTGCAAGATTTGTTCCATGGGTAGAAGAGGATAGTGGTCTTTGAGGGAAGCCTTATTCAGGTCCGTAAAGTCCACACAGACGTATCTCCCCATTCTTCTTTCGCATCGATACCAAATTGGCGACCCACGAAGAGTTCTTGATAGGAAGTATTATACTAGCCTCAATGAGCTTGGAGAGCTCCTTGCACATTAATGGCTCCAACTTCAGATTAACGGGTCTCTGCTTTTGGCGCACGGGTTGGGCACTCGAGTCTAACTCAATTGTATGCTAAGCGATACCTAGATCGAAACCTCTAAGATCTTTGTAGCTCCACATGAAGATGTCATTGTATCTCCTACTGAGTTGAATGAAGTTATCGATTTCTGGCATAGAACACACCTTACCAACGTTAAAAGCTTTTACTAAAATGTCTGTAGGTGCAAAAACGTCTTCCTTGGCTGTCATGTTGCGCCTCTCCTTTGAATTGGTCGTCGGAATCAAAGACTCTCCAAGGTGACTAGTCCGTTTGGCAATTTGTTCCCTTTTAGCTAGACGACATGTTCTTCATATTGGGCTTGCAACTGCCCCTGATTCATGATGCAAAACTCTGCTTCGTCTTGAAGAAAATTGATGATTTGCTCATCGCTCTTGAATACTTGCCAGTTCTCCATGTTATCACGAATTTCCGCTCTGACTACAAGCTTGACAAGCTGTTCCAACTCTTTCATTATGTCACGTCGAATGTCATATTGTGCACCTACAGTTGCCGGCTTGTCCATGTCAGTGTTCTATGCTCTTGGCATGGAGATGATGTTGAAGGGATCAAACCCTTCGATCATGTCCCACACCCTGTGTTTGTAGGCTTTCATCAAGCCATTTTTGGTCATACTCCACGCTCTAACCTAGTTGACCACCAACTCACTATCACCCAATGCTTGCAGTGTCTTGATTCTTTTCTTTTGCGCAAGATGAAAGCCTTGAATCAGTGCCTCATACTCGGCAGCATTGTTTGTGCAAGCGAACTGTAGCCTATAGGCATGAACGTATTTTTCCTTTCGGGGAGAGATCAAAATGACACCGACTCCTATGCCATTCCTACTCCAGGTGCCATCAGAGTATAATTGGCATATGCCTTCAGGATTCTCATGCGCCTTCATGAGTTCAAGCAATGTCGGATTATCTTCCATGATGCAATATGTGCCAAGCCCAGTTTCTACGTTATCATATGGGTCACACTCAGAGTTCACGCGGCCATTCATCCAGTAGGTTGTTTGGGGTTTCTTCCAACGGTGTCACGGCCTCATGGAGAATTGGATCCTTCTCTTGGTCGAATGTCACACAATTTTGCTAAACCTGGCTAGGAGTGCATGGCTCAACATGGCTCTGCCTTAATGGTCACTTTTGTTCCATATCTGGTTCTCAACAACATATGCGACCAATTTGAAGACAAATACGTGCCCATCTTTTCTGTGAAGTCTCAAGAGAGGCAAATGGCGAAATAGGGGGTTAAGTCAATGACTGTGATAACCTACGCAATAGAAAGGCTTGGGCATGCATGTAGCGTTAGATTTAAGTCTTTGATTACACCTACAACTTTGACTGTTGTGACATCAAGCAAGACTACTTTTAAATAGGGGCATACACAATTCCCAGTGTGTCTGCAATCTTCTTCGACATCACCGAGCTACTTGCACCAGATTCGATCATGCAAATGTGTACCAGATGCTGACCAAGATGAAAGAGACATAGAATGGGGGCGGCTTACTGTTGACGTTACGCACCTGTGCTTCTTTTGGTTGGCCCAAGCTCATAGAAGTGGTGGGCACCAATTCAGGGATATGACACTCTTGGAAGCCTTTTAGCGCATCCTGTAATAGATTTCGTTGAGTCGGAATGGTAAGCGCGTCCCACATTGTAACGTTGAGGCTGGTCTTCTTCCTTTGTTCCACTATGTTGAAAGTAACTTGGGATCCCTTTGATTGCGTTTTAGAGGGTGCAACTTCCGCTGGTGTCGACGCACTGGTTTGGGGTGACCCTTCCTTTTGTGCAGTCTTTTCTGGATGTAGACGCTGCACAGGTGCTTTAGCTTGCGTAATTGCATGATTGATTTGGGAGGCCGAAGGTAGGGGTGTTGCAGCTGGTATAGCTTCTTCTGTAGCTCTTCTCTTGAATCTTGTGTTGAAAGCAACTATAGTGCTTTCAGTACCAGGCGCGCTACTTCGATTCATATAGTTGAAATCCTCCTACCAATTGATGAATGCTGACCCATCTGATGGTTGGGCTAATGTTTGGACCTCTCCCACTTATGTGGTTGCGCTACTTGTTTGTTCCTGCAGCTGGGGCATGTTTTACACCATAAGTGCCTGGTTCACAATTTCGTTTGCACAGGTAGCTTGATCGTGCGGTTGGTTGCGTGGAAAGAAACATTCTAAATCCTACGCTATATTATTCTGTACTGGGATAAGGTCTTTGGAGGCGCTAGCGACATCAGCCTTCCGCACATAAGGCGCTCGGTTATATGTGAGCTGGTTTTGTGAATGCGCACCACCTTGGTATTGCTAAGCGAACCGCTGATGTCTAGGGTACTGAGCTTGTTGTCTTTTGAGGGAAACTAGCTCATTCCCGAAACTTTGCAATAGCGCTTTCACTTCATGCATTCGTTGGAAGGGGCAGAGTACAAAGCAGGTGGGCTTATTGTAGTAGGGACAGGCGCTAGCATGGGTGGTGCAGTTGCTAGATTAGGAGGGGGTTCTACGAATATAGGCATTGGGGTTTTTGGCACAATCTTGCCTAGTTGAATCAAGAAATTCTCTGCACATACTACCACTTCATAAGCATCAAGGAGAACCGTGCCTCCCTTGGATTGAATCATTACTGCAATATCGCTATTAAGAACTTTTAGGAAATACAAGAATGCAATGTTAGGGGATGGCTTACACAGTGCAGGGATTCTATCCTAGACCCTTTGGAATCTAAAGTTGAGGTTGACCATCGTTTCATGTGGCGCTCACTTTATAGTCGTGGGCTTCTCTATCAAGGACAGATGATCACTCCAGTCCTTGAACTGCTTGCATTACTCCTCACCAAGCTCATCCCATTTGTGAATGGAGTTCGGTTGTAAGCCTCAGTACCATTGAAGAGCTTTTGCTTGCAAGGAAGAAGCTAGTAATCTGACAACAATATTGCCCTGGGTGACATGGTGTATTGCGCAGACATTCACAATATCTTGGATATGCTCCACATGGGAGGTCAAATTCTCACCCGTGAAATAGGGCAAGCTCTTGAGAGCGAACACCGAAATATCATCATATTGCGCTAGGACTAATGGATTGCCTCCATTAAAGAGCACAAATACTTGATTCCTTGGCACTGCCATAAATGGGATAGGGAATAGGCCCCTTTTGGAATAGACCCTTCTGAACGATGGTGTAGACTAAGCTATGGGTGGAGACTGTCTTTTATCGCATCTCCTGATAAGGGACAAAGATACTCTAGCTCTCTTTCTAGATGGAACAGGAAGCTTAGTGAAACGGAAATCAACGCCTCTTGTAGATGATCTTGTTAATCTTGGCATGTAAATAGGGGACTAGTCTTTGCAAATCGTAGGTGTTGGGAGTTGCTAGGTGCTCTTGTTGAGTGTCTGCTACACTTGATAGCTAAAAAAGCACAAATCCTTTAGCTTCTTCAATTTATCCCACCGGGCGTACCAAAAACTGTTGTAATTTGAAACATGAACCAGTGGAATGCTCTGTGACATGGGGAAGCTTTACTGTGTGGCATTAGGTACAAGGACCTTGCACAGGGCACGAGAGGCCAAGGCACTGGGCAAGGAAGTATTGTCGCCAAGTTGCGCGCGCGAGCATTAGTGTCTCGTTGCAACAATGGAAATGTCCCCAAGGAGTGGGACCCTTGCGCTCCTTGGGATGAGTCTCCGGAGTAGGCTGGATTCCTTCTATTCTAAGTGCACCTAGTTTAAGACCAGCGCACAGACCTAAAGAGCAGAAAGGTAACCTACCGCTAGCTTAAACCTAATAACTTCACGGGAAAGTGCTGGAAAGTAAAAGGCGATGTGCCCAAAATAGAGCGAGCGCTCCTACTGCTGTAAACACAATGCACGTGCTTGAGAACAAAGACAATATCACACAGTTTCCACCAAGTTACTCTACTTGCATGAGTACTTCACACAGAGGCACGGGAAACCAGCGCTATGATGAGAGGAACGATAAACTGTCCACAGACAGCATCAACACAAACCCGAGTGCACACAAAATGCACTGAACAAGTGAGCTTCGAGTTCAATGAGGAGGTGAAGGGAATGAATGATTAAAGAGAGGGGTGAACATTACCCACAGACAGGAATCAACAAACACAAAGAGCACATAGATCATCAAAATAATAAAAAGAGGTAAACTTAATTCTCATTAGCACACAAGGATTTAGCCAATTAAAATGCTCATGGAGGGAAAATTTCTGCAGCGTAAGGCTACTGAAAATGTGTCGACCCTTTTACAATGAAAGAACCAGGCTTTTATAGAAGATTAAGTCAGTTTTACAATAAATGCGCCACTTGGGCGATGGGAGAAGTATTTAATACATTTACGACATCGGGGCCATGCTTCTGTCAGATGATTGGATACGATTGGTGGCAGGATCGCCTCTGGGTACACGTGCATTGGGGAATGGAAGATTTACCTGCCAGTGTCAAAGGATGGCATGACTCAAGCTCCAGAGTCAAATAACCGCTTTTGTATTAAATGTTCCGACGGTGTCTCAAACTTCGCTCAACCATCTCTAGCATCACTTTATGTCTAGCAACTTCCTGACACGTGACGCTTCAACGGGTTCTTGGGAGATCTCATTTGGATTTGTTGAAGGGCACAAACACAACATGTGGAAGGCTAGCGCTTTCCCTTGGAAGGTTGTGAAGATCCTTGCTTTCAGTGAGCATGAGGCCACCCCGTAGCGCTTGCAGACGAAGGTTACGTGCTGTGCAATAGAGGCACAGAAGTAGAACCCTACACATGGGCGTGAAACTATGTTGGATTGGAAGAAAACTCTTGAGGTAGAGCGCGCACCAAGATGAAGGCTTTGGGCGCACTTGAGTATTTTGTAACCGCTTCCTATGCCATGTTTATTTAGTCGTTTCAAAACTTGGGGACGTGCATCCATGAACTCGTGTGCCTCCTGACCTGTGCACCCAACATCTCTGAGCACCCAACATCCCTACGCGCGAGTGCACATTGGGAACCGTTAACAAGCGCAAACCATCTTCCTACTTCTGCGCAAACTTGCGCCTCTATCTTGGACTCAAGCGCAAACAGGGAAGTGTCTGCACATTCTCTACTTGAAGCTCTAAGGACTCTGCAAGTGCGTTGATCCTCTGTAAGGTCTTGGGAAGCCTCGTGCCAACGGAGGGGTGACTTAGAAAGTCAATAGCAACCATGGCAACAAGGTGGAGGCCAATAGAAAGGTATTAAGTGCAGGGGAAAAACACAGGGGTATGTGACGGGAATCGAAAAACAAGGAGTTGATTTTCTTCTAAGCGTATATAGTGATATATGTTCGGGAGCCTTCCTTGGGATATTTATAAAAGCATACATTCATTCCCCTGCATTAATGGCATTTGATGGCTCACTTATTGTGGATTCAAATTTGGGTTGGTGGCTTGATCTCTTCTCTTTATTTCCCAATCCAGAGTTAAATTCGGAGCTTATGATCTTGCAGTGCCAACCAGATTTAGCAAGGGTGATGCGACATTTTAAAATTGTCCAATCAAGCCCAGCTTCATATTTCTTTAATGCCTAGCACGCGGTAGGCATGCGATCACATCTCGAGGCCTCCTAGGAAACTCTTGCCTTATTCCACGTGTCATCTGCTTATTGGTTCTCATCTTAATGGTCGACACCTAAGCATAGCCCTATACTTCGTTAGCCTATCCTTAGGATGGGTGAGGTGTCATTTAAGGACATGTGGCATCCTCTAATTAGTCCTGAGGATCCATCCATACTTCATTCTGACCATCCCGAGGCATTATAGGGCCACCTGATCATACACTGGGTTGTGCTACATGACACATTCTGAGTGGGTCGGGCTCCCCCGACATCTAACGTCTCTAACAAGACCAAGAGACTAGCCACTCTTACACTGGGCTACATGGCAAGCTCTGATTGGGTTGGGCTTTCCCAGGCTCTAACATATCTGACAAAATCGAGAGACTGACTGCTCTAACATCGATCTACGTGGAACACTCTGACTGGGCTAGGCTCCCTCGGGCTCTAACAGGACCATGAGACAAGCCGCTCTGACATCGAGGTACGTGGCACGTTCTGCCTGGGCCACGCACCCCTGAGCTCCGACATCTCTGACAGGACAATGAGACTGGTAGTTCTGACATCGACTATGGCATGTTCTGACTGCGTTTGGCTCCTCAGGTTTTGACATCTCTGATAGGATCGGGAGCCTTGCCACTCTAACATCAGGGTATGTGGCATGCTATGAAAGGGCCAAGCTCCCCCAAGCTCTGACATCTCTGCCAACCACCACGCTGCTCTTCTCCAATGGTCTATTCATTCCTGTGAAACCTGCGAAAAAGACTAAGTGGAAACAAAAAAACATGCAACCAATTAATAACTTACCCAACTGCCATTCAGTCATAGATTTGTTGCACAGGATGATGAGTCTGTCACTTCAGGAAAGGACCAAGACTCCTCAATCTTCTTTTCAAAATCTTCCTGTAAGGTTAGTGCTCTAAGTCCTCAAAACAAGAAAGCCCACCTTAGTCATAAACTAAACTCGTTATGCCTTTGTTCAGAGAAATCAAGGCAACACAAGATTTCAAGGACTTGGTTCAAGCAAAGCTGTTTAGAATGAGGGAACGGATCCATAAGTTCTGGTTTTAATGTTTTTAAGGAGGGATCCCCCATTTCTATGAAAAGGGGGCATGTTTGCCATAATAGGTTATTACCAATGCTTTATAAAAAAAAAAATCTCAAATCTCTCATCCTCTAGACATATTAACAAGGAATGGAACTTCCTTTATATGGAGTGATGAATAGGAGCAAGCATTTAAAGAACTTCAGGTACGCTATATCAATTCACCAATATTTTTATATCCAAACTACGTCAAATAATTGCATGTGAACAATGTGCATGTGGATGCTTCCAATTATGCTATTGGAGCTACACTGGCCCAAGTAGGGACTTAAGGACTAGATAACCCTTTTTTGCAAGCCAGCTTTTCTCAAATACTAAGAAGAACTATAGTACCATGGAATGAGAAGCCCTTGAAATGGTGTATGTTGCGCAAAAGTTCTGACATTATCTACTAACCACACCCTTCATATTTATGTAGACCACCAAGGCCTATTATACTTGGTGAACAAGCCAATTTCATGTCATATAAGCATGGGACTGATGTTGTTGAAAGAATTCATGTTTGAAATCATTGTTTGGCTTGGTAAGGGTCATGTTAGTGTTGATCAACTCTCCTGGATGAGGTCAGGTGAACCTACGGAAGGTGTCCATAAAGATTTTCTAGATGCCCACTTATTTCCAATTTCCATTGTACCTTCTTGGTACAAAATATCGGGGATTATCTATCAACTACTACATTTCCCAGATATATGCAGCTAGCTGCGTGCATGAAAATAGCCTTGAAAGCCCAAATGTGTCAATCAATCAATGGCCTTCGCTACAAAATAGGACCCAACTATGCCATGCGACAATGTGTCAAGAAAGAGGAAATTCGAAATGTCCTACGCGAAGCCCACTAAGGCCAAGTTGGATGCCACATGGGACCAAATGCTACAACAAGGAAGTTACTCTTGGCCCAATTATTGTAGCCAACATTACGCAAAGGATTACATAATGGGATGCGACACTTACTAGTATACAAAGAAACTATTTAAGAGAGACTCTGTGCCCTTATGGTCGTCACAGCCTCGAGCTTTTTGAAAAATGGAGCCTGGATTTCGTTGCGCCTTTTAAAGTATTTAAAGTACACTGTTGCAAGTACATTTTAATAGCCACAAAATACTTAACTAAGTAGGCAGAAGCAAGGGCATTGTTGGAAAAAAGTGCACTGAGTACTATGAAGATCATATATGAACAAGTGGTCAACAAATTTGGGATTCCAATATAGATCACAAGCAAAAGATAAGGTCATTTCGTTAACCAAATCATCCAGTTGATGACTTCTGATTACGCATTTCCATTCTCTCTCGACCCCAAGCAAAGGCTGTGATTTAGGAGCTTCCGGGTTCACATGTAATCTAGCATCGACCAAAAAAACAAATTAGTTTAGAAAAATTGGCAAAGTATTGTTTTGTGCCACCTTTGATTGCACCCCTGTTTTGTGTAGTTTTATGAACACTACAAGCACACACATGTTTATTGTTTGTAATGTTCTGAGCATTTATTGTTCCATTCAATTGTAATTATTGTCCATCTAAATTCACTTGTGAAGCGTTGCGCAATATGTAATGTTGGTCTTTTGTGCGAGCATTGCCTTGTAGAGATATCTGAAGCAATTTCAGAAGTCTATGACATCTTCTATAACATCAGAGCTTTCATTTGGGTCTTTGCATAGGTTGATTCTTTTACGTAGAAGTAGCAGGGTTGGTGAGAGTTCAAGGAGTTGGTGTTTCACCATGCAATCATTGCGATGATTTGAAAGTCATTTGGAGAGCTTGTGGTATTGTGTTTTAAGGTTCTTGATAGATATGAAGATCATGACGCAGAGGTTTTCCGACGCATTTTTTCATTGCAAAGTCTTGTGACTTGGCCTTGCGAGATTGCAACTTGTCTCATGCATAGCTTGGTTTAAACACCTATATTATTGTGATGTGTTATGGGAAAGAGTCATTGCATTTAATTCTTTGAATCATGACAATTTTCAAGGGACTCATTTAATATTTTATGTGATTTAGTATGTCATGATGCAATAAGTTATAACATGCTATAGTGCCTTAGAATTGTACTAGACGTTGAATCTTTGTGGCGCACTAAGGTGTGCAGAATGATATTAGTGGGTTGTTGGGAATGATCATAAGTAGGTGGGTCTTGCACCTTTACAAGGATGCCCCTACATCCGTGTTAGGGATGGTAAAGCTAGAAAAGAATAGTTCTAAGTGATTGTTTTGAGATAGGCTATGCTTACAAAGACCGTGAGCTAGCAAGAAGAGATCTACAGATCTAATGTTGTAATGCATCTCGTTGTGAGATTGTTGCTGTTGTTTATTTCTGTGCATTGCAATTCCAATGACTACAATCAAATAAATATCTAAGTTGTGGTTTTGCATTCATTACATATTTCGCGAATTATTTTGAGGGTTGCATGGACTAAGGCATCTCTTAATTGAGACCCCTAACCATGACTACAACATTTGGTATTAGATTAAGGTTGCAATCCTTGTTGGTTATTGTTGCTTTCCGTGTTTGCGAGTGTGGGTAGAAAGTAACCTCAAACATCTTCCAACAACATTTTTGGCTAGAAGGTGTCGAGAGAAGAATCAAGATCTACCAAGAAGTTTGATTTCTAAGGAAATGGCACAAAGAGGTGGTTTGAATGCCCGAAGACTAGGAGGGGCTAGAGCATGAAGATTAACAGATTTGACAGGATTGATGAGAGATATGCAAGCCCGTCTTGAGGCTATGGAGACTTCACAACATTGAGCCAATGGGATGGTGGATGATGAAAGCAATACTGAAGTCCTAGAAGGAGCACCTAAGAACTAGGTCACAAAATAAGAGGTTGATGAACCTAAAGATCGATTCTTGCAAGCTATTGCAAACCAAAGTTGGACCCCAAAATTTATTCTAGAAGTTTGAGTCCAAAAGAGCTCGTTGACTAGATCACTGAGTTGGAATAATACTTTGAATATGAGAGTATGGAAGATCCCAAGCGAATTAAGTTCGTCAGTGCAAGTTTAAAGGTCAAGCATTTTTATGGTGGGAGCATGTTCAAAGTAAAATATTACACAAAGATAGATATAAAATTAAGGCTTGGAATAGATTCGTCCTGCAACTAAAACCGAAATTCATCCCTACAGATTACAAAATGAGTTTGTTCAAAAAGCTTCATGTGCAACTTGTTGAAAGCACAATCACTGAGGTGGGGAGGGGCGGCGTGCAGGGGGCGGGGTGTGAATCAATCTTCAAAACATTCAATTCCACTAAACATTCATGAGCCATTCATACAAACATATAGATCAATCAAAGCACAAGCAACCATACATATGAACATGAAATACAAGAACACATCACATATATGGGAAACCCTCAAGAGGAAGAAAACCCACTGATCTCTACAAATGGACTACAATCCTATAAGACAAAAACCAAATTTAGTGAAACACCAACTCCACATGGAGCACCAACCCCAACTAGCCAAGCACCCACTTGACTAAGCTTTAGCAAGTAGCTACTTGCAAAATGGCACCAACCCCCTAGATGACTCAGCACCAACTCAGCCACCTAATCGCTTTGATCACCTTCAGAAAACTATGTTGCTCAACCAATAGATGACCACCTCTTCAGTTCTTCGCTCAACTAGGTCTCTTCAAGACTGATTAAGTCATATGACCTTGATCTTCATACTCAGACCTCCTATTAGATATTCATGATAGTCCCTCTACTCTCTTCTGATGGTCTATAATACCTCCTTCCACTCAAAGATCTTCTATCTCATTCGCTCCTCTATCCAATCATCTTACTTGCACAAATAGGCCTAATATGCCTTGTTTATATACACAACTTATGAAAACACACCTCTTGGTTGACCACAATCACTCAACCACTTATCTTGGGCATTCAATAGATATTAACACACGTTATCAACAAGAATCAATCACACAAATCAGTCGGCCACACCTTCATTAGGCCTTATCCTCCTTTAGGCCTTATGGAGACCTAATAGGCCTTTTTTAGACACGTGTTACACTTTGTCTTCCTTGGAACACTGTCAAACTCCACACATGGCAGGAACATATCATATAACAATCAAATAGACCCCCACTAATGTCTTCTAATCTCAACAAGTCATTTTACAATAAATCAGTACTTGAAACCCCTCATTAGTACTCAGTCCTACTAGCCCTATGTACACCAAAAATATGTCTTTCAATACTAAATCTCAAACTCACTTAAGCCACTCAAACGTGATCAATAAAACACATAAAAAGAATCTACATGACCACAGGGTCATCTCTATATCTTTGAAACACTTCAAATCAAGGCAAAAAGGCTTAAACTCATCTTTTCAGTATGCTCACTCAAAACTACCACAATTGTCAAAAACCAATCATGAAACTACTTAACATCCAACACCTGAAAGGACACTTTCAATGATTATCAATACATTCAAAAGCATCTCTAACATCTTTAGAACAACCTCAATCACAAAAACCATAAACTCTAATAGCAAACATTGGTATTGTAGACCAATATCCTAACCTTATCTCACACAATCTTGCTTGAACCAGACAAGCCATTTTGCTTTCAACTTTTCAACCTCTTACACTAACTTCCAAGATTTTCCAAAGAATGAACAGGATTTTCAAGTCGCAAACAACAACACCATGCACTACATTTCATCACTCTTTCATGAAATTACACTCAAATCCAAATTTTCATCACCACCTGGATTTTGCTTACTCAAAACTGCGAAGACTTTCAAAAACATAGTGATGAAACATTGACCTTCTAACACCTGTATAGGGACTTTAAAATACTTCCAATGCATGAACATGATCCTCTGACATCTCCAGACCATATTCAAATATCAAAATCATATGATCTAGTGGCAACTATTGGACTTACAAACCAATTTGTTGACCTCACTACACACAGAACTCATTGAGCCAGAAAAGCCATTTTGGCTTCATCATTTTCACCACTTACACTATCTTTCAAACTCCTCCAAGACATATACATGACTTATAAGTCATGAACAACTCAATGCACTTGAATCCATCAATCTACCTTGAAAACACACTTAGAACCAACTTCTCATTACTTCCTGGGTTTTGCACAATTTGCTCTATTAGGCCTGTTAGCGACTGGCCTACTTAGATCACCACAATGAGACATTTAAGGACTAGAACCAATCCAGAAACTACCATGGACATCAAATACAAGTCTCTACCTTCCCCATCCAATCATTTGCAAACTTTGTCTAATACAACTTTTGACAACTACATCAACTTCTTCAAAAACAACACTGTATCTTCACATTTCCTCTCTCATCTCTCTAAACACCACCACTTGGAGGTACCTGGGAAAGTCCAATACAAGCTCCAAACACTTACCTAAGCATACCAATCCCTTCTGGGCACTTTTGATCCACATCTTCAACATCAGGTCCTTATTAGGGTTCTAAGAGGGTTTAAACTTGTCTGCAGTGTTAACAATCATTCATAAAGCATAGCCCCTCAACTCAGAAAAAAATGCCTAGAAATTTCACCTAAGACCCTTCCACATGTCTCTTGAATAGCTTAGATTCCCATGCAAAGGTTTGATGAGCTAATGAGCACAAGAAAATCCTTCTTGGGTTGAGAGCCCTTCATTCTGAGCACTCGAGAGACCTGCAAACAACTTTTCATGCATTGTCCTTCAAACTAGAACCTCAAACTTCATGCACATGCCTAAAACAACTTGAGTCACCTTTGTCAATGCTCACCTACTCACACTTTCCTTCGAAACTGATCCTGATACCCCATTAGGCTACACTCTCTCTACACCATAGTCTTCATACCTTACTAGGCCTTGAACTGACCTTCACGCCTCTTTCCATGCTCTACAACACCTCACTATCATGCTCAACATCTCACTCTCATTCCATACAACCTCTCTCATGCTTAAACACTACATACATCCTTCACATGCCTTGACAACAGATCATGATACCTCATTAGGCCAGGTAGGGTCTAAGTACCGACCAAGATAGAATGCCTTACCCACAAAGACCCACCTTACAACACTTCTGAAGGCTTCTACACCGAACTCACAAGCCCATACAATGCCAAACAACTTCTCACTTCCCTGAGCTCACTCACTTCACCATGCTACCTACACATACCTTCCCACAAGGTCTAGACTAGGCTTCACAAGACACATTGACTATGCTCAAACATACTAACCTCAATGATATCACTCAAGCTGACATAAGAACACTCATAACACACTCATATCACTGCTCTCATAAAGCAACACTCTTCCAGGCTTCTTGACACAACTCACTGCCAACTAATCTTTCCACTTCCAATTGACCTTTCTGTCGACAACACTCTTGCAGATCTACATGTCATCATACCTTCACAAGAACCTTCAATGACAACACTGACAACTTCATGTTGATCTAAACCTTGATAACAACCTTGACATCAACCAATAGAGAAGTCAAAGCTTTACAAACTCACCTTGTCACATCAAGCTCACAAGTTTATACCTCAAAAACCACTCACCATGCATCTTCACCAAATGCACCTTGACATCAATGACAACACTTCTCAACACAACTAAGTGATATGAATGTGAAAAATTACACTAAAGAGTACTACAAACTTACCACTAGAGTGGGTCATGTTGAACATGATGTTGGAAAGATCTCAAGGTATGTAAATGGATCGCGCATTACAATTAAAGCTGAATTTGGTAGAATCAAATTAAGATATGTTGAAGAAGCCTAGCATTGTGCACTAAAAGTAAATGAGAATTTACCGTGCAAACAGCAAGGACTAGTGCGAGCAAAATGAAAATTTGTGTGTGGATGTGCACAAGGAGGTAGAAACAAAAAATTTATTCTTCACAATAATGTGAGGTGAGGAATTCGCAACATATTGATGTTAATGCTTAAAGAGGTAGAAGAAATTTCATAGGTTGAGGATCCTATGGACGAGGCAGAGGTCATGGATCCCTTTGTACATGTTTCAGATGTGGTGAGACTAGTCATAAAGCATTTGAGTGTCCACGTGTATAATGAAAGTGGTAAGAGAAATGGGGTGAGTGACATTTCGCACAAGCTGATGAGGAGAGTATTGCTTCTATTCATAACATAAATGAATTGTAAATTGTAGAATCTCTTACTGTGAAGAGGGTGTTGTTGAACACTGCAAAACAGGAGAATAGCCCTGCACAAAGAAAGAATTTGTCTAGAATTATAGAGATAAGTGTTGAAAATTGAATGTTGATAGTGGTAGTACTAATAATATTCTTTCTCAAAAAATGGTAGATAGGCTTGGTTTGAAGAGAATTTTTCATCTAAATTTATATAAGATTTTGTGGTTGTTGAAGGGACATCAGGGTTTAGTCAATGAACAATGTTTGGTAAGTTTTCAAATTGATACGTATAAGGATGGAGTTATGTGCGACATAATGTCGATGGATGTTTGCCATGTATTGCTTGGTAGGCCTTGGTAGTTTGACCACAAGGCACAACATGGTGGCTACAAACACCTATACAATGCTAAAAGGTGGAGAAACAAACTTTAAATCTTTTGAAGGATAGATGCGAAGAAGTGGACAAGAGTCCAAATATTTTGATAATTTCAAAAAAGGAGTTCCTAAAAGATATGGAAGAGTAAAGTGCATGTTATAAGTTGATTTCTAAGCCAAAGCAAGCACAACATCAAAAGAAGTAATTCCGCATGAAGTAAAGGAGACATTGCAAGAGTTTGTAGAAATTGTTTCAAATGATCTGCCAATGGGTTGCCACCCATGAGGAGTATAAGTTGTAGAATGGATTTGATTCCAAGATCCAGTTTACCAAACAAAGGGGCATATAGGTTGTCTTTGAAGCAGAATGCAAAGGTTCAATGACAAGTTTAGGAGCTACTTGATAAAGGGTTGATCAGAGAAGTTTGATCCCATGTGCATTACCAATAGTATTGGCACCTAAGAAGAATGGAGAGTGGAGAAAATGCCCTAATTCCAGAGCTATTACCAAGATAACCATAAAGTATGTGTTTCCATTGCCACACAAGGATGATTTGATGGATTACTTGAGTGTAGTGATATTTTCACAAAGATTGATTTGAAGGGTGGATATCAACAGATTCGCATCAAGGAAGGTGATGAGTGGCAGAAGGTGTTCAAAACACAAGAGGGTTTATATGAGTGGTTGATTGTATCATTTGGGTTAACCAATGCACCAAGTACATTCAAGAGATTTATGACTGAAGTGGTGAAACCATTTTTTGATAGGTTTGTCATTGTGTATCTTGATGACAGATTTTTAATTGAATGGAGGAAGAACACTTGTGACATTTGTGCCAAGTGCTAGAAAAGTTATGAGATGAAAAATTGCTTGCGAATTTGAAGAAATGCAATTTTATGGAAAAGGAATTGACATACATCAGATTTGTGATTTCACAAGAAGGTTTAAAGATGGATCCAAAAAAGGTACAAGCTATAATAGATTAGTCATCACCCCAAATACATTTGAGACACGTTGTTTTCATGGATTAGTGAGTTTTATATGAAGTTCATCAGGAATTTCAATGGGACATGCACAACAATCATTAATGTGATGCACAAATATAAAAGAGCATTTGTGTGGATAACAAAAGCAGAATATAGTTTCCAATAGTTGAAGAAGAAAGTAACTAACAAGCTAGTGTTGGCATCGCCAGATTTCAGTAAGGTATTTCAAGTAGATTGTGTTGTGAGGGGCGCAACAATAGGTGCAATGAGTCAAGAAGGAAAACCTATAGGTTACTTTAGTGAGAAACTAAATGATGTGAAGAAGAAATATTTAGTGTAAGACCTAGAGTTCTATGCCATAGTACAAGCGCTTAAGAAGTGGAGACATCATTTATCGCCCAAAGTGTCTGTATTGTATACAGACCATCAAACATTACAATTCATTAACAGTCAAGGTAAGTTGAATCAGAGACATATGAAGTGGGTTGAATTCCAAAAATACTATTCATTTTTGTTGAAGCATAAAAGTGGAAAATCAAAAAGAGTTATTCCTTGGGACATGCGCAATGATCACTAATGTGATGCAAAATATAGAAGAGAGTTTGTGTGGAAAATAGAAGAAAAATATAGTTTCAGAAGAAGATCACTGAGCAGCCAATATTGGCATTGTCTGATTTTAGTAAGATGTTTCAGGTAGATTGCGATGCAAATGACAATAATAGGGGGAAATGATGAGTCAAGAAGGAAAACCTGCAGCTTACTTCAATCAGAAATTGAATGATGCAAAGAATAAGTATTCAGTGTATGACCAAAAGTTATATGCCATAATACAAGCGCTCAAAAAATGAAGACATTACTTGTTTCCCAAAGGAGTTTGTATTGTATACAGACCATCAAGCACTACATTTCATTAATAGTCAAGATAAGTTGCATCAGAAATATATGAAGTGGGTTGAATTCCTACAGAGCTATTCATTTTTGTTGAAGCATAGGAGTGGAAAATCAAACAGAGTTGCAAATACCTTGAGTAAAAGAGTTCTTTTGTTGAATGAATTAAGAGTAAAAATCATAGGATTTGATCTTATGAAAGAGATGTATAAAGAAGATGAAGATTTCATAGATGCATGTGTAGCAAAACTAGTGAGTGGGGACAAAACACCATAGTTAGATTATTTTGTTCAAGACGGATTGTTGTTCCAAGGAGCACAATTGTGTATACCAAGACGTTTAATGCACAAAATTCTGATCAAGGAAAAGTATAGTGGATGTTTGGTAGATCAATTTGGTTATGACAAAACATTAGGACAAGCAACAAGGAACTATTTTTGGCCATGAATGAGTGTGGAGATGTGCAAGTATGTTCAAAAGTGTAGAGTTCGCCAACTAGTGAAAGGAAAAAGTTAAAATGCAAGGTTGTATCAATCATTTCCTATTCCAAAGAGACAATGGGAGGATATAAGTATGAATTTTGTATTAGGATTGCCTAGAACATAATGATTCTATATTTCTGATTGTGGATGGATTTTCAAAGATGGCACATTTTGTTGCTTGTAAGAAAACTAGTGATGCGACAAATGTTGCTAATTTGGTTTTTAGGGATATTGTGAGGTTGCTTGGTTTGCCGCACAACAAAGTATCAAACAAAGATGTGAAATTTATTGGACATTTCCGGAGGACATTGTGCAAGAAAATGAACACCAAGTTATAGTCCAGTTCAGCGTATTATCCTCAGTCGGACGGACAAATAGGGATAGTCAACAAAAGTTTTAGAAATTTGTTGCAATGTTTAATTGAAGGTAAAGACATTGGAGAATATTTTGGCAGAAGCTAAATTTGCTTATAAAAATTTAGTGAAAAATAGCATACGGAAGACACCATTGCAAATGGGTTATCAGTCAAGTCCAAAAGTAGTGGTGAAGGTACGCAACATCAGAAGTGAGCAAATAAAAAGTGTTGAAGCAAGTATGTTCAAAAGTGTAGAGTTTGCCAACTAGTTAAAGGAAGAAGTTAAAATGCAAGGTTGTATCAACCATTTCCTATTCCAAAGAGACAATGGGAGGATATAAGTATGAATTTTGTATTAGGATTGCCTAGAACATAGAGGGAATGATTCCATATTTCTGATTGTGGATAGATTTCCAAAGGTGGCACATTTTGTTGCTTGTAGGAAAACTAGTGATGCGACAAATGTTGCTAATTTAGTTTTTAGGGAGATTGTGAGGTTGCTTGGTTTGCCGCAAACCAAAGTATCAGACAAAGATGTGAAATTTATTGGACATTTCCAGAGGACATTGTGGAAGAAAATGAACACCAAGTTACAGTCCAGTTCAGCGTATCATCCTCAGACGGACAGACACATAGGGATAGTCAACAAAAGTTTTAGAAATTTGTTGTAATGTTTAATTGAAGGTAGGCCAAGGACATTGGAGAATATTTTGGGGCAAGATAAGTTTGCTAATAAAAATTCAGTGAAAAAGAGTATACGGAAGACACCATTTCAAATTGGTTATGGGACGAGTCCAAAAGGAGTGGTGCAGGTACGCAACATCAGAAGCAAGCAAATAAAAAGTGTTGAAGCAAGTATGTTCAAAAGTGTAGAGTTTGCCAACTAGTTAAAGGAAGAAGTTAAAATTCAAGGTTGTATCAACCATTTCCTATTCCAAAGAGACAATGGGAAGATACAAATATGAATTTTGTTTTAGGATTGCCTGGAAAATAGAGGGAATGATTTCATATTTTTTATTGTGGATAGATTTTCAAAGATGGCACATTTTGTTGCTTGTAGAAAAACTAGTGATGCAACAACTATTGCTAATTTGGTTTTCAGGGAGATTGTGAGGTTGCTTGGTTTGCCACACAACAAAGTATTAGACAAAGATGTGAAATTTATTGGACATTTCTGGAGGACATTGTGGAAGAAAATGAACAAGTTATAGTTTAGTTCAACGTATTATCCTCAGACGGAAGAACAAATAGGGATAGTCAACAAAGTTTTAGAAATCTGTTGCAATGTTTAATTGAAGGTAGCCCGGGAACATTGGAGAATATTTTGGCGCAAGCTAAGTTTGTTTATAAAAAATTAGTGAAAAAGAGTATACAGAAGACACCATTTCAAATTGGTTATGGGTCAAGTCCAAAAGGAGTGGTGAAGGTACGCAACATGAAGCCACCTGAAGCAACAACCCTTGGATGGTATCTCACCACTGTAGGTTGCTCAAATCAGAGAGAATGAACATTCTCCATGATCAGATTGAAGAAGAAACCCTTGTTTTCTCCTCACAGCAAAAGCTTCACAAATTTCATAAGTATGGAATCAACAATGAATCATGAATTTGCTTGTCTTACTTTATTATATCCCTTCCAGTGGGTGCCAAAACCAATGACTTATATAATTTGACTTTATAACATTAAATAAACTTTTATGATAAAGTCAAATAAGTCATAATATTTTGCACTTTTATAATTAATTATTATTAAAGTAATACTTTAATAATAATTAAAATTCCATGACTCCTTCAATAATCAACTTTTATTAATTCCCTCAGCACCAGAAGGTAGCCCAGTGTTTCCTCTACTCACCAAGGTGCCTTCCTAAAAATAGTAAGGTTGACTCCCAACACCCAACTGACTTACTAAAAATAGTAAGTGTATATAAACGGAGCCAAAAAACCTTGGAGATGATCACCTTAGAATATGCCAAGGAACTGGGGAGATAAACACTGCAAACTGCCATCTGAAGAACTCATTAACACCCGCATTAGCCCCTCTAATCACCATCATTAGCCTACTGATCATAGGCTAATCCGCAAAACTCAGAGGCTCGCTAAAAAGGGGGCATTACAAGTGAATAAGTATAGGTGATTGACACGCAAATTGGAAAGATTATATGATAAAATGGAAAGGCCAAGGAATTGAAGATGCGATATGGATAAACACATCAGAAGCTGCAAAAGAAAGAACACCATTAGAGAAGATCTTAGAAGGCACATGAGTAAGAGCTCATGTTTCTTTTGTTACCAAAGGTGTATGATATAGGATAATTTAGGTTCACGTGCAATCTTGTATCAACCAAAAAAATGTGTTAGTTTGGAAAAAATGGCAAAGTATTACTTTGTGTCACCTTTGAGTGCATGCCTATTTTGTGTAGTTTGGCATAGCCTACAAACATGCATATGTTTATTGTTTGTAATTGTCCGTGTGTTTGTTTTCGCATGTAGTTGTAATTGTTGTTTGTCTAAATAAGTTTGGAAAGCTTTGCGCAAGAATTGATGGTCTTTTGTGCGAGCGCAACCTTGCAGAGATATGAGACGCAATTTCAGAAGCCTGTGACATCTTCTAGAACATCAAAGCTTTCATTTGGGTCACCGCATAGGTTGGTTTTATTCTACAAAAGTAGCAAGTTTGGTGAGAGTTCTTGGAGGAGTTATTTTTGTACCATGCAAATACTGTGACGATTTGCTAGTCATTTGGAGAGATTACATAAATGTACAGTAAGGTTCTTGACAGATATAAAGATCATGGCGCAAGGATTTTTCAACAAATTTGTTGGTTGAAAAGTCTTGCGACATAGCCTTGCAAGGTCGCAACTTCCTTGCCACTTGTCTCATGCACAGCTTGGTTTGGACACATATTCTTGTGATGTATTATGGGGAAAATCTATTGCATTTAATTCCTTCAATCATGGGAAGCTGTTATTGATTCATTTAATATTTCATGTGATGTAGTATGTCATGATGCATTGAGTTGTAACATGCTATAGTGCCTTGGAATTGTATTAGACATTTAATGTTCCTGGTGCACTAAGGTTGTTGAATGATGTTAGAGGGTTTTTGACCATTATTATAAGTAGGTGGATCTTTTGTATTTATAAGAATGCCCCTACCTCTGTACTAGGGATGGTGGAGCTGGAAAACAATACTAAGTGATTTTTCTCAAATAGGCTAGGGTAGCAAAGATCGCTAGTTAGCAAACAAAGATCTACAAATCTAATGTTGTAACACATCTCATTGGGAGATTGTTGTTGTTTGTCTGTGCACATCATAATTCTTGTGATTGAAATCAAATAAAGATCTAAGTTGTGATTCTGAATTTTATTGCATATTCCACCATGTATTCTGAGGGTTGCATGGTCTAAGGCATCTCTTAGTTGAGACCCCTATATGTGCAAGCAACCATAATAGTTTTAATATATGTAATCCAAAAGTCATGCAGGATAGGAGGGGATTGGAAATAAAATTTACGTGTAATATTATGGGCCTATTGGATGGCATTAAAAGTCACAACCAATCATACCCTTCCGTTTGGTGTACAACCAAGAGACAACTATTCCTATGGAATATTTAGTACCAAATATAAGGGTCATAGTGGAGAAATGATTGGGGGATGATGAGAACGTCACCGAATAGCTTATTCAGTTAAATAGTCTAGATGAGTGTAGGGTGCTATCATAATGGACAACTGAAGTCATGAAAAAGATAAGTATTAGCATGACAAACACCTGTGACGGATGATTTTCAAAGCTGGAGCATTAATTATGAAATATAAGAGGCACGAAATTAAACTACGTAAGTTCAAAGTGTTTTGGCTTAGACCCTTTAAAATTTTAAAAACAATTGAAAATGGAGGAATCAAGTTAGAAAATTTGAATGGAACATTGCTTAAAAGGCACACGGAACATCTCTAAACTAAAATTGTATAAAATGAGGACAAAAAATTTTAATCTGGTTGAATCAAGCCAAGTGATGCCATGGTGAAAGGTCCCACCATTCAAAGAATAAAGGTACAGTCAACCATAAATACAAAGGAGAAGGTTGTCAAATACAATTATTTTTGGACCTAACACCCCCCTCCCAATCGTACACCCCCTTCAGACTAAAATGTATTCTCAACTCAGCCTAGCCAATGACCAGCCTAACATAACCACAACATAAGTTCTACCCCTTGTGAATTCATCCAACTGTACATCGAATTATTCCCCTGCTTGTTGTACATTCCCCTGCAATCATACACTCAACTCACCCTCCAGCAACATCGTACGTCCCCAACCCTTCAATGGTTACATCCATATACCCATTCCACCCTTCAAAGTAACATACATTGACCAGTTGGACTTCCATCGTATGACCTCCAAACATAGGGTTCTTCTGTCACCACCTCCACCATGGGTTCCTCCCTAGTTGTATGCCATGTGTCGTACATTAACCTTCCAAACACCATTCTGTGCATCCAATTTGATAATGCAGCATTGTATGGCCCATTAAATCCTGTGGTTTCAATACAACAACCTCCATTTTCACTCTTCTATTTATAGGGTTTAAAGAGATTGTACCGTGATAAAGACAATTATTGAAAAAAAATCAGGGTTTTGCTTCCAACGAAATCACAGAATCTGCTAGACGGGTTTTCAGTTGCAGCCCTAACATCAAAATAACCTCTCTCGGGATTTTGGAAAAGTGGAAGATATTAAAGGGCTAAAAAACATTATCAGTCAACAACAAGAGGGTTTTAGTAAATATTTTTCCAACAACTCTAGATTTGCTGCCGTAATCATGGCTGGAAAAAACTACAGCCCTCCAACATCAATAGTAACATCTTCTACATGACCAAAGAATGCTTTGGATACGACATTAAAAGAGTTTGGAATGGTTAGGGAAGGCCATATTGTTCCTAAACCAACCACTGCGACTATTCCAAAGTTGGTGCAAACTTCTTTGGTAGCGGGCACAAGTTAGTGATAGGCTTCTGCAAACGGCACAAAAAAGCAAAAAGTTGGTGACTTCACCCCAAAGATTAAAGCCAGTCTGCTGCCCACACCTAAAACTCTTACATGGGAGAGCCTTCCAGCCATAAAATCCCACGTGTTGAGCCAAAAACCCGAAGACCATGAATTGAAACTCGCATTGCAGAGAGGAGTGGACAAGGTGTTGCAAATGCCCTATTTCAGCATGAGGGGATTTTAACTCTATCTGGTTTGAATGGTCTCTAGCTATAATCTAGATATTTGATGTTTGTTGGCTCATTACATGGACACATAAGTCAAAATCACTTAAGAAGCAAACGAGTTTACACGGTTCTTTTATGTACCTTCCCATGGGGAATCCATAAGCAAGCCAACAAGTCATCCTCAGGTTACCTAGGCCCAAAAAGACTATGTAGTATAGCAAGTATGCCAGTCAAATTTGTGCATAAAGGAGTTTGATCCCATATGGACCAAGGGGCATCGAGGTATCAAAAAAGAATATTTGGCTTTATACAAGTGGTGTTGTGTCCTTGATGTGATTCACAGTAGGTTGGTAGGTGCCACTCAAGAATCAGATATTGCAATTATGATGCCATGTTATATGCTCAGGCTTAGGAGAGGAGAAATCTATAATTGAGGGGAGGTTTTATCAACCTGCATTCATAAGTTTCTTTCCTTAAAATACAAAGGTTTTTATACGATGCAACATGTTATTGGACTCTTCCCATACGCAATTAATTTACAGCCACCAGCTAAGGAACACTTCACTTCTGACAATTCTTATTACTCCATTTGGCATCAATGTTCTATTGGAAGAATCCTTGCATTTCCTTAGCTGATGATGATCACAAACACAGGGAAACAATGACAAAAAGGAAACCAACCATAGAATTGCCCACATCAGAGGAGTACGAATAAGGGATAAAATCAAAGGAGGATGATGGAGACTGTGATGGTAACTAGGATGGGCTTCCAAATCCTCATGTTTGCACCTTTTCTAAGTTAATCAAGGTCACTGCCTCACCTATTGGGAATGTCGAGCAACAAGCGGAAGAACAATAGGTTGAAGGTTCGTTGAATCAACTTGGTGAACTAATTTGTATGGATTTGGATATTTCGATGAGCCCCTTGGTCCCACCATCAATAGATCAAGCTCTAATAGTGTAGCTCAAGTTATGTTGGCCATTACCCCTGACTTCCATTTGGATGCAAGTCCTTCTAAGATAGAACCACCTAAGTCTTAATTTCCCGAGCCTCATCTGAACCCAAATGTTGCCAACCCTATTTGATTGTCTCACTCACAGGTTATGGGACCCATGGTCCAAACACTTTAGGGCATTCATGATGTCATGGGATAGTTGGATCATGGATGTAATTGGTGGGCCACCCCAATCTCGAGTAATTTTGGATGTTTTGGTTTGACTGCAGAAGTTCATGCACAAGGATTGTCATCTAGCTTTCACTTGGATCTACATTAATCAAGGTTGCCTTGACGTCAACACTCCTGAGATGCATGCACAATGACTACCCACTTAGGCTCCCTCTTTTGTTACTTCTCCTCTACCAAATATATTAGAGTCCCTCGTCACTATTAAGGATGCCTTTTGGCATCATACTTGTTTCCCCAATCAAGGATGTGTCAACAAAATCAATTGGAGGAGTAAGGGTACAATGCTATTTCCAACATTTATGAGGTTTAGACTCAAATGGATGATCAATGTGGCCAATTCCAAGAGAAGTTGAGCCAACAAACGCAGCTTATGTAGGAACATGCACAAAATGTTGCAAATGTTGAAACGGAAATAGTTACCATATCAAGTAAATGGAGAGAAATGCAATAGTAACTCACTCAAGGATAAGCCAAGTTTTAGGAGTCTGTCTGCATACTCGAATGTTCATGGGAGTGTGAACTTGTGGCAACCTAAAATTTGCAATTACATACTAGTAAAGTGTATGCCCTTTGCACAAGACACCAGTAGCTTAAGTTGGAGCACGTCACTTCTTTTGGATCTGCTCCAACTAGTATTTCTTGTAGCTCCCCTCCAACTACTGCTTCTATTATTTCCAAGAATGTCTTCCTCTGTCCCTCCATCTTATTTAACTATTTTGTGGGTGTTGTCAAAGGGGGCTATAATGTAGATGGTATTTAATAAATAATGTAATTGTTAATTCTTGTTATGTTGATTCTTGTTGGCATTTAGTAGTATCTAACTTCATGTTAAGTAAGTGGTTGGAGTAACTAACAACCTTCGCATTTTGGTATTAATATAACATTTTGTAAGGGAAAGGGTGCTTGTTTTAGGTCTTCTTTAACTGTTGTGAGTGTTGTCGAGTGGTACACGACCTATTTAGATGGGGGCTAATGTAGACAAAATTTGATAAATAAAGTAATTGCTAATTCCAGTCGACTTTAAGAAGTACCAAACATCATGTTATGTAAGTGTTTGGAGTAAATACCAACCATCACATTTTGGTATTTGAATGGCATAATGTTGTATGGGAAAGGGCATTTGTATTAGATCCTCCCTGAACTATATGAATTGTAATGAGAATTATCTTGATGAATACAAAGCTGCTATTATTTTGACACTTTGTTGTGCCATCGTATGTTATGCAATTACTATTTTGTATATGTTGTTATTTGTAGAACTAATATCTTTGTATTCATTCTACAGAAGGTACTTCACAAAGATAGATTTGAACAGTGAATATACCATATCAGAATTAGAGAAGGTGATGAGTGGAAGACCACGTTCAAGACAAGGGATGGGTTGTATGAGTGGTTGGTTATGCCATTGAATTGTCAAATGCACCTAGCACATTTATGACTCATAAATGAATTGTTGAAGCCTTACTTGGGTAACTTTTTCATTGTGTATTTAGATGACATTTTGATTTTCACTAGTACAAAAGAAGATTATTTGTTGAATTTGAGACAAGTATTGCAAACAATGAAGGAAAAAAGTTACTAGTCAACTTCAGATTTTCAAATTCATTGAGCACATTCATGAGACTCATAAATGAAGTGTTCAACCCTTACTTGGGTAAGTTTGTCATTGTATATTTAATAACAATTTGATTTTCAGTACTGCAAAAGAACATTTGTTGCATTTGAGACAAGTATTGCAAAGTATCACAAAATGAGTTGAGAATAGACCCGAAAAAACTTAGAGCTATCGTGGATTGGCTATCACCTAGGAGATTGTTTTAAGCAAAGAAGCTTTCATGGGTTAACCAGTTGTTATCATAAGTTCATTACAACCTTTAGCAGAATTTGTGAACCCGTTGTAGACACAATGAAAGGTGATAGGAAAGAGTTTAAGTGGGTTGTTTCAGCAGAGAATAATTCCTAGATGTTGAAGAATAAGGTGATGAAACAACCATTGATAACATTGTTGAATTTCAACAAAGTGTATCAAATTGATTGTGATGCTAGTGACGTTGCTTACATTAGTGAGAAGTTGAATGAAGCAAAAAAGTAGTCTATTTATGATCAAGAGTTTTATGTTATATAAAATCTCTCAAGAAGTGGAAGCATATTTTTTGCCCAGAGAGTTTGTGTTGTACAAGATCATCAAGCATTGTAGTTCATAAAACAGCCAAGGTAAATTAAATCAAAAGCATATGGAATGGGTCGAGTTTGAGTTACTTCAAAGTTACTCATTTGTTTTGAAGCATAGAAGTGGCAAGTCCGATAAAGGTGTAGATGCATTGGGTAGGAGAGTTCTTATGATGAATGAAATGAGAGTTGAAGTAGTTGGGTTTGACTCAATGAGGGAGATGTATGAAGAAGATTTGTGAGAAATTAAAGAAGTAAAGCGGAAGTACCACGTTTATGATCAAGAGTTTTATGCTATGATACAAGCTCTCAAGAAGTAGAAGTATTATTTGTTGCCCAAAGAGTTTGTGTTGTACACAAATCATCAAGCATTGCAGTTCATAAACAACTAAGGTAAGTTAAATCAAAAGCATATGAAATGAGTTGATTTTATTCAAAGTTACTTAGTTGTTTTGAAGCACAAAAGTGGCAAGTCCAATACAGTTGCAAATGCGTTGAGTAGGAGATTTCTTGTGATGAATGAAATAAGATTTGAAGTAGTTGGGTTTGACTCAGTGAGGGAGCTGTATGAAGAAGAGTTGTATTTTCATGATGCATCGGCCACATGCATGAATCCAACCGCCATTCATAGAACTCCATGTTTGGACTATTTGTTGAAAGATGGTTTATTGTTCAAGGGACAAAAATGTAGATACCTCAAGGATCCATGAGGGAAAACTTGATAAGGGAGAAGGATAGTGGAGGATTGGCTGGTCACTTTGGTGTGGATAAAACTTAGCATAGCTAAGCGAAATTTATAATTGGTCAGGGATGAGTGTTGATGTGAGAAATTCCGTACAAGGATGTAGAGTTTGCCAACATACCAAGGGCAAACGTTAAAATGCAAGTTTATATCGGCATTTGCCAATACCAAAGAGGCGATGAAAGGAGATAAGTACGTATTTTGTTCTTGGGTTTCCAAAAACACAAAGAGGTAATGATTCTATCTTTGTCATTGTTGATATGTTTTAAAAAATGGCACACTTTGTAAAATGCAAGAAGACAAGTGATGACACAAACATTGTCAATTTGATTTTGAAAGAAGTGGTTAGATTGCATGGTTCGCCAAATAACATTGTCTTGGATAGGGTGGGCACTTTTGGAGAACATTGTGGAGAATGTTGGGCACTAAGTTGAGTTTCAATTTAGCCTATCATCCTCAAACATGTGTAAACAAAGGTAGTTAATATAAGCCTCAGAAATGTGTTATGATGCTTGGTAGGGGACAAACCTAAACAGTGGGATACAACGTTGGAAAAATCCGAGTTTGCTTACAACCAAAGTCAAAGTTCAATTTGGAGTTCAAGTTTGAGTTTTTGAGTCCAATGAGGATAAAGTTCAATTTAAGTTTGCTAATGGATAAAGTTCGACAAAAATCCCATTACGTTCGAACAATAGATTTCTTTTTTAAGTAGCTTTAAAAATAATGCAAAAGCGTGTCAAATACATAAAAACATATAAACGTATATCAAATCACAATATTAAAGAAACTTTTTAAAAAACTAATAGTCTCAAAATATAAAACATGTAAAGTTGAATTCTTAAACATCATACGAACTACACCCCTTGGCCTTATAGGCTACTTGCTACATCTAAAAGTTCCATATCATCAAAAGCTCATCAACACCACCATCATCACTCAATTCATCACAACAGAAGTTAAGATCATCTACATCCTCCAAGTAATTGGTTGGGGTTGTGAAGAATTTTTTTTTGCGTTTTTTCTCATGAACATCTACAAATTAATGCAAATATAAACAAGAGATCTTAATTCTCTCCACAATAACTTGTTTCTTTTCTTAGATTAAATGTGGTCAAAACATCTCTATTTATTTTCACAAGTGAACACACTAACTCCTTGACCCAATATTCGAAAGAGCAGAGCATTTTAGTTCTGAGGTACTTGATCCATAAAAATTCCACCATTTGTATGTTTAAAGACATGGCCTATCATACTTGGCTCCCTATTTTGCAAATAGCCCTTCTTACACTCAGAATGCCCTTGCTCCGCCTCTTATCATACATGAAACCATAGACTTTGTAAAAATCCTACTAATGGCTTCATAAACTCCCCTTAAATGACTTTGAAATTGCTATCTATCTATATGAAAGAGCCTAGGCTCTAGATAACAAGTAGTTGTGCTTATGCATTTTATTGCATATTCCACCATGTATTATGAGGGTTGCGTGGTCTAAGGCATCTCTTAGTTGAGACCCTTATATGTGCAAGTTACCAATATAGTTTTAGTAGATGTAATCCAAAAGTCATACGATATAGGTGGGGATTGGAAAGAATATTTACATGCAATATTATGGGCCTATCGGAAAGCATTAAAAATCACAACCAATCATACCATTCCATTTGATGTACAACCAAGAGACAACTGTCCCTATGGAATAATTAGTACCAAATATAAGGGTCACAGTGGAGAAATGATTGGGGGATGACGTGAACCTCACCAAATAGCTTATTCAATTAAATAATCTAGATGAACATGGGATGTTGGCACAATGGGCAACTAAAGTCATGAAAAAGAGAAGGAAGTATTGGCACGACAAACACTTGAGACGGATGAACTTCAAAGCTGGAGCACTAGTTTTAAAATTTAACAAGAGGCAGGAAATTAAACCAAGTAAGTTCAAAGTGTTTTGGCTTAGAACCTTTAGATTTTTATAAACATTTGAAAATGAAGCAATCAAGTTAGAAAATTTGAATGGAACATTGCTTAAAGGCACAGTGAACGTCTCTCTAAATTGAAATTATATAAAATAAGGACTAACAATATTAATTTAGTTAAATTAAACCAAGTGATGCCATGGTGGGAGTGCCCACCGTTCAAAGAATAAAGGTACATTCGGTCATAAATACAAAGGAGAAGGTTGTCAAATACAATTGTTTTTGGACCGAGCACCCCACTCCCAATCATACACCCCTTTCAGTCTACTGAAATGTACGCTCAACTCATCCCAGCCACACGACCAGCCTAGCATAACCCCAACGTGGACTCTACCCCTTGTGAAATCATCCACCCGTATGCCTAATTCTTCTCCTGCTTGTTGTGCATTCCCATGTAGTCATACACTCACCCCACCCTCCAACAACATTGTATGTCCCCCACCCTTCAACAGTTGCATCCATATATTCATTCCACCCTTCAAAGTAACATACATTGACTAGTTGGACTTCCTTCCGTCGGGCAACCTCTCAAATGTAGGTTTCTTCTATCAGCACCTTCACCATGGGTTCCACTCTGGTCATATGCCCTGTGTCGTACGTTAACCTTCCAAACACTATTTTATGCATCCAATTTGATAATGCAGCACTGTCTGGACCATCAAAACCTATGGTTTCAATCCAACAACCTCCATTTTCACTCTTTTATTTATAGGGTTTATAGAGCTTGTACCGAGACAAAGGCAATGTATTGGAAAAAATCAAGTTTTTGCTTCCGACCTAAGTCATAAGGTCCGAGTTTGAGTTTGAGTTCAACGAGGATAAAATTCAGTTCAAGTTAGCCAATGGATAAAGTTTGGAAAAAAATTGCCATTAAATTTGAACCATAGAAAAACATAAAATATATATATATAAATAAGTCAAATCAGAATATTAAGATGTTTTTTGAAAAACCCAATGTCTCAAAATCAAAACTGTAATGTAAAACATGTAATACTAAGTTCTTAAGCTTCATACGTGCTATACATCAAAAAAGTTCTAAATCATCAAATAATAATACACTATATGGCCTTATAAGCTACTAGCTGCACCAAAAAGTTTCATATCATCAAGAGCACTTGGCTCATCGACATCATCATCATCAATAAATTCATCACAAAGGAAGTTAGGGTCATCTGTTTCCTCCAAATCAGCCACAACAAGTTGTGGTTGTGAAGAAGAAAATTCCTTTGTCAATTTGTTCATTCACATCCGCAAATTGCTGCGAACATAAACAAGATCTCCTAACTTTCCAGACAATAATATGTTTCTTTTTTGGATTGAATGTAGTCAAAACAACTCCAATTTTTTTGACAATTTGGCAGACTTGATCTTTGACTCAAAATTTGAATAGCAAAGCATTGTAGCTCCTTTGCACTTGTTCCATAAGATTTCCACCACTTGTAACTTTCAAGATGCAACCTATCATACATGGCCCTTGTTGTTCCAAATACACCTGATTGCTCTCGAAATGCCCTTATTTGGTATTTGATTATACATGCAAGTTCAAGATTTGGCACAAGCCTATCAATGGCATCATAAAGTCCACTCATTACTTCATAATCTTTGTTTCTATCTATATCAAAAAGCTTAGGCTCTAGATAATAAGCTACTACATGCAAAAGGGTGTGCATCATTTTTTATCTTACATCTATCACATCCCATATTTTTTTGTAATCAATCTCCACATCATTGAAAGCCTTTTGAATGGATACCTTACAATGATCAATAGCCTCATAAAGCACGCCAAGACAAGGGGTGTCACCATTAACCATGTGAAGCATATCAACAATAGGTTCACATATTTTTAAAACTTTGTTTGCACTTTTCCAAAAGGTGGAGTTTAAAATGATTTGTTTTGTTTGCTTTCTTTTAGGGCTTGTTGAAAGTGCAAATTTTTTTCACTCATTACAACAAATCACTAAACTTATTGTTGTTTTCTCTTCAACCACTCTTTTTAAAGTGATATAAAAATAGGCAAATCTTGTATCATAGGGCCTCAACAACTCTTCAGATGTATGCTGTCGATAAATGCTCAAGGTGAGGCGATGGTTCCTTATGAAATTTGCAATTGTCCTCCCCCTTTGAATTACTTCATGAGCCCATGGAAATTTGGCCAAATCCTGAAGTAGCAAATTAAGGCAATGAGTTGTAAAAGGGATCCAAAAAAATTGTGGATACTTGTCCATAAGCATTTTCTCGACGCCTACATAATTTGTGGCATTATTAGTAACAACCTAAACTACATTTTCTTTTCCCACTTCAAGAATTGTTTCATCTAAGATTTTGAAAACGTATTTGCAAGTCTTCTTGTTATTCATGGTGTCAACCACTTCCAAAAAAGATATTCTTTAAAGGCAATACACCAAGACATTAATCAATGGCCTTTGACACATCAGACCAACCATCACTCAATATATTGCATCTTATTACACTCTAAAATGCCTTCACATCTACCATGTTTTTAGTCACCCTCTCTTTTGACCTTTCTAAAAGAGTGGTCCTAAGCTTATCAGAACTAGGTGGAATATATCATTTGCCAAATTCATTGATTTTTTAAATGCATTTGTAAAGAATAGACTCCTTGCCACATTGAATGGAATGCTGAGGGCAATACACCAAAACATTAATCAATGGCCTTTGATACACATCAGACCAACCATCACGCAATATATTGCACCCTATTACACTTTAAGAGGCCTTGACATTTGCCATGTTTTTAGTCACCCTCTCTTTTGACCTTTCTAAAAGAGTGGTCCTAAGCTTCTCAGAACTAGATGGAATGTATCATTTGCCAAATTCAAAGATTTTTTAAAACTACATTTGTAAAGAATAGACTCCTTGCCACATTGAATGGAATGGCACTTGAATAAAATTAATAGGCCAATGCATCATCTACATTTTGCTTTTGTACTAACTTCCAAATGCTTGGAATTGTACACTTTGTTTACATAAATGATGATAAAATGCTTGTAGAAAAACTTTTTGATGTGCCTCTTCTTGAATTCTCTGTTTTTTTTGCAGCATCATGTTTTCCAACAAGTGATTTTTCCTCCTTTTTCTCCAATCTCACTCTGATTTCTGGAGTAATATTGCCACATGCCTTAACACCCCCACCAGGTCCACCTGATCTGCAAAGCAGGTGGTCCACCACCCTAGTTAAACTCCTCTAAAACAACTTTCAACACAAGTTACATTTTACTTCATGCCTTGGTCTAATTCGCGACACATGGTTCCATGCCTCAGCGTTTGACTTTTGAGGAGCCATACTATTTTCTCCAAATCAAAAAATAAAAATTAGAATAAAGATTAAAATTGAATTAAAATAAAATAATTATATATAAATTAAAATAAACAAAAACAAAATAAAATAAAATAAAAACAAATTAAAAATAAAATATAATAAAAAAACAAATTAAAAGTAAATAAAAACAAAAACAGAATATGTGATTATAAAATTCTAAATAAAAAATTAAAAGATTATATGACCAAATAAAATAAAAAATAAAAACGATAATTCTTTTTAGAGACTAGTAGCCACAACATAGATGTTCTAAAAAATAATCTTAGCTTCTTTATTTATCAGTGATTAAATGAGGGCCTCCTCTTCCCCGCTCCGGTACTCACCCAATGATTCAAATGGTGGAAACCCCACCTCACCCTCCTCTATTTCGTCTCGATCTCGCAACGCCCAAATTCATTTCATACCTACCATTCTCCAAGGAGCTTCTCACTCGAGCATAGAATCATTGTTGGGTTTTGTGGTAATTGTAGAAGAGATGAGTGCTTCTAATGCACTAGCTCTGGCTCTTGTACACTCCCGCTTGATTTCAAAATCATCTTTGGTGCCCTTTCAAACCCTATTTCTAGATTTGGACCAAGCGGCAACTCTGTTAGCGATGGCAACTCAGTACTAGTCAATGGTTTTCCTTCGCTGTCCAAACCTGTTTCACCTGCAAGTGTTATATTTTATCCTAAGGCAGTAGTAGGTGTTATTTCTCCTCCTAAGCCAGCTAAGGTTGCGGGTCGTAGAGAAGTGACTAAGACCTTTGCAGATGTGCACAAAAATCTGCCGAAAATCCTCAAACATCCACCCCTGAAACTAGCTACTATTATTCTCTCTCTCAAACTAGAAAATGATACCCTCAACTCAGTCCTGGCAAACAAAGAATACTATCTCAACAGAGGAATCATATGCCAGTTTGAAAAATTCTGGCCCAATCTTCAGGATCTAAATGAATGGATCTCCTTGCAATGGAAACCTATTTTGAAAGGTCAAGTGGAGCTTTATACTTCTGCATAGGGTTATTTTATTGTTGTTTTTCTCCTTTCTTCAGATAAAGATCTTAATCTTGGGAATCAATGGAGCTAGAATCAACACCAGTTGTTTATGAAACCTTGGGATCCCAATTTCAGCCCCCTTTCTGATACTTTTGCTACCAGACCTGTTTGGATCCGCCTCCTGCATCTTCCCCTTCATTTTTGGAGTAAACATTATGTCAGTGCTATTCATAATACCATCAGTAAATTCATATGGATAGATTCAGCAACTGAATTATTTTCTCACACCACATGTGCCAGAATTTTAGTCTTCATAGCTACAACGCTTGATCTCCCGGCCTCCATAGAGCTAATAATAGAAGATCAAGCATGGAGATAGACATTGGATTATGAAGGGCTGCCATTTAAGTGTAGTAGGTGTTTCAATACTAGTCATTTATCTTCAAATTGTCCTCTTGTAAAGATAAAAGCTAAACCAACTTGGTGGAAACATTCTTCTCTGGGTTATAATTCGCTGATCTTTGATGAAAATCAATTTAAAGAAATTTGAAATGGCCTCTTCCGCTCTTCTTCCCGCCCATGTGCCTTGTTTGTAGGGTTTGGCTAATGTTGTTGGTGCGCCCCCTGGGTCTGCTATTGCTGAGACTATTGCAGGGTTTTCTGCTATTTCTGGCATGCTGTCTGGTGCTATTGTTGGTGCGTCGTCCGTGTCAAGGGGTTTTGATGGGGCATCGTCTAGGGGATTGCAAGGTTCTCCTGCTGTTGGGACGCTCCCTATTGCTGGGGTGGTTGTTGCTAGTGCACCCCCTGTGTCTTGGGTTGTTGTTGCTGGTACACCACCTATGTCTACTGTTGTTGTGGTGCATTCTACTATTTTGGGTTCTTCCTCTTTTGATCTAGACTCTTTTGCTAACGTGGTTCGCACTGGAGTCTCTCCTCAGAAGAAGATTGTCCATACTACTACTCGTATTACTTTTGTGACTGAGGGTAAGGTGAAACCTTCAGCACTACACCCTCCTATTGTGATTTTCGGGGATGAAGTGTTAAAAAATGAGTATTTTTCTCAAAAGGGTTTGATATGCAGATTTGATAGATTCTAGCCACAGCTCCAGGGTCTGAACACTTGGATCTTTGAGTAGTGACGTCCCCTTACAGAGGGGAAAATAAAAATTTACCCATGTGCTAAAGGATTCTTTGTAGTTGTATTTGATTCAATCTCTGATCAAGATGCTATTTTTGTGGTCGATCTTGGTTTTGGGGACAACATGCACTGCTACTAAAGCCGTGGTTTCTACCTTTAACCCGCTCACTGAATCTTTCAATCGGCTGCTAGTATGGATTCGCCTACCAAATTTGCCTCTTCATTTTTTGTGTGAATCTTGCTATAAAGGCATTGGCAACTCGGTGGGCCACTTTATCATGGTGGATCAAGCCACAACTTTCTTCCTTCACACCACATATGCTCGTATTTTAGTGGAATTGGACTTGTCAATGCCTCTCCCGATAGAGGTTGTTTTACAAGTTGTTGATCGCTCTTGGTGTCAGCGCTTGGATTACGAAGGTGTTCCGTTTCGTTGTCGGAGATGCTTTAATACGGGTCATTTGGCATCCGAACTCCCCCGCTTGAAGGTTTCTCAGTCTTCATCTTGGTGGAAGGATGCTCTACAAGAACACCTTACGGTAGGTGTTGATGATGACGATTCTGGCTCAGAAGCTTCTAATCCTCATGTAGACCAATTTTGACTTTTAGGTCAAAATAGGGCACCCCTAGTAAAAAACTTCATTTTTAGGCATATAAGGGGTATAATATATTGTAATGAGGTGTTTTATAGGTTAATTAATGTCAATTGATGTTATAATAACTTTGGTCGTTAGTTCTCTAGGTCTATTTATCATTTTGAGTCATTTTAAGGGGTCAAACAAGTGTATTTAATTCTTTGTGTGGGTTTCTTGAGAAATATGCAAGTTACAAATGCTAATGTCATGTACCATGTGTCCATATAGGTCTTAGAAAATTGAAAGAATTGACAAATTGTGGGTTATGCAGAAGAAAGGGAAGTTTCTTAGTGAAAAAAGAGGATTTGGGCACTTGTGTGGCCTCTTTGGGAAGTGTGCCATGTGGGAGAGGGTCAAGGGGTGTGCTTTCACCTTATTTAACTCAAATCCACATTTGGTTTGATCTTAAGATGTCATTTCTAGCTCAAAACTGTTCATCTCTCTTTTCCTCCTTGGCATAGTGAAGTGACTTGCAGGTTTGTACTTCGTACGGACAGCTCATGGAGTTTCAGGGAAAACTCTCTTGAGGTCATATTCTACACTCAGATACCTTCAAATCCATATAATAAGTTTGAGGAATGGTGGCCAGAGGTTTATAAATCATCTCTAAGAAGTTCAACTTTCAAAACTACCTACTAATCTGTGCGCCCTTCAAATTTTGGTCTTGTTTGCAGAAGCTCGTACAAACCAGTTGCTAAGATTGCTTCCATAGCTTGTTGGCTTGCCCCACTAATGCTTCACACACTTGGTTTCATATTTCAAGTGGTTTTGATGAGCTAACCAACTCAATTTGCAAGAGGATATGCCAGTTTGCATTTTGAAGAATCTTCACCATTTGCAAAATTTTTGTGGTTTGTTATGGATTCAAGGGGATGTGTTAGTGTCCTTCACGTGTTTCCAAGGTCCTCTTAACTTCCTTCTCACCTTCCATCCTCCTTATCTAAGTAGTCTTCATAATGTGCAGTCACATACTCTACATTTGCATCTAGACTATCTGAACATACACACATCCAAGTGCCACCATAGGACTAAGTAGGTTGAAGAGAGAATCGCTGAGCTAAAAAAGGCCTTGGTGATGTAACGAGTACATATGGAATCATGGAGGAAGCTCAAAATTCATTTTGGAATCCCATAAATCATGTTTCCAGTCAATTCTCATCTCCATGGCCTGCATTGTATAAATTGTCACCTACAGGGGACCCAAATAGAAGACTGGGGCATCAAATATGGTCTTAAGGCAGAAAATGAAACTCTTCTTGGAGTCATGATGTGTTAAGGAAATAATAGCATACATGTTTGAGAGGCCAAATAGAAGGACAAAGGAAATTGGTAGCTCCAAAGACCAAATGACTGTTTCAGGTCCTTTGGCCCCAAAAGGTGAAAACAGAGGTCCCAGGGGTTTTTGTTGATTTCCCACAACACGCTTACAAGTAGTCTTAAAGAATCTGAATGATTGGACTTGTTTGCCTATAGTATAGACTAGGCTCATGCCAAGGGTGAAGATCAAAAGGTAGAGGCTGATATGTTTTTGAAGCCCTAAAAAGTGCTCTAAAACACACTGATATGCTTCAATAATATCTACATGTCTAAAGGAGATAATGGCCCATTTCAATATGGAGCATTCACACTTGACTAGGTGGCTAGGTGAGTTGAGTGACATGCAAATAACCTAAAGGACTATCCATGAGGTTGATAAGAGGTTCCATGACCTCCTTCACACACTCATAGTCCGTACATATGCCTGAAGAGTGCACTTACAATTGGGTATAGGATATTCACTTGAACTTGTGTCTTGGTAGTGTTTCACTCTTTCAAGAAGAATCAAGATGAATAAGGGAATTAGAGAGACTATCAGACTTTAAGGGGAGCCTTTCAACATCATGGACAAGCTAGAAGAAGCCTATGAACACCTACAACCCCTGTACAGACTGAGACAGGGGTCAGACAAGTGGAGTGAAGGAACAATGGATAGACATGTATCATGATAGTGTTTAGCCATCTTATCTGAATTTTAAAGTTTAGCAAACAAGTTTTGACTTTCAAGGTGAGCTGAAGAAGGTTTTTCTCCATCATAATCACCTTAAGAAACCCAACATACACCTACAGTCAAACACAAGGCAAGGACTCAGTCTTGTCATCAAAAACTTGCAAAATAGGTTGAGAGAAGAATAATATGTTAAGACAAATCATGATAACCTCCATGATGATATCAACAACGTAAATCAAGCACAATCAGACCTCATAGGGATTATCAAAGAAGTGTCTCAGTCAGGCAGTAAGGACTCCTCTATGAGAATACAATGCTTGAGAAGGGCTAGGAGAGGTTAGCAATGTAAGTAAGTGCATTGTAACATTAGGAGACCCAAGGGGAGATTATAAAGCATCATAACTAAATGCATTTGAAATGATAAACACCTACAACAAACAAAAAGGGAAAGTGCACAGTCAACTAGTCTTGACTAGTCATTGGAACATTCCACTTCGAATGTGGAATATACAGTTAGAGGTGTGAATGAAAGGTCTTGATAACCTCATGGAAGGACTTTAAATACCTTGGTCAAAGTCCATTAAAATTGGCATACACTTACAAGGTTTCAAAAGCATGGTGTCTCAATCCAAGCAGGAGTCAAGGAAGGAACTCAGTTAAGAGTACAAAGAGTATATATAGTGAGTTCAAGGTGAGAGAATTTATGATATAGTTTTCATACTTCATGATGAGTCTTTTAGCACCATGACCAAACCTAATAGGAGCTAAACAACCCACAAACAGGCCCAAAGGCAGGAAAATACAATTAGAAATATGCATACTCAATCACCTAGGCAAGGAGATAGGAAAGTAAAGGATTGGAATGATAGAAGTGAAGGACAGCACCTCCATCATGGTCAAAATAGTTTCATTGAGATGTCATGATGGACTTAGAACAAGTAGAGGGGCCTAAACAATGAAACACACATTCCACTTTTATATACCCCTGCACAGTCTTTATCTGAGTAGTCTGCCTTGGAAATCTAGGAAGTTTGGAGGTCTAGACTTGTCACCAAGAGTTGAAACTTTGTACAGGACACCTTTAGCACTTGAAGGAGCCTATTCAAGTGTTGATTTTACTAGGCAAACAGGGGAAGTACCTCCCCTTTTGTCTCGGACAGGGGGTACTTCCCCTTGAGCACAAAGTGGCAACTTTATTGAAATAGGCACAAAGATGAGCTTGGAGCTAAGTGGAACCTAGTTGAAAGATATGATAAGCTTGATAACACCAAAGGCATCACGAAAAACACCTCACAGAGGAAGGGGACCCAATAGAGTGCTCCATACACCAAGGGTTACAGGCAAAACTACTAGGCAAGGCTAGGCCTAAGGTTCAAAATGAGAAGGTTTAGTCATTTTAAGCATGAAATAAGCTTCTAACCTCTTGAATTATGTACATGAGATGGATACATGTGTATTTGAGCTATGTGGATGCAAGGAAGCCAAAAAAGGGGGTCTCAAACTGAAACGTTGTAGGCAGACCTATATACCAACAATATGCCTAGTAGTCAAATGAAGAGTTGCTTCTACTTTTCAGAAGAGGTGGACATTATAACTTCTTACAGCATGCTTGTGGGGTCCATATAAAGTTGTTAAAGCTTTTAGAGTGAAATGAAAACCATGAGAAGGCCATTTTTTGGCTCAGAATCAACTCACGTCTATTGAAACAAGGGAGACAAGCTCGATAGGCCATCTTTAGAAGCTCACATCTCCCATGAGGCTTTGCATGGAGACTAGAGAAGTTTAGGGAAGCTAGGAGGGGTCTTCAACAACAAATTTGTGGAATTTGTTTGCAACTCCAATGTCAGGTTTTTATGAAATAAACTTAAGGGTGAAAACAAGCATAAAACCCTACTAAACCCTTGTTAAGGACCAGTCTTGGAAAATGGAGTTGAAAATGCCACCAGATGGACCAATTTGATCAGGAAACATATTGGACCTTGGAGAGAACTCACCCAAGCTCCTTCCCATGCCAGCTAGCTGTACAAATGGAGGCAAAAAGAGGCTTTTTCTCACTGTTTTGTGTGTTTTTCAGGTTGTAGGAAGTTCCAAGAGATGCAAGACACATGGATGGAAAGATTGAGACTTAAGCTAACTCCCCATATGAGTTTCATGCCTTGAAAATGTTTTTAAGTGCCTTAAATAGGTCCTTCAACTCGGCCAGTCAAATCTGGCATATTGGACAAGCTAGAAAGAAGCGAAGAAATTTCAAGTAAAGTGATTTTAAGGTGCCCCTAATGCTTCCAAAGCCATGGAGGGCCTTGACACTTGTCATTCGCTCCCTCGCACGGATTTGCATGGGCAACTGATGCCAAATTTGAAGACAAGTGTGCTAGGTGCATGAGGAGGTTTCCTAGAGTGCAAGTGATGATAGCTCTCTCCCAGGTGATTCCAAAAGACCAGGCATGCAACCAATGCATGGAGAGGCATGTATGAGAGCCTCCCCTTCCATTCCAATCATTGGACCTGCCCTTGATCAATTATAAATCACTCAAACAGGCCTAATCATGAAGGCCGTTTTCTGTGCAAGAAAAAGGAGTTTTAGACCACTTTGCATAACTTTGATGACTTAGATTGACACTTGTTGCTCCTAACCTTGCATGGTTCGACCCATATACCCATATCATAAACCAAATAAAATAAAAGATTAAAACAATAAAAGTTAAAAAATTAAAATAAATAAAAACAAAATAATATAAAAATAAATTATATAGATAAAAAATAAAAAAAAATTAAAAATAAAAAAAATAAACTAAATAAAATAAAAAATTAAAACCAAAGATTATTTTAAAACAAAAAATAAAAAATCATAAACCAAATAATAAAACAAAAAATAAAAAATCATAACAAAATAAAATTTAAAATTTATAAAATTTAAAATTAAAAACAATTTAAATAAAATAAAATATAAATAAATTCAAAAATAAAAAAACCATAAATAAAATAATATAGAAAACAAAATAAAAACAAATAAAATTAAAAATTAAAACCAAAGATTATTTTTAAAACAAAATCCTAGGTGATTCCAAAAGACCAGGCATGCAACCAATGCATGGAGAGGCATGTATGAGAGCCTCCCCTTCCATTCCAATCATTGGACCTGCCCTTGATCAATTATAAGTCACTCAAACAGGGCTAATCATGAAGGCCGTTTTCTGTGCAAGAAAAAGGAGTTTTAGACCACTTTGCATAACTTTGATGACTTAGATTGACACTTGTTGCTCCTAACCTTGCATGGTTCGACCCATATACCCATATCATAAACCAAATAAAATAAAAGATTAAAACAATAATACCCATATCATAAACCAAATAAAATAAAAGATTAAAACAATAAAAATTAAAAAATTAAAATAAATAAAAACAAAATAATATAAAAATAAATTATATAGATAAAAAATAAAAATAAATTCAAAATAAAATAAATAAACTAAATAAAATAAAAAATTAAAACCAAAGATTATTTTTAAAACAAAAAATTAGATTGACACTTGTTGCTCCTAACTTTGCATGGTTCGACCCATATACCCATATCATAAACCAAATAAAATAAAAGATTAAAACAATAAAAATTAAAAAATTAAAATAAATAAAAATAAAATAATATAAAAATAAATTATATAGATAAAAAATAAAAATAAATTCAAAATAAAATAAATAAACTAAATAAAATTAAAAATTAAAACCAAAGATTATTTTTAAAACAAAAAATAAAAAATCATAACAAAATAAAATTTAAAATTAAAAACAATTTAAATAAAATAAAATATAAATAAATTCAAAAATAAAAAACCATAAATAAAATAATATAGAAAACAAAATAAAAACAAATAAAATTAAAAATTAAAACCAAAGATTATTTTTAAAACAAAAAATAAAAAATCATAAACAAAAAATAATAAATTCAAAATAAAAAAACATAAACCAAATAAAATAAAATAAAAAATTAAAAGATTATAAAAATTAAAGTTAAAGATAATTTAAAACAAATAAAATAAAAAATATAAATAAATTCAAAAATAAAAAATCATAAACCAAATAAAATTAAAAACAATTTTAAAAAATAAAATATAAATGAATAAAAAATATAAATAAATTCAAAATAAAAAATAAAATATATATAAATAAACTAAAAAATAAAAACAAAATAATATATTAATTAAATAAAAAATAAAATATATATAAATAAACTAAAAAATAAAAACAAAATAATATATTAATTAAATAAAATAATTTAATATAAATGAATAAAAAATATAAATAAATTCAAAATAAAAAATAAAATATATATAAATAAACTAAAAAATAAAAACAAAATAATATATTAATTAAATAAAAAATAAAATATATATAAATAAACTAAAAAATAAAAACAAAATAATATATTAATTAAATAAAATAATATAAAAAGCAAAATAAAAATAAAACCAAATAAAATAAAAAATTAAAACCAAAGATTATTTTTAAAACAAAAAATAAAAAATCATAAACCAAATAATAAAACAAAAAATAAAAACAAAATAATATATTAATTAAATAAAAAATAAAATATATATAAATAAACTAAAAAATAAAAACAAAATAATATATTAATTAAATAAAATAATTTAATATAAATGAATAAAAAATATAAATAAATTCAAAATAAAAAATAAAATATATATAAATAAACTAAAAAATAAAAACAAAATAATATATTAATTAAATAAAAAATAAAATATATATAAATAAACTAAAAAATAAAAACAAAATAATATATTAATTAAATAAAATAATATAAAAAGCAAAATAAAAATAAAACCAAATAAAATAAAAAATTAAAACCAAAGATTATTTTTAAAACAAAAAATAAAAAATCATAAACCAAATAATAAAACAAAAAATAAAAAATCATAAACAAAAAATAATAAATATAAATAAATTCAAAATAAAAAAACATAAACCAAATAAAATAAAATAAAAAATTAAAAGATTATAAAAATTAAAGTTAAAGATAATTTAAAACAGATAAAATAACAAATATAAATAAATTCAAAAATAAAAAATCATAAACCAAATAAAATTAAAAACGATTTTAAAAAATATAATATAAATGAATAAAAAATATAAATAAATTCAAAATAAAAAATAAAATATATATAAATAAACTAAAAAATAAAAACAAAATAATATATTAATTAAATAAAAAATAAAATATATATAAATAAACTAAAAAAATAAAAACAAAATAATATATTTAATAAATATAAATAAATTCAAAATAAAAAAACATAAACCAAATAAAATAAAATAAAAAATTAAAAGATTATAAAAATTAAAGTTAAAGATAATTTAAAACAGATAAAATAACAAATATAAATAAATTCAAAAATAAAAAATCATAAACCAAATAAAATTAAAAACGATTTTAAAAAATATAATATAAATGAATAAAAAATATAAATAAATTCAAAATAAAAAATAAAATATATATAAATAAACTAAAAAATAAAAACAAAATAATATATTAATTAAATAAAAAATAAAATATATATAAATAAACTAAAAAAATAAAAACAAAATAATATATTTAATAAATATAAATAAATTCAAAATAAAAAAACATAAACCAAATAAAATAAAATAAAAAATTAAAAGATTATAAAAATTAAAGTTAAAGATAATTTAAAACAGATAAAATAACAAATATAAATAAATTCAAAAATAAAAAATCATAAACCAAATAAAATTAAAAACGATTTTAAAAAATATAATATAAATGAATAAAAAATATAAATAAATTCAAAATAAAAAATAAAATATATATAAATAAACTAAAAAATAAAAACAAAATAATATATTAATTAAATAAAAAATAAAATATATATAAATAAACTAAAAAAATAAAAACAAAATAATATATTTAATAAATATAAATAAATTCAAAATAAAAAAACATAAACCAAATAAAATAAAATAAATAATTAAAAGATTATAAAAATTAAAGTTAAAGATAATTTAAAACAGATAAAATAACAAATATAAATAAATTCAAAAATAAAAAATCATAAACCAAATAAAATTAAAAACGATTTTAAAAAATATAATATAAATGAATAAAAAATATAAATAAATTCAAAATAAAAAATAAAATATATATAAATAAACTAAAAAATAAAAACAAAATAATATATTAATTAAATAAAAAATAAAATATATATAAATAAACTAAAAAAATAAAAACAAAATAATATATTAATTAAATAAAATAATATAATATAAATAAATAAAATATATAAATAAATTCAAAATAAAAAATAAAATATATATAAATAAACTAAAAAATTAAAACAAAATAATATATTAATTAAATAAAAAATAAAATATATATAAATAAACTAAAAAATAAAAACAAAATAATATATTAATTAAATAAAATATATATAAATAAACTAAAAAGTAAAAACAAAATAATATATTAATTAAATAAAAAATAAAATATATATAAATAAACTAAAAAATAAAAACAAAATAATATATTAATTAAATAAAATAATATAAAAAGCAAAATAAAAATAAAACCAAATAAAATAAAAAATTAAAACCAAAGATTATTTTTAGAACAAAAACTTTAAAAAACTAAAGAAAACAAAAAAATAAAAAATCATAATCCAAATAAAATTAAAAGATTATAAAAATTAAAATTAAAAACAATTTTAAAAAAATATAAATAAATTCGAAAATAAAAAAACATAAAAATAAAAATAAAAAATAATAATTAATGAAAATTGATTATAAAAATTAAAATTAAAAACAATTTTAAAAAAATATAAATAAATTCGAAAATAAAAAAACACAAAAATATAAATAAATTTAAAAGTAAAAATAAATAATAATAATAATTAATGAAAATTGATTATAAAAATTAAAATTAAAAACAATTTTAAAAAAATATAAATAAATTCGAAAATAAAAAAACATAAAAATATAAATAAATTTAAAAATAATAATTAATGAAAATTGAATTAAATAAAAACAAAATAATATATTAGTTAAATTAAATTAAATAATATAGAAAACAAAATAAATATAAATATAAATATAAATAAATTCAAAATAAAAAAATAGAAACCAAATAAAATAAAAAATTAAAACCAAATATTATTTTTGAAACAAAACCAAATAAAATTAAAATTAAAAATATAAATAAATTTAAAAATAAAAACAAAAAACAAAAAAAATCATAATCCAAATAAAATTAAAAGATTATAAAAATTAAAATTAAAAACAATTTTAAAAAAATATAAATAAATTCGAAAATAAAAAAACATAAAAATATAAATAAATTTAAAAATAAAAATAAAAAATAATAATTAATGAAAATTGATTATAAAAATTAAAATTAAAAACAATTTTAAAAAAATATAAATAAATTCGAAAATAAAAAAACACAAAAATATAAATAAATTTAAAAATAAAAATAAATAATAATAATAATAATTAATGAAAATTGATTATAAAAATTAAAATTAAAAACAATTTTAAAAAAATATAAATAAATTCGAAAATAAAAAAACATAAAAATATAAATAAATTTAAAAATAAAACAAAATAAATATAAATATAAATATAAATAAATTCAAAATAAAAAAATAGAAACCAAATAAAATAAAAAATTAAAACCAAATATTATTTTTGAAACAAAACCAAATAAAATTAAAATTAAAAATATAAATAAATTTAAAAATAAAAACAAAAAACAAAAAAAATCATAATCCAAATAAAATTAAAAGATTATAAAAATTAAAATTAAAAACAATTTTAAAAAAATATAAATAAATTCGAAAATAAAAAAACATAAAAATAAAAATAAAAAATAATAATTAATGAAAATTGATTATAAAAATTAAAATTAAAAACAATTTTAAAAAAATATAAATAAATCCGAAAATAAAAAAACACAAAAATATAAATAAATTTAAAAATAAAAATAAATAATAATAATAATAATAATTAATGAAAATTGATTATAAAAATTAAAATTAAAAACAATTTTAAAAAAATATAAATAAATTCGAAAATAAAAAAACATAAAAATATAAATAAATTTAAAAATAATAATTAATGAAAATTGAATTAAATAAAAACAAAATAATATATTAGTTAAATTAAATTAAATAATATAGAAAACAAAATAAATATAAATATAAATATAAATAAATTCAAAATAAAAAAATAGAAACCAAATAAAATAAAAAATTAAAACCAAATATTATTTTTGAAACAAAACCAAATAAAATTAAAATTAAAAATATAAATAAATTTAAAAATAAAAACAAAAAACAAAAATTAATGAAAATCAACTATAAAATTGAATTAAATGATATAGAAAAGAAAATAAAAACTATAAATAAATTCAAAATTAAAAAAATATATATAGAAAACAAAATGAAAATAAATATAAATATAAATATAAATAAATTCAAAAAAAAAAAATAGAAACCAAATAAAAAAAAAAATTAAAACCAAAGATTATTTTTGAAACAAAACCAAATAAAATTAAAATTAAAAATATAAATAAATTTAAAAATAAAAACAAAAAACAAAAATTAATGAAAATCAACTATAAAATTGAATTAAATGATATAGAAAAGAAAATAAAAACTATAAATAAATTCAAAATTAAAAAAATATATATATAGAAAACAAAATGAAAATAAATATAAATATAAATATAAATAAATTCAAAAAAAAAAAAATAGAAACCAAATAAAAAAAAAAATTAAAACCAAAGATTATTTTTGAAACAAAACCAAATAAAATTAAAATTAAAAATATAAATAAATTTAAAAATAAAAACAAAAAACAAAAATTAATGAAAATCAACTATAAAATTGAATTAAATGATATAGAAAAGAAAATAAAAATTTTAAAAAATAAAATATAAATGAATAAAAAATATAAATAAATTCAAAATAAAAAATAAAATATATATAAATAAACTAAAAAATAAAAACAAAATAATATATTAATTAAATAAAAAATAAAAAATATATAAATAAACTAAAAAATAAAAACAAAATAATATATTAATTAAATAAAATAATATACTATAAATGAATAAAAAATATAAATAAATTCAAAATAAAATATAAAATATATATAAATAAACTAAAAAAAAATAAAATAATATACTATAAATGAATAAAAAATATAAATAAATTAAAAATAAAATATAAAATATATATAAATAAACTAAAAAAATAAAAACAAAATAATATATTAATTAAATAAAAAATAAAATATATATAAATAAACTAAAAAATAAAAACAAAATAATATATTAATTAAATAAAATAATATAAAAAGCAAAATAAAAATAAAACCAAAATTCAAAATAAAATATAAAATATATATAAATAAACTAAAAAATAAAAACAAAATAATATATTAATTAAATAAAAAATAAAATATATATAAATAAACTAAAAAATAAAAACAAAATAATATATTAATTAAATAAAATAATATAAAAAGCAAAATAAAAATAAAACCAAATAAAATAAAAAATTAAAACCAAAGATTATTTTTTGTTTTATAAAAATTAAAGTTAAAGATAAAATAAAAAATATAAATAAATTCAAAAATAAAAAATCATAAACCAAATAAAATTAAGAAATTATAATAATAAAAATAAATAGAAAACAAAATAAAAACAAATATAAATAACTTCAAAATAAAAACCAAAGATTATTTTTAAAACAAAAACTAAATATAAATGAATAAAAAAATAAAATAAAATAATATAGAAAACAAAATAAAAACAAATTCAAATTCAAAATAAGAAAACATAAAAATATAAATAAATTTAAAACTAAAAACAAAAAACAATAAAATAACTTCAAAATAAAAACATAATAATATAAAAAAGAAAATAAAAAATATAAATAAATTACTCAAAAATAAAAAAATTAAGAGATTATAATAATAAAAATAAATAATGTAGAAAACAAAATAAAAACAAATATAAATAAATTTAAAAATATAAATAACTTCAAAATAAAAACCAAAGATTATTTTTAAAACAAAAACTAAATAAAAATAAATATAAATGAATAAAAAAATAAAATAAAATAATATAGAAAACAAAATAAAAACAAATTCAAATTCAAAATAAGAAAACATAAAAATATAAATAAATTTAAAACAAAAAACAATAAAATAACTTCAAAATAAAAACATAAACCAAATAAACTTAAAAACTAAAACCAAAGATTATTTTTAAAACAAAAACTAAATAAAAATAAATATAAATGAATAAAAAAATAAAATAATATAAAAAACAAAATAAAAACAAATTCAAATTCAAAATAAGAAAACATAAAAATATAAATAAATTTAAAACTAAAAACAAAAAACAATAATTAATGAAAATCAAATATAAAATTGAATGAAATAATATAGAAAAGAAAATAAAAAATATAAATAAATTACTCAAAAATAAAAAAAAATTAAGAGATTATAATAATAAAAATAAATAATGTAGAAAACAAAATAAAAACAAATATAAATAAATTTAAAAATATAAATAACTTCAAAATAAAAACCAAAGATTATTTTTAAAACAAAAACTAAATAAAAATAAATATAAATGAATAAAAAAATAAAATAAAATAATATAGAAAACAAAATAAAAACAAATTCAAATTCAAAATAAGAAAACATAAAAATATAAATAAATTTAAAACTAAAAACAAAAAACAATAATTAATGAAAATCAAATATAAAATTGAATGAAATAATATAGAAAAGAAAATAAAAAATATAAATAAATTACTCAAAAATAAAAAAAAATTAAGAGATTATAATAATAAAAATAAATAATGTAGAAAACAAAATAAAAACAAATATAAAAACCAAAGATTATTTTTATTACAAAAACTAAATAAAAATAAATATAAATGAATAAAAAAATAAAATAAAATAATATAGAAAACAAAATAAAAACAAATTCAAATATAATAATAAAAATAAATAATGTAGAAAACAAAATAAAAACAAATATAAAAACCAAAGATTATTTTTATTACAAAAACTAAATAAAAATAAATATAAATGAATAAAAAAATAAAATAAAATAATATAGAAAACAAAATAAAAACAAATTCAAATTCAAAATAAAAAAACATAAAAATATAAATAAATTTAAAACTAAAAACAAAAAACAATAATTAATGAAAATCAAATATAAAATTGAATTAAATAAAAATATAAATAACTTCAAAATAAAAACATAAACCAAATAAAATTAAAAACAAAAACTAAATAAATATAAATATAAATGAATAAAAAAATAAAATAATATAATATAATATAGAAAACAAAATAAAAACAAATTCAAAATCAAAATAAGAAAACATAAAAATATAAATAAATTTAAAACTAAAAACAAAAAACAATAATTAATGAAAATCAAATATAAAATTGAATTAAATAATATAGAAAAGAAAATAAAAAATATAAATAAATTAAAAATAAGCCAAATAAACCAAATAAAATTAAAATTAAAAACAATTTTAAAAAAATAAAATATAAATAAATAAAAAAGAATAAAAACTAAAACCAAAGATTTAAAACTAAAAACAAAAATTAATGAAAATCAAATATTAAATTGAATTAAATAATATAGAAAAGAAAATAAAAAATATAAATAAATTAAAAATAAGCCAAATAAACCAAATAAAATTAAAATTAAAAACAATTTAAAAAAATAAAATATAAATAAATTTAAAACTAAAAACAAAAAACAATAATTAATGAAAATCAAATATAAAATTGAATTAAATAATATAGAAAAGAAAATAAAAAATATAAATAAATTAAAAATAAGCCAAATAAACCAAATAAAATTAAAATTAAAAACAATTTTAAAAAAATAAAATATAAATAAATAAAAAACTAAAAACAAAAATTAATGAAAATCAAATATAAAATTGAATTAAATAATATAAAAAAGAAAATAAAAAATATAAATAAATTAAAATTAAAAACAATTTAAAAAAATAAAATATAAATAAATAAAAAAGAATAAAAACTAAAACCAAAGATTATTTTTAAAACAAAAACTAAATAAAAATAAATATAAATGAATAAAAAATTAAAATAAAATAAAATAATATAGAAAACAAAATAAAAACAAATTCAAATTCAAAATAAGAAAACATAAAAATATAAATAAATTTAAAACTAAAAACAAAAAACAATAATTAATGAAAATCAAATATAAAATTGAATTAAATAAAAATATAAATAACTTCAAAATAAAAACATAAACCAAATAAAATTAAAAACAAAAACTAAATAAATATAAATATAAATGAATAAAAAAATAAAATAATATAATATAATATAGAAAACAAATTAAAAACAAATTCAAATTCAAAATAAGAAAACATAAAAATATAAATAAATTTAAAACTAAAAACAAAAAACAATAATTAATGAAAATCAAATATAAAATTGAATTAAATAATATAGAAAAGAAAATAAAAAATATAAATAAATTAAAAATAAGCCAAATAAACCAAATAAAATTAAAATTAAAAACAATTTAAAAAAAATAAAATATAAATAAATAAAAAAGAAAACAAAATAAAAACAAATTCAATTAGAAAACATAAAATTATAAATAAATTTAAAAATAAAAACAAAAAATAATAAATATAAATAAATTCAAAATAAAAAAACATAAACCAAATTAAACAAAAAAAATATATAATATAGAAAACAAAATAAAAACAAATTCAAATTCAAAATAAGAAAAAAGAAAACAAAATAAAAACAAATTCAATTAGAAAACATAAAATTATAAATAAATTTAAAAATAAAAACAAAAAATAATAAATATAAATAAATTCAAAATAAAAAAACATAAACCAAATTAAACAAAAAAAAATATATAATATAGAAAACAAAATAAAAACAAATTCAAATTCAAAATAAGAAAACATAAAAATATAAATAAATTTAAAACTAAAAACAAAAAACAATAATTAATGAAAATCAAATATAAAATTGAATTAAATAATATAGAAAATAAAACAAAAAAATATAAATAAATTAAAAATAAGTCAAATGAATAAAAAAATAAAATAAAATAATATAATATAGAAAAGAAAATAAAAAATATAAATAAATTAAAAATAAACCAAATAAACCAAATAAAATTAAAATTAAAAACAATTTTAAAAAAATATATATATAAATAAATAAAAAAGAAAACAAAATAAAAACAAATTCAATTAGAAAATATAAAAATATAAATAAATTTAAAAATAAAAAACCATAAAAAAATAAAAATAAATAATGTAGAAATAAAATAAAAAATTAAAACCAAAAATTATTTTTAAAACCAAATAAAATTAAAAACAATTTTAAAAAAATAAAATATAAATGAATAAAAAATATAAATAAATTCAAAAATATAAAAACAAAATAATATATTAGTTAAATTAAATTAAATAATATAAAAAATAAAATAATATAGAAAACAAATAAAAAATAAAAAAACAGAAACCAAACAAAATAAAAAATTAAAACAAAAGATTATTTTTAAAACAAAAAGTAAATTAAAAAAATGAAATATAAATAAATAAAATAATATAGAAAACAAATTCAAATTCAAAATAAGAAAACATAAAAATATAAATAAATTTAAAAATAAAAACAAAAAAAATATGAATTAATGAAAATCATAAATAAAATTGAATAAAATAATATACAAAATAAAATTAAAAGATAATAAAAATTAAAATTAAAAACAATTTAATAAAATAAAAAATTAAAAGATTATAAAAATTAAAGTTAAAGATAATTTAAAGCAAATATAATAAAAAATATAGATAAATTCAAAAATAAAAAATCATAAACCAAATAAAATATAAATAAACTCAAAAATAAAAACAAAATAATATATTAATGACATAAAATAGTATAATATAAAAAACAAAATAAAACTAAATTCAAAAATAAACCAAAAAAAAAAATTAAGAGATTATAATAATAAAAAAATATATAAATAATTTCAAAATAAAAAAACATAAACCAATTAAAATAAAAAATTAAAACCAAAGATTATTTTTAAAACAAAAAATAAAAAATCATAATCCAAATAAAATTAAAAAATTATAAAAATTAAAATTAAAAACAATTTTAAAAAATAAAATATAATTCAATAAAAAATATAAATAAATTCAAAAATAAAAAATCATAAACCAAATAAAATATAAATGAATAAAAAATTAAAAAATATAAATAAACTCAAAAATTAAATAAAACAATATATTAATTAAATAAAATAGTATAATATAAAAAACAAAATAAAACTAAATTCAAAAATTTAAAAAAAAAAATTAAGAGATTATAATAATAATAATAATAAAATAAAAATAAATAATAAAAAATATAAACTATAAATAATTTCAAAATAAAAAAACATAAACCAAATAAAAAATTAAAACCTAAGATTATTTTTAAAACAAAAACTAAAGAAAACAAAAAATAAAAAATCATAATCCAAATAAAATTAAAATTAAAAACAATTTAAAATATATATATATAATTGAATAAAAAATATAAATAAATTCAAAAATAAAAAATATATATATATTAGTTAAATTAAATTAAATAATATAGAAAACAAAATAAAAATATAAATAAATTTAAAACTAAAAATCATAAACCAAATAAAATTAAAATTAAAAACAATTTTTAAAAAATTAAATATAAATAAATTCAAAAATGAAAAACCATAAATAAAATAATATAGAAAACAAAATAAAAACAAATTCAATAAGAAAACAAAAAATAATATATATAAATAAATTCAAAATAAAAAAACATAAACCAAATAAAACTAAAACCAAAGATTATTTTTAAAACAAAAACTAAATAAAAAATTAAAAGATTATAAAAAAAAGTTAAAGATAATTTAAAACAAATAAAATATAAAATATAAATAAATTCAAAAATAAAAAATCATAAACCAAATAAAATTAAAAATTATAAACAATTTAAAAAATAAAACAAATAAAATATAAATGAATTAAAAAATATAAATAAATTCAAAAATAAAAACAAAATAATATATTAATTAAATAAAATAATATAATATTAAAAACAAAATAAAAATAAAACTAAAAAAAATTAAGAGATTATAATAATAAAAATAAATAATATAGAAAATAAAAAATATAAATAACTTCAAAATTAAAAAAAAAAACCAAATAAAATAAAAAATTAAAACCAAAGATTATTTTTAAAACAAAAACTCAAAAAAAAAAAAAATTAAAAGATTCCGCTAAGGGCATGAAAAAGCAAAAAGTTGGTGACGTCACCGTAGAGATTAAAGCCAAACCGCTGCCCACACCTAAAACTCTTATATGGGAGAGCCTTCCAGCCACAAAATCCAACATGGTGAGCCGAGAACCCCGATGACCGTGAATTAAAATTCACATTGCAGAGAGCAAGGGTGGAAAAGATGCTTCAAATGCCCTATTTCAGCATGAGAGGATTTGACCCTGTTTGGTTGGAATGGTCTCTAGCTATAATACGGATAGTCGATGTTCGTTGGTTCATTACATGGATACACAAATCAAAATCACTTATGCAACAAACGACTTTACACGGGTCTTTTGCGTACTGCGTACCTTCCCATGGGGAATCCGTAAGCATGGAACAAGTCATCCTCATGTTACCTAGGCAAAAAAATACTATGTAGTACAGCAAGTATGCCAATCAAATTTGACCATAGAGGAGTTTCCTAGCATGTGGACCAAGGGGCATCGAGGTATAAAAAGGAATACGAGTGGCGTTGTGTTCTTGACGTGATTCGCAATAGGTTGGTGGGTGTCGTTCGAGAATCATATATTACAATACGGATGCCATGGGTGTCGTTCGAGAATCATATATTACAATACGGATGCCATATTATATGCTCAACCTTAAGAGAGGAGAAATCTATAACTGGGGAAATTTTATCGACCCGCATTCACAAGTTTCTTTTCTTTAAAGTACAAAGGTTTTTATATGACACAACATGTTATTGGGCTCTTCCTGTACGCAATTAATTTACAGTCATCAGCTAAGGAAGACTTTACTTTTGACGATTCTTATCACCCCATTTGGCCATCAGTGTTCCATTGGAAGAATCTTGGCATTCCCTTGATGAGGATCACAAACGTAAGACAACAATAACGAAAAGGAAACCAACCATGAATTGCCCACATCAGAGGAGGACGAAGGGGATCAAAATCAACGAAGGATGACGAAGACTATGACGGCAACTAGGATGGGCTTCCAAATCCTCGTGTTTGCACCTTTTCTAAGTCAATCAGGGTCACTTCCTCACCTATTGGGAATGTCGAGCAGCAAGCAGAAGAAAAATAGATTGAAGGCTGGTTGAATCAACTTGGTGAACCAGTTCGTATGGATTTGGATATTTCGACGAGCCCTTTGGTCCCACCATCACTAGATCAAACTCTAAAAGTGTGGCTCAAATTCCATTAGTCGTTACCCCCGACTTCCATTTGAAAAAAGGTCCTTCTGAGATAGAATCCCCTGAGTCTTAATTTCCTGAGCCTCATCTGAACCCAAATGCTGCCAACCCTATTTGACATGTCTCACTCGCACGCTATGGGACCCATGGTCCAAACACTCTAGGGCAGTCATGATTTCGTGGGATAGTTGGATCATGAATGTGATTGGTGGACCATCCCAAATTTGAGTAATTTTGGATGATGTGGTTTGACTACAGAAGTTCATGTATAAAGAATGTCTCACCCCGAGACACAAAATAAATCACACTCCCTGTACCATGCTAACACTAACTCGGACAAAATACAAGACAAAAAGGCCCTATTAAATTAAGTGGTTACAATTTTGCTCAATTACAATACATATGAAGTAGCTACCTAACTACTCCTAGCTAATCTCCACGGCCTCTTGCCGGAGTCCCCGCTCTTCTACTACTAACTACCTAAACAACCCCAATTGCATTTATAATTAAAGCTTATCAACACTTTTTTCTTGTTCGGACCTATTTCACTATATAGTCTGATTCATCCTCCGGGTAAGAATAATCACAACCATAATCAAATACTATCAATCATAAAATAAAAGACTTATGTAGAGAGGGTCGAGCCAAGGCTGTCATCAGAATCAAGAGAGTCAAAGTCTGTAGTTACAAACTAAAGTGTTAGTGTTCAACATCACTTCATTACCACAAGCTGCACAAGATATACATATGGCATTTCTTTCCTTCTTCAATAAAATGATTGTATATAGAGAGCATTCCAAATCTAGAAATAATCCTTCAACCTCAAGATCCTTGATTCTTCTTGATTCTTCAAATGTGTCTTGAAATCCATTCTTACCATCGAGAAAAAGGAGAATCCAACTAAACCCTCTGGCTCTCTAATCCACCTTCTAATTAGATGATATGCAACTACATTCAAGACTACAAACTAATAATCAGTCCTAAAAGCTAGCATACCCAGTAAAAATGCCTTATCACTTGTTAAGAAAACGCCTCTTTGCATGCAGTCATAAACACCCAATGGAATACGTGCAAATATATCTGAACGGCCTTCATACAAGCCTCAAATCGACCTCCATGTTGAACAACTTAACATGCAATGTCTGAACGGCCTTCATACAAGCCTCAAATCGACCTCCATGTTGAACAACTTAATATGCAATGTTTTAACTTCTCTCGCCTGTGGCTATGATAGCACTTGAGTTACGGAGTTAGAGTAGTTTGCAGAGGTGTACACAACCCTGGGTACAATTGGCATCCGCCTACAAGCATAGTTCATTGAAACTCTTGATGACCAAACACCATCGTAGCTAAACTGACTTGGCAAAAATGCTAAGCAGTAAGAAAGATCTCACACACCAAGTGAAGCCCACGAAGTCGTTTATCCTGCTTTACAATTTCATGATGAAGAATAACATTTAAAGGCTGAGGCAGAGACCCATCAAGCATCTCCTTCGATGCTTCTTACATCCCAACTCTGCTAATCTGTGAATTTTATTTAATGACAAAGAAGGGCCAACGAAGAATAAAGTTAGGCTATCCAATGCCCTCGGCCTCCTCCAACAACAATGGCCTATAAAGGCCTTTCCTCTTTCCTTTTGACTCTATGACTTCTGTTATCTTTACGAGACTTTTATCTTTTCATTTTATCTTTTCCTTTTGGCTTTTCCTCTTCCTTTTTGACTCTACGACTTCTTTTATCTTTTCCCTTTGTTTTGTTTTTAAATGTTTTTTCCCTTATTTTTACATTAATTTAAAATAAGTCGCACTCCCTATATCCATGCTAATAATAATTGTCAAGATAACATTTTTTGGAAGCTTCCTTTTTGACTCTACGACTTCTTTTATCTTTACGACTTCTTTTATCTTTTCCTCTTCCTTTTTAACTCTACGACTTCTTTTATCTTTTCCTTTTGTTTTGTTTTTAAATGTTTTTTTCCTTATTTTTACATTAATTTAAAATAAATCACACTCTCTTTTTTTTTTAAAGTTCTTAAGGCATATTTAGGACCCAAACAACTATTTCAAGCCAGTTTAGAGCTTGAAAGTCCCATGCAAGTCAAAAAAACAGCCAAAAAAAAAAAAAAAAAAATTAACATTTAAAAAAAGAAACCTCCCAAATTCGTTTCTTAAACGAATCTTCTAAAACCCTAATTGCTGCTCAAATGCTGCCCATTCAATATTTTGGTTATTGTCATTTCTTTTTCTTTAAGGTTTGATTAATTAGAAGGGTGTTCACACCCAGGACAAGGATTTAAGTTGCCTTTAACCAAGCAAGGACAAGGACAACGATAGGTCTTTTTTAATATGGTGAGAACAATGTGTAGCAACAAACCTTCATTTTTGGGCATAGATTCTATTATTTCAAGAATAATGGGCAGTGAAGGTGGTCTTCACGGCACATAAATGATTTTTACAAAACTATACAACAATGGCCGCCTAGGCTCTTAATTTTCCATTGTCCATGGGATTATTTCCATCACAAGTTCCTATAAGTTCAGCACCAATAAGACCAATCAAGATCTGCTCACAAATCATAATTTTTAATTTTTTTATTATTATAATTTTTATTTATTTTCATAGTCATCCCATTTCTTTGTTCCTCAAACCACCCCCACGCATTAGTAAACCACGCATTAGTAAAAGGGGATACAATGAAACAAAGCTTATATTGTATGAATTTTTTAATATCCTAATTTCCTAAATTTAAATAGCCATGTTTAGAACACCGTTCTCATTTCCTATACTATAGGAATTTCCAAGTTTCATAAAATTAGGTCCTTATCCTTTGGGAACATTAAGTAACTTAAGTACCCTTTTCAGACTAATGAGCTTGAACTATTCCTCAAAGAGACCATAATGTAGAGAACTGGTGTCTCCTTATTAATAAGCCCTAATTTCTCCCCATAATACAAGAATTGTGAGAAAATCTCTAAATAGATGTGTCGAAAAAGAGACTAACATACTCTATAAGTAAAGTGAAGAGCAGGAAAGGAGTTACAAAATAACTCCAATCATTACCTCAGCCAACATTCCAAGTGTGTGCTTTGTGTTCTTATTTCCCATTTGGTAAAGACAAAGTGGGTGTAAAGTGGCAAAGGAGTTACATTTGAAATGTAACTCCAATATTCTGCATAATAAGAAGTGTGTGCTTTGTGTTCTTATTTCCCATTTAATAAAGAGAAAGTGGCAAAGGAGTTACATTTGAAATGTAACTCCAATATTCTTCATAATAAGATAATAAGAAATATCTCTAATGAGAGAAAAAAATGCAAAGACTACATGCCACTTCATATTATCCACAACATATTATCCACAAATTATGTGAATCAATGATTAATAATACACAACCTAGAATTATTATTATTTTAAATATAAATAAAAATTAATCTCCAATATGAAACTTCATATTTCTCTTAGAAAGTGAGAGGTGAAGATCACCACCTGATGTATATTTCTTTGTTTCTTTGGATTCAATTAATAGATCCTTTCATAAGCATGTGGCTACCATCCTAAACACATATATAATAAACGCAAACACATACTTTTGATATTTCTCTTAGAAAGTGAGAGGTGAAGATCACCGCCTCATGTATATTTTTTGGGGTTCAATTAATAGGTCCTTCTATGAGCATGTGACTACCATCCTAAACACATATATGGTAAACGCAAATGCATACTTTTGATATAAAACAAACTCCAAATTTTTAAAATTGAAATGTAGCTTTTTTGCATGATGATTACCAAACTCTTTTGAATTTTCTTTTATATAAAATAGAAATTTCTTTTAATTTATTTATAACCATTAGAGTTTATAAAATAGAATATAAACATTCTAATTTGATGACTCGTCAATTAAAATTTGCTCATTCTATGAGAATTTTATTTATTTATTTAAAACCATTAGAGTTTATAAAATACAATGTAAATCATTCTAATTTGATGACTCGTCAATTAAAATTTACTAATTCTATGAGAATTTACGGAAAAAAACTGTAAATGAGCTAATCTAAAAATCATTTCTTCAAGAAATTATTTAAGATAGAAGATAAAACCTTAAAGTTCATTGATCCATTCTTTTGATTTTAATTTTTCTAATATTATATGGTATTGCATTTTTGAGACTTGATCATAATTAATAATAATAATAGAACATTTCTAGTCAAAGATTGACTGTATTAATGAAGAATACTATTTTCTAGATGAAGAATACACTCACCTTTCTCGTCTTTCATCTTCTTTTTTCACATTATCTTGTAGTTACTTATTGAATCTCCTTCAAAGTTGATAACCACAACAAAGATCTATGCCGCTACCAATCAAAAGAAAAATAGTTTTTGTAAGGCATATTAATGTAATTTTAAATGTTAAAAAAAATATCCAACTTAAAATATAAGGACAAGTGCTAGCACAAAGTTCACATAAGACATTTTCAAATTCATTACCTTTTAGACTTGGTAAAAATATTCATATATGGAAAGCAATATTTGACACCAGATTTGCATACACAGAGTGCTCTAGTGTGAGAGAAAAGTCTGTGTTAAGAAATAAAAGAATCAATTTCTTAAAAACGAGGGAAAAAGGTATAGATAGAAGAAAAACGGAAAAAGGTATAGATAAAAGAAAAACTACATTCTCTTTTCAATTAAGATTTTGTAAGATATTGAAGGGACGATAAAATCAGTTACAACACAAGAAAAGGAAAATGGCATAAAAATGACACTCTATTAACTTCCTTTTAGAATATGTAGATATATTATTTTCGCTTCTTTATTAAGAATAGAAATGATGGTTGCTTTTGAAATATATGCAACTTGAAGAATGTGTTTGGAAGGAGATCAATATATCCTTATACCAAAATAGGGCTTATAGAAAAAAGATCAATATATCCCTTTACCAAAATAGGGCTTATAGAAAAACGGGAATCTGATTCCACAGATAAAAATAGTTTAATTCCAGTGCCCAATATTTATTAGGAACTTTATAAAATCCATAAGCATGTACAGTTTGGACAATTTTGATCTTATAAACCCTGTGGTAAATTTTAAAAATGAACCCTATATGATTTACATAGTGCCTACGTTCAATCAAGACAGAGGTGATCCTAAGTGCACAACTAAGACCCATATGGTTTTTATGGTAAGGACCACTTTTAATTAGGATTTTAAAACTCATAAAACTTGTGTTAAATTTGGAAAATGAGGAGAATCTTATAAATCTCACGTTTTATTGAGTGACCCCTGCCTTCTGTCAGATTGATCTGGACCATGGTTACATCAGGGTTACATCAACGAGCAGGAAAATTTTCTTCTATACAATGAATTAGACTTTATGCTATAATAATCCAAACATCTTGATATAAATATGTACTTATATCAGAAATGGAAGCCAACACAAAAATCCTCTGATAGACTTTCGAAGCTCAGAAAAACTACAGGTGCCTTATAATCCAAAATAAATCCCTGTAAGGTTTGTCAGACGTATGCTTATAGTAGGGAATGTTAGAATTAAATAATCTTGTCTTCTAGAACTGTTCGCCCCTCCCGCTCATGCAGAAACTTCTAAACAAAATATATTTTAATATATCAGAGAGTCTCTAGATAAAGAACAGTTAGAATTTTTTACTACAGCCGTAGCATTGTAGGAAAGTCTAGCCAATCATCTCGAGTTTTTTGACTTACTGCTGCAAGATAGAAGAGTCTCGAATGAGCTGGAAAAATACAGATGTAAATCTATATATATGCATGTATTGGGCTGGAATGGGAAATATAGCAGTATCTTACAATGAGATGAATAGAGTAGGCGTGAAAGAGAAACGCAGAGGATCTGTGATAGAGACATAGAGCAAAACAGCAGTTTAGAGCAGTAGCAAGTTACTAATTTTGGTGGTCTATGTAAGCTCTGCTTTTGTATTTAAATATATATATATATATATATATATATAAGTGAACAATAGTGTTTTATTTTGTTGCATCTCTATTTTAAGAAGAGCATTGTCTTGTGTGATAATATCCAGCAGTTTTTAAACATAGAACAAAGCATGTATTTCTAATTTTGCTAACAGGGAACATTATAGGGATGCGCCCAGAAAATGCGGATTATACATTATAAAGACAGTATGATTTATTTTTTCAAAACAAAAAAACAACATACATGACTCCGCGCTAAGTATGACATACAAATTAGTTAGCCAAAGGAAAATTTATTTTACCTGTGATGGATTTCTCATATGCCAAATTAAAATTTATTTTACCTGTGATGGATTCTCATATGCCAAATTAAAATTTATTTTACCTGTGATGGACCGCTTGATATTTCTTAGGCAGAGTTCTCATGCCGACGACAGCGCTATTGCATAAAACAAAAAAAAAACTAAAGAAGTGAAATATCTAAGCTCTAATAAATTTCTTCAGCGATTCCCCCAACATTTAAAGCAGGCTAAAATTCAGAATTAATTTTATCAAGCATTTAATTTAAAATTAAATTTCAGCATGATTATACATTATAAGGATAATATGATTTATTAGTTTAAAATAAAAAAGTAACATACATGTCTCAGAGCTAAGTATGACACACAAATTAGTTAGCCAAAGGAAGAGTCCTCATGCCAGCGACAGCCATATTGCACAAAACCCTAAACCCCAAATAACTGAAATATCATCTAAGCTCTAATAAACTTCTATTCTAGAGCAATTCTCACGACATTTAAAGCGGGCTGAATTTCAGGATTAATTTTATCAAACATTTTATTTAAAACTAAAATTTCAACAGAAATTTCTACATAAGCACGCCCTGGAGGTAAATTTAAGCAGCAATACGATAGTTTCGCCTAAGGTTCAAGGAAAGCAATACAATGCATATTTAAAAGAACTTTTTCCATAAATATTAACCCAGATTTTCAGGATTTTACATATTATTTAAACTTGTGGGAAGGAATGTTTATTTTACCTATGATGGACCGCTTGATATTTCTTAGGCAGAGTTCTCATTCCAACGACAGCGCTATTGCATAAAACAAAAAAAAACTAAAGTGAAATATCTAAGCTCTAATAAATTTCTACAGCGATTCCCCCAACATTTAAAGCAGGCTAAAATTCAGAATTAATTTTATCAAGCATTTAATTTAATACTAAATTTCAGCATGATTATACATTATAATGATAATATGATTTATTAGTTTAAAATAAAAAAGTAACATACATGTCTCAGAGCTAAGTATGACACACAAATTAGTTAGCCAAAGGAAGAGTCCTCATGCCAGCGACAGCCACATTGCACAAAACCCTAAACCCCAAAAAAACTGAAATATCATCTAAGCTCTAATAAACTTATATTCTAGAGCAAGTCCCACGACATTTAAAGCGGGCTGAATTTCAGGATTAATTTTATCAAACATTTTATTTCAAACTAAAATTTCAACAGAAATTTCTACATAAGCACTCCCTGGAGGTAAATTTAAGCTGCAATAAGATAGTTTCGCCTAAGGTTCAAGGAAAGCAATAAAATGCATATTTAAAAGAACTTTTTCCACAAATATTAACCCATATTTTCAGGATTTTACATATTATTTAAACTTGTGGGAAGGAATGTGTGTGCATTTCAAAGTGAAGTAAAATACCTGTGAAATAATCGGTACTCTTTCCGCATTCTGTCTAAAATTACGAACAAAATTTTCACTGTAACGGCATTGGTGTTGTCTACAGGATTCGAACTCAGATTGATTTCAGCGCAGACTGCATTGCTGGTAAAACATAAATAGAAATCAAATCGATGTTCAAAATCTGAAATAAGAGCAAGACAAAAAACATATCAGCTGAGACCGGCAGACCTGCCATCACCGAACGCATGCCATCGCAGACTACATTGCTGCTCCTCGTACTATATTTTGAGTGAATTCAGCAGAAATGCCATTGCCGAACAGATTGTTTAAACCCTCCTCAATTGAGCAATAACCTTAAAATCGAAGATAACAAAATAAAGACAGCTATCTTCTCTTCTCGGGTTTTTATCTTGCCCGACACTCAACCACATTATGGCGCTCCAACACCACGTTTATTGCCACGTGACAGCATATTAATATTATTCTTTCACCACGTCAATTCGGCCTCGGTAAGTGAGCGGTGATCGTTGTTAAATAGCCGTTCACTTTGCTTTTTGCTTTTTTCTAGTTACATTCCATTCAGTTTGCTTTTTGCTTTTTTCCAAGCTAGATTCCGTTCAGTTTGCTTGAAATTTGTAGTTACATTCCAACCAATATATGTCTCCATCGCCACCCTTACCGAGACTCGCATTGATTGAAATTTGTCGTGTTTATATTAATGGCCTTTGTACCAAATTACGGGGCAGGAAAGAGATTAATTTATATTAAATCGTAAACACTTTTTAATGGCCATTGTCTCTTTCATTATTGAGGCTGTAATTTTAATTGCGAGCGTTTTTCTTATTACTGAGGGTGTAATTTTAATGTGCGACCTATTAGTGCCCATGGTATGGGAAGAAAGTAGTAATATTGTTTTCCGCTCATATAATTACTTTGTTTTAAGATTTATGTAGGGTTGGTAAATATTAATATATTGTTTTATGATATTAAAGGTTTTATCACTAGAGGTCATAAAATGCATTTTTTAAACATATGACCAGAACATAACCTTGAAAACACTATTTTATAATCTCATAAGCACCAATAACCGAACATGAAAAAACCATTTACAAAATAATAATAAATATATTCATATTTTAAAAAGCCCTTTTAACATACTCTCCTCACCCGACCCAAATGAAATTAACCCTATTTACTTTTTACCTTCACCCAAATATAACTCAAAAACCCTAAAAGCTAATCATTTTGGGGTTCATTTGGGGTTGAGCAGCGGTCACCATGCACCTCCCCTAGCACTATGGAATCTCCCAAAATAACATTGTAGGTTGTTTTTTATTACGGATTTCCTTCTATGGATAACACTAGCTATTATGGAGAAGGCATTATGCTTAAACTCGCACAAATTTGGGATGCTGCTAGCCAGGTATGCTTCAGATCCATCACATCTGCATATTATAGGGGTGCAGTAGGGGCTTTGTTAGTCTACGATATAACCAGGCATCAGACTTTCACAAACATCGATCATTCGCTGGAAGAGCTCCATTGTAAGTAATAATATAGACCTTTATCCTTACTCCTTCCTACCTCCTCTTCTTTACCCTATGAATAGTTTTAGGGTTCATGTGGTGTGATGTGATTTTGTAGAAGGTAGAGAGCCAGAAACTCTAAAACTAGAAAGTATGCAGAGAAAAATCATGAAAATTGTTGCACACAATACAAATGTTGTTTGTTTGAGGAAATAATTGTTAAATATAGCCTTTGAAACTATGCCTAGTGTCATTCTAGCACTGCCTTTGTTAACTTGCATAGTAACAAGTAAAGGAAGTCTATTTTTTGTTTTTGTTTTTTTTAAATAATGGTGCAATAATCTTGTAATTATAGTTTTTTATTTTTTTTTAGGCCTAACAGGGGATCTAATGTTTGAGAGGAGCTAAAAATTGCACTAACTACCCTATGCAGGTCAGGTTGCATATATGACTCCATCTGGGTTAAATCAAGAGTTTAACAAAAATTACATTGAATGATTTTTGTAGGCCTCAAAGCTACAATGGATGCACTCAAATCCCAATTGCAACGCAAGCTTTGCCCACTGAATTCCCTAATTTGACAAAAAACTTGGCACCTTGTTAAGATCCACATACTAATAGAAAATTATTGTAGCTACTAAGATGAAATGTTTATCTTGATATAAATAGGGCAAAAAGAAGTCTAATAGGAAGGAAATACAATTATTATGAGCCTCACAGACAAAGAATTTTCAATTAGTGTCCATGATATGATATGTCTGTAACAGAAATGGGAATCAAAATTTTATTACTTCCAATTGACGACTATTACTAGGGAACCATTAGACCTGACTATCCTTCTTTCAACCTGACAAGGAAAGATTTATGTTCAAAGAAGACCAAATTTATAGATTAGTAACCACTCAATTTCCTTGTTCTTACAAAAGGAATATAAGACACATCCTAAAGAGACTAAATGGTAAAAACTCTTTCTTACCTTTATTTCGACCACATAAAGATCTTTCATTAGTTTAGAAAGCTATGTTGATATCCTCTACCCTGTGTTGTGATACCTTAAGTATTCATATACATTTCATCTTTAGTTAACAAGATTTAAATTTATTCATCTCTTAAGTCATGAATGGATTCTTGTAAAGTTGATTTTATTAAATAGTTAGTGAATTCAGATCTCGCTTTTAAGACAGTTGTTAGGAAACTCAAAATGTAAAGATGGAAAGTTTGATATGCGTGAATGGAATCAAATTGATGTATGAAAATGACTTGATAATGCAATTCTTTTATAAAACTGGAATAAGAGTAGGTGGCCTGGAACTGGGAAAAGATTAGATACTTGTTGGTATGTTGTAAGAAGTGTTGAAATCCATGCACTTATATGATTTTCTACTTTTACAAGGGAAGGTGATACATCTATAATAAAATTTTATAACCTTTGACCATCATTGATTTGGAAGGATGGCAAGTTGGTTGAGTCGACATATTTGAAGGTAGGAAAGAAAGGACACACAAGGAAAAGAGTGGACATATTTGAAGGGTTGAGTCAAATTATCTCTTGTGTTTTTAAACACAATATATTATTGGAAATTAGTTTTTCTCCTTCAGCTCATTATGTTCTTCTTTGAATCAATGACACTTTAAATTAATGTTTGAAAACTTTGAATAGTATTTTTATTCTTGAATAATAATTTTCTTTTATGAATGTCTTCGAATGGTTTGCAAGAAATGAAGGGAAGCGAGGAGGAACTAATGTATCACGGTTCTATGGTGAGGTTTTTTCTAACCTCACTAAGGCAATGAATTATGTTTATCATTTTTTCCCATAATTTGAGATATGCATGTATATTAAATTCAATTTGTTAATATATAAAAATAAGGCATGCATCCATAGACACAAATCAGTTACATGCCCTCAATGTGTATGTATATGTTAAATATGTGTATTTATATATGTGTATATGTCTCAATGTGCATTATATATATCTATGTGTATATGTGTGTATATGTGAATGTATTTACATACATATATAACACACATACATACATGTGTGTGTGTATGACACGAACATACCAAGCTTGAAAGTATGTTTAAATATACATGCACATACATATATAACATACACACATACATGTGTTTATATATGTATGTGTTCTTTATATGTATATGTATATATGTATGTATATGTTTATATGTGTATATGTATATGTATATGTATATGTATATGTGTATGTGTATATGTGTATGTCTATATGTGTATGCATATATATATGTGTGTGTATCTATATGTGTATATGTACGTATGTTTAAACATACATACACATACATATATAAAAAATCTACACACATATGTGTATATATGTATGTGTATGTTTAAATACACACACACACACACACACACACACACACACACACACACACACACACACACATGCATAAATATACACACACATAATGCCTTCTCCACAATAACTAGTGATGTCCATGGAAATAAATCCGTAACAAAAAAACCCTGCTATTTTGGGAGATTTTGTAGTGCTAGGGGAGGTGCATGGCAGTCACTGCTCAACCCCAAATGAGCCCCAAAATGATTAGCTTTTAGGGTTTTTGATTTATATTTGGGTGAAGGTAAAAAATTAAATAGGGTTAATTTCATTTGGGTTGGGTGAGGAGAGTATGCTAAAAAGGATTTTTAAAATATGAATATATGTATTATTATTTTGTAAATGGTTTTTTCATGTTTGGTTATTGGTGCTTTTGGGATTATAAAATAGTGTTTTCAAAGTTATGTTTTGGTCATAGATTTAAAAAAAGTATTTTATGACCTCTCGTGATAAAACCATTAATATCTTAAAATGTATAATGTGTTAGAACGTGAAAGCTTAGTTATAAGTAGTTAAGATGATGTATTAAAATGGGTAAAAATTTGGAAGTCTAATGTGATGTTATAACACCTTAATTCGATGTCCAAAGTTAGGGTGTGTGGCTAGTGGGACCTTTCCCCTAGATAGTGAATAATTTATCTAAATTGAACTATGTTGTATTTTTTTTTCTTTTTTTGAAGGACGTTTTGGTCTAGATTTTAGACCCTTCCAAGCTCCATTAATCTTTGAACATGGGTCTAGAATCTAAACCCATCAAAATAGTAATTCAAATAAATTATTCATAATATCTACCTCTGGAAATCTATTGAATTTCATATCAAACTCTAGATGCACAAAATAGCTCTATAATACTAATAGAAAGTATATATTGAATGGCATACAACATCTAGTTGCAATAGTCTACTTAACATTTTGGCACCACTTTGTATAGGGCATCGAAAATGCTGGATTGATAGTTCTCATTTAATTCCAGTGTAGCCTAAGTGAGGCACAAGTACCGAAAGCAATCTAATAGAATAAATTACCATCAAATTTTTGAGATTGTTTTCATAGGTATCAAAAACTAATTGTTTCAGATTCACTTCACTGCTTTTCAATATTACCTTTTAGACTCCTCTACAAGAATAAATTGAATTATACAATTTAACATAATAGATGGTAAATTGAAGTCCTAATTTCTCAATAAAAATAAGATTCAAAAAAGATAGGATCAACCATTGATGCTTAAAATTAAAATTAGAATGACCTTTTTAGACAGAGATCTTGAACAACCTCTCAATGACTTTCCTATCCACAATGCTATCATCCACAACAAGCACATGGAATTACGATGTGATAGGCTATTCTTCTTAACTTTCAATTTGGCTTTGTGAGCTTAAGCCCAATCCATCATCATTTCTTCCCATTCTTAATTCCAGACAGAAAACTAGTGATGTTAACTTGCCCCCCAATACTCAATTTAATGCTAATTGTTAGAATAATGTTTTACTAGACTGCCAAATTTTATTTATTTATCAATTTTTGGATAACCAAACTAGAATAAACATGCATTGCATAGTAAGTAATGATACCTACTTACTATTACTACGATATACCTCATATTCTTTCCCAAATTGTTTGTTTTGTTTACTTGCATTGTTGTCTCAAAACTTATTTCTTGGCATTAATATAGAAAGCTATGTTGATATCCATCTATGAGTATGGAACAGTCACATCCAATTCATTATGTGATAAGCTATTTTATGGTAACTAGGACATCAATTCTTTGGAAGCTGGATAAAGACAACATTTTTTACTCAATTTATGACGGCACCTGTAGCTGCTTATTTTCAACATTGTATTGTAACACAAAAAACTGGTATTACTTCTTGTATTGGTTCAGTGTGATACAATGGAATTGCTTCACATGTTACGTTCAAGGGGACCAAAACCCTGACTTGATAATGGAGTTCTTTTATAAAACTGGAACAAGAGTAGGTGGCCTAGAACTAGGAAAAGACTAGATACTTGTTGATATATATGTGTATATGTATATATGTATGTGTATGTCTATATGTGTATATGTATATATGTATGTCTATATGTGTATGTGTATATGTATATGTGTATATCTAATGTGTATGTGTATGTATGTTTAAACATACATACACATACATATATAACATACATACATACATGTGTGTATATATGTATATGTATGTTTATATGTGTATGTGTATATATGTATGTGTATGTTGTTTTAAATATAAATACACATACATATATAGACATACACGTACATAAATACACACACACACACACACACACACACACACACACACACACACACACACACACACACACACACACACGTGTGTGTGTGTGTGTGTAAATATACATACATATATATGTGTATGTGTGCATTTGTACAGACACAAATACCTACATCACTATGACTTACACCATTATCATTAGCAGCTGACAGACCAATGAAAAAAATATTTTTTACTTAAAATGGAAAAGATAAGTGATATTAAATAAGCTTGGACAAGTTTTCTATTCATAGAACATAAAAGTTACAAAATATATGGGTAGTTGTATGACATTGTACAAAATTCTTGTTACTTACTATTACTATGATAGTATCAAACCATTGCTTCAAAAAACATTGCTATGTCAAGATTAAACTAGTGATGGAAAGGTGAACTCTTCTTCAAGATTGTGTGGTTTATCACTATCTGATTTTAAAGTGAGCTTTGGTGTGTCCTCTTTTGTGGGTGTGCATGGCACATTGATCGTGCTTGTTGAAGGAAACAACATATGGCTTGTAGGAGTAAATTGCATTTGACTTGAAGGAGAATGCATGGTTTTTAAATCTTGTTAATGCATGGCTACTGATATGGTAAAATGCATTGCCATTGAAGAAGCAAAATGTATTTGGTTTGTAGGAGAAGATGGGCTGTAGGGTTGAAAATTAGTGACATTTGCATATTTTGGATTGAAAATGTTGAAGAAATCCAACATGATTGGATGTTATGAAGGAAGAGGATTTTATCCACTACTTAGATGCCTTTGCCTCTACATCTCCTTTTCAATCTTATCTTTCTCTCGTTGAAGTTTGTCTCATTCCTTCTTTTTCTCTTTTTCTTTTTGTTGTTTCATCTTCTCCAAATCCTTTGTTTGTCTTTTCATCTCTCTTTCCAGTTTTTTCGATTCCCTCTTTTCTTCTTCAAGAATTTTATTTGCCTTCCTCTCCATTATTTGTTCTTTTTTTATTGATTTTATCTCCTCCAAATCCTTCTTCCACGCTTCTTGTTGTTCAATCAAGTGCAAGTACTCATCTGATATAATAATTTGTGATTGTTTGCTCAACCTGATAGTTCCATTGCTTGTATAAATTACTCTCTCAACAACCCTATCAAATGGTAGCTTTAAGAAATTTATTAATGACCCACTCACTCATTTTCTAAGTTATTCATTGTCAGTTTGTTCTTGTGGCTCTTCTATATAATTTTTCAATGGTTCCAAATCTGTAGCTTTGAGATGACATTCCTCCAATTCTGCATAGTAATGAACTATTCCAATTGGAATAGTAAGAGGAGGGGATGACATAGGAATTGAAACATCATCATTCAGGATGTTGAGGGAAATCCCCATGTCTGTAGTTGTATCTTTCACCCATTGCAATTCACTGACTTGTGTTGGGAAGCTCAACCCATCGTCAACTGTCATAGCTTCTTGTGTTTGGCTCACATGACTTGCTGTGTTATTTTCTTCTTCAACTTGTGAATGTATTTTTAATTTCCCTCACTGCATTTTTAGATCTATTACCACTTTCCCTACATGTTCATTTTGATCAGGCCTACTTGATTGCTCAATTTTTTTAATTTCTTGTTGAATTTATTGGATTTCTTCTCTTACATATCTAGACATTACAAGCATGTTTTTTATTGTTATTTCTTCCTCTTCCTGCTCAACATTGATTTCCCCTGCTTGTTGATTTTCATTAATCCTTTTAGATTGTTCAATTTCTCACTGATTTTGATGGATTTCTTCCCTTCCATCTCTAGCCAGTGAAAGTATGTTTCCACAATTGTTTCCTCCTCTTCTTTCTTGACATTGAATGCATCACTAGGGTGCATGTTGTTGGCAAGTGCATCTCAATTTAAAGGCCAAATACCAATTCTTCTAAATCCAACTTTAATATTGGATGGAGTCAAAGATCTTTAGAAAGCCTTGCTGTTAAGTGTTTCCAATTCTAATCTCCTTATTTCTAGGTTGTAGTGCTTGCACATCCATTTGAATCTCTCATATTTAAAATAGGTCTTGAAGGGTGAATATACACTAATATCTAGTGGTTGCAACCTGTGACTAGTGTGGGTAGGCAGAGTGATCAAATCTATTCCCAATGCTCTTGTTTCATAGATTGTGCCATAACCCACATGGATACCATGGCCATCAAATATAAGAAGATGTTTGTTTAATGGTGAGACATCACCTGGAATTGATCTTGCAAAGTGGTGTAACCAATTCAAAAATTAAATCCTTTATCATCCATGCATGTGGTTGGGCTACCATGAATGCACCAAGATCACAGTTTATAATATAGTTTTCTAACTACCTTTGTGCTTTAAAAAGATAAAAACCCGGTATACTCTACCCTACAACATTAACACAACAAAGAATGGTAATCCATTGTCTAGTTTTTGGAAGAATGTGTGGTATAGTCTTGCTTCCTATCCTTGTAAGGACCCTCATCCCATAATTTATACCAGATTGGACACCAGTTTCATCAAAATTCCATATTTTTTGTGGTCCACATTGCTCAATTTTATACATATTCTCCAAGTTGTCATAAAATGTTGTAACTATGCTTGGCCTAAGAATGACTGCTCTGTCATGATCAATGCCTTTTAGAGTCCTTAAGGACATATCTGGATGCCTATTTTTGAACCCTTCCCACCAAGATTTACTAGGAAAACCATCCTTGAAAGGAGTAGGCCTTGTTTCACATATATGTGCCACATGAACCTTTAGTGATCTAATTTCCATCACATGACCCATATCTACCATGTATTTACACCATTGCATAATTCCCATCTCTTCTTTATCTATTAGAATGGTTCTTGGTCCCTTGCGCTTGGTTGTTGTGAGACCCCACAACCAGGCTATCAATGTACTTGGAGGGATACCCCACTTGGTTGCAATAGTCCTTTGGATAGTCCATTTTCCTCCACATCCCTTATTGCTTGTTTCATGTCATCATATATCCACTCTTTTATGAAGGAAACTTTCTTTGATGTACCAATGTTATTTCCATTAATTTTAACATTCTACTCAATATCTTTTGATGAATGTGGCAGAGGCTCTTCAAGTGGATTTGACACAATTTCTTGTATTGGTTTCACAACATCATTATCCTCCTCAGAGTCAAGTACATCAACCAATTTCACACCCCTCTTTTTAGGGTTCATACGTGACTTACGCATTGGCCTCTTCCATTTCTTCTTGTGTACCATGTTGATCTGCAATAAGAATAATTCAACAATAACATTCAGTACAACTGTTAATTTGTAATCCATAGAAAAACTACCTAATGTGTCCTGGTTTGTATAGATTATCAAATAAGTTGTATCCAATCCTACTAAATTCAACAATAGCATATGCTTTTCATTCTCTTTTGCTATAATTTTTATCATTCATTGCTTCTATGAACATAAGGCAATTATAGGACTGACCAAAATCCTATGAATGAATTTTCTACAGAGTTGGTTATTAATGTTAATACCTCCTATATTAATTAAGAATATGTCAATGTCATATAAAGAACAATCAATAGTGCATGATTGTAGATGTGCTCTTGTTAGTATACATTTCCATGATGCAACAATAGATAGGTATTATGTGACTCTAGAACAAGTGAATAGTCAGGGTTTGGTTGAAAATTTTATTTTTGAGGTTAGTATTGTCATAAGGTCAAAACTTAAGGGTACAAAATTTGAAAAATATAAGGTAGCTAAAAACAAATTACTTTATGGGCTTCTACAAGAAGAGCTCATTTACTAAAATGGCTTCTGGCCCAGCCATGACCTTAAAATGGCATACAAAGCAATACATCATCATTCAGGACGTTAAAGGAAATCCATCATTTTGACTTCCCCTCTAATATTCCTGCAAGGGCTTGGCACTTGCTTCCTCATTTGGAATGACATGAAAACCCCTTTATGTCGTCCTTATTTAAAATGACATGAAACCCTTTTATACATATTTGAAATGACATGCCACCATTTTTTTCGTGACAGGACAAGTATGGGCCATCCTCATTCCCAATCTCTATGACATCATGGCTAATTTTCTATTATTGATAATGAGTGGAGTACGTCATGCAATCTAAGATATCTGATGTCATGAGTTGGTAATTACTATTTAATTAATTAAATCATGACATTTAATTAGCATGGTATTCAATGAATTTTATGAACGACCATTAACATGAGGCTGCCATTTTGCATTTATACTCCACTGCACCCTTGAGGCATGTAAACAAGTGTGAGGGTGTAGCAGAGTATAAATTCAAAATGGTAGCCTCGTGTCAATGGTCGTTCATAACATTCATTGAATACCATGCTAATTAAAAGTCATGCTTTAATTAATTAATAGTAATTACCAATTCATGACATCGGATATCTTAGATTGCATGACGTACTCCACTCATTATCAACAATAGAAAATTGGGAATGGGGATGACCCATACTCATCATGTCATGAAAAAAAGGTGGTGTGTCATTTCAAATATGTATAAAGGGGTTTTCATGTCATTCCAAATAAAGACACAAGTGCCAAGACCTTGCGGGAACACTAGAGGGGAAGTTGAATGCAAGGGAAGTCGAAAGCGATACAATCGTTAAACAAAACCAATTTCTTAAAAAATGGTGCTAACAATTTTTTAATTTAGAAGTTTCTTGTCATAGTTATCCATCATCAATATAGTTAATGATACTGAAAATTGATATTTCCTAGCTAATTTTAATTTTGTAGAGGTTGAGAAAATGCATAGATGGGTAGTTATTGAAACATATGCAAAAACTAAATTAAAAAAAATAAAAATGAATGTGATTACTTGTTATCAAAAGGAGCGACGGATATAACAGGTCGCACATTTGTCAACTAAGTACTAAAGATCCTCACTAAAAATTTGGTATGTTTTCAAGCACTAACTTCACATGCTTTTGCTGATTTGGAACAATGTTGGCATTTAAAATCTTTCCTAAACTAAGGAAACTTTGCAAGAGACATACAACCTTTGTGGCATACATAACCTTGTTGCAATCTATGTGCATCAAAGGCATTTTATCCCTTTAATATTTGAAATTGGGAATGTTGGAAACTATTATTTGCCCAACTGGATAATCCACTTAAGCGACATACATGCAATTTTACAATGCCCAGTAATGTCTGCCACACACAATTGAGAAGATCAAATGGGTGACAGTTGCAATAAATTAAATTTCACCTTTGGAAAATGTGGAAAACTTGTGAGCATATACTTATTGTACACATTCAAATTCATTGCATGTTAGAACATATTTGTTCAATCAGTTAGTGCTTTCTATTAGCAACCCTACTATTAATACATAGTTGTTGTCACATAGCTAGAGCCCGATAGTGTATAGATCTTTATTAATTTGATTAGGTTATTTGTTTTCTTTAATATCCAAAGGCCAAATCGATCTGTTTGACACAAGAGGGAGATGCCCTATCCATTTGTCATAAGGTCAAAACTTAAGGGTACAAAACATATTTAGGTGCAATAAATTTAGGCTTTCGATGTTGGGTAATCACAAGCAAAATTTCCTATCACTCTCAAATTCTGCATTTTTCAATAGGACATCCATTTTCAACAAAACATATTTTTTGTACTCTTCGATTAAATTCTCATTTTGGCTTGATATGTTAACTTATATTACTGTATCCACCAATTCTTGTTATCATTGATTGAACAACACAAGCTTGCTTTTCTTATTTACTTTTAACTTTTAGGTTTCACATTAAACGAATATTATTTTATATCGAGCATTTTGACATTACATATGGATTAATACTTGATAGGGCATTCCTCTTCCATATGGCCTTTTGTTTGTTGTTTGAGCACCATATACCATATTTCTCTTTTGTTGGTTATTATCCTTAACCACATTTTTGAACATGTTTGCTATGTTTTTTAACCAAGTGCCAAATTATATCCACATCTTTGTCATCTACATTGTAACCAGTTTCTTCATTTCAAGAGCTTCACCATCTGCATCAAAACTAGTTTTTTCACTTCGAGAGCTTCATCCTCTACATTGTAACCAGTTTCCTCATTTCGATAGGTCTATGTTGTTGAAAGTCCAACAATATTTTGTATGTATATCTCCATATGTGGATATTCGAACTACTTTTTTGACTTCATTTAAATGTATATCATAATCCTCCCTCAAAATATTGTTGCTCGATAACATCTCTTATAACTAATAGATTTTATTCTTGCCATATAGATAAATGCTTATAAAAATCATTTAAAAACCTTAATCCTGTCTCAAGAAAAAAAAGATTTCAACAAAATCTCGAGTAGGGATTATTATAAGTACCTGAAAAATGATGAAAGGAGGAAGAACATGTGACAAGCACAGAATAGCGGCATTGACGAGGTGTTGCTACAAGGCATTATTGACAAATAGAAACTAACCAGACTGGAAACTGAAAATAAAATGAGTTATTTTTTCTATTTTTAATGTTCAGTTTTGTACAGAGAATTGAAATACCAAAGAATTCAAAGACTAACTGTATCTAAAATGAACAAACACTTGAAAACAAAATCATACAAAAACAAAGCAATGAAGAGAAACCAGATTAATAAACCAGAAATAACATTTACCGAATGGACTCTGAAAATCTTTTATCTAACTGATTACGCCTCAGAGCAGTCAAATCACATCCAGGGCAGTAATCTATAACCCACGACAGGATTTTCTCTGTATCTGCATACCCAACCAAAGTAGGCAAAAAAGGGTGTCGAAGACTCCTTAAAATCTCTTTTTCCGCCCGTACCCTCTTCAACCCATCAGTTTCCTTCTCCATTACAGACTTTCTCATAAATTTCAAGGCCAGAGGGTTATCACATCTTTGTTTTTGAACCAAAAACATAATCCCCTTGGATCCTTTCCCTACCATCTTCACAGCTCTAAGTTCCTCCATATTCGTTCCCAGATCCACCTGTGCGGATGCAAATGCAGTGCCTTCAGTTTCACTCAAATTTATCCGCATGGCAAACTTTCCTCTCTAATCTGCATAAAAAAAAGTAGCACTCTTTCACTACAATTTGCACGGCATATTTACTTTGCTTTCTTATATGGAGTGGACTGCGGGGGTATGATCGAATCCCAACCATGAATAGCCTACCAGCCACACAGTCAACAATCCAATAGTGCGTGAGTCCTAGTTGTGGTAGACTATGATAGTGACGATTAAGGGTTGCCCTGGAGTATCCACAAATTATGCCTCATCCGCACTCTGCTCCAGCCTTTCTGACTCCTGGTGTTGGAGTCCAGATGTAGCTAAGTCTCTATCATCGCGTCGTGATTTGCCAGTGGTAAATCTAGGAAATGGGGATTATGGTCATGAGTCTGGACTCTAACCTGGTAAACTGGTAGTCTGGACTCTGGGCCAAAAACAATGCATCACAAATTACAATTTGCAAGCTTATAGGCATACAACTGTGCTTGCACTGCATTACAATGGCATAATAGCATTAGGCATATGTTTCTACTTTTCACACTAATTTCACTTTCCCATCTCGTTGTGCCAGCATGGGTTCGAAATCATATGATAATATTATTATTAATGCTGTCTTCAGGCGGTAGCAGGCTTCACATGGTCTGGGCTCATATTTTATTGTATTGTGCCTCATACTTTGGTCATGGGGACTGTGATTGCGATTCATGACATGTCCCACACTTCACTTCCCACTCCGAGTCTCCCAGACTCCAGTCCCAGTCCCAGTCGCAGTCCCAGTCCCAGTCCCACTCCTATTAATATTTTTAAAACGGTCAATTTTTTTTAGTGAATGTCAATATGACAGTTCATATAATTTTTTGCCCATCATCTGATACGGTTTAAAATATAAAGTGACCGTATTTTACGAGTAAAAACCTCAAAAATGTTTAAACGGCCGCCAAATTTAACCCCTGCTCGTCTCTTTCATTATTGAGGATGTAACTTTAATTGCGAGCGTTTTTCTTATTAGTGAGGGTGTAAATTTAATGTGCGACGTATTAGTTAGTACCCATGGTATAGGAAGAAAGTAGTACTATTGTTTTCCGCTCATATAATTAATTTGTTTTAATTTTTATGTAGGGTTGGTAAATATTAATATATATTTTAAATATTTGTATTAAAAATTTGTAAATTAAAAAAAAATTATTATAATTTTTTGAGTGTATCATTTTGTATTTGATTGATAATAATGTTTTTTTTAATATAAATAAAATTTTAAAAAATAATAATAATAATAAAATTTTATAATGAAAACATTTCTTAGAGTTCAATTGAACAAGAAAATATTGAAGTTTTTATTTTTGTTCATAATGTCTGTTGAAGCTTGCACAATATTTTCTTGATAAGTAATCTTGCAAAAATAAAAAAGTAAAATACAAAATTAATTCATTCAATCAACCCTGTCTTTGATATAATAATTTTTCTTAAATTTTTTTTAATCCTTTCATAATAGAACACGTGGTCGGTGATTTATAAGAAACCAACAATTATGTTGAAATGTTAGAATAATCTCAAACTTTTGATTTGCTTAGGGCTCAACCAAAATGAAATCGTAAATGTAAATAAACAAACACTATACAATTCTTTTAAAAATATATTTTTGAAAAAATTATGGTAAATATTTATTCGCATATCTTTGATACCAAATCACATAATGTGATTGCATATCTAGACATCTCTCTTTAAATAATTGTGGACTGTCAAATCCATAAATCTTAAGCTTTTAATTCTTTGAAACATTGATAAAATTCAATTAAAGTCTTAGAAAATAAATGCTTAAGACAATTAAATCAAATTAATTGGAAAGTGTAAAATTTAAGGAAACGTACGGATCGTTACATACACAAGTGAATTGCATAAATAAAAGTAATATGTTCAATTCTTTAATGAGAATTAAACTCACGACATGTGGAAGATTGAGCTAAATAATAATGACAGAATTGTAAATGCACATTTTCACTAATCCATGATTGTCATTATTATGATTAACATATTTATCTCAAATATAGAATCAAAGATAAGAAAAACCACAACCTTCAAAATATATTCAATTACCATGTAGTCAATACTATTTTGGCTATGGATATCTTCTGATTGTTGACTTCTTAAACAATATGTTTCGCCTTCAAAACATTTTCGCTTCTAACATCCATTGTGACCACCAATCCTTCTTCTTTTTCAACATTTAACAGTGAAAATAAGTGGAACTAGGAGCATCAAATACATGATGACCACAAAATCATTAAAATCTTGATGAACAACACACACAAAATAATAAAATACATATATAAACCCATCAAACTAATATGTTTCCATCTCTTAAACCCCATATTATTTATATAAATTTGATCTAACCTTGTTGATATTTTAGTTCCATTCATTTCCTTGGCCATATGCCTCTTAAACAAACTTGTTAATGTTATATGCCTTTTAAAACAAACTTGTTGATGTCATATGCCTCTTAAACAAACTTGTTAATGGAAGCAAGAGAAATAGAATGAATGTTATTGTGAATATCTTGAAATGTCATTGCGTTATCTTTAAATATTACCTTTTTTTTCTTTTGTTGACATTAATGAATAAGATGTAGGTATCATCTTTCTTATTCATATCTCTTGTGACGGTTTTGATTTTCGACCCCTAGATTACAGTACCATCTACACTTTAAAATTTATGGTCATGTTGAGTATATTTTAAACTTTCTTTATATAGATAAATAAATTTAATATATTTTTATAAATAAAAAAATTCAATAACTAAGAACAAATGATTTATCATTTTTATTATAATTAAGAATTATAATACTAATTATTATAAAATATGTTGTAATAAATTATTTATTTATTTATATTATGCATTATATATTATATTAATTATTTTTTATTATTATATTATTTATAATAATATTAATAAGTTACCTAGCATTTAGTATAATTATTATTAGTAGTTCCCTGAAGGGTGCAAGTGACGTTGGAAGAAATGTATATTTAATTTTTATAATTTTTTTGGTAAGCATTTTTTTCATTTATGGAGTATGTTCCCTTTGTAAGATTGCAATGTGGACACCCCTGCTACTTGAGAATTAAACCTATCAAGTTTCCCTACCTATTGGGATAGATCGACAATCGATTACCTTTTCTCTCAACCAATAACTCAGCTATCACAACATTCATATTGTTTCACGAACAATGTCCCCTTATGCACCTATGTAGAATGTACTTTGAAAAAGCTTCGGTACTCAATTCAACTATAATGAAAGGAAAAATATAGACTTCAAAACCTAAATTTATTGCCCCCAAATTAGCGAAATTATATTTTGGATTCAATTCGCATATCGGACGTAGAGTCCTTCCATAATCAAATAGAAAATAGTAAATAAAAAATGCCACCACCTTGCAAGCTACAACCCCCTTTATAATGGATGTAGCTTCGATAAATCTAACAATTATCCTGAAGTCAGGGCAAGTGTATGATGTGTATGATATCACGTAAAATACCTTGTCATTGCCCCTCATCATCACTGCCTAAATCATTTTGTAATATATATAAAGTGTTAGTTATTATATAAATATTACATAATATATATTATAATATTGTTTTATATATTAAACATTAATTATATAATGTATATAAATATTATATTATATTATATAATATATATAAATATTATAGTTTTAAAATTTCAAACATCAAAATTTTGAATGAAGTATATAATGAATTAATGATCGAATAAAGTATGTGATAAGTTTGACAGAAATAAATCGACATTTGTACCCAATAAACTTTCTAATTTTAAGGTAAGATATCGATTGTAGAAAAGAGGAAGGTTAACCATACTCCTATGTACTGAGAATCGTAATGGCCATGCATTAATACATTAATGCCCAAATGCCACACCATAAACATTTGTTGAGTTGCTCGCATAACACCTATTGAGTTGCCTAGTTTGACAAGTATAACAATCTATGAAAGGTAACATGTGTCCCATGTTGCTTCTCATCTATGCAGACCACCCTTGATCGTGATGTTCTAAGTCTCAAACACAATTTAGATGCAGAGGTGCCTCATATCTTTCAACCAATGGTAATTCAAGCCCGCAGGGAAGCAAGTAGTTATCCCTAAAGCCTCTCAAACCTGAAAGATGGGAATGCCACCACATGGAGACATCTAGTGCTTTTAGATCCCAAAGGAAGCATTAGATAGTCCAAGAAATCATGTTGCATATTGATTTCTCGCTAAGCAAACTATTTTACTATTCATGGATATATAGCGAACACATTTGATATTGGTTATATTTATGACTAAGCTTGAGATATATGCTATTGTGGGATAGTAGAATATTGCTTAGATACATGATGATACATGATTAATTTACTATGAGTTGGTTAAAATATATATTTATATTTTGAACATATTAATATGTTGTTTTAGTTATATTTTATGCTATATATTTATCATATGATATGATCCAATTACCCGTATGTTGTGAGGTGGATGCAGGAGAACTCATCTCTCAGAGTGTGTCAGAGGGAGAGCATCGTTGGAGAGGGTGATGTAGATGGAGATGTCAGAGGTCGACAGAGATCTAGGGAGAACCCTGCACACACCACAATAGTTAGCATATGATAATATGCATTAAAAATAGTTTGTTTATGGTGTGTTTATTTTTTTGCTTTGGAGTGTTGCTTTCTATGGTTGCCAATATAGGTAATATCATAATGAATTCTTTTGTGTATTTGGCATAACTTATCATTAATGCTAGTAAGAATATTATTAGCAAAGGTAAATTTAAAACATGGCTTATTAGTAATTTATGAAAAATACCATTTGAATTGCTATAATATTTATGGATGTTTATTGATTTCATAAAATCATAGAATTTTGACAATTAAGTATTAAAATATATAAAAATAGAAATTGCATTAGAAAGGAAAAAAATAAAAATAAAAAGACAATTATATATATAAAGAAATGACCAAATTTAGGAAAATTAAAAAAAGATCAAATATATTAAAAAAAAATAACAAAAACAAAAAAAGAGAAAAATAAAGAAAAATCTGTAAAGTAAGAGAGCTATGCCTATTTCATTTGGGGAAAGCTTGAGAAAAGAAGAGGTGGGGCATTCCAGTCTGAGCAAAGAGGAAGGTGGCAAAGAGACGCTGATAGCCGAGCAAAGAATAAGATCACCTTAAAAACCAAACAATTTTGGGATAGGAATGAGAGGTGGGCAGTGTAATAAATTTCTTTATGATTATGTGAGCGGTTGAATGAATTTTTATATGTCTGTAGAAGATTATGCAAACATCTCTATACCAGATATACATGTGTAGTTATCAAATTGTAGGATATATATATATATATATATATATATATATATATATATATATATATATATATGATTTGGCCTAATTTTACTTTGTTATGAGCTTATATCAGTATATTACTAATTTTTATTTAACAACGATTCAAATAATCCAGAAAATAGTAACCCATACATATTTTCTGCAACAAATTATATATGTATAAATATATCTACTACATCCAACACAAGTATCAATACTTCAGCAAGTTACTTAACCACTTCTGCATCTTAGTCGCCCATCCCATTAATTTATTTTTAGATAACCTCAAGCAACGATTTAACTGCAAAGTTGCAACTTAATTAATATATCTACAAACATGGGTTGATTTAATTAATAAAATAGATAATTCTAAGGTCAACAACTTATACAAAGGCAGTTAGCACCTCATTTTAGGCAAATCACCTTAGCCTAAAAGAGAGGCCTGTGAGCATTGTGATATCTTTTATTTTTCATCTACTCAAAGTTGTCTTATGTTCTTTTGGTTGGATAATGTGTGACATAAATCATCCAGTGAGGCATTGGGTTATGCCAAGCTAATTGTATATAAATGATATTTTAAAGAAAAAAATTAATTTAGCTTTTTATTATAGCGCTAAATTTAAGCATGTGTATTTATAATTGGTTGGTTTATAAATGTTGAGTGGTGTGAATAGGTCTAGTGCCATATGCAAACATTTTTTATTTTTTTTTAAGTAAGTCAACTTATATGTACATATATGTGGCTGCCATTCGAGAAGTAATTGTTAAAAATCAACTCATAAGATTTAGGGAGAAATATTATGAGTTGAAGTTCTTTAATTAATAATATTTTTATAATGTATTAAATTGGTCTAAATAATAATTCGGGTAATATGGATTTGGACTAAGTTTATAAGTACACTATGGATGTGTATGAGCTAAAACATGAGTACTTATTAAAATTTGAACAAGGTTATAAATAATGATCAACGGGATTGTTTATATGGCAAGACGTAGATTAATAGGTTTAACGGGATTTAATAACTCCAAATGGGATAGACACTGTCAAATGATAAATTTATTTAGGGAAACATGTTTGTAGGTCTCAACTTGATTAGATGGATTGTTATTCAATATTATTTTATTAAACTAAGAGTTGACTTACTATAACAATGAGTTCTTGAAAAATCTTATTTAGAATTAAAAGACTACAATTATAACTTGCATGAATCCTAAAAATAGTGTTTACTGTGGTATAAAGAGTATAATTAACTTAATGTAGTCTTTTATTATCTTGTGATACCTTATATGCTTGGCATCACTTGTTATTATACTTGAATGAAGGGGTGTGATCCTCTAACTATGGTTCCATGGGTGTTTATAAACCACATAACTTTATTTAATAGAAATTTATACATGTCATATGTACAAATGATAATGCAGAGAATCTTTTCATATGTTTGACATGGATTGTTAACAGGAATCATATGGCTGAGTTATGAGACAATTGACACCTTTGAACCATAATTATATGTATATTATTGAATATATTTATAGGTAACATTGTTATTTGAAGAACTTATGAGCATTGGTGAGTATAACATATAAGAATTTGGTCATGGAAACTGAGAGTTGAGAAACTAAGTCAAATTGAGTTTTAGGCCCCTAACCTAGCATTTAAATTTAGATGCATATTTCTAACTCAACATGGGTCTTCATTATCTTGAGATAAGCTATGTGATTTAAGATCCTTATTTATAATTATAATGACTATAGGGAGCTCTTGACTAAAAGTATAAATGACTAGTAGTTCAATATTTGCATAGCATTGGAATAACTACATGTGGTGTGAAATATATAAGTGCTCATACATAGGGATTGTACCTATAATTTAATAGATGGTTTGAATAAGTCATTAAGTTTATTAATAATAAAAAATTATAAAATTTTGAAACAGTCTTCTAAAAATAAAATGAGTTGTTTAAATCAATGTTATAATGGGTTTATGAGTTCTCTACAAATGAATGAATTGACTATTAGTATTCAGTATTGAATACTCATGTGTGGTTCATATTATGAGAGTATTAATATGTATAAATGTTGGTTATACATACCATATAATGGTGCATCATGATGTGTGCTTATAAGTTATATTTATTTGAATGCTAGTATGTAGTTTAAACTTAGAGTATACCTGGATGACATAATTTCGTACTTGTTTGATTGTTATTATGTATGTGATCATTTGATTATTAGAATCATAAACTAGTTATATGTTTTTTATGTAGCTTTGAACTGTGATAGTATGTGATATCATAGAGTAATAAAATATAAATGTATGTAATACTGGATGGTACATACTACAATTGCAATGTTTTAGACTCACACCTACATTTGACTACTTAAATGTATGTGTGCTGGTTATTACTATGAATAGTATGTTTTGTGATAGTTAGTAGGACTTTATGTATGTATCCATATAACTTTGAGAGTTTAACAAATTCTATGATATTATATTATTGTGTTTCATGGGAGCTATAAATTGCTTCATTATATCTTATTGATTGAATATAAGTTTGGGTTTTCATGTAGTTATGACTACTTTATTATGATTGATTGTAGAAAACTAGTAGTTATATCTTAGAATATTAGACTATGGTAATATGGGTTATAATTGTGTATAGTATGTTTGAAAATTAATTTTGGTAGTGAAAATCTGCAGTTAAATACGTATTTATTCAAGTGGTATAAACTATAGTCATTATTTCTAGTATGAGATAGAAAATAATGTAAAATTTATTCATACGTTTGATAGAATAAATGTATGCTTGGGTTACTCTTATGTTTAGCATATTATATGATGTGTTTGCTAGTAGGATGTAAATTAAATGAATCTTATGGTTGAATTGTATTTGACCAATTTACATTAATGATATGGAGTAAGGAGTGAGATGGAATTCACTGACTTACTAGTATCATAATGATAGATAAAGGCAGTCCAATCCAGTGGTGTGTATGAATTTGATTGATCTATAGATCATTATTATTTATTATTCATAAAACTTTAGACCAAAGTATTTTTAGTGAGACATTATCATTTTATGAGTATGATTTATAGGTTTGTGTGATATCTTGTAATAAAATGATTTTATATGATACACTACATGTTTAGTTTAAAAATCATACAATACGCGGTTACTTGCTTGTCTCTCTGGATTCCTACACCATCACTATCTACTCATCTATGAAAAGATGGCCATTTCCTGATAGGATTAGTACGAGGGATTGTTGGTTCATGGTTGGTGTGGATAAGTGCTTAGATGATGCTCTCCCTCCGCACAATAACACTACTTATCGATATGATGCTTGAGATTACCACAGATACTTGAATTCGAAAACTATACTCTGAGGAAGCCATGTATCTTATATGTACATTATATTGTATTATACTTATCATTGAATATTATTGTGAAAAGTTGTAATTACTTGTTATTATACATTGACAATAGTGGATATAGACATGTATCAGTTATAGCTGAGTTAATATAATTACTTTCTATATTTGCATTTTGATGTGCTCTCATGATATTAGAGTTCTGTGATGTGTGATGTAATATGCTTGTTGTTATTATCATGCTTTGAGTATTTCATATAGTCTCTGTAGATTGTTCTGGTATAAACTAGTTTTGGTATATGTGCTTAAAAAAATCATGTATTTTTAGTTGACCTCAACGAGGTTATTATATGTGGTATCAGATTTGTGGTTAGAACTCTAGGACCTAATGAGTCCATTAGCATTTTTTTGTATTTTTTGTTCACCAATGTGAACTTATCGACATGAAGTATTGCACTGATATTTTGGAATTGTAGTACCTCAATGCAGGACCATGTTACACCATGATTGGAGTTTTGGAACTCGATAGATCCTCCTATATGGTTTGGTGATTGTTATTAGTATGAGACATTCGTGTAATGTGTGTGGGGAACATTGAGTGTGTACCCTTAGGATCACTCATACCCTTTTGAGTTGTTAAGGGGTTGGTTTATCAAGTGTTCCAATGGTGATGGTTGTATATGAGGTTTGGGTAGGTGAGTACATAGCATAGTTCATGAATTAAGAACAAGAGATTTCCACCATAGTTTGATCACTTAGATCGAACACCGCGAGTATGATTACATCTTTGTCGGTGATCAAGTCACCTTCACCATTTGTGTTTTATGTTAAAAATGTTTTATAAGCACGAGATGATTCCCACTTAAGTTTGTGTGCATTAGTTTTATGTCTTATCTAAACTAATCCTAGGAGTGGGAAATTTTATAAGACCATTTTTTGTTAGTACCACCTAGGGTGGTGGGAATTTTCTTGTAGTAGAATGGACATGTTTTGGTTAAGAATTTATATGTGTTAGGAGTTTTCTTTTGGATTGACACTCTTAAATTATGTGGATTAGGAAGAAGTGTCATATATGTTAGTTAGCTTAGATGTGAGTTTTTATTTTCTCACTCTCCTTGACATCATTATAAGCTATCGAGAGGATTCATATTTTCATGATGTTGATTTAGTGAAATGTTATTCGACCATATTCCCTTGAGTTTGTGGGATAATGTTTTTCCACTTCTTGTTGAGAGAGAAGTTTTAGGTTTGGATGGATTGATACATCCTTGTGGTTAGTATATTTTTCTTCTAATTATGGAATAGATTGTAATACCATACTTACAGATTTGATAAGTAGGTAGAGATTTGGCAACATTGAGTTGTGATGTTTTCTTTTTACCTCATGAGGGTATGTAGGAGTTTCATTTTTTTTATATGATAGTTTTCTACTTTTCACTTATGATTCTTTAGAGTCACTACTTTATCTAACTTAAGATTTTAGACCATGTGGAGTGAAAAACTTTGAATTAAATATTAAATTTTAGAATAAGAATTATAAGTTGATTATAATTATTATGATATTATTTACCCTTGATTGGATTGATATTATTCTCTTTTGATTTAAATCATGTTATTTTGAAGAGTTATTTTTATACTTTTCATCAGAAGAAAGTAGGGTATAGGATGTGCAGAACATCTTGTCAATCTAGGGGTTGAGATAAACTTTTAATTTATTGCATTCTAGCCAAGCAAGCAGGGAGATATTATTTCATTTGTTCCCTTATAAGGTTAAAAAGATGGTGTGATCCTTGGTATTTTTATGTTATGTTAATTTTAACATTCTTTCCTCTCAACTATGAATATAACACTATAAGTTAAGCTAGGAAAATATGATACTAGTTATGTTTAGATGATGGCAACTTAATACAATTACGGATTGATTGTATGATTTCTCTAATATGTATGTTAATACATCTACAATTATTTAGTGCACATATTATTGCTTTCTATGATTTTTTAGTGTAGAATTGTGATTCACTAAACATTGTGCACTTTTTGGAGATCATTAGGTCATGAAGACCTAAGGGAAGAGTGGTGAATTAGGAATGTGAGTACTAAGTGATAAGAGTGGATCTTACTTAGCCTCATATTGACTCGATAGTTAATGAGTTTGGATCTGACAAATGGACTTGTCAAATCTAAGATTGGCAGACGGATATATCAAATTGAGTCTTATGGCCATATGCATGTATATGGTGAAATATTTAATCGTTAATTTTGTATACATTAGAAATGTAGTATTTTTAGGTCCTATTCATCATCATACTTGTTAGGGTTTATGTAGATTAGTGACAATATTGTCATGTTATACTTATTAGGATTTATGTAGGGTAGCGAAAGTATTAACTTATACACATCATACCTCCCAGGTTCCCTAAATACTTTTTTTAGAATGAGAAAAATACTCTCTGGGTTAAAGAGATGAGTAGAGGGGTTGGAAGGTTTTGTAGAACTCTCCCCAGTCATTTTTTTTGGCTTGTATGATGATCTTATGTGTTCTTTGGAAGTTAGTGAAACTTTCACTGACATATGTGGGACCCTTCAAGATAACATAAGTGGTCAGTTCTATAGTATATAGGCTTATCTTGGCATTTTTGGATCTGGGGTCATGACAGAATCAATTCATAGTAAGTAAAACTTATAACCATGTTCACATAATAGGAAAATGTCATTGAGCAGGGTCTTGTGGGACTAATACTCCAAAAATAGTGCAACTTGAGGGAACTTCAGTGAATTCTTAAGGAGATTTTCACACTTGTTTGTTTGATTAGATATTATTATAATACTTTATTTTTAGTTGAACAATATTTTTATTCATAATATATGTTTGAATAAAAGTCATCTAGGATGATGACTAGCTTTAGGGAGGAAGGATGTTGCATCATGATTCTTCGCTAAGCAAACTATTTGACTATTCATGGATATATATAACGAACACATTTGATATTGGTTATATTTTTGACTAACCTTGAGATATATATTATTATGGGATAGTAAAATATTCCTTAGATACATGATGGTACATGATTTTTTTATTGTGAATTGGTTAATATATGCACTTACATTTTGATCATATTAATGTATTATTTTTGTTATATTTTATGCTATATATTTATCATGTGATATGATCTAATTACCTACGTGTTGTAAGGTAGATGTAGGAGAACTCATCCTTCAAAGCATGCATGAGGGAGAACATCATCAGAGAGAGTGATATAGATGGAGACATCAGAGGTTGACAGAGATCTGTCAAGAACCCTGCACACACTACAATAGTTAGCATATGGTATAAATGCTTTAAAAATAGTTTGCTTATGGTGCATTTATTTCTTGTTTTGGAGTGTTGCTTTTTATGGTTGCCAATATAAGTAAATATCATAATGAATTCTTTTGCGTGTTTGGCACAACTTATCATTAATGTTAGTAAGAATATTATTAGCAAAGACAAATTTAAAATATCGCTTACTAGTAATTTACGAAAGGTTCCATTTAAATTGCTATAATATTTATGGACATTAATTAATTTAATAAAATCATAAAATTTTGACATTTAAGTGTTAAAATATATAACAAATAGAAATTACATTAGAAAAGGAAAAAATAAAAAATACAATTATATATATATATATATATATATATATATATATATATATATATATATATATATGTATGTATGTATATATATATATATATGTATGTATATATATAAGAAATGACCAAATCTAGGGCGGGAGGGGAGGAAGATTAAATATATTTAAAAAACAACAACAAAAACCAACAAAAAGAGAAAAACAAAGAAATAATTTTAAAGCAAGAGAAGCTACCCCTATTTCATTTGGGGAAAATCTTGAAAAAAGAGAAGGTGGGGCATTTCCACTCTAAGTGAAGAGGAAGGCGGCAAAGAGAAGTTGATAACCAAGCAAGGAATATGATCACTCGAAAAACCAGATAATTCCAGGACAGGAATGAGAGGTAGGTGCTGTAATGAATTTCTATGTGATTATGTGAGCTGTTGAATGAATTTTTATGTCTATAAAAGATTATGCAAATACCTCTATACCAGATATACATGTATAATTATCAAACTGTAGGATATATATATATATATATATATATATATATATATATATATATATATATATATATATATATATATATATAATTTGGCCTAAGTTTACCTTATTATGAGATTATATTAGTATATTACTAAGTTTTATTCAATGATGATTTGAATAATTTAGAAATTAGTAACCCATAAATATTTTTTGCAATAATTTATATATATAGAAACATATCTACTATAGCCAACACAAGTATCAATACTTCAACGACTTACTTAACCACTTATGCATCTTAGTCACCCATCCTAGTGATTTAAATAGAAGGAGCAACAACTTAATTATTTCTGAGTAACCTCATGTAATGATTTAACTTCAAAGTTGTAACTTAATTAATATATCTACAAACATGGATCGATTTAATTAATAAAATAGATAATTTTGGGGTCAAAAACTTATCCAAAGGCAGTTAGCACCTAATTCAAGGCAAATCCCCTAGCCTGAAAGAGAGGTTTGTGAGCATGCAAATATCTTTCATTTTTCATCTGCTCAAAGTCATCCAATGTTCTGTTGGTTGAATAATGTGTGTGACAAAAACCATCCAGTGAGGCATTGGGTTACGCCAAGCTAATTGTATATAAATGATGTTTTAATTATAAAATTTAATTTAAATTTTTATTATAGCACTAAATTTAAGCATGTTTATTTTATAATTGGCTGGTTTATAAATGTTAAGTGGTGTGAATAGGTCTAGCACCATATGCAAGAATTAAAATTATCTTATTTAGTAAGTCAACTTATATTAAAAGACTGTAATTGTAACTTGCCTAAATTCTAAAAATAGTGTTTACTATGGTATAAGGAGTATAAATTACTCAATGTAGTCTTTAATTATCTTGTCATACCTTATATGCCTGGGATCACTTGTTATGATACTTGAACAAAGGGGTGTGATCCTCTAACTATGGTTCCTCAGGTGTTTATAAACCATAAAACTTTATTTAATAGAAATTTATGTATGATATATATACAAATGCTAATATAGAGAATCTTGTTCATATGTTTGACACAGATTGTTAACAGGAATCATATGACTGAGTTATGAGATAATTGACACCTTTGAACCATAATTATATGTAAATTATTGAATATATTTACAGACAACATTGTTATTTGAAGAACTTATGAGCGTTGGCAAGTATAACATATAATAATTTGGTCACGAAAACTAAGAGTTGAGAAACTAAGTCAAATAGAGTTCTAGGCCCCTAACCTAGCATTTAAAGTTAGATGCATATTTATAACTCAACATAGGTCTTCATTATCTTGGGATAAGATATATGATTTGAGATCTGTAGTTAGAATTATAATGACTATAGGGAGATATTGACTAAAAGTATAAATGAACAATGGTTTAATGTTTGCATAGCATCAAAATAACTACATGTGGTGTGCATAATATACAAGTGCTCATACATAGGGATTTACCTATAATTTAATAGATGGTTTAAGTAAGTCATTAAGTTTCTTAAAAATCAGAAACTATAAAAAAAATTAATAGTCTCCTAGAAACAAAATGAATTGTTTAGATTAATTTCATAACAGGTTTATGAGTTCTCTGCAAATGAATGAATTGACTATAAGTATTCAGTATTGAATACTCATGTGTGGTTCATATTATGAGAGTTATAATATGTAATAATGTTGGTTATACATAGCATATAATGGTGCATCATGATGCATGCTTATAAGTTATATTTCTTTAAATGCTAGTATGCAGTTTAAACTTAGAGTATACCTCGATAACATAATTTCATACTTGTTTGATTGTTATTATGTATGTGATCGTTTGATTCTTGAAATCATAAGTTGGTTATGTGTTTTTTATGTAGTTATAAACTATGATAGTATGTTATATCTTAGAGTACTATAATATAAATGTATGTTATATTAGATGGTACATACTACAATTGTTATGTTATAGACTCACACCTACATTTGACTATTTAAACATATGGGTGATGGTTATTACTATGAATAGTATGTTTTGTGATAATTTGTAAGACTTTATGTATGTATGCATATAGCCTTGAGATTTTAATGAATGTTATGATCCTATATTATTGTGTTCCATGAGAAATGTAAATTGCTTCATTATATCTTGTTGCTTGAATATAAGTTTGTGTTTCCATGTAGTTATGACTACTTTATTATGATTGATTGTGGAAAACTAGTAGTTTTGTCTTATAATACTAGACTATGATAATATGAGTTATCATAGGGTATAGTATGTTTGAAAACTAATTATGGTCGTGGAAATCTACATTTAAATGCATATTTACCTAGGTGGTGTAAACTGTAGTCATTATTTCTAGTATGGAATATAGAATAACGTAAGATTCATTCATACGTTTGAGAAAATAAATGTATATTTGGGTTACTCCTATGTTTAACATGTTATATGATGTGTTTACTAGTAGGATGTAAATCAAATGAATTTCATGGTTGAATTTTGACCAATCTGCATCGTTGATACAAAGTAAGGAGTGAGATGGACTTCACTGGCTTACTAGTATCACAATGACAGATGAAGGTAGTCTGATCAAGTGGTGTGTATGAATTTGATTGATCTATAGATTATTATTATTATTATTTATTCATAAAACTTTGAGTCAAAGTATCTTTAGTGAGATATTATCATTTCATGAGTGTGATTTAAATGTTTGTGTGATATCTTGTAATATAACGGTTTTCTATGATACACTGCATGTTTAGTTTAGAAATCATATAGCACACAAGTACTTGCTTGTCTATCTAGATTCTCACACCATCATTATCTACTCATCCATGAAGGTAAGGCCATTTCTTGATGGTATTAGTGTGGGGTATCATTGGTTCATGGTTGGTGTGGAAAAGTTCTCAGATGATGCTCTCCGTCCCCACAACAGTACTACTTATCGAGATGATACTTGAGATTACCACAAATACTTGAGTTCAAAAACTATGCTCTAGAGAAGCCATGTATCCTATATGTACATTATATTGTATTGTACTTATCATTGAATATCATCATGAAGATTTGTAATTACTTATTAGTGTACATTGACAGTGGTGGTTGTAGACTTGTATCATTTATAGCTGAGTTAATATAATTACTTTTTATATTTATATTTTGATGTGCTCTAATGACATTAGATATCTATGATTTGTGATGTAATATGTTTGTTGATATTATCATGCTTTGAATATTTTAGATGGTCTTTATAGATTCTTGTGGTGTAATCTATTTTTAGTATGTGTTTTAAAAAAAATCATGTATTTCTAGTTAACCTAATGGGGTTGTTACAAATCAGGAGGCCCAAATTCAATGTAATCATGTCACGTGGAAAAGCATAGAGAAATCTATAAGCAAGTCACGATGCTTCTAAGTGGAAACAATCAGGTACCTACATGGGATGATGTTAGGGTTGACCTATGTGGAGACCTCTAAGGGCCCACAATGCTTCTAAATGGTAGCATCCTAAGGATCGGTCATGGATGTTACCACTAGGCAATATAGTAGACATCGAGGGCCCTGAGCCTAACATTTTACCTCTTGGTAGCATGGTAGGAATCAAGGGGTTCAGAAGGAGCTCACCTATGTAGAGGCTTCTAAGGCCCCCATTAGAAAAGGTTACACAGCTTGCAAGGTGGCAAGTTATTTGATTGGATGATTGCTATCATGAAGGGTCGACGAGAACATGACATTGATTTGATTGTGAGAAGGCTTTATGTACAGTGTGAAACTCAAATCAACACTGCAATGCCAATCATATGAAGATAAAACATTGAGGTTCCAATGTCTATATTGTGACCTATATTTGTATATGCTACCAATATATTGATACTTACTAAGTGTCAATATCACACACATGCTTTGACTTCTGGGCAGTTATTGTATTTACACATCATGCACCCATTATAAAGGGTTTTGTAGATTGTAAGGTGGTGGCATATTTTATTGACTATTTTCTATCTGATTATGGAAAGAACTGACCAGCCTGTGGCAGCATCCCAAGCACTGAGAGGCCTAGAGGGGGTTCGCCTGTATAGAGACATTTGAGGGTCCCATCAGAAAAGGGTACACAACTTGAAATGTGACAGGTTATTTGATTAGAATTTTACTATCGTGAAGGGCTGATGAGGATAAAATGATGTTGATTTGATTGTGAGAAGGATCCATGTCTAGTGTACAACTCAAATCAAAGTTATGATGCCAATGATATGGAGACAAAATATTGAGGTTCCAACATCTATATTGTGTCCTATATTGGTCCATGCTACCAATATATTGATGCTTACCGAGGGCTAATATAAGACATATGCCATGACTTCTGGTTAGTTTTTGGATTCACATATCGTGTACCCATTACAAAGTGGTTTGTAGCTTGTAGGGTGGTTACATATTTTATTAACAATTTTCTATTTGATTATGGACAAAATTGACATCCACTTTATGGATCGAATCAACAATGCAATGGTACTGATGTGGAAGAAATACATTGAGGTTGTGGAGTTTATCTTGTTACTTTCATTATGGTTGAAGTGAGTACCGATGCTTTTACAAAGTGTATGCCACATAGATACATAAGAGGGCATCGCTCATGATATAATGTGAATGTCATGGTAGAGGAGTCAATGGTTGAGGCAAAAGGTGATTGATTGGCGATCGTTCCCATGTGATAGGGGGAGTTGGTAGTTTTAGTTCTCATGTATAAAGGGCTACCCACATCATACAGTTAAATGGGCAAAATACTCCAATAATGAAATTAAATCTTTAATGGTATTTGTATTCTCTGTCGAAATGATATCACGATTCAATGTATTAAATAAAATCATATATGTTATATTGGTATAATATATATTATATATAATAAATAATAATTTTTTTATATTAAATATATATATTTATTTATTAATAAATAATTTATATTATATACAATATTAATATATTGATGGCAGAGAGGAGTGGAGGAAGGATTTTGAATTTGGGCCATAGGCGAGAAAACTCAGGTCAGAAACAAGAGGAGGAAGACAAGGATGACTCTGACCCAGATCTAGAAGATGTGTTGAGGATCCTTTTGAGCAATGCTTTCCTCAACTTATTTCATTATGCTCAGTAGATAAGTAGGAGGAGGGAGATTTTAATTGGTTGTAGGTAGAAACAATGATAAGAGGATCATGGAGATAAAGATGGTTCAAATTCGAGAGGATTAAGGGTCTTCTACATCACTAGCACCATACCTCAAAATTTTGAATGGCTTGTTGGGTAGGGAAGAAGCAAAGCAGATGAATGGCATACCCTAAACATTGGAACAATGGATTCTGAGTAGTATTTATCCATAAAAACCAAAGGAAAAGATTTGTAAAAGATAGGCGACAAATCCCTTGGCTTAAAACTATGTCTAAGAAGATGAAGGACTGGTGGAATGCCTTACTTGGTGAGTTCGAGGGGCTCTCCCCACTTTTTGGATGATGTGTTGAAGCTTTAACCAAATTTTGGGAGTGTTGGAAGTTGTTGTTTCAAGTGGAGGTTAATGGTGGTGGATAAAGGATTTTCCACCATTATATTTTTTATTTGTGTGGAGGATAGAGGAATCCACACCATTGTTCTCAAAATAGGTGAGGATAATGGAGGTTTTTCACCTATTTTGGCTTTTTTGTGTAGGTTCATGCACTATTTTAGATTGGTTTCTAGGTTTGCATTCTTGTAAAAAAATTGCTAAAACCCCCGTTTGGCTAGTTTTGGGACTTCAGGTCGATGGGATGATAGAGAAATCCTTACAAGGTTATATGGAATCTAGTTTGATATTTTTTCCCCCTCTTTATAGGCCATGGTAAGGTTGAGTGGGTATGCATGCTCACTTGGTACACTCAATTTCTATAGAGGAAGTGCAAAAACTTTGATGAAGATCAGATCTGTGGGGGATTGTATTCACATATATCATATGCTTCACAAAGGCTGTAGAAGGGGATGCCTTATGGCTAACTTAATTAAGCACCCTATGCACATTTGGACAGAGAAGGCATGGTTCCTTAGGGCTAGTTTTTGCAAGGCTTGGGTAGTTTTGTTGGTCACTTATCAAAGCTTCTGATTAGTTTTGATTGTGGTAGATATAGGAAACCATACCAAAAATTGTCTTATTAGAGTGGATGAAAGAGAATTTCACCTTTGTCTCTTTCAATTTCTAGGGCTTGGACCTTATAATCTATGTGTATTGATTATGTTTGGATAAAAATCCCTGTTTTGTATCAAACTACAACTAGATTGTTGAGGACGAGTTAGATAGTTCCTTATTATGATTTAGCTATTGTTTGACTCAATGGGAGGGTAAGCCCCCTTATTATGCTTAAATTATGTAGAAGATGTACAGAGGTTCCCAAGAGACTACCAGAAGACCTTCTGCTCCTAGTGAGCTCTTTCTTTGTAGTAGAAGTTTTAGGGAAGTCCTATTGAAGTGTGTCTATCATTTGTGTTTCGTTGAGAAGTAACCTCATTATTTGTACTAAGGTTGTGGGATCCTTCAAACCCTCTAGATGTGCTTGTTATGATTGTGAGACCCTTAAAAACCTCTTGTTGTGCTTTCTAAAGGTTGTGGGATCCTTCAAACCCTCTTGGTTGTGGGTTCATTATTCAAAATCCTCTCTTTGGATGTGGGTCCAGTAATCAAAACCCTCACTTGACTAGTTCATAGCTCCAGCTTCAAAAATGTTCACCCTTATCTAATAAAAAAATATATTTATATTATTAATATTATATTCACATGTTACAATTAATATTGGTGATATTTTATTATATAATTTTAAATTTTGCTTCATAAACCTTTTATATATTTATATTATTATTAATATATTATATTTTATAACATATTATATTATAGGTAACTATATATTGAGATATTATGAATATTTTAATGAAAATATATATTAAAACCATACAATGAAGTTATCTGCCATGGCATCATTCATCCACATGCCAATATACTCGATGATTTTACATGATCATGTCATTTAGTTGCTTTAACATGTTCGATGCATTTGTGTTAAGTTTGGTGTACTCTGTCTCACTTGCTACACTGCACAAGGCATTGGACAATGAAGGGGAGGATAGTATCGTGCTAAGCTTAGATCTACCTTCTCTTAGATTTTGTAGACATGAGATATCTGACAATTTATTTGATAGATATTCATCGAATCTTAGGTTCAAGTTTGTTCTATGGTGACTACAATTGATCGACAAAGCTGGGGCATGTTGATTAATACATTCAAGGAGCTTGAGCCTACGTGTGTAGCACCTAAAAAATTTAATAGGAAAACCAGTTGGGGCCATAGGGCCAATGCTTCTATCATATTATTTTAGCTAAGCAACTAGGGTTAGCACGTGAGACCAAGGTGGAGGAAGTGGTGATGGAGATTGTGATAACATTCACAGCATTGGTACATACTAAATCATACATCAAATTGTATTTGTAGTTATATGGATCAAATGTAACTAAAAGTATTATTTATGCATATATATTTTGGTCTGCTAATTTCCTTGGGGACTATGGGTTTAATTCAAGAAATTTCTATAGCAAAGCTCAAAACACTACAACAATGGCTCATATGCGGTTTACAGTAGTAGTAGACTACCCAAAACAAGATTATTGCACCACATTGACAACATAGCCCTGGTTTGCTCCATCCCATCGAATAATATCTTCCATGAATTCAAATAAAAGATTACAGGCAGGCATAATTACTAATTGATCTTTTTTTATAGTATTCCATAGTTTGACAAGCTTATTCTGCTCTAGAAGGCCATCTACTTTGCTTTGGAAAGGTTACTTATTTTGCTTAGATTATTTCTCATGTATTGGCTTCAACCCTCAAATGCCCATGAATATGACAATGTATATATATATATATATATATATATATATATATATATATATATATATATATATATATATATATATATATAATGAATGATTAAGAATGTTGCAGCTTTCTTTTTGGCTTTCAATTCAAGATTGTATTTTAACCCCTGAAAGAGTTTTGCAACTTTCTTTGAGCCGTTTAATTCAAAAATTTCTACAACAAAGCTCAAATACAGACTTATCAAATATGTTATATATGATGGATTGTCCAAAAATTACAAACACACACTGTTGTATTATATTTCGACTATTCAACAACTAACAAAACCAAAAATTAAAAAAAGTTATAGTCGCGGCCTCACGATAGGATAGTTGCAACAATTAAAAGAAAGATATATAAAATCTAGTGCAAAAATTGAACCTTTTGTTAGGCTTCTAACATCGTCAAGTTTAGTGCATTAATTTGCTCTATGCAATATTTATAGATTTACATTGGGAATGGCCTCCACTAACCGAGCAATAAATTAGGCACGAAGCTGGGAATGGACTATACCAACTTGGCAATGAATGAGGCATGGCTATCCATGCCTCCCGTGACTTTGAATGGCCAGGTGTGATGTTTATCCCATCGTTCAAACCTTCTAACTGTGAAACTAAACCGTGAAAGCAACTTTCAGTGCAAACTTGCTAGCTATGAAACCAAACCTCCAAAGCATCATTTAGTTTTTTGTCTTATATGAGACAAATCTTTGGGGTTGGCACCCCATAAAAATGTCTATGGCGTAATCACTTCTACACGTTTAATAAACTATAGAAATGAATTTATTATCACTTTCAGATAAGGATGTAGTTAATTATATATATAATAATCTCCATTTGATGTACTAGGTCAAATAAGTGGTTTCATCAATTTGAAACTGTTAGTTTTTCTATAGATTGAAGCACACTTTATCAAAGTGAAGAACTGACGTTGATAATAGTACTTTCACCTTGTTGTTTGAAGATGGAGGAAAGTAATAATATCATTTCTTATTTTTCAGATTCCAACCACTCATATAAATCATTTGGTTTAAAAGATAGAAAAATATAAAACCTTCAAAACACTAACAATTTGGAGAATTAATTATATTATTTCTATTTTACAAAAAGACATATAATACAACTCTTCTGCATACAATGAAATTTTATTTCTTGAAATCAATAAAACCTTTGTCAAACCATCAATCACATATTTCAAAATACTCCCATAATATAACAACAACCATCTTCTTTTGGGTTTTATTTTGTTCAACACTAAACCACATTACCATATTATGGTGCTAAAACACCACATCAATACGAAATTTATTGCCACGTCAGACAGCATATTAATAAAATTCTTTCATAATTTGGCCTCGGTTAGTGAGCGGTGGGGGCCGGATGGGGTATCGTTCCAATTTAAAAGACCGTTGTGAAATAACCAATATATATATATGTCTTCATCCCCTTTTATCGTGACTCGGATTGATTGACCTTTGTCCTTTTCTAAAAGCAATTATTTTGTTAACAAAGAAAATCGTTGAACATGTGTTGAGTTAAGGAAAATGTTAATTTATCTGAAATCGTAAACTTTTATTTGCTTTTGTGTTAGGCGGTTAAAGAGGGTGGGCGTTTTCATTATTACTGAAGGTATAATTTTAATGTGCAACTTATTCATACTTGGATTATTATTTTTATATATATATTTTTTGGGCATATGCCAAAATCTTAGTGTAATATTATACATTTTTGATTCATTTTTATGGTAATTTAATAATTAATAATTTTCTTAATATGATTTTTTTAAAAAAAAATTATATTAAATTATAAAGTTTGTTGTTTGTTTTTAAAATGATATCTTAAGTAATTAAAAAGGTAGGTATTTTTTTTATTAGTGAGGGTTTGATTTTATTGTATAATTTATTTGTTATATGGTATAGAAATAGTATTATGTTTGGATTACAAATTTTTTGAAGTATTTGTATTAATTTTTTTATTCAATATTTTGGATCAATGTTTCTAATCTATTTTTTGAATAATTCTCTCTCTTAAAAATGGATCACGATTGTTGATTTGAAACATCGAGTTAAAAATTTGGTACATGATACTTCTAAAAATTTGTAATCTAATCATAATAGATTGTGAAAGCATCAAAACTCTTATTTTCACATCAAAACTCTTATAGTACTATTATTTTTCCATGAGACAATTAATTTGTTTCAAAAAATTTGCACAATAAAATTCAATACACTTTTGTAATTTTTGTATTAAATCTTTGAATACTAAAAAAATATATTACAATTTTTTTTGCAATGATTTGTTGTATCATCTTGAATTGACAAAATACCCATTTGACAACAACTTTTTTCAATACCAATAAATATAAAAATTCAAAGAACTAAAGAAAATTGTTAAATGAGACATTTTCTAAGGTTAAATGGAGCATTGTAAACACTGCAACATTTTGGTTAATAATGTCGACTAAAACCTGCACAATTTTTCTTGGTAGTTGACACCTATAAAAAATAAAATATAAAATACAAAAGTAATTCATTCAGTCAATCCCTCGACTTGAATGTTACCAATTTTATTTTTTTAAAAATATCCTTTCACAATAGGATGCATGGTTAGCAATTATAAGTAATCAATGACTATGCTGAAATGTTAGAATAAATCTTGAGCTTTCAATTTGCCCATAACTCAACCAAAATAAAATCGTCAATACAAATAAGCGAATAATGTAAAATTCTTTAAAAAAAAAGAAAAAAACTATGAAAAAAAAATATTTGCATATATTTGATCCCAAACCACATAATGTGATTGCAAAAATCAATACAATTAAATATTTGTTACTTTCTCTAGATATTTCTCTGTAAATAATTATGCATCGTAAAATTCATAAATCTCAAGATTTTTTTTTCTTCGAAACATTGAGAAAGTTCAGTTAAAGGTCACAGAAAATGAATGCTTAAAACAATTAATTAAATTGTCTAAAAAATGTAAAATTTAAAGAACCCCGTGGAACATTGTGTGTACAGTGAAATTGCGTAAATGAAAACAACACGTTCAACTCTTTTCTGAGAATTGAACTCGCAACATGTGGAAAAATGATTTAAAAAAAAAAATTGTAATTAAAGACTTTCTAAATGAAAAATTATCCTGTCACAATAGGAGGCATGGTCAACAATTATAAGTAATCAATGACTATGCTGAAATATCAGAATAAATCTCAAGCTTTCAATTTGATTATAACTCAACCGAAATAAAATTGTAAATACAAATAAGCGAACAATGTAGAATTCTTTAAAAAATATATTTTTTGAAAAAACTATGATAAATATTTATTTGTATATATTTGATCCCAAATCACATAGTATGATTGCAACAATCGATACAAATAAAGATTTGTCACTTTCTCTAGATATCTCTTTGTAAATAATTATGCAGTATGAAAGCCATAAATCTCAAGCTTTTATTTCTTTGAAACAATGAGAAAGTTCAGTTAAAGATCACAGAAAATAAATGCTTAAGGTGATTAATTAAATTACTTGAAAAATATGAAATTTAAGGAACCCTATAGAGTATTATGTGCACAAT